>CM022707.1:15557316-16279799 GCA_012295165.1 Asparagus setaceus
CCTAAAATTTTATTAAAAGCCCCTTAGAAAATATGCAAACAACCTCGAAATTTTGAAAACTATAAATAAATCTCTAAATATTTACAAACAAACATTCAAAATTTTATAGTTCATGAAAGTTCTAAAATTACAAATAACTTTCGTGTGCTTTTGTAATTTTAAAACTTTTATGGGTTGGTTATAAATTTTTACCGGACCACTTGTAGCTTTTGAAATTTTAGGGGATATTGTGATGTTCCAAACTAACAGGTGCTATTTGTAATTTTAAAACTTCGTGGTGTTATTTATAATTTTAAAACTTTTATGGGTTGGTTATAAATTTTTACCGACCACTTATAGGTTTTGAAAATTTTAGGGGATATTGTGATGTTCCAAACTAACAGGTGCTATTTGTAATTTTAAAATATTAAGGGTGTATATTGCTAATGGGAAATTTTTACCCTGTTCTCTTTGAAGGCTTCTTTTAAGTATTACATATAAAAGCACTGCTCTTTTCTCTGAGATAGACTTTTTAAGCATTTCCATATATCAACCAAAGGTAGAAGCATCAGTTAACGATATATTTTTTGGCATCTGCAGATTATATTGTGCTCGCTAGTGAAGCTTTTCCGTCAGAGCAAGAAGAATGGTACAACTGTTGGAGAGGTATTTCCAATTCTATTTTGTTTTTAATCTCTATTCTTCAAAAGCTCAAGCTTCCTGCTTTACTTCAATTTGTCCATTCATTATGCTTTTTCGTTGTGTATTACATGTTCAAGTGTTAGTTTTGCCTGCTTGCCCATAAATACTGACTACAAATAGACATGCACACACATAGAGGCGTCTTCTCTGCATTTAACAAAAATGAGTACAACACAGTTCTAGAGGAAAATATACTTCCGATGATTTCAGGCCTCATCATTTCCTGTTCTTTTCTCTATGTGCACAACAACGCAACAGGTACTATCGCTTGGATTACATGAACATTTGGAAGGTATCTTCACAAGTTCATGTGTTTTAAATACTCCGTTGTAGAACTGACCACCACTCTGTTGCAACATATCTATATATAAATACCAGCGGGAAGCCTCTTGGATCAGTTGACCTTTCCTGGGGGGAAAAAACACTTGATGACCATGATATATTGACAACTGGTGCAGAGATCTGCTTACCTAGATATCTTCCCCTAAAAAAAACTCTCCAACTTATTACATGAGAACAGTCTTGTATCTCCAGCAGAAGGATCTTATACAATAAAATCTGAAAGCCATCTGAATATGGTGCTTTGCTGGCTTGTGACTGCAAAATGTCTCCCTCACCTGTTTCCATTGGAATGAGATTCAGCGTTCCAATGTCATCTTGTAACCCTCTCTCCCACAAATGTGCACCGGTGCTTGCACAAACACAAGCATATTGTATGTACACACAAGTATCCCGCATATCCACATAATCTTCACTCCTGTTACACTTAGAACTACGTAACATTATTTCAATCAATTAGAAGCAAGTAAAATTGCTTTTAGTTTCCCCTTAAAAAGATAAATTTGCCTTTATGTTATTCAGTAATGATCTGTTCTGGAATGCATTTCTAGTGTTGATGGCGATCTTGTAAATATTTTCTGGATGCAGCTGAACAAATCTTATATAGAAATCTGTAAATCTACCCAAGTCCCTGCTGTTGGGATGCTGGAATTTACAAGCATGTGTGGAGTACTCAGTGACCAGGTTGAAATGCATGCTACAACTTTACTTTTATCCAGTTACTCGTTTTTATATTTTTCTACAACATGTAACTCTCTAGCTGAATGTCCAGGGCCTTCTCAAACTTGGTAATTCTAGAGAAGATAGGTTGAAGAGAGTGACACTACAAATTGATAGTTCCGACATTATATTTGCTTTCAAGGTGTAGACGAGTGACTAGCTATTGGTTTTGAATGAAATATGTAATGAAGAGTAGTTGTTTGATAGTCTTTTTGCCCCCACTTCTGGATGCAGGGAAGTAGATTTTTTCAAAGCTGCCTGGAAGGCTGATTGTCAAGGTCTTCATTCTTTTCAACTTCAAATTCAAGAGCACGGCACCTGGCTTCTGAAAACCAAATCAAATTTATAAGCTCTATTTGACAGGTAATCTTTGTTTTTACTGATGATGGAGTTTCTGCTTATAGTGTGATAGACTTTCTATCTTTCACAAGGCAGCAACTCATCTCGGTTTATGTTCTCATTACAAATCTATACTTGGCGCGTTGTGATTTCCAGCATCTGATCTTTCCTCAAAAAAGATTTTAAGCATGTGACCTGTCAAGTTATGGATCTCAAAAGTAGTGTCATTGACAGTATCATCAACTTTAAATGGTTGTTTTTGTTTATTATGTTTCTCTGGCAGGATTCTTAAATGCTGGAAATTCTACGCTGGATGGATATGCACATCATTTGGCTGATTCATGTCAAATTTCCAAGAGGTAGAGTTTGTTACAAATAATTGAGCGAACCCATCTTTGATACTTGAAGAAGCTCCAACTATGGGACTAAGGTGCCAAGTGATTCTGAAAACAAGTTATTTATTTTTATTTTTATTTTTATTTTTACAGTTTTGTATTGTCGCTTCATTTGTTTGTGACTTCACTGCTGCTGTTGTTTAAAAGGCAAAAGGAGATGCCAATCCAATTCGAATAAGTTATAGCATTTG
Source organism: Asparagus setaceus (assembly GCA_012295165.1). Taxonomy (NCBI): domain Eukaryota; kingdom Viridiplantae; phylum Streptophyta; class Magnoliopsida; order Asparagales; family Asparagaceae; genus Asparagus; species Asparagus setaceus. The sequence goes on from CM022707.1 coordinate 15,559,982, forward strand.
GGTTATTTCCTCTTCTGTTAATAACTCATTGAAACAGAGACTCAGATTTTTTATTTTATTTTATTTTTTTTGTGGATAATGCATCGTCGATCCTAGATGACTGATATTCCTGGGCCACACGTCATGTTTGATTTGGATGCTGCGTGAAAGAGGGGTATGTATGAGGTTAACAGTTTAAACTTGAATAGATCTATACCTGTTTACTTTGGGGAGATTGATGTAATACCACTAGAGCTGTTTCCAGCAAATAAGAAGTTGGCAAAATCATCTTCCAACATCGCACATGGCACGGGCGTTTGAGGCATAGGCCGCATGTAAGCCCTGTTGCTTTGAACACAGGTCATCATTTGATCAGGGACATTTATTAATTTCCCCCCTTCCCTTCTTGTTTATCATTTACCCAAATTCAAACCAAAGGAGGTCCACAAGCACATGGAAGGCGAAGGTCAATCCAGTCCCACCCAGACTTGCGGGGGGCGTGGGTCTATAACTATAAACAACACGCAAATGCAGGCGAGACGGGTGGCATCGGCATCTCACGTGGCGGGGTGCACCGCACTGGATGGAAAGTTCCTCAATGTGTTCTGGCCTACTAATTGGATGCCACCTGCTGCAATTTCACTGGCCAGCAGCACACTAGTTGGTATTCTATCTAACCCCCACCGCGTCTATGTTCGAAAGAAACGCACTTTGTGTTTAAAAGGTTTTGGGGGTCCTTATGGAATGCGTTGTTGTTGGCTTCTCATGTAAAGAAGTCTAACCAGTTAAAAACAAGTCTTTGGGGCCAGTACAGCGACACCGGTGGCGTTGGTCAACTTTTAATACACATCCTTATCATTTTAATCTAATCTCTGATCTAATCTAATCTAATCTAAGCTCCGCTCCCCCTTTCTTGTTTATCCCTTTAAAATTAACAACCACTACTACTTCCTGTTGGACGTCGTCAAGTCAGAGATGCTTTTGTTCCGCTGCATCCTATTCCAATTCTATGTTTCTACGCAGCAAATTCAAACGATAGCACTTGAGAAATTTCCATTATTCAAGAATAAAAGTAATTAAATATTAGAGGAACTAGTGAATTGCATACGGCGCGAATGGCTTTGTCACTTTATTAGAAGAAGAAGAAGAAGAAGATAATTAGAGTCCAAGTCAAATCTTTCATGAACTGGGACTCGACGATTCTACCGATACAAACCGGATATTTATTATCTTTATCATATCCATATCCGCTTAAAACGGATACGGATACCGGTCTGATAATCATCTGGTAAGAAATGGCATTACCATATCCGCACTAAACTAAATCGGATACTCGTTCTATATTGAGAGTCTGCTACGATATGATACTGGATATTAATCTGATATTTGGGAAATGGATATAAATAGGATATGACAAAAATAAATATGATTTTAATAACTCACAAATAACTAAAATTAATATTCTTGCAAGCAAAAACCGTAACATTGCTACATGGATTGATAGATATTAGCAATAAAGCTTGATGAGAAACCATTAACCAACCTCGTGCCTCAGAGCACATGCCTAATTGCCGAGTCAATATATTCATTCACATGCTAACTACCCATCCTCGAACTTCATTGACTGGCATGTTACGCTTTTCCACTCACAATCACCTACAAATTATAAGTCTCAAATTCTAAAGCCTAGAAATAAAGACAAACAATTTAAAAGGAAAAGTAAGACAAGTTACTCACGACCTTTGTTGCTAATTTGCCGCTTCTCCATGACAAACCTCGAACACCATAGCAACAAAGAAGCCCCGAACAAAACCAAAGAAAGAAGAAAATAATAAAATCCGAAAAAGAGTATTATCAACTAATCCCATAGCTTTTTCCCTCACAAGAATCCACAACCGACCTCAAATGAACAATTTGATGTCTACATGCGTCATTCTCTTTGATTCATAGAGCCTACATCACTCTCATGGTAATAAAGTCACATGTTATTTGACAAAAGGCACACAATGAAGTCATAATCCTGGAAATAATAGTTGCAAATCCAAAATAACAAGTCACAACCAAAAATAAAGTCACATACAAACTTAATAAGAGCAAAGTCGCATACAATAAACTAAAACCCACAAGTTCTATAATATAGTTCCCTAAGCAAAAAAAAAAGAAATCATGTTTGACCAGGTTGAAATGCATGCTACAACTTTACTTTTATCCAGTTACTGCTTTTATATTTTTCTACAACATGTAACTCTCTAGCTGAATGTCCAGGGCCTTCTCAAACTTGGTAATTCTAGAGAAGATAGGTTGAAGAGTGACACTACAAATTGATAGTTCCGACATTATATTTGCTTTCAAGGTGTAGACGAGTGACTAGCTATTGGTTTTGAATGAAATATGTAATGAAGAGTAGTTGTTTGATAGTCTTTTTGCCCCCACTTCTGGATGCAGGGAAGTAGATTTTTTCAAAGCTGCCTGGAAGGCTGATTGTCAAGGTCTTCATTCTTTTCAACTTCAAATTCAAGAGCACGGCACCTGGCTTCTGAAAACCAAATCAAATTTATAAGCTCTATTTGACAGGTAATCTTTGTTTTTACTGATGATGGAGTTTCTGCTTATAGTGTGATAGACTTTCTATCTTTCACAAGGCAGCAACTCATCTCGGTTTATGTTCTCATTACAAATCTATACTTGGCGCGTTGTGATTTCCAGCATCTGATCTTTCCTCAAAAAAGATTTTAAGCATGTGACCTGTCAAGTTATGGATCTCAAAAGTAGTGTCATTGACAGTATCATCAACTTTAAATGGTTGTTTTTGTTTATTATGTTTCTCTGGCAGGATTCTTAAATGCTGGAAATTCTACGCTGGATGGATATGCACATCATTTGGCTGATTCATGTCAAATTTCCAAGAGGTAGAGTTTGTTACAAATAATTGAGCGAACCCATCTTTGATACTTGAAGAAGCTCCAACTATGGGACTAAGGTGCCAAGTGATTCTGAAAACAAGTTATTTATTTTTATTTTTTTGTGGATAATGCATCGTCGATCCTAGATGACTGATATTCCTGGGCCACACGTCATGTTTGATTTGGATGCTGCGTGAAAGAGGGGTATGTATGAGGTTAACAGTTTAAACTTGAATAGATCTATACCTGTTTACTTTGGGGAGATTGATGTAATACCACTAGAGCTGTTTCCAGCAAATAAGAAGTTGGCAAAATCATCTTCCAACATCGCACATGGCACGGGCGTTTGAGGCATAGGCCGCATGTAAGCCCTGTTGCTTTGAACACAGGTCATCATTTGATCAGGGACATTTATTAATTTCCCCCCTTCCCTTCTTGTTTATCATTTACCCAAATTCAAACCAAAGGAGGTCCACAAGCACATGGAAGGCGAACGTCAATCCAGTCCCACCCAGACTTTGGGGTGGGGGCGTGGGTCTATAACTATAAACAACACGCAAATGCAGGCGAGACGGGCGGCATCGGCATCTCACGTGGCGGGGTGCACCGCACTGGATGGAAAGTTCCTCAATGTGTTCTGGCCTACTAATTGGATGCCACCTGCTGCAATTTCACTGGCCAGCAGCACACTAGTTGGTATTCTATCTAACCCCCACCGCGTCTATGTTCGAAAGAAACGCACTTTGTGTTTAAAAGGTTTTGGGGGTCCTTATGGAATGCGTTGTTGTTGGCTTCTCATGTAAAGAAGTCTAACCAGTTAAAAACAAGTCTTTGGGGCCAGTACAGCGACACCGGTGGCGTTGGTCAACTTTTAATACACATCCTTATCATTTTAATCTAATCTCTGATCTAATCTAATCTAATCTAAGCTCCGCTCCCCCTTTCTTGTTTATCCCTTTAAAATTAACAACCACTACTACTTCCTGTTGGACGTCGTCAAGTCAGAGATGCTTTTGTTCCGCTGCATCCTATTCCAATTCTATGTTTCTACGCAGCAAATTCAAACGATAGCACTTGAGAAATTTCCATTATTCAAGAATAAAAGTAATTAAATATTAGAGGAACTAGTGAATTGCATACGGCGCGAATGGCTTTGTCACTTTATTAGAAGAAGAAGAAGAAGAAGATAATTAGAGTCCAAGTCAAATCTTTCATGAACTGGGACTAGGGGTGCATTCGGTTCGGATACGGTCCGGATATGACACTTATCATATCCATATCCGCTTTCTAAAAACGGATACGGATACGGTTCGGATAATCATCGGTAGAAAATGGCATTACCATATCGCACTAACGGAAGCGGATACGGTTCGGATATTAGAAAGTCGATTACGGATATGATACGGATATTAATCGGATATTTGGGAAATGGATATAAATAGGATATGACAAAAATAAATATGATTTTAATAACTCACAAATAACTAAAATTAATATTCTTGCAAGCAAAAAACGAACATTGCTACATGGATTCGGATAGATATTAGCAATAAAGCTTGATGAGAAACCATTAACCAACTTTGTCGGAGCACATGCCTAATTCTTTGAGTCAATATATTCATTCACATGCTAACTACCCATCCTCGAACTTCATTGACTTGGCATGTTATCCCTCGATTTCCACTCACAATCACCTACAAATTATAAGTCTCAAATTCTAAAGCCTAGAAATAAAGACAAACAATTTAAAAGGAAAAGTAAGACAAGTTACCTCACAGCCTTTGTTGCTAATTTGCCGTTTCTCCATGACAAACCTCAGAACACCATAGCAACAGCAAGCCCTGAACAAAAACCAAAGAAAAGAAGAAAATAATAAAATCCGAGAAAAAAGAGTATTATCAACTAATCCCATAGCTTTTTCCCTCACAAGAACGACAACTGACCTCAAATGAACAATTTGATGTCTACATGCAGTCATTCTCTCTTTGATTCATAGAGCCTACATCACTCTCATGGTAATAAAGTCACATGTTATTTGACAAAAAGGCACACAATGAAGTCATAATCCGGAAATAATAGTTGCAAATCCAAAAATAACAAGTCACAAATCCGAAAATAAAGTCACATACAAACTTAATAAGAGCAAAGTCGCATACAATAAACTAAAAACCCACAAGTTCTATAATATAGTTCCCTAAGCAAAAAAAAAAAAAAAAAGAAATCATGTTTGACCATGTTGAATGGATACTCATGGACAATGATGGCTTTTGCAAGCAAAGATTGACTCTTTTCATTATCAAAATGGTAATTACTAAGTGTGCAACTCCCATCTTCATTTTTTATGGTAGCTTGAACCAATTGTTGACGAATATCGGGTCGCTTCTTTTTGGAGCACTTCAAAATGTGATTTCTAATATGTGTAGTACCCTAAAACTACGCCCATCACATTCAAATGAGCAATGTTTACATTTCGCTACCTTCATTATTATGTCAACCTCTTTCCCATCGACAACTTTCTTTTCAACTTTATCAATTTTATCAAAGTCTAACCATACATTAGAAGTTAATTTTTCCCTTTTTCTCGTGTTTTCCCTCTGTTTTGTTAGAAGATTCTTCTATAGTGGGTTCAAGAACGGTTCAAATGACGAGCTCAATAGTTGGTTCTTCATTAGAAGCTTGAACCGATGGATTAGACATGATTCGATATCTATTCAATGAAATTATAAACTTAATCAAATAAATAATACAATAATTAATGACACAATCATAATTACAAACAAAAATATATATATGGCGAAAATAATAAAGGCTAGCAAATTAGGGTTTTCTTATCAAACAGTTTAGAACTTTTCAATCAACTCAATAAAGTTTGGAATTTACCTTAGTGTTCGGTCGAGTTTGAAGATGAAGAGGTATTTATTGATGAATCGTCGGCAGTCAGTGAACGATGTTCGGTCGAGTTTGAAGGCGGTGGCCAAGTCTTGAGATGGTTGAAGTCGAAGTCGAGTCTTGAGACTGGCGGAGATCAAGAGGCTGTTGTTGATGGTCGGTCGACGGTCGAGTTTGAAGGCGGTGGCCGAAGTCTTGAAGTTTGAAGGCGGCCGAGTCTAAGGAAGCGGCAGAGATCGAAGCGGAGAGCCGGAGATCGCGGGCGAGGAGGATTCGAAGCGAAGGCAAGGCAAAAGCGGAGGTCACGCGGAGAGCAGCGAAAGGTCAGAAGCGGAGGTTAGAAGCGGCGAAATGGCGGCTTTGAGATTGCCGGCATCGGGTTTGAGATTTGGGATTTTAAACACCGGGTAGGTAAGATGGGTGCATATTAAAGACCAACCCTAATATAAAGAATGAGTTATACATATCACGGATATCCGGACCGTATCCGCAAAATTGATCCAAAACCGTATCCGAAACCGTATCCGGATAAAAATCCAAAACCATAACCGAACCGAAACCGTATCCGAACGGTTTCAAATTTTTTCTACCATATCCGCTTTCTAAACGGATACGGTTGCGGTCGGTCCGGATATATCCGGATTGTTTTGCACCCCTAACTGGGACCCGCTCGACGTAGTTACCGCAAGCAAACCGGGACCCAATTTTCTTCCGCGTTCATAGGCCCCCATACTTCCACAACATGGGCGGTCCAAAAAATATCACTAAACTTTGTGTGTATATCTATATATCCACATCAACATCAATTTAATTAAATAAATAAAAAGTCGGTACAAGGAAGACGTGCTGGTTATAGTTTCTAGAATTCGGATAAGCTTCTCTCTCTCTTCTTGATATCTCCTTTTTGGTCTTTTTGTTTTTTTTTATTCTTTTCTATTTTATTTCGTTTGTGCCCTCCTTGGGTATTATCGTTGTCCATCGGTGGCCGCCGCGGACTGGAATTCAAATACTACATAATATGCTTCTTTCTTTCTTTCACACGCCTTTTGCTTTCCTACCTCCATTCGACCAACATTCCTTCTCCTATATATATCCCGGTTCCTCTATTTCTTTCTCCTCAATCCAAATTTAAACTCAAAATTAATTTCTGATTTCTTTCCTTCAATAGAAATAGAAATAAGTTTATCACTAGATCACGATCGCGATCTTCCTATTAATACTTGAGATCCCATCATCATCATATATAATAGGGTAGAGAGCCGTCGCAGCGGAAGTTGAAAATGGCAACTCCCGATATATCCGCCACTGCCGCTACTAGCTCTCCTCCTCCTCCCTCTCCTAACTCTTCCCTACAACTCCTTCACCCTCTTCCTCCACCCTCGCCTCGTTTCGTGCAAGATGCATCCACTATCGCCGCCTACGAGCGCTACCTCCGCCTCCCAGAGCTCTCTAGTCTCTGCACCTCCGAGGATTTCCCGGGTTGGACCGACGAATCAATCTTAAAACCAGCCCTCCAAGCTCTCGAGATCACGTTCCGCTTCATCTCCATCGCCCTCTCCGACCCAAGACCCTACTCCAACCGCCGCGAGTGGAAACACCGCTTGGAATCCCTTGCCGCCCACCAGATCAGCATCATAGCCCTCCTTTGCGAGGAAGAGCCCAACAGTAAGCACAGCAGCGGGGTCCCTATCGCTGATCTTAGCGCGCCGACAGGGGTTCTGGCTCGAGAGAGGAGCTCTCAAGAAGTGTGGAAGCTCAACGGCACGGCTAGCACGCTAGTGAGCCACACGAGCGAGGCCAGCCTGCTCCCGAGGCTTGTCTCGTGGGCGAAGTCGGAGGATGTTGCTTCCAAGATTCTGATGCAGATCGAGGGTCAAATGTATAGGTGTCCGTTCACCCTCGGCCTAGGCGAGCCCAATCTCGCCGGTAAGCCCAGCCTCGAGTACGATCTCATTGTCAAGCCATCAAATCTTCACTCTCTCAGGAAAAGCCCTTTCGACGAGCAGTTGAAAAACCAAGAGAACCAAACCCTCTTCACTATCCATCAGATCCTTGAATGCTGGCTCTTCACAGCAAAACTGCTCTTGAAACGGATCGGCGAGAGGATCGATAATGAAGCATTCGATAAGGCTGCGAGTGATTCCTGGCTCCTCGAGCGAATCTGGAAGCTGCTATCAGAGTTGGAGGACCTGCACCTGTTAATGGACCCCGATGATTTCCTCCGTCTCAAAAGCCAGCTCGCCATCAAAGCATCCTCGGGATCGTCAGCGGAGGCTTTCTGCTTCAGATCGACAGCTCTGCTCGACGTCACCAATCTATCCAAACATCTAAAACACAGAGTACCGCGAATTCTCGGGGTAGAAGTCGATCCCAACGGTGGGCCCAGAGTCCAGGAAGCAGCAATGGGACTCCTCCGTAGCCGTAGCCGTAGCCGGGAAAGAGGTGAATTGGGCGATAGTTATGGAAGAATACACTTGCTGCAGGCGTTTCAGGCGATGGAAGCGGCCGTGAAGAAGTTCTTTTTCGGGTATAAGCAGCTGATAACTGCGGTGATGGGGAGTTTGGAAGCGAATGGGAACCGAGGACTGGGATTGATATCAGCCGCCGAGCCCTCCGATTCTTTGACGCAAATGTTTATGGATCCGCCGTATTTTCCGAGCATGGATGCGGCCAAGACGTTTCTGGGAGAGATGTGGCGGTGCCAGTCTCGGACGTCGTCGTTTAATGGAACATTGGATAACAGCAGATGTGGAGTCAAACAGTAGGTCGATATTACTTGTATTATTTTGAGGAAAGCTCATATGCGTGTTTGTTGTTGTGTACGCTGTTTTTTATTTTTATTTGGACATGTCTTCCTATACATAATAATAACCATGAGAATAGCTTTGGTCTTGCATTAATTGGCTCGAATGTTTAGAATGGGCAAACCTCATACAAATGCTTACTAGTTCGACCAGTGCGCAATGCTTTTTGGGGCTTGTTTTTCATTGGTACTCTTAAAATCCCTGACAATCAGACCAGAATTCTGAAGTAATGGTTACTACTTGGTCGAATTCAGATATTCTAACACTGCCTTCATATGCAGGAAATACTTTTATGGGCCAAGATAATTCTACGCAACGTTGTCATATTTTTATACTATAACACAATGGTTAAAAACGCTGAGGATCATCATCAAGATCGAGCATTATTATCATTTCAATCTAGAATTCTTTAAAACATGAACGTTACATTAGTGGTTCTCCTCCGGGAACTTGCTATGTTCAAAAAGAATTTAAATCTCAAGACTTTTCTACACTATAAAATTGACATGTGATGTAAAGAAAACACGTGTGCCATAGGGAGTCATGATGTTACCTACTTTGAATTGTAAGCATCTCAAAATTAATAATAAACGGTCATGATTTACAAAGGTGACACTTCAATTTGAAAGGGAAGATGACATAGATAGGCAATCATGTTCTTTAGGCTTTATTGGGCTAGAGCCACAGTAAATAACATAGTTACTGATGTATAAACAAATCAGAGGCAACGACATTCAAATTTGGACTTAAGGATTGTGAATATAAGGGTGACATGGGTTTACTGGGCCTAACATAAAAAAAGCCATGTATAATAGGGTTCCGTATAATAGGCGCGTATGGTCCTTAACATATGTAAAAACAAGTGTAAACCCCATAAATGCAATTTGGATCAGGATAGTGAATATTTGAATCACATGGACGTTACTGAAATTTTCGGCCCTCTATCAGGGGAATGATAATGGTCTCTCTCTCTCTCTCTCTCTCTCTCTCTCTCTCTCTCTCTCTTTGGCATGAAGGAAAGATTTTCATTACCAAATGTGAATGTTAGGTACAAACGCTAACAAAACTCAAAACAGAACTGAAACTACTCAAATACCACTTACTCTATCTACACTACTAACAAACAGGGGATGAATGCAAACTTGGATCACCATGCTATGTTTGAGGTAGTATCAGGCAATCTATCCACCCTACTAAGTTGAACCTTAAGTTAAACACTTGTTTTACTGGGCCCTATAGCTGTATATCATAGACTTGAGACCATAATTCAACTTGGACCAGGAATAATGGTAAATATTTCAGGCATATGGGTTTGGGTGAAGCCCGTAGTAAGCTTTAGGAGGCCTTAATATTTGGAAAGATACGAGTAAAGCCCAAAGATCAGGATGGTGTTCTCGACATGGCCCACAGATCATTTAGGGTTTCATAAGATGAAGAATGCGGCTATCTGGGCCATTGCGTGCATAGGTAAGAGTCCACCCAAGATTTGATTTTGACTTGACTTATGGATATTTCACCGATGGGCCACTGCAAATATGTCAATTTGAAATCAGTGGACTGCACCCTTGTATGTATTTACAAGGCACACCGCTTCCCTCCGCATAATTTCCCATAGCAAAGGAAAACTCTAGGGTGTGTTTGGATGGAGGCGAACCAATAGAAGTTAAAGTAAAATTTTATTTTCACCTCGTTTGGGAGTTTTTTTGAGAGGTTAGAGGATGGAAACAGGTGCAAAATTTGCACACATTTTTCTCCTCTCGATTTGGATGATGAGGAAGTAATGGCAGTTGTAAAATTTTCTGATGTAAGACAACAATATCCTTATCACACTAAAATCTATGGCCAAGATTCATTCTCATCCAATATATAAGGGTATTTATGTAACTTTGACTATATTCACTTTACTTCCATCCTCTTATATAACTCCCAAACAATGTAAAACAAATTTACTTGGTTATCCCGACTAAACTCCCAAACAACATTTTATCTTTTCACTTCCATTCCTTACCTTTCCTTTCCGTTATTTAACTTCCTTCCCTTCCCTTAGTTAACTCCCAAACACAGAGGTAAGAGAATTCCTAACCCTAAATCCAAAATGTTGGAAAAGTCATTGTTACTTTTTATATGAACAGATTTATTTGCTTTTTTATGTGAACACATTTATCCACCATAATTCACTAAAAGAGCAATGAAACGGTAACTCAACAAAAAGTACAATAAACTCCTATCAACATCCAAAAAAATTGAACATATACAAAAGCATACTTAGGTTGAATTTGGCAACCACTCAAAAACTGGGTCAAGATTAAATCGACTCAATTTTATCCAAACCAAAGCCATGATTAAATCATGGGAGGTGGTGGTCGAGCTTTGAACTAGTTTTATTATTATTATTTTTGGGTCTAAGAAAACTGAGTAAATAACATTACTGATGTATAAACAAATAAGAGGCAACGACATTCAAATTTGGACTTAAGGATTGTGAATATAAGGGTGACATGGGTTTACTGGGCCTAACATAAAAAAGCCATGTATAATAGGGTTCCGTATAATAGGCGCGTATATGGTCCTTAACATATGTAAAAACAAGTGTAAACCCCATAAATGCAATTTGGATCAGGATAGTGAATATTTGAATCACATGGACGTTACTGAAATTTTCAGCCCTCTATCAGGGGAATGATAATGGGCTTTCTCTCTCTCTCTCTCTCTCTCTCTCTTTTTGGCATGAAGGAAAGATTTTCATTACCAAATGTGAATGTTACAAACGACTAAGAAAACTCAAAACAGAACTGAAACTACTCAAATACCACTTACTCTATCTACACTACTAACAAACAGGGGATGAATGCAAACTTGGATCACCATGCTACGTTTGAGGTAGTATCAGGCAATCTATCCACCCTACTAAGTTGAACCTTAAGTTAAACACTTGTTTTACTGGGCCCTATAGCTGTATATCATAGACTTGAGACCATAATTCAACTTGGACCAGGAATAATGGTAAATATTTCAGGCATATGGGTTTGGGTGAAGCCCGTAGTAAGCTTTAGGAGGCCTTAATATTTGGAAAGATACGAGTAAAGCCCAAAGATCAGGATGGTGTTCTCGACATGGCCCACAGATCATTTAGGGTTTCATAAGATGAAGAATGCGGCTATCTGGGCCATTGCGTGCATAGGTAAGAGTCCACCCAAGATTTGATTTTGACTTGACTTATGGATATTTCACCGATGGGCCACTGCAAATATGTCAATTTGAAATCAGTGGACTGCACCCTTGTATGTATTTACAAGGCACACCGCTTCCCTCCGCATAATTTCCCATAGCAAAGGAAAACTCTAGGTGTGTTTGGATGGAGGCGAACCAATAGAAGTTAAAGTAAAATTTTATTTTCACCTCGTTTGGGAGTTTTTGAGAGGTTAGAGGATGGAAACAGTGCAAAATTTGCACACATTTTCTCCCTCCAATTTGGACTGATGGGAAGTAATGAAAAGCAGTTGTAAATTTTACAATGTAATAAGACAACAATATCCTTATCACACTAAAATCTATGGCCAAGATTCATTCTCATCCAATATATAAGGGTATTTATGTAACTTTGACTATATTCACTTTACTTCCATCCTCTTATATAACTCCCAAACAATGTAAAACAAATTTACTTGGTTATCCCGACTAAACTCCCAAACAACATTTTATCTTTTCACTTCCATTCCTTACCTTTCCTTTCGTTATTTAACTTCCTTCCCTTCCCTTAGTTAACTCCCAAACACAGAGGTAAGAGAATTCCTAACCCTAAATCCAAAATGTTGGAAAAGTCATTGTTACTTTTTATATGAACAGATTTATTTGCTTTTTTATGTGAACACATTTATCCACCATAATTCACTAAAAGAGCAATGAAACGGTAACTCAACAAAAAAGTACAATAAACTCCTATCAACATCCAAAAAAATTGAACATATACAAAAGCATACTTAGGTTGAATTTGGCAACCACTCAAAAACTGGGTCAAGATTAAATCTGACTCAATTTTATCCAAACCAAAGCCATGATTAAATCATGGGAGGTGGTGGTCGAGCTTTGAACTAGTTTTATTATTATTATTTTTGGGTCTAAGAAAAACTGAGTCAATACCAGTCTAATTTTTGTCAAACAAAAGAGCAATCAACATGGGGCAAGATTAATCCTTGTCCGATTTTGAGTGATTGTCAAACACAATTTTAGATCCTTACAGATGGTCTCCTACAGGAACAAATTATGTTCTCATTTCTGCAACTTTTACAAGAAATTATGTTTCTAGACATGAAGATGCTTTACTAGCTTCTTACTAATGAAAGACGGGAGGCATATACCCACTATTGTTCTACAAAACAATACCATGAAAACAATGTATGTATGATGAAGTACACGTGTGTGAGAGCGAGTAGGGTTCAAAAGAGATCGCTTGCCCGTATCCCTCCCTACTCTTTGAAGGAATGTCTCGTCTACCTCTCTTAAATGATCGTCTAATGAGATTATGGGAGTGTATTACAAACTTGTCCAAAGACCAAAATTGGAGAACAGTATACACAAAGTTTGATAAACTAATAAGGCACTTTGATTTCTCTCTCTCTCTCTCTCTCTCTCTCTCTCTCTCTCTCCCCAATTTCCCAACAAAAAGAGGTCCATGATGATATCATAATCTTAATTTTATAATGCCCAACCATGTCTTAATTACAACAAAGTATTTTTTGAATCGCCATATTCTCAAAGGATAGTAGATGCAAATATGAATGCTTAGGAGCTAGTCATTTGATGAGGATGAGATGCATCTCCTGGTCAAAGATTAATAAAGAATCAAGGGATGGTGGTTACTTTGGGTTAATGGAAACATGCATGTATGTAGCGCAAGTTAAAGCCTGAATTTCTGGAGAATTGCCCGTGATGATCGATGGCCATATCCATGTGAATGATCCAGAAAGATTATACTCCAAAGTCTAAAAAAGATTTTTCTAACCTTTAATTAAACCGGTTAAAAATAACCTATTAAAGGTGCTCTTCACACCACTAGGTTTGGTCGGTCGATCTCCCCTTAGGACCGACCACCCCCAGTTGATTGCTTCGATTATAATTAGTATTGACATTCATATTTCTTTCTTGTGGTTTAATCAGCTCACAGGTACTATATAATAAGATAAAGGAGATTATGGTATTCTGATAAGTTTTTTGATCAAACGAACAGAATCAAGCTGCATCAGGGATCAGAAGTGTGCAACTAGTGGGTTGTAGGCCTACAAACTAAACATACGCATGGTCCATTAATGCACCCATAAATCGACAATAAGAACATTCTGTATGCTAGAATCTAAGGGCCCCTGAAGCCTAATTGAATTATGCTGTACTAGTTATCAAATCTAAGGTGCCCACTGCAACAGCTACTGATGTAACCGAGAGAGAAAGAGAAAGAGGGCCCAACTCTATTGATCCTCTTTACTTTACAACTCCTGTACATGCTTAAGATGGCGTTTTCCTTGTCGTTCGGATCTGAGTTTCAATATGGACACCGGTTACGCATAACAAATTGCGCCCATGTGCTCTGCTTCGATTAAAAAAAAAAGAAAAAAAGAAGAAGTCCGCTTTATTATTTGATATATAAAAGGAATTCCCACAGGAGCCCTACACAACAGTAGTTAATTAGTCATAATATGCGGATAAGCATGTCACCTGCTTTACACATGGTGGTGGGAGGATCCAACAGATGGTAATGGACAAATGGGCCAACATCACCAGCTTCTACTCTGATATTTCTGGTGCCCCAGATCACACTCACCCGACGAGTTTCACGTTGCAAAACACCTCTTCACTATCCATCAGATCCTTGAATGCTGGCTCTTCACAGCAAAACTGCTCTTGAAACGGATCGGCGAGAGGATCGATAATGAAGCATTCGATAAGGCTGCGAGTGATTCCTGGCTCCTCGAGCGAATCTGGAAGCTGCTATCAGAGTTGGAGGACCTGCACCTGTTAATGGACCCCGATGATTTCCTCCGTCTCAAAAGCCAGCTCGCCATCAAAGCATCCTCGGGATCGTCAGCGGAGGCTTTCTGCTTCAGATCGACAGCTCTGCTCGACGTCACCAATCTATCCAAACATCTAAAACACAGAGTACCGCGAATTCTCGGGGTAGAAGTCGATCCCAACGGTGGGCCCAGAGTCCAGGAAGCAGCAATGGGACTCCTCCGTAGCCGTAGCCGGGGAAGAGGTGAATTGGGCGATAGTTACGGAAGAATACACTTGCTGCAGGCGTTTCAGGCGATGGAAGCGGCCGTGAAGAAGTTCTTTTTCGGGTATAAGCAGCTGATAACTGCGGTGATGGGGAGTTTGGAAGCGAATGGGAACCGAGGACTGGGATTGATATCAGCCGCCGAGCCCTCCGATTCTTTGACGCAAATGTTTATGGATCCGCCGTATTTTCCGAGCATGGATGCGGCCAAGACGTTTCTGGGAGAGATGTGGCGGTGCCAGTCTCGGACGTCGTCGTTTAATGGAACATTGGATAACAACAGATGTGGAGTCAAACAGTAGGTCGATATTACTTGTATTATTTTGAGGAAAGCTCATATGCGTGTTTGTTGTTTGTGTACGCTGTTTTTTATTTTTATTTGGACATGTCTTCTTATACATAATAATAACCATGAGAATAGCTTTGGTCTTGCATTAATTGGCTCGAATGTTTAGTATGGGCAAACCTTATACAGATGCTTACTAGTTCGACCAGTGCGCAATACCTTTTGGGCTTGTTTTTCATTGGTACTCTTAAAATCCCTAACAATTAGACCAAAATTTTGAAGTAATGGTGCTAGTTGATGGTCGAATTCAGATATTCTAACACGCCTTCAAGGTTCTTTTATGGGCCAGACTGACTTACGCATGTTGTCATATTTTTATACTATAGCACAATGGTTAAAAACGCTGAGGATCATCATCAAGATCGAGCATTATTATCATTTCAATCTAGAATTCTTTAAAACATGAACGTTACATTAGTGGTTCTCCTCCGGGAACTTGCTATGTTCAAACAGAATTTAAATCTCAAGACTTTTCTACACTATAAAATTGACATGTGATGTAAAGAAAACACGTGTGCCATAGGGAGTCATGATGTTACCTAGTTTGAATCGTAAGCATCTCAAAATTAATAAACGGTCATGATTTACAAAGGTGACACTTCAATTTGAAAGGGAAGACAAGATAGATAGGCAATCATGTTCTTTAGGCTTTGTTGGGCTAGAGCCACAGTAAATAACATTACTGATGTATAAACAAATAAGAGGCAACGACATTCAAATTTGGACTTAAGGATTGTGAATATAAGGGTGACATGGGTTTACTGGGCCTAACATAAAAAAAGCCATGTATAATAGGGTTCCGTATAATAGGCGCGTATATGGTCCTTAACATATGTAAAAACAAGTGTAAACCCCATAAATGCAATTTGGATCAGGATAGTGAATATTTGAATCACATGGACGTTACTGAAATTTTCAGCCCTCTATCAGGGAATGATAATGGCTCTCTTTTGGCATGAAGGAAAGATTTTCATTACCAAATGTGAATGTTACAAACGACTAAGAAAACTCAAAACAGAACTGAAACTACTCAAATACCACTTACTCTATCTACACTACTAACAAACAGGGGATGAATGCAAACTTGGATCACCATGCTATGTTTGAGGTAGTATCAGGCAATCTATCCACCCTACTAAGTTGAACCTCAAGTAAAAAACGTGATTTACTGGGCCTTATATCTGTATATCATAGACTTGAGACCATAATTCAACTTGGACCAGGAATAATGGTAAATATTTCAGGCATATGGGTTTGGGTGAAGCCCGTAGTAAGCTTTAGGAGGCCTTAATATTTGGAAAGATACGAGTAAAGCCCAAAGATCAGGATGGTGTTCTCGACATGGCCCACAGATCATTTAGGGTTTCATAAGATGAAGAATGCGGCTATCTGGGCCATTGCGTGCATAGGTAAGAGTCCACCCAAGATTTGATTTTGACTTGACTTATGGATATTTCACCGATGGGCCACTGCAAATATGTCAATTTGAAATCAGTGGACTGCACCCCTTGTATGTATTTACAAGGCACACCGCTTCCCTCCGCATAATTTCCCATAGCAAAAGGAAAACTCTAGGGTGTGTTTGGATGGAGGCGAACCAATAGAAGTTAAAGTAAAATTTTATTTTCACCTCGTTTGGGAGTTTTTGAGAGGTTAGAGGATGGAAACAGTGCAAAATTTGCACATTTTTCTCCTCCAATTTGAACTGAGAAGTAATGAAAACGTGTAAAATTTACAATGTAATAAGACAACAATATCCTTATCACACTAAAATCTATGGCCAAGATTCATTCTCATCCAATATATAAGGGTATTTATGTAACTTTGACTATATTCACTTTACTTCCATCCTCTTATATAGAACTCCCAAACAATGTAAAACAAATTTACTTCCGCTATCCCGACTAAACTCCCAAACAACATTTTATCTTTTCACTTCCATTCCTTACCTTTCCTTTCCATATTTAACTTCCTTCCCTTCCCTTAGTTAACTCCCAAACACAGAGGTAAGAGAATTCCTAACCCTAAATCCAAAATGTTGGAAAAGTCATTGTTACTTTTATATGAACAGATTTATTTGCTTTTTATGTGAACACATTTATCCACCATAATTCACTAAAAGAGCAATGAAACGGTAACTCAACAAAAAGTACAATAAACTCCTATCAACATCCAAAAAATTGAACATATACAAAAGCATACTTAGGTTGAATTTGGCAACCACTCAAAGCGGGTCAAGATTAAATCGACTCAATTTTATCCAAACCAAAGCCATGATTAAATCATGGGAGGTGGTGGTCGAAAGCTTTGAACTAGTTTTATTATTATTATTTTTGGGTCTAAGAAAACTGAGTCAATACCAGTCTAATTTTTGTCAAACAAAAGAGCAATCAACATGGGGCAAGATTAATCCTTGTCCGATTTTGAGTGATTGTCAAACACAATTTTAGATCCTTACAGATGGTCTCCTACAGGAACAAATTATGTTCTCATTTCTGCAACTTTTACAAGAAATTATGTTTCTAGACATGAAGATGCTTTACTAGCTTCTTACTAATGAAAGACGGGAGGCATATACCCACTATTGTTCTACAAAACAATACCATGAAAACAATGTATGTATGATGAAGTACACGTGTGTGAGAGCGAGTAGGGTTCAAAAGAGATCGCTTGCCCGTATCCCTCCCTACTCTTTGAAGGAATGTCTCGTCTACCTCTCTTAAATGATCGTCTAATGAGATTATGGGAGTGTATTACAAACTTGTCCAAAGACCAAAATTGGAGAACAGTATACACAAAGTTTGATAAACTAATAAGGCACTTTGATTTCTCTCTCCCCAATTTCCTTAAACAAAAAGAGGTCCATGATGATATCATAATCTTAATTTTATAATGCCCAACCATGTCTTAATTACAACAAAGTATTTTTGAATCGCCATATTCTCAAAGGATAGTAGATGCAAATATGAATGCTTAGGAGCTAGTCATTTGATGAGGATGAGATGCATCTCCTGGTCAAAGATTAATAAAGAATCAAGGGATGGTGGTTACTTTGGGTTAATGGAAACATGCATGTATGTAGCGCAAGTTAAAGCCTGAATTTCTGGAGAATTGCCCGTGATGATCGATGGCCATATCCATGTGAATGATCCAGAAAGATTATACTCCAAAGTCTAAAAAAGATTTTTCTAACCTTTAATTAAACCGGTTAAAAATAACCTATTAAAGGTGCTCTTCACACCACTAGGTTTGGTCGGTCGGTCGATCTCCCCTTAGGACCGACCACCCCCAGTTGATTGCTTCGATTATAATTAGTATTGACATTCATATTTCTTTCTTGTGGTTTAATCAGCTCACAGGTACTATATAATAAGATAAAGGAGATTATGGTATTCTGATAAGTTTTTTGATCAAACGAACAGAATCAAGCTGCATCAGGGATCAGAAGTGTGCAACTAGTGGGTTGTAGGCCTACAAACTAAACATACGCATGGTCCATTAATGCACCCATAAATCGACAATAAGAACATTCTGTATGCTAGAATCTAAGGGCCCCTGAAGCCTAATTGAATTATGCTGTACTAGTTATCAAATCTAAGGTGCCCACTGCAACAGCTACTGATGTAACTGAGAGAGAAGAGAAAGAGGGCCCAACTCTATTGATCCTCTTTACTTTACAACTCCTGTACATGCTTAAGATGGCGTTTTCCTTGTCGTTCGGATCTGAGTTTCAATATGGACACCGGTTACGCATAACAAATTGCGCCCATGTGCTCTGCTTCGATTAAAAAAAAAAAAAAAAAAAAAAAGAAGAAGTCCGCTTTATTATTTGATATATAAAAGGAATTCCCACAGGAGCCCTACACAACAGTAGTTAATTAGTCATAATATGCGGATAAGCATGTCACCTGCTTTACACATGGTGGTGGGAGGATCCAACAGATGGTAATGGACAAATGGGCCAACATCACCAGCTTCTACTCTGATATTTCTGGTGCCCCAGATCACACTCACCCGACGAGTTTCACGTTGCAAAAACACTTCTTCAGCCATAACTGCACGATTGCGATTCCATCTAAATTTTACACCAACCATATTTTTTTGGCTCGCATTCATTTACGCGATTCTATCTAAATTTAACACCAACAATTTTTTTTCTGCCTCGCATTCATTTACATTTGTCTGATGGGGGAAGGGTCAGGTATCTAGTACATTTACGATGCACTTAACACATATTCGACTAACTATCGAATCTCAAGTCCAACGATCCAAAGATTAATACTCCCTTCAGACATCATTAATGCAGCACCCCTGACCGTACTAGTCTTCTTACTTATTGCTTAATTACTGGAATTGCTAGTGTAGCATTGCCACACGGTTAAACGAGAACATAAGTTGCAAGGATAAACAATTCCTAACCCATACTTATTTATAATTTTGAAGGACCGGTGAATTTACAGATTCAAGTCGGTGGACGCAAATTAAGGCCAGCCAGCCAGCTAGCTGGCTACTCCAGAGTCCACAACCTTCACTTAATTGCAGCATTGGGCTCTTCGTGATGATAACCAGATCCAAGACAAAATAGGGAAATCATCACAAATGCTGCGATGAAATCCCCACAAGCTCTCTCTCTCTCTCTCTCTCGCTATATATATATATATATATATATATATATATATATATATATATATTGTTCATGAGGAAATTTGAAAGTCAGAAAAATAAAGATTATCCCTTCCAATTGATTTTAAAGAAAGAATAAATACAACTCTCTGATGCAATCTCTCTCTTTGACTTATGTAAAAGAAATTACAAAACTCCTCGATCGGTTGCCCGATTTACAAAGAAGGAAGGGTCAACGGAGATCCTTCCTTTGTTTAAAACTGGGTTCTTCGGCGGCATAGGAGCTTGATCCTTGTATCCCGTGGACGATCCGACCGCCTTGCTCGTGGAATTACGTAGAAGAGAGACTTGCAGGCAAGTCTTTAGAACTCTAATGAGTTTGATAACTCAAGGACGAAGTTTAATAACTCGCACGAAGTTTGAAAACCAAGCCAAACCGAAGAAGAAAAAGAGCTAGGTTGACCACACCAAGCTCTCCTCACAACTAATCAATCCTCTGGATCTTTTCTCTCTAGCCTCTAATCTCCCTTTGTTCCAATCTCCTCTACCAAGATCTTTCTCCCCTTTTATAGGTATTTTAGGTGTAAGCCCATTCTTAGAATGAGGATTCGTGGCCCTCAATCGAGGAAAACGGTTTTGGAACCGCTTAAATCGTGTTTACAGATAGGAAACGCAAGACTCGCTTTTATTTTTATATGAACAGATTTATTTGCTTTTTATATGAACAGATTTATTTGCTTTTTATATGAACAGATTTATTTGCTTTTTATATGAACAGATTTATTTGCTTTTTATATGAACAGATTTATTTGCTTTTTATATGAACAGATTTATTTGCTTTTTATATGAACAGATTTATTTGCTTTTTATATGAACACATTTATCCACCATAATTCACTCAAAGAGCAATGAAACGGTAAATCAACAAAAGTACAATAAACTCCTATCAACATCCAAAAAATTGAACATATACAAAAGCATACTTAGGTTGAATTTGGCAACCACTCAAAAACTGGGTCAAGATTAAATCTGACTCAATTTTATCCTAACCAAAGCCATGATTAAATCATGGGAGGTGGTGGTCGAGCTTTGAACTAGTTTTATTATTATTTTTGGGTCTAAGAAAACCGAGTCAATACCAGTCTAATTTTTGTCAAACAAAAGAGCAATCAACAAGGGGCAAGATTAATCCTTGTCCGATTTTGAGTGATTGTCAAACACAATTTTAGATCCTTACAGATGGTCTCCTACAGGAACAAATTATGTTCTCATTTCTGCAACTTTTACAAGAAATTATGTTTCTAGACATGAAGATGCTTTACTAGCTTCTTACTAATGAAAGACGGAGGCATATACCCACTATTGTTCTACAAAACAATACCATGAAAACAATGTATGTATGATGAAGTACACGTGTGTGAGAGCGAGTAGGGTTCAAAAGAGATCGCTTGCCCGTATCCCTCCCTACTCTTTGAAGGAATGTCTCGTCTACCTCTCTTAAATGATCGTCTAATGAGATTATGGGAGTGTATTACAAACTTGTCCAAAGACCAAAATTGGAGAACAGTATACACAAAGTTTGATAAACTAATAAGGCACTTTGATCTCTCTCTCTCTCCTCCGAATGTGTGAATTTAGAGGTGTCTTATATCATTACCAAGTAGCTTGGTACGAAGTTTCTCCATATTCTCATATATATATATATATATATATATATATATATATATATATATATATATATATATATATATATATATATATATATATATATATATATATATATATATATATATATATATATATATATATATATATATATATATATATATATATATATATATATATATATATATATATATATATATATATATATATATATATATATATATATATATATATATATATATATATATATATATATATATATATATATATATATATATATATATATATATATATATATATATATATATATATATATATATATATATATATATATATATATATATATTTTATAAAAAGATTTTAGCAAATCAAAGCTGGCTTGGAAAGCTTTGGAGTATCAACCCCTCTATTCCCAAAGCTAATGCTAATCCCGCTGCACATTTCGCACTAGAATCCACGCTAGGCCAATGGACAAAGAGAAGCACAACAAACACAACTGCGCAATCTGAATCCCTCAGTTTTGATGAGATCAAGATCATTATGCACCAACCGAAACGCATCAATACAATAATAATAAAAAATTCACATTCTCCAAAAAGACTTTTTTTTTTATTGGGAGTCTGTTCTTTGTGTACATCTTATTACTATTAGATAGATAGTTAAATCAGAGTTTGTTATGTAACAAATTAACAAGCTGCATCACTGCCATCGAGCGGGTAGCATGTATCTTCACCCCCGGTATTCCACAGGAAATGCGCGTAGTTGGCCGCGTAATGACTGTTGCTGGGATCAGCAGCAATCGCCTCCAAGTATGCTTCCTCCGCTGCTTCCAAATCTTTCCTCCCTAGCCAAAGGAACATTGCATATCGACACAATGCCTCTGCATCCCCTGGCTTCTTCTCTGATGCCCGCTTGAAATAATACTCAGCTCTGCATCGTATCCATCATAACATATTAATCCTCTACTGACTTGAAGAGGAACACCAATTTATATCATTGTCGGTATGAATCAAGCCAGTCTAAAATAAGGACACCGGGGTACTACTGATTGGAGAATGATCATACAATTTAGCTCATATAAACACAACTAAAAAGGTATAAACCTAGAGAATGAGTTGATTTACATGAATTAATCGTCACATATGAAGTTACATAACAAAGGTATGGAGATGTCTGTTATGGGAGCTAAAATGTCACATTTTCAGATGTTTTCTATATTTGTCGATGAATGTTATTTAGAGGTCACAATAAGCTATGAGAAACAATAACAGTCCATCCTATACAACTACTTTGATTCTACCAATTATCAGTTGTAATATGGGAGATTTTTCTCTTCTGGTTTGAAAGGTCAGGCTCCGTGTGAGCTCTCACAAATATTTGCACCTCCCCGTTCTGAAGATTGTTTGTCGATTTATTTTTCCTGAAATACTAGAGAGCCTAATAAGTTGATTAGATTACCTGTCGTGGTCATGGAGGACGAGGAAGAGGAACTGAGCGAAATTGGAGAGGAGCAAGACGTCATCAGGATCTTGAGACAGTGCCCTATGGTACATGAGCTCCGTCTCTGAATATTCTGCATAATCCTCCGGCTCTAATCCCACCGTCACTGGAGAAACCAACTGCTGCAGCGTATCAGAATCCATCAGAGTCTCGTCTCTCGAGCTCGCCTGCATTTTCGTCGCCTCCTCAACTATCCTACTCCATACGTTCATCTCCTCTTCCTCCATCACCATTTCTGACTCTTCAACTCCTGTACTGGTAGAAATCCCATCTGTAGGAATTATTCTATGAGTACAAGAAGAGTAAGAACCATCATCGTCAGTGGCTCCTGCGACCGGTTTAACCTTTCCACCACCACCACCGCTGCCGCCAACAGAGGCGGTCCTTCCGACAGCATTAAATGACTTAATTGATGATGCATCAAATCTAGAGATCTGATTCTCCGTCTGCTGGTACTCTTGCTCAACTGCCACAGGCGAATAGGGGGAGACGGCAGCAAAGGCCGAGTTGTGGGCAATAGAATACACAGTGAAGTTTGCAAGAAGCAGCATGACGTAAACCATGAAAGTAGGAGTGCAGGAGAAAATCTGTTGGAAGAGCCACACGAAAGAGGCGTTCATCTCCCCTTGTACCCTCGCCAAGATCCCCTCCAAGTTCTCATAGAAGAGGGCCTCTCTCAATTGGAGAGTGTAGCTCTGGAGCTCTCGGACTATAAACACCATGGAAGAGAAGGCCTTCTTGATGGAGCAGTAAGCCGACTCTCCGGCCTCTCTGACTCCTTCCTTCCACCGCTTCTTCCGCTTTATAATCCTCAGCGACAGCGGCAGGTCCACTCGGTTTGCCTTCATCTCTAAACACGGTGGAACCATCTCGTTGTCGCCATTGATCCATTTCGGTGGGCAGATCGCTTGCCAAGGGGGCTCAGCTGAGGGATGCATTTCTCTGCTAACGGAAGGCAAACTGGAACTAGAATGAGGAGCTTCTTCTTGGACGTTATAGGCACAGTCTTGGAGCTCGAGGGCTAATTCTTGGAGCCGCCTCACCAACTCCTCATCGTCACCTCCTTCAAACCCGTCCAAGCTAGCGCTGAACGCCCGACGGAGAAATTGGCCTCTGCTTCTTCTGCCGCATCCTTTAAAGTCATCCAATGATCGCCTCCGGGAGAGGTTGGTGGTCCCGAGGGACGGCGGGGGGTGGCTGAAGATCTGACAGGCGAGAGATCGGTCGCAGCCGTCAGGCAATCCTCTTCTTTTGGCAGCCGAGACGATAGAGGCTAAGCTTTCGGGAGAAGAGGAGCAACGGGGCAGCGACGGCCGAGACCAATGCAAGCAGTTGCCGGCGAACTTGACTCCCATTTCAGCTCAACTTCAGCCCCCTCTGCCCCGGGTCAAATGCCCAATTAGTCACGGAAACACATATAAGAAAGGAATCGGATTCACGAGTAAACAAAAGTCAATTTCAGCAATTATACAAGGAAGGAACTTACTTGCTCGCTCACGGGAATCAGTTGTGATCTCTCTCTCTCTCTCGTGCAGCAGCAGCAGCATCAGCAGCAGCTAAAGCTTTTAACTCAGGTATTCATAAAATCTGGGATGAGAGTGCAAATAACAGTACAAGTACAATTAGGATTCCCCGGCACAGCTTTAGTTGGGTGCGCAAGTACCAAATCTCACTTAATTCAGGCCTGTTTTGTAAGGCCTCCTCTCCCTTGTACATATACATATAATAGAGTGAGTAGAGAAAATTAAATACCAACACATGCTTGTTATTATGCTCTGTCAAGCAAAAATAGGCCCAGAAAATCTTTAATTATTTGACTTTAATTAGGGACTGATTAGAGCGAGCATTATCCGTGGACCATGATTTTGGAAGTCATAAAGTTGGACCCAAATAATGATACCTTACTATAGATGACATGTGGGGGCCATACAGTAGTCCGTTTCTGGGTGTCTTCAACTGCACGCCCCTGAAAATATCTCTACAGTGTGGTCAGTGAATCACGTGGCAACGTTGAGCACCCTACAACACAACAAAGGCGGTGAAAAAAGAGCGATGCAGCTCGCCAGCTAATTAATCACGCGTCAATTTCTCATATTTCAGACTGCAGCTGGGAACAGAGAATAGAAGAAACACAGTTTAATTTTGAATGAATAAAAAGGAGGCTAAAGTTTAGAGAATTTCTAAATATCAAAGCGTTTCCATGTAAAATTAAAAATCTCAGAGAATATAATCCATCTCACTAGTGGAACTAAAAGGCCTCTGTATAAACATATCAAAGTGTTTCTGCTCTGTGATTTGTCCACTCACACTGGGGGAAACTAAAAATACACTTCATTATAAATATCAAAGCGTTTTCCATTATATTGTTTGTCTGCACATCACATGTACGTGATTAGTAGCGTAAGTTAATTTAATCAATCGTTCAACACTGTGTATATACTGTATTGTTGCATCCAGACAAGAGAGGGGGGATAAAATATCTGATGTGTAGTAGAGCTCATGGATGAATGAACGAACGGCTCCTACTCAAGATAAAAGACGATACCACAAACGCCAACTTGGGGGTGTTGCCATCGAACGAGCTACTGTCAACTGTCAACAACTAGTCAAAAAAAAAAATTTTGCTGCACAAGATGAGCGATTATCTTTAGTTGTTTAAAAAAAAAAACTAAACCAAACTAAACTACGGTAGTGATTATAATTAACAAGAATATGCTACAGATTGCTACAAGAAGAAAAAAAAGAGCAGCCAATGGGCATTAGACGACAATCGACTTTTACATCACCAAAAGGTTGATGTCAGCATGTAGCTTTGCCCCAGTGATGAGTGTGTATTTATTTTCATTTCCAGGGGAAAATGTGCCCTACCCAGCTCCCCCCTCTTTCATTTTTCTTCAG
This sequence comes from Asparagus setaceus, assembly GCA_012295165.1. NCBI lineage: Eukaryota > Viridiplantae > Streptophyta > Magnoliopsida > Asparagales > Asparagaceae > Asparagus > Asparagus setaceus. Next base: position 15,585,857 of record CM022707.1, read on the forward strand.
TGAAAAGTTTCTGCAATAAAAATATATCATTTTCATAAAAGAACTGTAATCGTAACAAAACAAACAAATTTCAGAGATTAAAAAGGAGCTCATTTGTGTTTTTTTTTTCGGTATAAGCTTGGTTTGTGATTTTATCCAAACAAACCAAAGTGAATCGAAGACACGAAGTGTGATGGTGGTGGCAGTGGGGCGTAGACTTGGTTGGTTTTCCCCCTTCAGAACCTTTAATGATTCACAATTTTTTTTAATCATTTAATGCTTGTAGTCTATTTCTAAACACCAAAGGCCAACTATTTCTTAATAACAAATATTTTCTTCTTAAATATACTGCATATGCTTTTCTCTATTTTTAATTTCATTATCATGCCCCACGGCATTAGCTTAATGAATGGACAAACTAATCGTTCTAATCCACCTTTTGTCAAAATAAACATACCCCCTGATTCCATGCCTCGATGCTGCTGAGCTAACAGAAAATATCGCCAGTACTAAATAAGTAAGGAACCATAGCCCGTACCTATGTGTATCCCTAGTGCTCAACTTGCTTAGAGTGGAAAAAGAAATAGAGAATCATCAGGGAACTGATATGCATCTCCATTTGATTATTGAAAGAAAGTGAAAGAGAAATGTCAAAAGAAAATTTGAAGTGTACTCTCCTTCAAGTCACTAAATTCTTTTCTGTGACAGCGAAATGCAAATAAACAACTGGAATATCGTCGTCCCAGGCTTGTTTTTAGCCCAGGAAATGGGAGGAGAGAATTCACTACACCCAAATATAGATACTCAGTTTCAGAAATAGCGCAAACGCGAACTTGAGCCACACCAACATCCTTATCCCCTGATCCATGCCGCTGATCTCTTCACTCCCTTCGTCTTTCAATCTCAGCAATTCTCCATCGCTTCTGCATTATCTTTACCTCGGGTATTTTCCACTCTCTAAACAAATAAGTGGGCTAGTAGGACACGGATTCACATCTCTCACAGCTAGGGGTGGAAATGAACCAAATAGTTAACAAACAGTTCGATAATTGTTTGAGTAACTATTCGGTTATAATCAAGTCGATAGTTTATTTACCACTAAACAAATATTTTAGTATTCAAGTTTACTAATGAATAGAATTTAACCGGATGTATATTCGATTCGTTTGTCTGTCAAATATTGGTTTAAAATTTTATTACTTATTATTTGTATTATTGCACATATGATGTCATATTTTTAACCCACTTACCATTTCTACTTAAGTTTTATGTACTAATTTTAAGACTTAAATAATCTTAAATCTGTTTTCTAATGAAAATTTTGATTTAAATATATATACATCATATATTATAAAGGAATAATTTTCATTTATGAATTTAAATACTACTTAAAAATCAAATTCTTTAACGAATAAATATACTTTGATATTCGATAAGTATTCGTGAATATTCATGAATATTTATCAAATACCAAGTATTCGAGTTTGAATTCGAAAAACTCAATATATGAATATTAGAGTCCGCATTCGAATTCGATAATTTTAAACAAATACATATACAAACACCTTAGTATTGGATTCGATTCGATCGTTTACCACCCCTACTCGCAGCCAACCCGGGCTAAGAATTTATTACCATATGATATTCCTGAAAAGGTAGAGAAATCCTACTCTCTTGGTGGTTTATCTTATCCCTCGGATCACAGGATATTTAGACTGGATGATCCATTCTCATAGGTCAAAATCAAGAATATATCTTGTTCAATTAGAACTTTGAACCAAACTACTAGCCTTGGAATTAAAGATTATGTGGGCTGTGATCTGTGAATCATTAAAAACGGAGAAAGTATCAAATGGTCCTGGATGCATGACATTAAATATGCACCAAATGGATGTCAATTGTTAGATCATTAAACATCGGGATTCGTGCACGAATCTAATGATTGACATCCATTTGTTGCACATTAAATGTCATGGATACTTTCTCTAAAAAAACGAGAAGATTTTTTATCAGAAGAGGTGAAAGTATGGGGAAAAAATATCTAAGGGGTGGGGACCAAATGATCACGCCAAGTCAGCTAACTATTGTATATGTTGTCGTCATTTCTGAAAGTGAGGACCCCAGTTTGATTTCCCTGAACCACGCAGAGAACACAGAGGTCCCAGCTCTTGACCAGTGTGAATAGCAGATACTAGAGAGGTAAGAGAACCATGTCCTTATAATATATGTGCTCTTATATGGATAGATCATAGATGTCCATCAGTTTACATCCTTACAATAATTCTTACAAGCTTCATTGTGATGTGAAGCTGTGTCTGAGCAGTATAAATATCAGTCTAATGTAGCACATGCTGTACCTAACCTAATAATGTAATGGTCTTAACCAAACAACCATGCTACAGACCGGGTATGAAATACCTCCCCAGTAAAGGACGTCACCTAGAAGCAGAAATAAGTATATAATGAGGCAACAAGAGAATGGCATCGGTGTATAAATTGAATATGTATGTTATATCATAAAGGATCTTAAAACAGGGACAAGGCGAAACAAACATGGTTAATCAGCAACAGCAAGACTTGCCATTGTCGACAGCTTCGGTGTTCAGAAAAGCAGAATCACTTCGAGGTGAAAGAAAACCAAAGGTTGGACTTGGACCTCCTTACAGAAAGATCCTTAGCAGTAACACATCATATTCTTCATTCAGAAGTGTGGACAAATACGCCAATGAAGGAGATACAGACAATGAGACAGGAAATATCGGTAAAGTTATTGTCATAACAAATACCTGATTGATAAGAGCCTAAGATGATGGTCTATGCGAGGTTCTGCTTAAATCGATTTCGTTAAGTGAACTTAATCAAGATATTCATCTGAAAACGAACGGTGAGCAAGAATTATTATTTATACAGTCTACACAAGGCAAAAGTTGAAACACAGTACTCTAGTAGTGACCTATCTATAACAATCATAATACAGTCTCATCACAAGAATTTGCCTTATATCTTCTTAGAGCCATCAAAAGAACAGAAAAACTTACCGCACAACAACAAGAAATTGGCATAAGTTAACCTAGTAACTGGACCAGAAGGCTTGGAATTGCCCAACTTGCAGTGTGGGGCCCTTACAGAGGTAGAAGAAACCACTGGGATCAACGGTGCATTGGATGCGATTAAGGCTTGACTCAGTGGTAAAGCAGGATGGGATATGGTCTTCATTAAAAAAGAATTCGTTAGGAGACCAAGGTTAATGCACCTGCCTACTTGAAAGTCGAAACTGCAACATTCATTACCTTCAGAAAAAATGTAACTAAAGGGTGGTACTCACAATAAGAAGGGGGAAAAAACTTGTTTTTGGTGTATGTTGAGGTGGTGGAAAATTTTCAAATTTCTAGCCAATTTTTTTATTACTTTATTTTCTTCTCCAACTGAAGCATGACTACAAAGCCTTACTAACAGATAAAGAAATGAAGGAAAAGGAGAATAGTTGGATGATTCCATGTATTACATTCATAAGCCAATGCACATTATATCAGTTTCACCTTCCAAATACGTGCTGGCACTCAATTCAGGGGCTGTGTTTATTTTAGAAGGATGTGGATTCATTCTTACAAGAAGAGCGTAATGTTGATAACTCCCAACCTATCTCTTAAAATTAGGAAAAATCTTCTAACGTGTCCCCTCCTCTCTTAATACAAGCAATTTCACTACCAATATTCAAAGTTCCTCTTTGAAAGAAGAGTAAGGTGGACAGGGTTTGCTAGTTGGTCCTGCCCTCATTTTAAGTGTGATACTAACTATGCATTTTGGATCCTCAAATGCATTCCCGATTGCTCTTGGGAATCTAAAAATGGGTAACCAAACATGGAGCCACATGGAACCAAACATGCTCTTAGAGATCAGGAGGGGGATTTCTGATACCCTATCCCACTTCTTCCACATGATTTCGCATTTTGGAAAGTTGTTTAGTTCAATATGAGAGGTGAGAGCATTGAGAAGCCTTTAAGCTTGAAAGAAAATGTTTTTTATACTCAGCAAATATATATTTCTCATACACTCTTGTACTTTCTTGCACTATCACCTCTTCAGTGGTCAAGCGTATAACTACTAAACAAGCTTATAAAATCTTCCAGTAGACAACAGATTAATTACATCTTGGAATGGCAAGGGGCATCTGTTTAGAATCATGAAATATTTATACTTCAATAGAAATAGCAACAAAATAAGAAGTTCGCCCACATATTGTTTCAGGAAAACTTGCTTTCATACCTTTACCAACATGATTGATATTGCTATATGATCTATTTCTTGATACTAACAAGTTAACATGAGAAAAGAAACTGGTGGTTGCTGCAAAAGCAAAGAAATTGCTTTGGTAGATAGGAAGTCCATGTTTGATTCAGCCTGCTCCCCATGTTCATCTTCACGTTCCTAATACATGTGTCTTATAAAGGGAATAAGAAGAAAAGAACCTGTACCTTGTGGGATTTTATAATATCATAAACAAGATAAATGATTTAACATATAAGCCTTTTTAGTTTATTGATTTTACACATATGCAACATAACCTGGTTTGTAAACTACTGGGTGAAGGCGTCCCTGACTTCTAGACAACAGCAATAGGAGGAAAACACAAGGAACTATAATACAAACATTCTACTCTGTCTCATTCGTCATGAATCATAATTGTGCAAACCCATTTCAATTCCATAACATGCTTTTCTTAATGCAATTAAGGAAAACACTTTTCGAATGCTTGAGATACAAATTTCAAGTAGCACAGAGCAATGTTTATAAAAATTGCAGCATGGCATGTTGGGGACAGATTAAAAATTTATGTAATGAATGTATCAAAGACAAATATATAAGCAGCAAGAAGGAGATTGGTAATCAATTACACCACAAAATGGAAAAGATCTCCTCAAGCATAATTGACGAATTTAAAGGTATAAAATCATGGAAATATATTATATATGAAAGTAGTATTATTTGTCTTCGTAATATAAATAGAAAGCTCAAAACTGCGTACAGTTTGGCATATCAAAGACCGAAGATAAGGGAGTACCCTTGTTGTGATCTTGCAACATTTTCTTCATGCAAAAAGAAACAACATGGCAGACAGTTCTGCAAGTCAAAGCATCAAAGAGAAGACCATATAAATTAGCTTGTGATATACTAAAGGCAATCGGAAAACAACTCTAGGTAACATAATAGGTGATGAAATAATTATATCCTTACCTGTTCAGTTACATTGTTTCAATCCTCAGATGCGTTATTAATGTCACTTATATACAGCCAGGCAGTTATTTTACATTTCATCTGAAGAACCACAGGTAAATAGCCATCAACCAAACAAACCATCAAGCCCCTACTTTTAGTGCACCACACTCCCTCCATGCATGAGGAAAGACAACACTTGGAAAAGAAACTAAGCGTTTTCTGGTTGATTCTGTGATGGTAGAAAACGACAACTGTTACCTGTATGGAGACCCTTAAGTGATTATGTCACACGATTGCAATGTGTTTCAGATAATTTTGTGTTGTACTGGGCCCAAAAAAATTGAATGTTTAAGCGTGGTAAGGGATGCTGTCAAACTGAAACACTATAGCAGATAGAGTAATTCTGAATTAATTTGTGCTTTCATACTGACACTAATCAATCCATATTCATCATAGGATCGATACCTATTATACCTATTTTTAGTATTACATAAGGTGAAATCCTGACTTCATGTCGCCTTCTACAATTCCGGTTTAAGCAACTTCCATGTGCTCCAGACCGTTTGATTTAGATTTTTAGCACATAAATATTAGAATATCAATAACTTATAATTGAAGTAAGCGTTATATATAGAGAGATAAGACTTATCTACTTCCGGAAGGATTTGCAACCAAATATTTGCAATAAAAAATTCAATATCTGATAACTCAGATAAAGATTCAGTATATGTTAAACTTGATCTACGTCAAATAAAGCCCTTAAAAACCAAGAATCAAGTTTGTTTTAATTGTTTTCTCCATACAATGACAAGACACAAATTGAACTCCCTCCCTTATATATTCTTCTCTCCCTCAATCAACATATGCACGTAGATATACACATCCGTATGTCTGCGCGTGTGTCTATATATCCCTCCCTACCTACCTCTACATATATATATATACAAAGATATGATCACAAAGTGGTATTACTTAGGCGAAGTAATTAGTTCCAGATGTAACCAGGCAAACCTAAAGATGCTAGAACAAACTCACTTCACTCTAAAGATACTCCCAGATTGTCCCTGCTTGAATATGAACTAGATTCCAAAAGGCAGAACAATTGAAGAGGAAAATGCATCTAAACTTGCCCACCGGAGCTTCAAGCTTTTGTCTCAGTTCAAATGCCAACATAGAAATTATTGAGTGATATGTATGCTTGATGAAAATCAAACCGGACAGCTTTGGATTTCGAGTGTAACGCATAGCGCCAATTATCAAGAGGTTCTGTCTTAAAACTTTATGGCTGGAAATTCATATATATATGTTTGTTCATCCCCCGTTTAGTCCCAGATGTGCACTGTTGACCCCTTAACCTATGCTTCTTTCAACTGATTATCTGATCGAAATCAAGCAATAAATAGCCAAGGTTGCAGGGGACCCCAAAAGTTAGGTACTTCTAAACGAGCCCTCCCTCAAGAATAGAGATTCGCGGTGACAATGGGAAAAAGGATAAATAAATTCCTCCAATAACAAATATAGGAACAAAATATTGAAGAGATGGAGATGGAGAAACAAGAGCTGACCTGGAGGCCGTCGACGAATGAAGCGGACGACAGCAATTTGCGTTGCTGGAGACAAGGATCCCGCATCGTCTCTATCTCTTACAAGAAAAATGCACAAGGCGAAAAAGGATCCCTAGCCGGCAAATTTATTAGGTTCAATTCAAAGCTGAAAATGAAAGGGTGAAGCTGGGGTCCGTTTTAGTATGTCACCCGGCGCCTAGGGCATCAAATTTTTTTTTGGGGTTGATAGATTTCATAAAACCCCCACAAATTGCAACTGAACTCACAGAACAAACGATGTTATGGGAATGTAATCTTGCGATTTTGCAGGGTGTACTGTAATTATTAGTAGTGTATATAATAATCCAATGTTATCTCATATAGATCTCAATGAGAGCTACACGTACAGAATAAGGTAATAATGTAATTTAGTTGAGATTTCAATGAGATGCAGTAATAGATCTATCTGGGCTTCTAATAAGAAAAGTTCTCTTTATAGGCTTTGCACTTGTAAGCCCATTCAATTGTGAGCGAACAGCCCAAGGGCCATTCATGTATTAGCTTTTTCTTTTATCGCTTTTCAGGCATGAGTCATGACTCATGACAGACACGGAAATGGTTCCCATACGAGTTCTAATAGCAATTCATAAAAGAACTATGACAATCTCTCGTACATGCTTGTAAAATTGTACAAGATTACTCAAAGTTAAATGTAATTACTATAAATAACGCATTAATGACCTAACTTCATGTGTCCACATCGAGATTAGTCAGTGGATTGAGGTTAATAAAATATTAAACCTCGGATATTTTGCTCTCTAGTTGATGCAATCTGAATTCTGCTAGCTTCAAGATAAAATGAAATTAATCTTATGTATTTGAATTAGCAGGTCTAGTAACAAAATATTTGCATTTTATAATGTGATGTTTAGCAATAGCTGATGATGACTTGGGCTTTTGGAGCACGTTAATTAATGCTGATAAATAAATTAATATATCGTAGTGTTGTTTGTTGCTGGTTGGTAATTAAATTGGGAAGTGGTGAGGCAGCGACGACTTAGTCTACGCATTTACTCCCCTTTAGCTTCAACTAACCAAGCAAATCACCAAGCAAATCACAAAGCACGTGATGCTCTTAACGCTGACCGACACTGGGCTTCCTCTGTCAAAAGCCTATTTGTTGAACTGGTCTTCGGACGGCAAAAGTTGACTATTTGTGAGATGAATCCATGGCCTTTTGATCCCTATAAATAAGGACATCCAAATTAATGATCTACACACTACAAAACTATGCGGTAAATGAAGCTTGAAGACGTCATCTCGTATCACCCATGCGCTCACTAACTAACTAAATGGATAGGCCCTCTCTGTCTTTTCTTTCTATTTTTCATTTGTCTTTTCCTCTTTAGAGTAAAGGTGGAAATTGGATTTGCATCCTCTTAATTCTCTTGTGAAAATCCACTTATTAATTATTTACTAAATTGTTGATCTTAATTTATTCTAAAGTTAACATAACAGCATTGATCATGGCATCTGATAAGTCTTAGATTTAGATAGTAAATCACAAACGCCTAAATACCAGTAGATGCGTGTGAGCAAAATAATTAATGGTCTCTCCAATGAACAATTTAGTAGTTGGCAAGATACAAATACCTTGTGATGTTCTAGCAGAAGCCAAACAGTAGAATATTGTCCAGGAGATAATTCGAAGGCTATGATTGAGGAATATAATATTCATTGCCTTCTAGTTCTTTTTGACGGCAAAGAAAAGACTGTTCCCGTGGGATTGCACCGTTTTTTCTCCCGAGATTACAGTGGAAAAGTTACATAAAAAAGATTGCAGAAAGGTAGAATTTTGTGATTCATCTCCCATCATCCCCGGAAGTCAAAAAGTTGAAAAAAGTTTCATATGCCAATCAAAGGCGCATTCAATGGCTTGAAATGTTAGTTATATATACAGGTTCCCCGCAATTAATTGCCCTTGATTTTGCGTCTTATGTGTGGGTCCAATCTAATTAACTACATGTCCATAATTTCTATTTCCTGGGCCCCGTGACTATAACTGTAATTATGCTACTCAAAAAGAGATTATGGCTATGATTATGATTGAATTTGTTCTTTAGGCATTGAGTTTACTATCCAACCGTTTTGTTTAATTTATAATATATATATATATATATATATATATATATATATATATATATATATATATATATATATATATATATATATATACACACGGAAAGCATTCTGGTCATGGCGATTGAGTTTAAAAATCAAGCTATCTATCCCTAGGGAATAAACTTTCAGACTTTTTTTTAAATTAAAAATATCCATTTTTAACGTCATGGTGACTCAATCTCCGCATTGTTATATATCTTGAAGATTTTTTCCAGAATGGAGACCCGACGAAATTGCGCAATCAAATACGGGAATCAATATCAGCCATTAAATTTTGCCTCTATATAACATCATATAGCTTCGATATGGAAAAGGAAAGGCATGGTAATTTATGTTGAAGTCTACGCAATAGTTTAGCGTACTGATAATTAGTAATAGCTAATAGCCGGTTTTGGAATCTGAAGTTAGTTTTAAAATGGAGAGTATAGAACACGGGCAATATGTGAACTACAGCTCATGACTGAGGGAACTCCAACAAGTAGGATGCATCCAAAGGGGCATGATATGCACCTGGTGATCGATGACTAATTATATGTGCCATTCCAAATGTACCCCCGGCCCATATTTACTCTTAAATCTTGTCATCTGAAAAAATACACACCTGCTGCGTCTGCGCATTGCCATTCGAATGTATATGTGCTAATATGCAACAGCTTGTTTCATGTATGATAGATACTGTGCATGGTACGTATGTCGCAGTCCCCTCTCAATTAAATTAATGCTGTATTCGGTCTGAGATTTGAGTCCAATTAGGAGGAGCTTAATACATAGCAAGCAGTTAGTTTAGTCTACAACAAAAGAAAGACTAACATGTGTGTGAAAGGGTTAAAGTAACTGAAGATCCCCAGCCATGGGTGGGAGGTTTACCGATTTTGTCGGGTGCACACAGAAAATGACTGCTTCAAGTATGTCCCTCCGCATGCAAGCGAAAATGCACGGGCATAGACTCACTAAAGTTTTTTTTTTGAAATATTCACAACTACCCACTTGTAATTAAAGCTAGCTTCTTCACACTCTATATATAACAAGCATACTCCCCGTTCTCATCCTCACTCACATGTGACTACCTTAAGCTAGCTACTCAGGAATCGATATGGCAGTGAGAGAGGAGGATGTCAAAATAGGAGCAAATAAATTCTCAGAGAAGCAGACGATAGGGACGAGAGCACAGAGCTTTAGAGACTATGTAGAGCCACCCCCGGCTCCACTCTTCGAACAAGGGGAGCTAGTTTCTTGGTCCTTTTACAGGGCGGGGATAGCCGAGTTTGTGGCGTCGTTCCTGTTCCTCTACATCACGGTGCTTACGATCATCGGGGTTAAGCGCTCCTCCGGCGTGTGCGCTAGTGTCGGGTTGCAAGGCATCGCCTGGGCCGTTGGGGGCATGATCTTTGTCCTCGTCTACTGTACTGCAGGCATATCAGGTAAAGTTAACTTTAAAATATTAGTTAGCAAATTTGACGAAATTATTGCAATATATATCTTGAGTTTGTGAAATTTTTTTTAAATTTGTTTTTCAGGGGGACACATAAACCCTGCGGTGACATTTGGGTTGCTGTTGGCCCGTAAATTATCGGTCCCAAGGGCAGTGTTTTACATGTTGATGCAGTGTTTGGGTGCTATTTGTGGTGCTGGAATGGTCAAGGGGTTGCAGTCGGCAGAGTTTGAGATGTTGGGGGGCGGTGTTAACATGGTGAGCCCCGGATACAGCAAAAGCACTGGCCTTGGGGCCGAGATCATCGGCACTTTTGTCCTTGTTTATACCGTTTTCTCCGCAACTGATGCCAAGAGGAGCGCACGAGACTCTCATGTCCCTGTAAGCATCCCTCACTTGCTTCCTTAAATTCTGTTTCAACTATACAATTTGGCTACTGAAATCAGGAAGGGGCCCAAAAAAAAAAAAGAAATCAGCTGATTTTAGGTGATTGTCCATGAGACTTCTCTATGTTAAATCTGATTAGTTTCATATCGAAGACCATTTAGCATATCACAGACCAAAGATGAACTGTATCAAAGAAACACAAGGAAGCACCGTCATTTTGGTCTCGCAACATTTCTGGTCATGGAACAAATAATACACGGCAGACAGCTCTGCAAGTCAAAAATCAAAAGAAAGACCATATAAAATCAGCTTAAGGTTTATTAAAGGCAATCAAAAGAACAGAATTAGGTAATATAAGAAGTTATGAACTAGTCATATCCTTTCCTATTCAGCTTCATAATTTCAGGCCCCAGACGTGATGGTCATGTCAGTCATGTAAAGAGTGATATGTTAAAAAAATTTATCTCTATGAGCTTACACATATAGTAGCCGTTAAAATTTTTACAGTTAGCTAGTAATTAAAAGGGAGATTTTGTCATTAGCATGCTAGTATTAGTGTCCGTTAGCTTAAAGCCTGCAGATTTGCACGCTGTCAAGGTCCAAGTGGACCTGGGATTTGAAGTAATAGCCCATGGTCCAAGGCTAATGCTACCATGTCAAATTAAGTAGGCCGAGGAGTCAAATTAAACCTTGATTTTCTACTGCCAACAAAAGAGTGAGAGTTTGTATGTTTGAATATTGTACGTGCAACAGATTCTGGCGCCACTGCCCATTGGATTCGCCGTGTTCCTGGTGCACTTGGCCACAATTCCTATCACCGGAACAGGCATCAACCCAGCCAGAAGTCTGGGAGCAGCCGTCGTCTACAACAGGAAGGCGGCATGGGACGACCAGTGGATATTCTGGGTGGGTCCCTTCATCGGAGCAGCTATTGCAGCCATCTACCATCAGATTGTCATCAGGGCCATCCCCTTTAAAACCAAGCCCTGATTACTACTTATACTTCTTGATCAGCTGTGTATGTGCTTAAAGTCCGAGGACTTTGTTTAAGCTTATGTATCATCGATCATGTATGTTTTTCTGTTTAATACTACTGAATACAAGGAGCTTGTCTGCTATATATTTCTTGCTAGCAAAGGCAAATGTACCACTAAATTTCCTTCACTATCCCACCTAACGCTAGCATATCTCCTCCTATCTCTCATCTGCTTGAAAATTCTGCCTCTGTATCCGGATCATGCAAAGTCATAAATCATTTCCCATGTAAAGAAATTGAGAAGAGCAACATATTAATAAAATCAAGACGAACATCAGTGTGTTAGATTGGATCATGTCCAGTGGGTTGAACAGCATATATAATGGTGTGTATGTAAGGTAAATTCACGTGTGCTCCAATCTTTTTCCTAATCTCAAACTGCGGGATTAGTCTCGCGATTGAGTGCCAAACTTCTTTTGAGATGAAGCAAATAACAAACTTGTTAATTTGTTAGCTTTTCTTAGGGATCATGGCTTTGTTTATTAGCTAGTTGGCCAAATTGTTTGCAAATACTAAACTTGTGACCATGCACTGATTGACTTGTTCGGCACCTTACAATCGAGGAACTTGTGCTTTCTCCAACTTGAACTTTATTTTTAAAATAAGAGAGGAAGAAAAAGGTATCAACTAAGCACAGTTTTCGTTTGAGAAATATGGGGAATCCAAAGACACCGGTTGTTTCATTAAAAAAGAACACTTAATGAAACATCCCAATACATTAATAATTGTTTCACTTGGTCCTTAATTTACAGAACACCACTTTAGTATGAAACACGGTTAGAAACGGTCGTCTTAAGATTAGTTTCTCATGACTCTCTTCTTCCCAACAAACAATTCCTACTGACGAGTACCACTGATTCCCACCACTTTTTGGGGTTTGGTAGATTTCCATTTGACGTGACTCAAAATTTTATGCTTTCTGTGAAGAAAGATAATGAAGAAAAACTATAGCTAGAATCTCCTACTAAACTTCAAAACTTAGGTGAGAAAATGGGACTTAAGTAACGCCTAGCCAGATTGGCTCAGTAGAGACTAAAACGTGACATTTATTAGCCTTTCTCCCTCCCTTTATATTAATTCCCCCTCCATAAACCGATATTGATCTCTCTCAGAAACAAATTAAACATGGTTAGTCGACAGTTTGAGGCCATAGAGAGATGCAGCTCAGAAGGCAGAAGGAACCAATCAGTGGCCGCAGATCTTGACGGCACCCTGCTCATCTCTCGCAGCCCTTTCCCCTACTTCATGCTCTTAGCCGTGGAAGCAGGCAGCCTCCTCAGAGGTCTACTCCTTCTAGCCTCAGTCCCTCTCGTTTGCATCTCATACACCTTCATCTCAGACGCCTTTGCCCTCCAAATTCTCATCTTCATTTCGTCTGCGGGGCTAAAGATTAAGGATATCGAGACAGTGGCTCGCTCAGTATTGCCCAAATTCTACGCTGAGGATGTGCATCCGGAGAGCTGGAGGGCGTTCAGTTCGTTCGGGAGGAGATACATTGTTACGGCTAATCTCAGAATCATGGTGGAGCCGTTTGCGAAGGACTTTCTCGGGGCTGATAAGGCGCTAGGCACGGAGCTTGAGGTTACGAGGAGTGGAAATAGAGCTACTGGGTTTGTTAAGAAACCTGGTGTTTTGATTGGAGAGCTGAAGAGGATGGCTGTTGAGATGGAACTGCGTGGTGATCAGTTGCCGGACGTTGGCATTGGAGATAGGGAGGCTGATTTTCATTTCTTGTCCATTTGCAAGGTTTGATCGTTGCACTGATCAATCTTCATCACCACCATCCCACATTTATCAATTCAAAATTTATTAACTACTTTATCACCTAGTTTCTTACTAGATTTAATTCTCTGTACATTCTAGGAAAATAACTAACCGGATGGAACATAATATTACATAAATTTTAATTGTAAAATTTTTTTTTCCTTATTGGACAAGACATAATACAAAAATCTGAGGTCTCGACTTCTTTTTCCAGAATAACTAATACTGGCCTGTTGAGAAAAATGGTAATACTAATTATATTACAGCTAACATTACCACTTCCATGTTGCTTCAAAGTATATGGTCTAGCCTTCTATTTATGCCCCAATAGGCAATCAACATGCTCTGGTCTAAATAAGTATTGAGGTAAATAGTCATATTAATAAAATAAATTTCTTCATGTTATTGCACTGAGGAGTTCTTAATAAAATATGTAAGATACAAAAAGAGTACACAAAATGAATTAGATTGCTTAAATCTAATGCCCCTTATTGTTTTGCTAATCAAATCTATTTAGCTCTAATTTGTGAGCGGTCCACTTGGAAGCTAACCTAATTTGGGTTTAACAACAATAATAATAATAATAATAATAATAATAATCAAGACTAATGCAAAATTTTGTTTTAAAACCTATATATATGCATGTGCCGAAACATGTTTGTTGCTACTTGCTGCAGGAAGCGTATCTTGTCCCAAAAACCAAATGCAAGCCATTGACCCCAAACCAACTCTTGCGCCCCATAATTCTCCACGACGGCCGCCTCGCCCGCCGCCCAACCCCTCTCATCGCCCTCCTAACCTTCCTCTGGCTCCCCCCCGGCATCGCCCTCTCCCTCCTCCGCATCTACCTCAACCTCCCCCTCCCTGAACACATCGCTTTCTACACCTACAAACTCATGGGCATCACCCTCACCGTCAAAGGCAGCCCTCCCCCTCCCCCTCAGCCAGGCAACCCCGGCGTCCTCTTCGTCTGCAACCACCGCACCGTCCTTGACCCTGTTGTGGTCTCCGTTGCGCTCGGACGCAAGATCAGCTGCGTCACCTATAGCATCAGCAGGCTCACCGAGCTCATCTCCCCCATCAAAGCCGTCGCACTGTCCAGAGAACGAGACAAGGACGCTGCCAACATCAAACGCTTGTTGGAAGAAGGAGATTTGGTCATTTGCCCTGAAGGGACGACTTGTAGAGAACCTTTTCTTCTCCGGTTCAGCGCGCTTTTCGCAGAGCTGACGGATAGGATTGTGCCCGTTGCGATCAACACGAAGCAGAGCTTGTTTCATGGCACGTCGGTGAGAGGGTGGAAGATGTTCGATCCTTACTTTGCGTTAATGAATCCTAGGCCGGTTTTTGAGATCACGTTTCTGAAGCAGTTGCCCAAGGAGCTCACTTGTGCTGGTGGTAAGTCGCCAATTGAGGTTGCCAATTACATACAGAGGGCGTTGGGCGCCACTCTGGGATTTGAATGCACCAATTTCACTAGGAAGGATAAGTACGCGATTTTAGCTGGGACTGATGGTCGAGTTGCAACGTCTAAAGGAGAAGGCTTTGGGAGTCTTCAGTGATTTGAGTTGAGACGGTCACTTGTCACAATTCCAACTGATGTTTATTATCGGTTATTAATATCTATGTGTCAAAAGACAAAAGTTTGTATTTTTGTTTATTTATGATTGGGTTCTTTCTGTTTACCAATATTGACATTTTATATGAAGTTCATACTGCAAGTTTCAATCTAACCTCTTTCCTTTTGCAATGGTGCTATAATGGTCGAATTTTTTCTCAAAAAACAAAAATAATTATCGAATTTGGATCCTCTCCCCCATAAAAAATCAATATATAATACTTATTATAGATTTTGATAACGACATACCGCAATTACTATTTTTCATTGTTTATTAAAATAATTCATATATCTGTTGGGCCTTTCGTCTCCCGTTCAGGAACATTTCCGCATATATTATGTAATACGTGAAACAATAATGATAAAATGGACTGGGCCTTTGGATGGGCCGGAAGCTAAAAGGCATATGCCCATGATTCTAGCCCTGTGCTTAAAGGTCATACAATTTCACTTTATTCTTTCGATCTTCAGCCCATTGGAAAAATTTCACTTTATTTTAAGCCATATATTTTCAGGCAGGTTCAATTTTTTCTCACATGAGTGTCTAAGATTTTAGGGCTACTTTTCGGTGAAAGTAAATTTAGCAAACATAATTTCTATTTCCTCACAAAATTCTCAAAATCATAATAAATGCGTCACTGGTGATATAGTGATTAAAGGTCAGAGACAGTCAAACTATCTCTACAATCATTTTGTTAGTTAGGAAGTAAAGCCTACTAGGGTTTGGGTGTTAAAGTAAAATAGGCCTTAAAAAGGGTGAGATTCAACTATCACTAGTGGGCTTACGTAGCCCCGTATCGGTCCTCCTTGTAATGGGCTGTCGCATAGGTTATCTCCTCCCTCCTGTGGATTGATCTACGTACACCCTGATAAAAGCTATTTAAGATTGTTAAATATTAATTAAAACATGAATAGAAATTTCTTATTTCCCATACAAATGAGATGTGTCGGCATGGGAACTAGCCGAGATAGAAAAGGCCAAAACCAAATTTGTGATTGCGACGCCGTCAGCAGTCCATCGCTAATAATCCAACCAAGTGCTAGCAAGAAAGAACGTGACCCTGTGACCCCAATAACACAGTACTCTCTCCCCATTAAAAGTAATATTAATGTGAGTATGTGATCTGGCCATTCTCATCCAACCACCAACACCTCTGTTATCATATTCATAAAAAACTCAAGGAATCTTGTTATATTCTTTTCTAATTTCTTGGGGCTTGGATAATCCAATTAAAATCCGAAAACTACTGTTCTCAACAACACTTACCCATGTTAATGTCAATTATTAGTCCCCACATGCATTTTTCATGCACACACATGAATAATAGATACTTAAACAAGGAATCAGAAAAGCACGATGCATGGCTGCAGTAACAAACAGTATTAAAAAAAACCCCAAAGCAATAGAGAAAAAAAAAATTTATTTTACTATTATTATACACTATTATATGTACACACACACACGCAAAAGGCGAGGATCAGGCATGATCATCAAACAAGTCACAAGCACGCGCATCACACGGAGTAAATAATAACAAAGCAAGGAAGCACAGCCCTCGGATTAAAAACCAACAGCTCCTCCCCCTCCACGTAAGCAGCAGAGGCTCTTCGTCCCATGCCACTAACCGAATCGAACTTCACCGCCCCCTCCTTCTCCTCCCCTCCACGTGCCACCCTTCCCGCCACCACCCGGCACACGAGCACCGCCCTCCTCACGTGCAGAAAAGCGAACTCCGCCTCCAGCTCCTCCGGCAGAGACACGTGCGCTTCCCACCCCGTCGCGTGCGTAGCGATGCCGTCCAAGTCCGCCTGCTTCCCCCCAAACCCGTGCCTCACGATGGCGCACGTGCTGCAGTAGGAGCTCCCGCACACTCCCACCCGCGATCCCAGAGAGCAGAGAACCGTGGAGCAGTAAAACCTCAGCCGCTCGTTCCCGTCGGCGATGCAGCGCTGGTCGCCGGAGTTTCGCGCGGCCCTCGAGCGGACGATGTCTCTGTACTCCTCGAACCGCGCCAGGGTTTTGGCGGTGTTGTGGATCTTGAGGATGCTGTGGATGGTCGGAGGGTGGGCTCCTCTCCAGCCGGAGCTGAAGATGATTTGGACGATGTTCCTGCCGGAGTCGCCGTCGCGGAGCTCGGAAAGCGAGTGGTTCGCTGCTTGGTGGAGATCAAGAAGCCGAGGCTTGGTCAACACCTCGCCGCAGGCCGAGCAAGGGAAGACGTCGGTGCGAGAGGCCGCAGAAGAGGTATGATCATCGTCATCGTTAGAGTAGTGGGGAGGAGGCTCATGATCAGGGAATTGGTCGATCTTGTTGAGTTTGCGGAAGGAGAAGAGGTGGTTGAGATAGGAGAGGATTGAGCGGGAGAGGGATTTGTTAGGTTGTAGATTACCATCGTCGACATAATTAATGGAGGTCGAAGGGGCAAATTAATAAGGAATTGGCGATCTTTCTTCGTTTGGATGGGGGTTCTAATAATTCATTAATATTATTATTATTATTATTATGAGGATTTGATGGGGCCGGAGGAGCAGGGGTACTAGAGAAGATGGAGAAGCAGCCGAGAGTGAAGAAGAGGGAGAGGAGGAAGCGGTTGAGGAATATGGATAGAATATTGGAGGCCATGCCTAGCTTCATCACAACATATATGATAGGCAAATGCAAATATTATGGACGGGAGAGTTTTTATTGATATTGAAGCTAGCAAGTAAGGGACTACAAAGAGAGAGAGAGAGATGGTGGTGCTGGAAAGCGATGCTCTCGTGAAAGTAATTAGGATATGTACATGGAAATTAAAGAGAGGAGACTGGAACGGAGAAAGGCGACGAGGGGGAATAAATCAAGATGGAAACGCAATGTTTTGTCGGTGGGCGGAATGTGTACATGGGGGCCCAGCATTCCTATATCAAATACGGTTTAGAGACGCATTCAACTTTGAATGTTTACGTATTAATTGCACCCGCTACAGCTTTAATCTTGGTGGGCGTGCTAATGATTAGGGCCGGCTTCATCTCCATGGATTCCTTTGCGGATTATTAATTATAGTATTATATATACCACTTAAAAATCAGCCTATATTTCCAGCTGATAATTAGCCAATTTATGTAAACATAATATGTTTAGGTTCAGAAACTATAAATATATCTAAGTATTACACATCTACTTACATATTACATTCTTCTTTGCTCATGATCATTGAGTGGATTATGGAGTATAAATATGAGAATTAAAGTGAAACTTCCTTTGTAACTGATTTCCTAAATTTCCTTCTGAATTTCTACATTACCGTTGCAGAATCCATGATTTAGAAAAGTTTAGGCGGGTAGCTTCTGTGTTGCCTATAGTTAGTTGCCGATTAGCAAAGACATGTCGTCCCTGCGCGTACGTGAAGGGCAAATTATTTCATTTTATTTTTGATACCGTGAAGGGCAAATTGTGGGATGATAAGGTTATTAACTTTTAATCTGCTAATTAAAGTGAAAATTAATCATCCCTAATATGGAAGGCGAATTATGTGGACCATATACGCGCGCCCGCCCTCCCATCTCTAATTATGATGGGATAAGTACTTTCCATGCTGTGGACAGCTCTCCAAAGACGAGGAGGATGGCCCAACACCACGCATATTGTAGTATCTTTTATGTTTTTGAGTAGTATGATGGCGATTCCACGGACTACAGCTAGTGTAGTCCTGCTAATTTGACCAGCCTTGCGACCTAAAAACCTTTTACTAATTAAGTAACAGAGATGAACAAGAATAATCACATACAATGATACAAAACCAATGCAATAAGGCTTTTAAAAAAATCAGTAGGAACAATTAAAAACAAATAGTATCCAGAAATGCATTTACACTTGTCCTTCCTCTCAAATCTATACGATTTTCCGATAAATGTTTATATGATTTTTTTGGATAGCGTGGGATATGGTGGTTTGGACGGCCCACCAATTTGGTCAACTGGAGCCTAGATACATACAGATTTCAGCCCAGCCTTTCAAAGTCTGCTAAGATTAGCCCGAGAAACGAAGCCCATAGGTCAAGCAGGCCCATAAGGCCCAAGAGGGAAGATGGATGGATGGCCCTGATCCTATGTCGATTGCAGGTGCCCGTTACCACTCGTTCACCCTCAAAAGATCTATTCGAAGCTGCTGACCTGATTCCCATTCCCATTCCTATCGCAAACCAACACGCATTCTTCTAGCATTTCTGGCGCTCTCTCTTTGCCTGTGTTTTTTTTAATAACTTCCTCCCTTTTAATTTAATTTATTTATTTATTTTAAGCTGCTGCTGCTGCTTGCTGTAGCTGTTATGAACGGCAGCGCAGTAGCAGGAGCTTATCTCCTCCCGCTCTCCTCTTCTCCTCTTCGCCCGCTTTCTTCCCCTAACAGGTTTTCGAGATGCGGCCGCCCAAGCTCCACACCGAGCATTAGTATCTCAGATTCTTTATCTCGCCGGCGATCGCCTTCGCTTCCCCGAGCTCGAGGCAGCGGTGCCGACGTGAAATCCGAACGGTTGGATGTTTCAGATTCTATCAAGTTTCAGGAAGCTCTCAGTGATGCTGTTTCCCCTTTGCTAGAGGAGGAGGAGGAGGAGGAAGAAGAAGGATCGTTTCCAAAGAGATGGTTGATCGTCATCCTCTGCTTCTCTGCTTTCTTGCTCTGTAACATGGACCGAGTAAATTCCCTCCACCCTCACCCTCACCCTTTTAAGAATGTATATTTTGAGGAGGAGGGGGTGCGAATTCACTAATTTGTTGAAAATTTGGTCCCTAATTTGGCAGGTAAATATGAGTATCGCAATTCTGCCAATGTCAGCAGAGTTCAATTGGAACCCTGCAACTGTTGGCTTGATCCAGTCCTCTTTCTTCTGGGGTTACCTTCTCACTCAGGTCTCTGCACAAATGAAGCACGATTCCCCCTTTTTTGTTCTGTTCATCGTTGCATTGTTGCGATTTTAAGTGTTAACCTCACTCCAACCACTCTTCTATTTCTTATGCTTAGTCTTAAATTCGTATATCTCTAGATAGATTGGTATCTGCTACCTAACCACACTGTGGTGTTGAAGATACCAATTTGGTTCTTAAAATAGATTTTTTTTTTTTTTTAATCAACTTCTACGGCAGCTGAATTTTGAGGGGAATTGACCGTTTTACTTAAATAAGCTTGTGCCTAGTCTATTGTTCCCTTTTCTCTTTTACAAATGAATCGTTTGTCTATGATTGTGTCAATACACTCTCTACTAATTAAATGCATCAAATCCAGGATTTTTTTAACACTAACCTTTAATGACCTTAAAGTGCTAAGCTAATATGAGATCCTAGTCTTGATTTGGTCTCATTTAATTCTTGATCATTATGTAGATTCAGATAATGCAATAAAAAAAATATATAAAAAGACTCCGAGGACAGGGAATAATTGCAAATGTATGCACCCAATGATCAAGTAACAAGAATGTCAATCTAGTGATAATTTCATCTAACATTCTTTGTGAAGATTTAGGATACTTGCTTCTTTTGGGAATTTCTTAGAAATATATTGAAGACCTCCATATGTGCACTATCGTTTTAGCATGAGATTTACAGATCATTTTGGAATCATACTCTGTGCTATGCTAATTTAAACACCATGTTCTTTGATATAATCGCTTGTAGATTGCTGGAGGAATATGGGCAGACACTGTTGGAGGAAAGCGTGTTCTAGGATTTGGTGTTGTTTGGTGGTCCATTGCCACAGCTCTCACACCTGTTGCGGCAAAGATTGGGTTGCCTTTCTTGCTCCTTGTGCGTGCTTTCATGGGAATTGGAGAGGTTAGTGATGGATGTATTTCTTCCCTATTTCTTTTAACTCCAACATCTATATGACTGATTCAGCACACTCCCACCTGCCCCCAAAAAACACTTACACACAGCATTCATGCCTTCAAAATTAATTTTACGTAGCTAATTTAAATGATGGCATTTGTTCCATTCTAAATTGATATTTTTTTGTCGTATTATATATGTGTCTCATCAAAAATTTGCATTGATTCACAGGGTGTTGCAATGCCCGCTATGAATAATATTCTTTCAAAATGGATCCCAGTATCAGAGAGAAGTAGATCATTGGCCCTGGTCTATAGTGGAATGTACCTTGGTTCAGTAACTGGGCTAGCCTTTTCTCCTTTGTTAATACATAAGCTTGGCTGGCCTTCTGTCTTTTATTCCTTTGGTTCCCTTGGAACTGTCTGGTTCGCTATATGGTTAAATAAGGTTTGTATTTCAGTAACGATCCATCAGTTGGTGATTTTCTCTTTTCATATTAACTGTTTCACTCTCAAACTATATACTGTGCCCTTTTCATCTGACCTCGATTTAATGGTGTTTAGTGTTAAGAAAGATAACTACCTAGTGTATTTTTATGCGACATGCATTAAATAACCCTTTTAAAGACTCTTCTGAAACAGCATAATATTTGTACCAACAGGCTTACAGTACTCCTCTGGAAGATCCGGAACTTAGCGTTCGAGAAAAGAAGCTTATCGCAAGCAGTAGTATATCTAAAGAACCTGTCACTGAAATTCCATGGAGACTAATCTTATCTAAACCCCCTGTCTGGGCTCTTATAGTTTCCCATTTCTGCCACAACTGGGGAACTTTTATTCTTCTCACATGGATGCCAACTTATTATAATCAGGTGAGTTTCAGGTTTCACGTGACATATCTCATTCATTATCATTGCTTGCATAAACTGATTTTTTCCCATCATTCTTTGTAATAGAAATAATAGTTCTTCAATGATGTGTGTTTATATTTTCTCTATGTTATATACCCTCCTGCCCTGCTTTTCTTCAGCATAAATTTGTTTTTTGAAAACTTGAAAGATGCAATTATCACTTCCTAAAGAAGTATGTCTGTTTACGAAAGATTATACAGTCATTTATTGAAGACGGATTTTTCAGTATATGACTTAAAGGATGCCCACTTGCATTTCTAACTCTTATTCATAACCTGTTTCAACTAGGTTTTGAAGTTCAACCTCACAGAATCTGGTTTATTCTGTGTTCTTCCTTGGCTTACAATGGCGATCTCTGCAAATGTTGGTGGTTGGATAGCTGATACACTAGTGAGTCGAGGATTTTCTGTAACAGCAGTTCGAAAGGTTAGACTCATATTTTTTAAATATAGCAATATAGCATCAAGTAGAAGGTGGCGAGTTATTCAAGTGTTGCATGTTGCATTTTAGTTTTACATTGGATTGTCTCATAATCTGTAATTCTATAGAAAATGTGACTTGTAATATTTTTTTGGTAGTCCTTTTATTAGTCATTTCCATAACATTACAGTATCTTTTAATGTGCATGCCTATATCGTTTCTTGCTCAGGCTATCTTTTAGTATCTTACTGTATTTCTTTTCTTCGTTATATGTTGTTTCTGCAGATCATGCAATCAATCGGATTTCTCGGGCCAGCTTTCTTTCTTACTCAGTTAAGTCATATCCAGTCTCCTGCTATGGCGGTATTGTGCATGGCGTGCAGCCAGGTTAGTTTTAGCTCTCATACTTTATCCACTCTTTTAACTTTTGGTGTTGTTTTTCTTCTTACTTTGTATCATATTCTTTTGCCGTTACTAATATTGAGGCATGAGTGCCTTCTATCTCAAAAAATAGAGTAACGTTAAAGCCTTAAGAGGGTTCTATGTATAAACCATAACTTGGAAATGTGAGCTAGTTAGTTCAGCAGTATACATTTGAGTCTCAAAAGATGCTAGATTGCAGAAGCATCCATTTACTCTTTGAACAGTTCACTCACAGAAGTGCATCACAAATGTTGAACTGATTCGTTCCAGTAAGGTCAGAATATATAACATAAGACATATTCTACTTTAATTTTGATTGTTAGATTTGGAACTATATCTATTCTCTTGTATCAGTTTCCATTTTTTGTGTAACTTCCATATAGAATGCTTTTACATAAGACTCAGGGAGCTCTCTGGCACTTGTTCCTATCTGATTTTCTCTAAAAACCATGAGATCTTCTGACACTTGAACTTGTACACAGGGAACTGATGCATTCTCACAGTCTGGACTATACTCCAACCATCAAGATATCGGACCTCGTTATGCTGTGAGTATGAGTTATTCTCATCCTATACCACTAACTTCTACAATTGATTTAACTATTCACTATCTTTTCTAGTTTTTACTGGAATAACTAGCTGACAAATCAATTATCGTCACTAAAAGGAACTTTTTTAAGGAGCTATAACGTTCTTATTCTGTAATCTTTGCAGGGTGTGCTGCTTGGCCTTTCAAACACTGCCGGAGTTTTAGCTGGTGTCTTTGGGACAGCAGCAACAGGCTACATCTTGCAACACGGTTAGATCATTGCTCTTTCTGATCCATGAGTAGTTTTTCTTTTCTAAACTTTTGAGATACTGACATGTAAAGATCTTCAGGTTCTTGGGATGATGTCTTCAAAGTCTCAGTAGGCCTCTATCTTGTTGGAACTGTAGTCTGGAACTTGTTCTCGACTGGGGAGAAAATTCTTGATTGATTTAGATGAGTTAAGGAGGCCATTTAAAGTGTGTAGAGCTTTTCATGCTCGAAGCAACCCATCTATGGAGCTGGACTGTGGGGTGGTTGGTGTTTTTATATGCCTGTTATCAGAACAAATGATGTGATCACATCCTCATTTCTACAAAAGGAGTGAGTTCTCTAACACCTGACTAATTTCAAGAGCTTCCACTGGCTTGAAGGGATAGCGGTAAAAGAGAATGCAAACCTCGCAGTATTGATCAATCTTGATTCTTGACGCTTCACAACTACAGATAACCAGACAACAATTTTTGATGTATATTCTGTTGTATATGACTTGACTAATTGAAAGTCATGATCAAGCAAAACATTACGCTGTATATATGCATATACATCTAAAGGTAATGAGATTTGTTTAAAGACGCAGCGCATAAATAAGACATCCTCATGCTTGCACATGATTTTAGACACAGCAAGACTGCATTTCTGCCATTGGAGCTCATAGGCCAAGCATTTTTAAGGCTTCATAAAATGTGTTTTGAGCGTGTGGTTCATCAGCGGAAAAGAAAGGAAGAATAGTCGCATGTACAAACCAATTGATCGAGGATGTCGCATACAAAAAATGCGGCTGATGGATGCATCATCTAAAAACACAGAACGGGTGCTTTTGATCATCAACTGCTGTAGTACAAGTGCAAATTTGATCCCTCGTTGCTTCCCGTATTACAAGAGTGAAATTGCAGCAGATAAATCAGAGCTCTCCCAGACCTCAACCCCCTCCATCCCCTCCCGGCTCAAGAACAGCCGATCCCCTCCGCCTTCCATCGTCTTTATCCTCCCTCTCCTCGCATCCTCCTCCCTGTCCACCATATTCTTCCTGTATCTCCTCTTCTCCTCTTCCCCTTCTCCTCCTCCTTCCTCCTCCAGCTGCGACCAAACCTCGAGCCCGTTCTCCTTACTCACAAACACCTGCTTCTTGTAGCAATGCACCACGCTCCCCCCTCCTCCTCCGTCGCTCCTCAGCTCCCCGCTGCTCCTGACATCCTCCAAATACACCCAGGGGTCCTCTCCCAGCATCCTCATGTCGGCCACCGCCACGTCCCCAGACTTCCAGCAAACCTTGTAGAACTTCATCTGTTGGGCATCAACGTCGGCGTCGGCGAAAGAGTCCCCAAACCTGCTGCTCCTCCCCGCCCCTGGCTCGTTCGTCTCCCAGACCCCCTTCCCCGACCTCGGATCCCACAGCTTCATGTAACCGCTGTAGCCGAACGCACCCAGACTCACCGCCGAGGCGAACACCAGGCCGGTGGCCGTGACGTGCGCTAATTTCGTGGGTGACGCCACCCTTATGGAGCTCCCGTTCTGCCGTCCCAGCTCGGCTGCGATCTTGAGGGTGGTCCTGTCCACGGACATGATGCAGTTCTCGCGGTGGGGGCACTCGAAGGCGGCGAAGAGGGGGAGGTTGGGGTCCGGGTCAGCGGCGATGGCGGTGACTCGGGCCTTGTAGATGCGGGGATCGTCGGGATCGGACCAGTGGAGGGACCCGAGGTGGAGGCCGGTGGAGACGTCGTAGAAGTGGAGGCCGGGGGAATGGAGGGATCCGACGGCGGCGATATCGGGCCAGAGGCGGCGGAGGGAGGTGAGGGAGTCGAGGTGGGTGCGGGCGGTGGAGAGGTGGGAGAGGTTCCAGTCGTAGGAGGAGATCTGGCCGCCGTGGGCGATCCAGAGGGATCCGTCGTCGGGGCCGGGGGCGATGGCGGAGGGGGTGGGGTCGGCGGCGGGGAGGACGGTGGAGACGAGGGAGGCGTCGATGGCGAGGAGAGGGGGAGGGGACATGGCGGATCTGAGCGAGGAGTCGATTCCGTAGTAGAGGGCCTCGTCCACCAGGTCCTGCTTCGAGAAGCGGCGGAGGGCGGTCGAGGGGAGCCGGTTCGATCGCAGGACGGAGAGCAGGACGGAGAATATCTCCGGGTCCCGGTCGATGAAGATGGGCTGCGCCTGCTCACCGCCGCCGTCGTCGTCGTCTTCTGAGTGGCGGTTCGAGAGGGCGGCGAGGAGGGAGTCGGGGCCGGCGGATTGGAGGGTGGAGAAGGTGGTCTCGAAAAGCCTACCGCCGACGTTGAGCTTGATTCGGTGGTTGCTGGGTTGTTGAGTTTCGGGGGTGGAACCGGATCCCTCAGCCGCCGCCATTTTTTTTAATTATTTATTTGTTTGCGCTCTCTTTCCCCCTCCCCAAAGAGGTTGGAGATAAAACAGGGAAGTAAAAAAAAGATTGACAAAAATCGGAAAGAGAGGAAGAAGATCACTCTAATAATTATTTATCGGAGCTGGGCTTTGGAGGTGGACTGGCTGATTGAGTTCGCGAGTACCGAAGGATCGAGGCAAGATAATAGAACCACAGCCACAGAAGAAACGTAAGCTGAGTAAACATTAGTTACACAATCCGTGCACCTCAAAAATATTAGTTAGACTATCCCTTTGCCAAATCTTGGATCCTAGTCAGTAGTTACTCAATAATTAGTATCTAGCTGAAAGAGGGGGAAAAATCATCAAATTTTACATTGTTGGACAGCCTGGCTGTTTTTTTCCGCCATCAAACTTTACATTATTTATTTATTTATTTGGGTCAGTCATCAAACTTTACATTGTTGAATCCATTTTGTATTTGAATAAGAAAAACAGACTCCCAGCCTTATCCTCTTTAACTTCCAGCATTTCATTGACAGCGAAACAAGTATTGGTAAGCATCTCATTTTCTATATCTTCACTCAATCTTGATAATGTAGAATCATTGACATCAATTGTATATGTAAATAATAATGAGTATGAGGTGACAACTTAGGTAACAACAAAATGAGCTACCGAGAGATAAACTAGTGGTGAGGTCCATCCAACTAATCACATTAAAACGCGCGGACATCATCACTCTATCTCTATACAGCTCGATAGCTCATTTTGCTAAATGAGCTATCATCTTATGACCATCATTTCCATTCAGTATATAAATATACAGTAATATAGCTCAATCAACATGTAAATAATTTTTGACTCGGACCAAACACAAAATAATCCACTCCATACAACCAACACATTTTGTTATGAAAAATGAAAAATCGAAAAATCCAAACCCCGTGACGTATGGACGAACCCCCTAAGCTGCAGTTGCAGTTTTAGTTCCAGTAGCCATGACAACATGATTCTTTGAAATTGGACCACAGCTGGAGTACCCAACAGCATCAAGGTCCCTAGTACGCACATAAACCCGAAGCCCATTCTTCATAAACAGGGTGAGCGACATCTTCTGCTCCACTTTATGCCCGGGAACCATCTCCAACCGATGACGCAGCAGCACGGCCGACGCAATCGACTTCATCTGCAAATACGCCAAGTCTTTCCCTAGGCAAGTCCTCGGCCCTGCATTGAACGCCACAAACCTATACGCATCCTTCGAAGGCTCAAACCGATCCCCTTCACTCGACAACCACCTCTCTGGCTTAAACTCCATGCAGTCCTTCCCCCAAATCCATTCCATTCTCCCCACCGAATAGATCGAGTATGTGATTGCCGAGCCTGCAGGCACGAACGTGCCATCGGGCAATACATCGTCCGCCACCACGTACTTCGAATCCTCTGGCACCGACGGATACAGCCTCAGCGTCTCTGCCAACGCTGCTTTGAGATAGATTAGCCTCTCCAGCTCCTCAAATGCCAGAGGCTCCTCCACCCACTTCTTCGTGTCGGAGCCCCTTGTCTCTCGAAGCACCGCCGCGATCTCTCCCATGATCTTTTCCTCTACGTCGGGCCTCTGCATCACGGTCCAGAAGAACCAGCTGAGGGCGACAGATGAGGTGTCACGACCTGCGAGCACGAAGTTTAAAGCAATCCACTGTAGGATTGATGTGGGAAAGGCATTGCCGTTGCCGTCCTTTTTCTTCATGAACCTCGACAAAAGGTCATCGGACGGTGTCTTCTTTCGCACTGCAATGGCTTCGGTCATGTAACGGTCGACAACCTCGAGACTTTTCTTGAGGTTTTTTTCCGTGCCGATGCCCAAAGCTTTCTTCAGTCGCCAGAAAAAGCTCGGAAAGAGAAATCGTTGCAATGTAGCCTCCGTGGCTGAATCAAACGCGCTTGCAAAAGGATTATCAGGTAGATCGGGGGATAGAGTTTCAGGGTCTTTTCCAAAAGTCAAGCCACAGATATTGTCAAATGTCAACCTAAGCAAAAGATCCTGGAGGTCTACCCCCGCGCCAGCTCCAGCATTGACACAATGGTCAGCTAAAATGCGCCAGAGTCTGGTCTTTATCGACCGGTTTGCCCATCGAGCCATCGCCTGCCGAAGTGTTCGGGTTGTAAACTCCAGTGCCGCCGTCTTCCGTTGGATTAACCACGTGTCGCCGTCGGAGTTGAAGATTCCCTGCCCCAAAAGGTCGTGGAAGGCCAACTGAAACATGGGACCTTTCGGGTAGTTGTCGAACCTCGTGCGCAGCACGTGCTCAAGGTTACGCGGATTGCACGTAACAGTGACGAACCCCTGGCAGCGGGCGAAGAAGGGGAGGGGGAGGATGCATGTCTGGTACGTGGCGGCGGGGCCAGTGGATCGGAGGTTCTGTGCAATCCAGTCGTGGATGCGGGCGCGGTTGGAGATGAGACCCGGTAGGCTGCCAAAAAGTGGCCACATTCTGGGACCAGTTAGAGTTCGGGTGAGGACCCAGAACCACATCATGTAAGCTGATGCAGCAGCCACAAGGAGAGCTGCTGCGATCAGACGCAATGCGCCTTCGTCTTGAAGGTAATGGTTCAGGTAATGGTGTGCATTAATGGGGCTCACCATTTCCATTTGGCGCAACAAGTTTTAGAGATTGGGGGTGATGTAATTAGATGGCTGATCTCAGTGTATTAATACTGCAATTGTTACCTATAATTAATTCGAAAGGAAAAGTAGAGGGGAAGGTGAGGAACACTGTGGATTAACTAAGAAAGAATTGGATATCTTTTACACGTTTACAAACTCCAGTGAAGATAGCCACAAGAAACGATAATAATAAGAAAATGAATTAAAGGAAGAGAAACATAAATTTATGTTGGGCAATTGGTGATAGAGTGAGATCTGGAGGAGAAGCTTCTTGTTTGTGAGAGTGAAGGAGGAGTAGGTTGAGATCCGTTCATCCACCGGGAGAAAATTGAGACTTCAGTCGCTACTTAGAGTAACAATGGATATACATGTTAAAACTATGAGGAAAAAGAAACTTTGGCGTGCAGTAATAGAAGATTGGTACTTGGTAGCGTGAGAAAATAGGACTTTTGTAAATAATTATTACACACGTTGAGTAGGGGTGCAAACGGATGCTCGGATATGTTATTTACTAGTCATATTGACTTACCAATCATTGGTATGAATACAGGTACAAGAGAGTCCATTAATATGTTCATTATATTTGAAAAGCTAAGATTAGATCTCTGCGTCATCGTATTTAACCTCAAATCTAAGGATCAAAACAAGTACATCAGTCTTATCAACATATATTCGGATATTCCATATGCAACAAATCCGAATATTTCGCTACCAGTTGCATTCATAATCATATCAGATATAGATATTTAGCAACTATATCTATATCTTTACGGGAAATAGGAATATATTGGCAGATAGAGTTTTTTTTTTTTTAATTGACACCGCTACGTTTGAGTCGTTTTAATCTAGTTCAAATGTACCCTGTTTTGAGCAGTTTTTTTTGTTAATAAACCGAATAAGAGCCCCGATCAATGGACCTTTAGAACGTCGCTCTTGAGGATGGGCAGCAGGCCGATGTAAAGCTAGATTGCGTTTTCGATGGGCTGTAGCCCAGTAATCTGGGCTTCAAAGCCTGAACTACGGCCCAGTCAAACGAATATACCCCACTTCGCGTTGCCTTGTTCCCGAAACCCTAAAAAAAAACACAAACCCGCAGCAGCCGCGCGTGGCTGCCTCCTCCGTCCAAATCCCCGGCGAATTCTTCAATCAATCTATGAAAAAAAATGGCGGCGTCGCCTAACAAAAATCAGACAGTGCTTCAGTTCGAGCCATCAGCGATGAGCTTGACCGCCAAGATCGGACCCCTCGTCCTCTTCAACATCTGCGATAACTTCGTCAGGCGACCCGATCAGGCCGATAGAGTCATCGGAACTATCCTCGGCTCGATATCCTCCGACGGCACCGTCCATATCA
This sequence comes from Asparagus setaceus, assembly GCA_012295165.1. Taxonomy (NCBI): domain Eukaryota; kingdom Viridiplantae; phylum Streptophyta; class Magnoliopsida; order Asparagales; family Asparagaceae; genus Asparagus; species Asparagus setaceus. Next base: position 15,615,733 of record CM022707.1, read on the forward strand.
CCAACTCCTACGCCGTTCCTCACAGCGAGTCCTCAGATCAGGTCATCCTTTTTTTAAATCGTATAATTAATATTATTTTTTAAAAATTTTATTTATGAAATTACTTTATATGAAACATTTCAATAAAATAAGGTTGCATGCCTACAGGTTGCGCTGGATATCGAATACCACCATAACATGTTTGCATCTCACCAGAAGGTGAACCCCAAGGAAGTCATTGTCGGGTGGTAATTATCAATCAATAACCTATCTTTATTTAAGTTTTTTACAGTCTACATTTTATTTAATAGCCTTTGTTTTAAGCGTCATACATTGTACAGTACTTTAGCTTACGATGAGAAGGTGTATATGTGCGTAGTTTGCAATCGTAAAAAGACATTGTTGACCAAATATATTGCTATAAGAAAACAAAGATTATTGTATTGGAAGCTTTGGTAAGTTTGAATATTCTGAAAGGTGATGAAGAGAAGGTATATTCGACAACTGGATTTGTGTATTTGTAGTTCTAGTTGTATTAAGTTTAGTGATTTAAAGTGGTTCCACTTATACTCTTCAGAAATCTGATAAAAGTCTGCTATTTTTGACGAAAAGTACGTGAGAGAATGTATATATGGTAAAACAATTCAGGTTTATATTTTTTCTTCGGAATCTACGACTGTTCCTCGACGGGGAGAATTTAAGGTGAGTGTTATGACCATTCAACTGCCTTTCCATTAGATATCACCCCTTCCTTCCCCTAGGAAGATCATCCAACTCAAGTACCATCTATATAACCAGTTGTAGAAACCCCTCTGTTTCAAAATTTCCCCTCCTTTACTCTTCATACTTCCAGCCCACAAAGATTATGCAGTGGGATCATATTAGTCACCCATGTGCCAGAAAAGTTAATTTTACAGTTCGTAGCATCTTCCCGTTGGTCAGTATCCATGGAACATATGAAACATATGTTTTCTTTAGGGTACATGTCTTTTGGTCAAGTAGGCTATTCTTTTCTGCACAAAGTAACAGCATACTGTTAGATGTCAATCTTAGGATAGCTATCACTCCCTGTTTTGCAAGCTTAATTTGGATTACCGTGACATACCAATCATTTTACCTTCTTTCCTTTTCCTTCTTCACTGTGATCCCTTCATATTGTAAATTTGTAATAGACGTTGAAATATTAGTCTAGCTGAATTTACCGTTGAATTTGATTGGTTTCATGATTGTTCAAATTTATTATTAATGTTATGATTTTATCTATACTTTCTTTACTGGTTTGTTGAAATTAGCACCTCACGGCATTCATGTAATGGTGAATGCATCTCACTGCACTGATGTTGTTTTTTTTTTTTTGCAGGTATTCAACTGGCCTTGGCGTCTCAGGTGGAAGTGCATTAATACATGAATTTTATTCAAGGGAAGTAGCAAATGCAATCCACTTGACTGTAGATACTGGGTTTACAAATGGGGAGGCTTCCATAAAAGCTTATGTCTCTGTCAATTTGTCTCTTGGAGATCGGCAACTTGCAGCACAATTTCATGAAATTCCTCTGGACCTGAGGATGATTGAGGCAGAGCAAATTGGATGTAAGACCATCACTTGAATGCCTGCCAACTTACATTGTAGTAAATTTAAACTTTTTTGCTTTGTTATCTGGTCCTTCTTCTTATTTTAGACTTTATTGCAAAGTATATTCTTTGCTAATCTGGGCTCACCCTGTCTGTCATCAGGCTAGAAATTGTCATCAGTTTGGACTTTGCATTGCAGTTTACATCCTTTGTTCCAAGTTTCGCAACAAAGAAACGGAAAGAATGTCACAAATTGTATTGACGATTCATGTTAATTATGTCAATTTCTGAGCCTGATGTTAGAAGTGAACATAAAAATAATAGCGCTTTTGAGTGTTTACTGAGATTTTTGAATTATAATTGATTCAACAGTTGCATTTCCATGCTATAACAGATAGCAGGCTTTGCTTTCAAGTTTAATTACTGACATTTTTCTGACTCACTGTCCTCTACAGTCAATATTTTAAAGAAGACAACTGTAGACAAGCTTCCGAATGATTTGGAAGGGATGGAAGCTTCTATTGAGCATCTGTATGCTCTGATGGAAGATGTCTACAAATACGTGGATGGAGTTGTTGTAAGTTCCATTCCAATTCCTTCCTGTAATCTCCCTCTTATTAGCCTCTTGCTCTCTGCATTCTATTTGTCTCATGTTTTTTCTCTTTAGGAAGGGCGTGTGACACCCGATAATAATATTGGGAGATTCATTGCTGCTACTTTGGCATCAATGCCAAAAATGTCACCAGCTGTTTTTGACAAGGTTTTCAATGACCGGATCCAGGTACTGGTTCTTTTTGTGTTGGTTCTGGCTTAATATGGTTTCTCTTTTTCGTGGATTATCTTAAGGTTGCTGCTGCTGCTGCTGCTGCTTGTTTTACAGGATAATTATGCATTAGTTTACTTATCAAGCCTCGCCAGGACACAACTCAGTATAGCGGAGAAGCTGAATACTGCTGCTCAGATCTTGTAATTTTACTACGAATGTATTGGGCAAGCCCTGCTTCTTTTCCTTTTCCAGTGCCAATCATCAAACTATGAATTGTAACGAGATTAGGAATTTTCTTATTGTTGCTCAGTTTTTAGTTATCTGGGTTTTCTTTTTGGAAGCTGTTGAGCTTGGTTAGTGTAATTCATTTTGGAACTTGTTCCTGAAAACTATACCCTATTCATTAGTGGATGCACTGTAATGTCTTTGAGCCCAAAGGTATACCTTGGCGTATATCTTGTCCTTTATCAAGCTGCATCGATTGGTGAGTGCTAACTCAGGTGACGTCCACACCTATAATTTTTGAGCAGCAGTTTATAGCAGTACATGGTTCATTTTGCCAGCTGAGTGCAAAGTTTGTGGAGTTGCAACTTCTGAAGAATTTCTTGGAGCTTCAGGTTTAACGTCGCTTATTGTTCTAGCTCACATGTATTACTATAGGACTGCAGAAGGTCTGCTTATGAACTTAATTATGCTTTTAAGCTGTGTTATAATGTGTCATGGCAGTCGTATTAACAAAACCGGGTTAAGTTAGGTATAAATCCAACAATAAGTTGTTAATTGCAAAGCTTTTACTCGGGATGCCCATGTCACAAAATTCAAGCATATGTTCAGCGACTTTTAAACTCTCAACGTTCAAAGGTATTCTTTTTACGGGCCCTGTGTGAAGCCCCACCGTTCAATAAGCAAGTAGAGCAAGTGCTCGGGTCGTGTCCAATTCATAGCCTAAAGCTAAAATCAGCACAAGAGGCTGAGGCCCCATCGACTCTTTTCTCCCGTTCTCATGGTTGAGATAAAAGCAGCTTGTGGATAGCTCGTGCTTCCAACACCTCTCATTCAGAGGCCTACCCTTGCCACCAATCACCATATTTACAATACCTTGCAGGTGCCTCAACGTGTTCTCTCCCATTAGCAAACCACAAAGGGAAAGTAGAGAGAAATCTCGGAGAGAGGACATGGCTTCATTGAACATGGCTTTTGGAATTGCAACTGCAAGAAGCAAAGTGTTTGTGCCCAAGGCAACAAAGGGCAGTGGGAGCGTCCAAGAGGAGAAAGGGCCGCTGGATTGGATCATCGGAGGACTTCTGAAAGAGGACCAGCTTCTTGAAACCGATCCAATCCTCAACAAGGTAGAAGGGAAGAGCTCTACTGAGGTGTCCAAGAAGACGACCACCTCCGTATCCGTTCCAAACAAGAAGAAGTTTGGTGGCTTCGGCGGCCTCTTTGCCAAGAACTGAAATTTACCTGCGTCTGTAGACGCTCCCTTTTATTATTACACAGACAAATTAATGTTTCTTTTCTAAACTGTAATATTCTATGGCTCTTGCCGCTATTTCATTCTGCAATGTCATTTATTCAACTTGCGAGTTGATTTCAGTACGAAACAGTCAATGGTGTTATTGTGTACAAGGTTTAGTTCTCATGATATTTGTGCCTTTTTCGCTTTAACATTTTCAGCTAAAATCTTGATCTATTGAAACCTTTATAAATGTAACGCTAAGAATAATCATTTCGGAATACGAAGGCAAGTTTAAAATTCGACATTTTATGAACATAGTGGTTATGAACTTTGTGATTGTTGTACAAAGATGAATCTAACAAACAAGTTCATAGGGTGAAGAGGGATATGAAAAGGAGTTCGAAGAAAAAGAATCGCAGTATTGAATTCTATTATTGCTTAGGAGAAAAAATGAAGATGAAAATATAAGAAACGAGATGATTGAGCGTATTTCATAAAATAATTCAGACTCCAAAATTTCACAAAATAACACGTGAATAAGATAACTAAACCAGTTTAGTAATGCAAATTCACTATAACATCCTTTATTAAGTGTTCCTTCCTGTTCAAGCCTACTGCATAGAGTGACAACAAAACATAATAGAGTTTTTTTTTTAAAAATTCTGTGACACTTGCATATATATTAGTCTTACGCTTGTTGCTACTTGCGACCAAGCATAGGTACTAGTGTTTATTCTTTTGCTAGGGGGGAAACTAAACGGCAGAATGGCAGATTTTGAATATAAGAAGCTAATAGAATGTCATTAATTACTCTTTTACTACTCTTTATCTGATGCAATACGGTAAATTGCGCCATTCTTTAACTTCTTTTTCTTTGACGCACATGGTAAATGGTGATATTGCTTTACATAAGCATCTGAATAGTGATGATCTGCTACATTTGTGTAAATTCATTAATAAGGGGGAAAAAAGCTTAACGAAGCAATAGAAATCTGTAAAAAGAAAAAGTGATTTTCTTTCTCAAAATAAAAAATAATAAAATGAAAAGTGAATACTAGTGGAACATAATCGTGAACATAGAAAAGAGTACGTAGGGTTATTGGCAAAAAAAGTAAACAGTAAATTGTAGAACATAATTATTAGCATTGAAATAGATGTAAGGAAGGAAGATTACAAATATGATAATATGTCAATGATGGAGAACTAACAATTAGTTGGTGAAAATAAAACAGGTAGTATAAATCTGAAAGAGGTTGTCTGGGGTGAGAGTGTAAATTTGAGGAAAAACAGAAGAATAACACAAAAGATTGTTTGGGGTGAGAGAGGCTCGAACTCTCGACCTCAGGATCACTCAGAAGCTATGAGACCTACGCGCTAGCCAACTGCGCCACCACCCCAAGTGGGCCTAATTTTTAAAATATCTATTATATTTTATGTACCTGAGCAGTCGGAATTCGCAACTCGCGAGTAATCTTTATTGCTGCGCCCTGAAAAGGCTCTCTCCACCTCCGTTTGGATTCTTCGCCCTCTCCTTCATCAACTCAACTCTTGACAAGTCGGTAGGTATCATATCCATCCTCTCCTTGCCCTAGATCTCGTTCTTTCTACTCCAATTTCAATTATTCGAAAACTCATCCCAGGATCCAAGATTGTTTGAATCTAGGGTTTTCACTTTGGAAGACTTTGGATCAACAACAAGTATGGATGTAATAAAGACTCAGCAGATATCCTCTCGTCCGATCGAGAAGGTGATCGTGCATCCCCTCGTCCTCCTCAGCATCGTCGACAACTACAATCGCGTCGCCCGTGACACCCGCAAGCGAGTCATCGGCGTTCTCCTCGGCAGCTCCTTCAAGGGCACCGTCGATGTCACCAACAGCTACGCAGGTTGCGAATTCCCCCCCTCTCTATCTCTCTCATAATCATAGTGTACTTTGATGAAATCCCATGTGAAATCTGTCAACTTTTCTGATTTCCTTGCAAAATCAGACTCAATTTAACTATTTGATTTGTCTTTGTTTAAGAAGCTTGATTCATGTATATATAATAGCCATGTGAGTGGTGGATTAGGTGTAACATAAATAAAGGTGCATATTTTAATCCTTACCAAAAGATTATCTGTACTCTTCTTACAGCACAGCATGGTATTTTTACAAATCTGAGATCAATTTTCCACAAGTTTATTTTTTATGCATGGAAACATAATGCAATGAAGAGATCTCTAGATCTGGTACACGCACGTTTTCAAAGATTTGTTCAATTGAGCACATTGCTTTTGATCTCAGTTAGAAACCAGCTTTTAGGTTCATGGCCACAATTGATTTCCAAATTGGTCTGAGACCTCATTATTACAGGTCTTCCAATGGGAGTATTACAGTTGGAAAGAGAGGGAGTTCATCAACCATAATCTAGTTATAACATTGCCATAAATTCTAAGCACTATACATTTAAGCTAAATCAGCTTTCATGGGAGTTTGTCACTTATTTTTTGTGTCATCATTGTATCCACTGCATATAATCTTCTATTATATAATCTTGCATCTTATTTGATGAAGTCGAGTCTTCTTCAATTACGTTTTTATGCTAATTTGCAGTGCCCTTTGAAGAAGATGAGAAAGATCCGAGCATCTGGTTCCTGGACCATAACTACCATGAGTCCATGTTTTCCATGTTCAAACGAATAAATGGTACCTTTGCCTGGTTTCTTATTAGCAAACATTTTAAGTTGATGTTTTATTAAATGCGAGAAACATGCTCATTTGTTATTTTTTCCTTTTCTTTTCAGCGAAGGAACATGTTGTTGGTTGGTACAGCACAGGTCCAAAACTACGAGAGAATGACCTAGATGTGCATGCATTGTTCAATGAGTAAGTTGCATTGATATATAATCTTTGTTGAGGAAATCTTGTCTATATGAATGACTATAGGATACATGACTGCATTATATAAAGTTTTATGGTCACGATAATCTTCTGATATAAATAAATTTTAAGAGGAGTTTGATAATATTTGGTAAGGAATGAGCGACTTGTGATATGGAACTCACAAGTTTAATTCATGCCACACCCAGCACAGGTAGAGGAACTTTCCCCTATAGTAGGTTTGGCAGGAGCTATGTTGCACGGATATGGGTGTGGGTGCGGACACGGACATGGGTCCGGATATGGGACATGGCAAAATTGTAAAAGTTAGGATACGGGGACACGACTATATACATACATATTAAAATTAATAATCTATATGAGACCGATATTGTTTTTCATTCACATGTTATGAGAACTGATATCCTTATGCCATTTTTATGTTTCTTTTATTGAGTATATCATAAATTGAAAAACTGCTCGTTTTTGAACCAGATATCGAAACGACCCTTTGAAATCATACTTATGAATTAGGCATGTGCTAAAATGAACCTGTCCTGAGTCTAACGAGTTGCATAATTTTGAGGTTGAGTGTACAATAATATGTTCAAGAAGTGTATAACGAGTTTTTATACTAAATCATTTGTTATATATATATTGAGTACATGTCTAAATAAATGTTTATATGTATTCAAGAAGTGTCCTACACGGACTCGGATACGGGAAGTGTCGGACACGGATACGGCAACCTAGATGAAGTGTCTGGGTAACCTAGGGCAGGAGAGACCTTATATTTGGAAAAGAGAAACCTCCTAATGTATAGCTTTGTGTTAGCATATAGGATTTTCTTGCTTTCAACTATATGGATTACTTCTTTCTGAGAGTTAAGTTTCACCCTCTTTTTGCAGTTATGTTCCTAATCCTGTTCTGGTTATTATTGACGTCCAGCCCAAAGAGCTTGGTATACCTACAAAAGCTTACTATGCTGTAGAAGAGGTCAAAGAGGTAAGCCATTCCATTAATAGTGTTTGATGTAATCATTAGTCCTTCTCTTGCAGCAGATCAGTAATTGCCTATTAATGTTAAATGTAATTACAGAATGCGACTCAGAAAAGTCAAAAGGTGTTTGTGCATGTACCCTCAGAAATTGCTGCTCATGAAGTTGAGGAAATTGGTAAATCTAAGATGTTTTCATTACCTGTCTGCAATCTTATGCCTATCTGCTTTTTTTTTCCTCGTGAAATTAGCGTTCCTAAAATATTTGCGAACTTGTTTATGGGTTCATTTGGAAGGTTACACTATGAATTTTGGTTAGGAAGCTTATAATGATAGTTAAACTATGAATTGACCTTCTATATAGGAGTTGAGCATTTGCTGAGAGATGTCAAGGATACCACCATTAGTACTCTTGCAACGGAGGTAATTTTCCTGTATTCTATTTCTATTCTTGATAGTTAAGGTGGTAGTTCACAAAATACATTTTGTGCATTCATACCTTCTAATTTTCTCTTTCTCAACAGGTTACTGGTAAACTTGCAGCCTTGAAGGGTCTGGATGCAAGGCTCCGTGAGATACGTGCCTATCTTTCTCTTGTCATTGAAGGAAAGCTTCCCTTAAACCATGAGATTCTGTACCACTTGCAGGTAGCCATTTTCCTTTTCCCCCCTGTAATTTTTATCTGTTGAAATTTAATCAAGTTCTGAACTATAATTAAGTTTCTCCTCATGTTGATTTATTGCTGCATTTACTGACCATGTTATAAATTTTGTTCATACTTTTGTTGCTCGTTCAAGTTCTCGGTATTAGTAACTGGTGATCTTTTTAAAATTTGAGTACCATCTTTTTTGCTCAGCAATTGGTTTGCATGCAAAAGCTTTTTGTTGATTCATTCATTCAATCAAAATGTTCAATAAAAAAAGTAGGTCATGCAAATGTTTGCACTTGGTTTCCTGAACTATTACATTAGTTATTTGTTGCCCGAGTTTGGGGTTTATGCAGGGTCTCATTTTCAATTGCCTTTTGTGCTGAATTACATGCCTAAACTACACATGAGTAACATATATTGCTTCATCTCGAGATGAATGTTGGTTTTGTAAGAACAGCTACACCTAAAGGCCTATCTTCTGTTGGTTGTTTCCACATTGTGATTCATTTTCATCTTCCATAGAGAGTTCTATCAACATTCTTCCTTTTTCTCCATGTGAAACAGACAGTCAACTGTGTATTTCAAATATATGCTTTTATTGTACTATTTAGCGTTCTAGTACCCTCATTTGGTGGTTATTTGATCATATCCTGTGTGCATTTTTAATCTGATGCGCTTAATTTTAATGTCAAAACTAGCACTTTCTTACTCATCCTTTCAAATGCGGTTTTCCAGCCAATATCACTGGGAATTCATGTTAGTCTTTTTTTGCTCCCCCTCGAGATTTGTTCATTTGTTGACATCCGGGCCAGTCATTTCTACTTGAGATTGAGATTCAGTTCTTGTTGCCAATAAGACAAGTGTTTTGGTTCCTTGTCTTTGATAAACTATCCAGTATTGACTGACATTTGTGTTTAAAAGGTGTCCTAATATCTTTTCCTTATTTTTCTGACTGAAGTATGTCAGTAAAGTTTTTCTCGAGGAAATGATTTCTGTTTTACATTGTTTACATGCTCAATATCTGAATTATTTATTAGATTTTTTTCCTGATTCATCTAGAGCTGAAGCCTTTTCCACTCCTTTATTAATTTTTGTTTATTGTTTTTAGCATCAAGCCTACGTTTTTTTCCCCTCAAATAATTGTCAACTTCACCGGACAACCATGTTCATTCTTACGACATTGTTGCCTATGTTCCGCTGATGTTTGAACCTTTTTCTTTCACCTACTTTACTTGCAGGATGTTTTCAATCTACTTCCGAACCTTAATGTGAGCGAACTAATTAAGGCTTTCTCAGGTAATGTTAATTAATTGCGCTAACAGTCATGAGAGTTTTTTGTCTGTATTTTTTTTTTTTTTGCAGTTAAATCATTCAGTATCTCTTTTCATGTTTTGCAGTGAAAACCAATGACATGATGCTAGTGATTTACCTTTCTTCTCTCATTCGGAGTGTCATTGCACTTCATAACTTGATAAATAATAAAGTAAGTTCTTTTGCAACGTTTTACTTTATCGAGTCAGTGTAGAATGTGTAGTAGAAAAAATTGGATCTATTAAAAAAGTACTTCTTACCTCTTAAGACGCATATTTCTGTTTGGTAAACGTGTATCAACTTGTTTGAGTGATTATGTGCCAGAGTCTTGTACCGTGCTCCGTGCTTATTGGCTGATCATTACATTTTCTTCTCTTTTTATTTTCTGAACTATTTCCATTGATGATATTTGTTTTGCATATTTTTTGCATTGCCAGATGCTAAACAAGGAACATGAGAAAGCTGAGGATGCTAAACCCATGTCTGTACCCGCTACAGCAGGGAGTTAGGTGCATTGTACCTGGTCACACTTTGCTGCTCTGATAATAGGAGTCACCATACTTCGTTTCCAAGTGATCACTGGAACTATTCTGATACACAAGGATATGGGGAACATTGGGTCTTTAATGAGCGCATCATTGTTTATTTTCTAAAGTTTATTTTGTTACTCTACTTTCTTATCCTTGTAAGCTGATATTTGATTTTAATTTCAGGGGTGGGGGACCATAAATATTACTGTAATTCATGTATTAGGCTGGCAAATATTTTTGTCAAGTACTGGTGAATATTTAGAGGTGTTTGAGGTCTGGGCTGCACTACATGAAGGCATATCCTTTTTTACTGACCTTTCCATTTTCTGCCTAATTTACCTTACGCATATGTTTTTTGAGTGAATATCTCACTGATGTGTTGGTATTGAGATGGCCATTCTGTTCTGTGGCCAGTCTAGGCTATTTTTGTTTCTCCTTGGTTGGGGAATTTTCTTTTATCGATTTTAGAAAAATTTCTCCTTTGTTTGTTTGTTTGTTTTTTTTTCCCCCCCAATTTGCCATTCTCCTTGATACGCTCTCGAATAGTACATGTAATATTGGTTTGGTGACGATTGATGATGATGACTCATTAATCTGGATTTGGACACTGTATATCTCTTGTTATGGTCAGCTATCTTCTCATTCATCTACAATTAATAGAGCCTTCATTTTCTTTAGTGTTGATTTTCTTCTTTGTTTGACGTTACGTTCTTCTGGATACCATCTGGACATTTTAAGATTGGTGGAGCGTTGGTTGATCATCTTCTGCATTTCAGTCTGAATTTTGGCTAAAGATGTATCTATCTATCAATGAAATATGTAAATGCACCTATTAGTTCCTAGCTACTATTATTTATTGTTCGGGAGATAAATAGATAATCTCTCTCGTGCTATGAAAAATCATAAGACTTTAAGTAAGTTCATTAGCCCGACGCAAGAAGGCCACTGGGCCCACCTTGTTAACAGGCCGCTAGGACGCGAAGGCCCAATATAGCCCCGCTGTTTCTCCCTTCCGCCTCGTCTCTCTTCTCCGCCTTGCCTTTCGCTCCGCCGGCCAAACAGGATCTATCCCGAGAAATAACAAGGAGAATTTTTAACAAGGTACTGTCTCTCCTCCTCTGCTTTCATTAATAAGCAGTTTTTGCCCCCTTATTCGGGGGAAAAATAATAATAATTAGGGTTTAGGGTTTTATTTTTATTTTTTTAATCTTAACCGCCCTTTTACGGAGTCGTTAATCCAATCCTCTCTACTCCCAAATTATTAATACTAGGTATAACTACTAAGGAAGCGGCAGAAAGAAGATATGGGAAAAGCTTCTAAAGACAAGAGGGTAAGGCATCGCCTATTAACTTCTTCTCCTTTTAAATTGAAACTGAAACTGAAACTGAAACGAGATTGATTTCTTTGTTATGATTCATCTTTCGGCATTTGAGATGAAGTTAATCTGTTTTATTTTGTTTTGTGTAATTTGGGCAGGATATATACTACCGCAAGGCAAAGGAAGAAGGTTGGAGGGCGAGGAGTGCTTTCAAGCTCCTCCAAATTGATGAGGAATTCAACATCTTTCAAGGTGATCTCACCCTGATTCTTCAATTTACCAATAGCTTTAACACATACACTGTGTACACTGTAACCCCTCCTAAATATATGGAAATTTGGGCGTGAAGCATTGAAATAATTGTGGTTTCATGGCCACTTCCATCAAGGATTGTGCTTCGAGTTAAATGCGGTGTAGCTGTGTAGGCTTATGGTCATCTGACGTAATTAATTATTCTATGCAATCCATAACTTTTGTTACTTAATTTATTTGAATTAGCAGAAATCTGTTCTGTTTTCTAAGGTGATAGAAGTGCTATATAAATTCTTGAAGATTTTTTTTCTCTGACCTCTCAGCGTGGTTCTATACTCTCATTTTTAAGCTAATGTTTTCTCCTCGGATGCAGTAATGGTTGTATTCTTTTTTTTTTTTCCTTAACATGGATAATGATAATAGTCTCTAACTCCAGAAAATCTTTGCATGTAGGAGTGAAGCGTGTAGTTGATCTGTGTGCCGCCCCTGGTAGTTGGAGTCAGGTATTAGCACCCTTACTCCTGCTGATTTCTTCTTTCATTTATTTTAGAAGAAACATTTCTTATAAGTTGTGGGCTGCCACAACTCACAAGGTTTTGACATCAAAATTCGCCATTTACTTTATTCAATTGACACAAGCTGAGAATATCATAATGTATTGTAGTAATATTGAAACAATAATAGTCAATTTCATTGTATTTCTTCAAAGCACATTACAGCCTTCTGTTTTTAGCAAATGATTTTATCTATTCACAGAAACACCTAAACCATGTTGCTGGTCATGCCTCTGTAGCTGGAATATAAACAGCATTACATCTTATGAAATATTCTTAAGGTTTTCTCTGATGATCCGCTGTTTGGAGTAGATCAATTTCTGTTTCTTCTGTTAGTTCTTATAATATCATAGCAATGATAGAAAATGCTCGAATAAATAAATACATAAATAAATTTAGGAAATGAAGTAAAGTAGAAAACTCGGACTGAATAAAGCCATTACTAATGAATCTCAATTCAAATTCAATTCCATTCATCGAGAGTCTCTTATTGTGACTTTGGGAGTAAACAATAAACTTACCTATAGAGATTAGAGACCAAATATAAAGTCAACTGAAGTTCCTAATTCATTACAAATAACTCATAAAAGATAAAGGTGAATATGTTGACATAACCAATTCAAATTTTCTGAATTAAAGATATTTAATATCCTAATTTAAAATAAAAAATAAAACTTGTCACTAGTTTAATTCTATGAATTTAAAGTGATTTTCAAGTAGCTTCAACGACGCTTTGTGGGCTACAATATATTATCCTTTGCTATATGTTCTGCATCATATAAGAAGCTCTATATCTCTTTACTGCTATATGGTCCTCCTCCTTCTAGTGTTTCTGTATCAGTCCTGAGTGTTTGCTAACTAACAGCTTTTTCCACAGCATCTGAGTCTTGTCATTGTCATTTTTACCGGTGCATGCAATAAAGACATTTACGAGAGACAATCTTGTATTTTAAGAGTGTTGGCTAGAAATTTTTCTGAATTGGATTAACCTTTTCTTTGAATGGTTGCTGCTCTCATCTGCTAATGAATAGCTTGCTTCCTGTCTTTTTTTTTTTCAGGTGTTGAGTCGAAAGTTGTATGTTCCAGCAAAGTTGTCCCCAGAGTGTAGGTAAGGGCCTTTGTAATTTTTTCAGTCAAGATTTAACCTTTTTTTGCACACAAGTTTCATTTTACATGCTCTTGTCAGAAACTTACAAAAGAAAAAACTACATGAGAATCCCTCAAGTTGATGTAACCATCTACAACCATCATCAGTCAGGTGTAAAAAATGAATAAAACATATAATTTAATATTTTTCAGAGTTTATTAGGTAGACTTCTATACCAAATTCATACTTCGTGCAAGTAGTAACCCTGACAGTTTCTTTAGCAAGAGATGCAGTTGATGTTGTCATTCATCTTGTCCGTGTTACGAAGCTTGCATGGTACTTTAAATTTTTTTCTATTTCATACAGGGATGGCGATCCACCTCTTATTGTTGCAATTGATTTACAGCCCATGGCTCCAATAGACGGTGTTATTCAAGTCCAGGGTGATATTACAAATGCTCGAACTGCTGAAGTGGTAATGTAACACTTCTGTCTTTGATCCCTTAGTAATTTGTTGCATGGTCTGAGTATTTAAATTTGTCTAGAAAATCAATTAACCTCTCGTATAGCGCGTCAATTATTCTTAATACTCTTTGGTTGTATCTCTTGAGTCCTGAATGAATTTAAATTGCAACAAGTTAATTTACCTTTCTTATAGGATGTCAGTCTGGTTCATGATCTGATTGCTATTTTTCTAGATTCTCATTTTAGTAGGACCAGTTTTCCTGTTGCTTTGCTCAGATGCAATGTATAATAGTTTACCTTTGTCCTCGAAGGTTGTTATCTAATGATCCTTTTACAATTAGGTTATAATATGGAACTTTTGTGTAGTAATTTTGCTTTTTTAATTAAGCATTAAGTTATTCATCTGACTGAGCCACATTTCCTACCAGGTCATTAAACATTTCGATGGATGCAAAGCCGACTTGGTTGTTTGTGATGGTGCTCCTGATGGTAGGAAGAGGTGATTGGTATATTTAGTTGCAACATTTATGTTATTAGAACTTATGTAAATGAATAACTGCAGTTACCGGACTTCATGATATGGATGAATTCGTTCAGTCACAACTTATTTTGGCAGTTAAGTGCAACTTCCTTACTGAACTTTTTGGTTTTATAGAAAGTTGATAATTGATTCTGGGTGATTTGTTTTCCTTTGAATCTATGATTTGGACCAATCCTGATAGTTCACTTTAATGGATTTTTGACATATAGGCACTGACCATTGTTACTCATGTGCTTCGAGTGGGTGGTAAATTTATTGCTAAGATATTTCGTGGTAAAGATACAAGCCTCCTCTATTGCCAAGTAAGATCCTTTTCTACGTTTTACCATCCTCACCTCTCTGTATATCCAAAGAAATTAATTGCTACCACACTTTAATGCTGCCTTCAACTTTTATTTCAAAAATTCACTAGCCTTTTCCCCTCATCTGTTCCTGAAGATCAAACTGCTTAACTTTTAGCCTAATAAATGCCGATGAGAAAGTTGCACTCATTTTCTTCTTAAGGTGGTCAAATGACTATTTGTGGACATTACTTCTGTAAATAACTATGTTACTCACTCTTCTACTTGACTGCATGTGTTGATCATCACATTTTGTTTGGATGTATGCTTTCCTAAAATCATGATTAATATCTTCTTGATGGTCGTTTGAAACAAAGTATGATACTTAAGCAAGTAAATAATGTATATTAGGTATTTATTTCACTCCGGGATCTCTATGCATGAGCCATAGATTGTTCTTGTTAATTCCTGATAATTATGACATGATGGATTCATAAATTTTGTCTACATGCAGCTGAAATTGTTCTTCTCGCATGTTACCTTTGCAAAACCGAAAAGCAGCCGTAACTCGAGTATCGGTAAGGCCAGCAATCTTTTCTTAGTTTATTTGCAATATAGGATAGTCGTTTGAGTTAGGAAATGATTAGATGTATGAAAACTAGAGGGTGAACTTCAAGTATATATTAATGCTGCCTTTCGTTCGCATCTAATCAGTGAATAATATGGACTGCACTGCACAGGAGGGAGTCAATTACTGTTAGTTTACATTTTATGCTTATCATCCATGTTTATATAAACCCGAAGAACTTTCCAGATACTTGTTCTGTCGTGACCATTTTATCGCCATGAGGAACGGTACTATTTATGGAAAAGATACTGTAGAATTTGGCTTTATGACCTGCTGTCAAGCTGGTGGGGACCATTAGAATTTTGGTCCTATTTACAGATGTGGATCCTGTGGGACATTTTATGCCATTTTAGTTTTCATTTTATTTTGGGTACGAATCACCTCATAGGCCAGTTGATAGCTAGGAAAGCCTTTGTATTGGCTACGCAGTTTATTTTCTTGCAGACCTTCAAAGTTTTCTTAGACCAGTGTTTATGTTAGAATAAAGGGGTTGAATGCACTTTGTAGGAATAAATCCTGTTGCCTGGACTATATTTTAGGGACAGTCATTACATGTAATCTGTGCTTTTTCTTACTTTAAACTGGATGTTAACATTTCAATATCTCAAGCAAAACTCTAATATATTAGTTTGTTATTCTGCAGAGGCGTTTGCTGTTTGTGAAAATTATTCCCCTCCTGAAGGATTTAATGAGAAAGATTTATATCACCTCCTGGAGAAAGTAGGGAGTCCTTCAGGGGATGGTGATCTAGGTAATAGTTTTCAAAACCATTTTACTTCATTTCTCTCTCTTTATCAATTATTATCAATCAAGTATACTTCTCGATGGTCAAAGCAGACAGTTTATTAATTCGGAAAGGTCACTTTTAAAAGTGAAGAGAAATCCTGTATTATCCAACAAAAAAAGAAAAGGAAAGCATTCTAGCTCTTGCCATTGCTAATTATATGAAAGTGAAGAAGATTAAAAGGGTGGTCTTTTATATTTTCTATCAAATTGCAGTTTAATCTATATGGAATCGGATAAGGAGTTTTATTGTTTGTTGTTTCTATTCTCTTGATGCTGATTCATTAAATCAGGAATTATTTTGACACTCATAGCTTCTTGCAGACTGCAGTAGTGGATGGTTGGAGGGACCAAATAAGGTTTATATTCCATTTTTGGCTTGCGGGGACCTCAGCGGCTATGACTCAGACCGTTCATACCCTCTCCCAAGTAGTGCAGAAGGTGGCTCTTACCAGAGCTTGGATCCGGTTCAGCCCCCAATTGCTCCACCATATAAGAGGGCACTAGAACTAAAGAAAGCTTCTAGCCATGGCGTGGTAGACATTGATAAGCTCTCTCTCAATTCATGAATCCCGAGATTTTCTGTATTTTCTTTGTGATCAAGCAGTGATTATGTTTTATTGCTCTCGTAATTGTACGGCGAATCTTTTCTATTTATGCCCGATGGTAGTCTTTAAAGATATGTATTCACAGAATATTATCGAGATAATGCAATTTTGGGTTTCATTGGTATTGCTAACCCATTTCTCGTCTTTTATCCTGATTCAATTGAGAATTACGGTTTGCTCACCTATTTGAGCGTATGATTGCCTGTCTGTCTGTATCAGGGGAAGTATGCCCTGAGATTTTTTGTGAGAAATTCAAAAATGCTACGTGTTCTTCTTTGGCAAATTCTAGTTGCAATGTACACAAGGGAGATTGATCCACTAGAAGGATGACAGTACAAGAAAAATGGCAACATGAAGATCTTGCACCGAAGTAATTCAATGTCTTCCAGCATATTGATACACAACAACAAGGAGGTAAGAAACATTAAGAGTTTTAGCCGCAATATTCAAAATTTCTTCTTCTCTTAACAAAATTTTACTTTCATATAGATTTCCTACAAGAGGAGTTGATGAACTCAATGCAGTCTTCGAGGGCCTCTGAATGATGGGAGTCTCTATGAGGAACAAACTGCTGAGGTACAATCATGTTAGAGAGCCCTTGGCCAAAGGTTGCTGCTTCTTGGAGACTAATCGAATTGCCCTCGTTATATTGCTCCTCAGATACTGGAACAATCTGATGGACGACGAGGCATTGCTTCTATCTGCATTGGAGATTTGCTCCTGATATCTTCCTCTGGTCTTCATCTTTGGCCTTGCTTCGATGCTTGTCCGAAGAGGGGCCATCGGCTTCTCACTGATGTCAAGGCTGAAGCTCACTCTCCTGCTCTCCATTCGCTGCATCTTTTTGAATTCAGAAGCGAGATAAAACTGGTGGTGTGTTATTCTTGTTTGAAGCTATGAGTATTTATCATGAAGCAAAGGGGAGAGGAGCCGAGAAATTAAAGAGAAAGGAAAAGATAAAGGATGAGAGAAGTGAGAGGGTTCCAGAGGGAAAAAGACGGGTCTTGTTGATTGAGCTGATTACCATTGGCGTGAACAAGCTTGGTTATCAAAAAAACATGCAAATTCTTTTGACCGTAGACTGTGGAGAATCAAAGAGCATATTGTTGGAGTCTTTAGCTCAAGAATCTCCCGCATTGAAGCAAACGAAGAAAGTGAGAGAGAATGAGAAGGGAATTGAAGACTCAAAGGCGAGAAAGAGGAGTTTAAGAGAGAGGGAGAGAGCAGGTAGCGTTTCTTTTGAGGGGGAATGACCTCTCTCTCATTACTTTTCTTTTCTTTTAAGGAGTAATGAAATCGATATGTGATTCTAATCTACACAGCACAGTGTACAGAGAGAGGGAGAGAGAGACAAGAGCTTTGAGTGGAGACAGAGATAGCAGCAGGAATGTGTCGAGGTAAGAGAACAGGAGACAAAGATTCTAAGCTTTGATGGCTTTAAAGGCAGTACAGGCAAAGCTGATGAAAACTGTGTCTAATGATAAGTACGATGTCCAAGCTGGCTTGCATTGCTGAGATTGATGAGCATCTAGTCTAGTGCATCAAAGGGAGAGTCCATTATTTGTCTTCTCTCTCTCTCTCTGCTCATCTTTTTTACTCTCACAGGAATTATGGTAATTGAGTCTCCAATAAATTTGATCAAATCGGGTCCCAATCTGAAGTCGATTTGAATAGGTCTGAGATCTAGAATGGTATATGTATGAAACAAATTTAGGAGTGTACTATACCTTTTCACTGTATTGTATTCTTTCTAAGAGTAAATAGAAATACAGAAATGCCCAAGATTTATAGATAAATTTGGGAAATTATAATCATCCATAGCGCGAGAACCAATTGAGGAGAATGTGTAGGACGATCAAAGGTTCATAAGACCAGAACGAGACTAGCCAATGCTATCGTTACAGATGCCCCGGTAAACCACGGGTATCTGGTCTCGTTCACCACATACAGTGAATACCAAGTGTTCAGTTCTTATGCCATAGGTTTCCTTTGAAAAACATCATAGGCTTGAGAAAGATAAAAGGACAAATGCTTGAGTAAGGACATACTCAGATTCGCCCTCTCTCAGAATATTTTCAAATGCTTTTATTCTTTTCGAACTTTGCTATATTGCCTCTGCTAATAACAATGATACCAATTAATCACTTAGCCATGTCATATGTACCCAAAGTTTATGAACTTAAAGTCTTCCCCCTTGTTGCTAACTAGAATCTAATTCAACTACTAGCTCATCCTAAATTTCTCCTTTGTGTGTGTGTGTGTGAAATAGCTCCACCTAAACTTTACTAAACAATCTAAGACGCCATGCCTTAAGGATCTAAGCGACCGGAAATAATTATTTGTAAGCTAATTGTTTTGGTTCTTTCCATTTAGACTTAAAAAAAATTGTCAGTTGTCAATTAGAAAGGGGCACATCCTTCTCTAGATAGAGGTGTCAATCAAGGGGCAATACTATTTTGAAGTTGCTATGGTTTTTTTTTTTTTTGGTCAATAAAGTTGCTATGGTTGTTCCTTGGTATTTGTGAAAACCAACTACTATGGACTAAACATCTGATCAGTAATATTCACATATGAGCGGAGTCCAGCGGACAATTCTGAATCATGTAATGGGAATAAAAGTCCCATTTTACCTCCCTATTTACTCGCAATTGCTGCTCAGAACCAACCTCTCACATGCGGGCTGTTCTGATAAAATTTGGACTCGCTGCAATCTATGCTATGTGACGAATAAATAAATAAATATCAATCTCAAAACTCGTGGTCAGAGGAATCAAGAGTTTACTCACAAATTACTCATTCCCATACTCTTCTTCTATCTATTTTGTAGTGATAGTCCAATGTATTATAAGGCCTTTTATCTTGCGACCTTTTTCTCATACAACAATCTTCTTTCCAACTGGAAACTGTAACAAAGGGAGAAGAAAAATTATTTAAAACAAATATTAAGAAACTAAGACTGATAGAAAAGATCTCATTTCTTTCCTCGAGTTTTGTAGATAAAATATATGACCCAACTTCTAACCTTGGGCCTCCGACTGTTTACTTATCTTTGTTGATTGATTGTAGGCAACTAGTGAATCATTAATCACCAATCAATATTTTTTAAATGAAAAAAAGGAAATAGTTTTAAGTAGTTAATTTCTTCATCGTGTCTAGCTTCAAAGGGTGGTAAGCTGCAAAAACAGAAATGTAGGAGGGCGAGAATTGTTGGAAAAAGACAAGTAGAGCAGTAGTAAAGTGCAAATGGCACCAACTCGAGATATTTTTTTGCAGTTTACGGCCAAATTGAAATTGGAGATTTATCTATCAATCCCTCTCCGTCTTCCTCTGGACCCCAGAGGTTTTGGTATCTCAGCTCAGCTGAAATCTTTAATCGCATATGCTCAATCCTATTCTATTCCCTCCTCCAACTCGAATATCCCTTCGGCATTCAGCATTTCCTCTTCCCTCAAATTTACATCTTCAGATTCCAAAATCTTCAGACAAAATTTCCTCAAACATGAACCCATCAATTTCTATTAATCTCTCCTCTCTACCCCTCTCTCCCGCCTTCTCTTCTTCTTCCTCTTCCTCTTCTCGGATCTCTTCTTCGGGTTCCTGCTCTTGTTCTCCTTCTGCATCCTCGGTGTCCTTTGCGCCCAAAAGAAGGAATCTTGGATTAAAGCAGAGGGTTTTGGTCCTTGCAAGCAAAAGGATGGCTATCGAAGAGGTCAAAGCAGAGGAAGAGGAGCCTCCGCTGATCGAGGAGGGCGCAGAGACCAGCTCTACGCCTCGAAGAATCGCTATCTTTGTCGAGCCTTCTCCTTTTGCGTGAGAACCCATTACTCTCTTCTCTTCAATTTTGCTCCTAACTTTGATTGTTTGTGTTATTAATCAGTCTGAAACTTGAAGCAATTGATACAAGTTGTCAATTTTATTTGGGCAGTTATGTTTCTGGGTATAAGAATCGTTTCCAGAATTTCATCAAGAATCTGCGAGAAATGGGAGACGAGGTATATTTCTCTTCTCACTGCCTTCTTGCTAGAGGAATTTCAGGATGAAATTATCTTATTATGTGGTACTTGTGGTTTTTCAACCTTAGGCTAATTATTATTAACTAGTTGGTGTCGATATTAGAACTTGGAAGATGCAATGTGCAGAATAATTGTTTTTGTTGTTTTGGTTTTGAAAATGTCAAATGGTTCGATTGATTGGTCTCGATGCATGTGGGTACAGGTCATAGTTGTGACGAACCATGAAGGAGTACCTCAAGAGTTCCATGGAGCTAAAATAATTGGATCATGGAGGTAAAGAAACTCCGCGGTTTAAGATATTTACCTTTTTGCACTCGCTGTTTTTTGTGATTCTCAATTTTTTACTTACCGGTGCATGTTGATCCTCTTACGCACCGTCTACTGATTATGCAATGAACTAAAGTTAATTAAATCTAATTAAAATGTACATTTCTACTTACTAGAAAATTTCTCATTCATCTGATATTCATGGATACTATTTGATTTCTTACTTTCATAATTTATCATGCTTTAGTTGGGCGTACATTCGCACATATTACTTATGATTCTATTAACGTTACCTATTTTTTCAGCTTTCCCTGCCCATGGTATCAGAAAGTGCCGCTTTCACTTGCACTTAGTCCAAGAATAATTGGAGAGGTTGCAAAATTTAAGCCGGACATAATCCATGCTTCTTCACCTGGAATCATGGTAATCTTAATTACATGAGTGCATTTCTACATTTCAATCTAGCTGGCGAGATTGATTATTAATGCTTGTAAAAGTTTTCAGGTGTTTGGTGCTCTTGTAATTGCTAAATTGCTTTGCGTCCCTCTAGTGATGTCATATCACACCCATGTTCCGATGTAAGTTTGCTCCTGGAATATTCAGTACTGATTTTGGTTTAAACTCACTCATTTGTAGATATTTTTTTAGCTTATTATCTCTTTGTAATCTCTTACTCGAAAATGGTGACTGATCTTTGAGTCAATGCTTCCAATCATATGTTGTATATAACACATACATCACTGGTTCATATAGTTCTGAACTTTTGAAGTAACAGTTTATCAGCATCAAAAGTTGCTCTATTATACAATCACAAGTATCATCAACATGTTCTGGAGAAAGTGCTTGTAGTTTCTCAACAAGAGCTAATTCTAGGCCAAACTAACATTTTTCATGAACATCCGTGTATGATATTTATCTAAGATATTGGAGACAATTTAATCCACCTACTAACTTCTGCTATTACTTTATTGGACTAAATTTGGCGAAACTTGACAATTAATTGTCAATTTTAGTCCCCGTATTTATTTCGAGGTACATACCTTCTCTTATAACCCACGATTTTTGTCATTTTTTTAGTCAACACAATGGCAATTAAGTAGGCGTACTTCAAAATTCGCAATTTCCATGGTTTATATTTTATAACCCAATATTTTGGTCATTTTTGTCCATCTCAACCATTAGCAATTAAGCTTACAAACTTCAAAATTTGCAATCTTCATAGGCTATAACCCAAGCTTTTTCCATTTTTTCTGTTTCAACCCAATCGCAATTAAGTGCGCGTATTTCAAAGTTCTCAATTTCTGTAGGCTACCCATAGGTTTTTTGTCAGTTATGTTTGTTTTAATTCAATGGAAATTAAGTGTGCATACTTTAATATTTATGATTTTCATGGGTTATAATACACAATTTTTGGTCATTTTCTCCATCTCAACCCAATAGCAATTAAGCGTGCATGCATCAAAATTCTCAATTTCGATAGGCTATTATAGCATGATTTTTGGTCATTTTGTCGTCTCGACCCAATAGCAATTAAGCGTGCATGCATCAAAATTCTCAATTTCGATAGGCTATTATAACGCATGATTTTTGGTCATTTTGTCGTCTCGACCCAATAGCAATTAAGCGTGCATGCATCAAAATTCTCAATTTCGATAGGCTATTATAGCATGATTTTTGGTCATTTTGTCGTCTCGACCCAATAGCAATTGAGCCCTAACTTTAAATTTCGTAATTTTCATGGGCTATATTCCATAGTTTTTCCATTTTTTATTACACACTAATGACAATTACGTATGTGTATTTCAAAATTTTCGGTTTCCATGGACTATAATGCACGATTATTGGTCATTTTGTCGCCTCAACCCAATAGCAATTAAGCGTGCATGCATCAAAATTCTCAATTTCGATAGGCTATTATAGCATGATTTTTGGTCATTTTGTCGTCTCGACCCAATAGCAATTAAGCGTGCATGCATCAAAATTCTCAATTTCGATAGGCTATTATAACGCATGATTTTTGGTCATTTTGTCGTCTCGACCCAATAGCAATTAAGCGTGCATGCATCAAAATTCTCAATTTCGATAGGCTATTATAACGCATGATTTTTGGTCATTTTGTCGCCTCAACCCAATAGCAATTAAGCGCGCAGACTTCATAGTTCGCAATTTTCATGGGCTATAACCACAACTTTTTATATTTTTTGTCTGTTTCGACCCAATGAGAATTTAGTATGAGTACTTCAAATTCTTAATTTCTATAGGCTATAATGCTTGATTTATTTGTTATTTTAGTCTGTCTCCACCCAATAAACAATTTAGCGTACAGACTACAAAATTCGCAATTTTCATGGGCTATAACCTTTTTTTCCATTTTTGTCTGTTTCGATGCTATGACAATTAAGTGAGCATACTTCAAAGTTATTGATTTCCATGGGCTATAATGCATGATTTTTTGTCTCGACCCAATAGCAATTGAGCGCCCTAACTTTAAATTTCGTAATTTTCATGGGCTATATTCCATAGTTTTTCCATTTTTTTATTACACACTAATGACAATTACGTATGTGTATTTCAAAATTTTCGGTTTCCATGGACTATAATGCACGATTATTGGTCATTTTTGTCCGCCTCAACCCAATAGCAATTAAACGTGCATGCATCAAAATTCTCAATTTCGATAGGCTATTATAACGCATGATTTTTGGTCATTTTTGTGCGTCTCGACCCAATAGCAAATAGGCATGCGAACTTCAAATTTTGCATTTTTTATGGGCTATAACCCATAACTTTTTCCATTTTTGTCTATTTCGACCCAATGACAATTAAGTGAGCGTACTGTATATTCTTGATTTCCAAGAGCTGTAGCGCACGATTTTTAGTCATTTTTGTCAGTCTCGACCCAATAGCAATTAAGCATGCAGAATTTATAATTCACAATTTCCATGGGCCATGACCCACATTTTTTTCCATTTTTGTCCATTTCGACCCAATGATAATTAAGTGAGCGTACTTCAAAATTCTCAATTTCCACGGGCTATAACCACGATTTTTGTCATTTTTGTCTGTCTCGACCCAATGGCAATTAAGCATGCAGACTTTAAAAAGTTGTAATTTTCAAAGGCTATAACCCACGATTTTTCCTTTTTTGTCTGTTCTGATTCAACAACAATTATGTGTGTGTAATTCAAATTTCTCGATTTCCACACGATTTTTGGTCATTTTTGTTGATCTCTACCCGATAGCAATTAAGCGCATGGACTTCAAACTTAAGCAATTTTCATGGGTTACAACTCACGTTTTTTGTTTTTGTCTGTTTCGACTCAATGGTAATTAAGTGAACGTGCTTCAAAATTCTTGATTTCCATGGGCTATAACAAATAATATTGGTCATTTATGTCCGTCTTGACCCAATGGCAATTAATCACGTGAACTTCATAATTTTATGGGCTATAACCATGATTTTTTAAAAATATTATTGTCCATTTCAACCCAATGACATTTAAGTGTGCACACTCCAAAATTCTCGATTTCCATGGATTATAATTCTCTATCAGTTTTTTCCATTGTAGATTGAAACTTAAACCTTATGCTAAGTAAGTTTTCTCAAACTAAACCTGCATGCATAACACGTAAGGTTTGTATCTGAAGTAACTCTTTTTCTCTTCATCCTTTCTTCTCCAATGATTAACATGTAGATTAGATGATATTTGTTGAAGAAGCAAGGCTGATTCGCATGTTATTCCTACAGATACATTCCGAGATACACGTTCAGTTGGTTGGTAAAGCCCATGTGGTTGATCATAAGTAAGAAAATTTTGCATTTCTTCTTCTTCCAATTTTTCAGATTAGTCTAATTTGCAAGATTTATACTATGTTACTAAAACTCTTTTGTTGTGTTTTCAAGAATTTCTTCACAGAGCTGCTGATCTCACACTAGTTCCTTCAGCAGCTATCAGAAGGGATCTTCAAGCTGCTCGTGTGACCTCAGGTTAATGTACATAGTTTTACATACTTTTCTTTCTCATTCTTTTCTTCTTCTATTGTATCGAATGTATTCTTTGCTTCTTCTTCTTCAGCAAATAGAATACGCCTTTGGAACAAGGGTGTTGATTCTGATAGCTTCCACCCCCGTTTTCGTAATCACGAGATGCGCATAAGGCTTAGTAATGGAGAACCTGAAAAGCCATTGCTAATTCATGTTGGGCGCTTGGGAGTTGAAAAGAGTTTGGATTTCCTCAAAAGGTGAGTTCAGAAATTCTGAGGCCTGTAACTTAAAAAGTTTTATTGGTTATAATGGAGTTTCAGGATGTGCCCATTGAATTTTTAAGTGTGTCAGGTATCTTGTGCAAAAGTAAGTGATGCATATATGCCCATTTTTATCATTAAGAGCTAGAACATCATTTATTATCAACATGTAGGATAACGTGCCATACTTTTGATATACTTGTTTTCTCTAACTTCTGTACATTCCACTTCTAGCCAGCAAATTGAGTGGTTTGCATGCACATAGATATCTGAAGAGATTCATGTCCCAAATCAGTCAAATAGATACTAGAATTGTTCTTTAAAGCAGATGTAGTGCTGAGCATTTTATTTTTATATTTTTATATTTTTTTTCATTTGCTTTGCTAAATCTTGTTAATTGTTTGTTTCTACTTTGTCCCATATTTAACACATTTGTCTCATTCACAAATTTTTGATATCTGGATTGTGTGGCTTTGTAGGGTTGTGGATAGGCTGCCAGGAGTGAGGATTGCTTTTGTAGGAGATGGACCATACAGGTAAATTTTCTGGATATTTTTTGCAGATTCCTAGTATTTTTGCTAAATGTGGTGGTCATCATATCCGCTGCCCTTCTTCAAAAGTAATTACGAAACGAAGTCTATTCTTAGTCTACTAGCTCAGGCATCAACCTTGACTGTTTATATTTTGTCAGATGTCTCAAACATCAACAGGTTTTGTACGTTTCCTGTTAATATTCCATAAATAAGAACCTGATGGTTAAATATCTGTGTGTCATGATACAAAGTTATACGCTGCTTTAGCTATGGGTTAAGGTACATACTTTCAGTATTCGAAACATAACCAATTATAATCCATTTCTAGCATCTGCGAATGTGGAAATATATGTAGGAGTCTTTGGATGCCTAGATATGAATGAGTCATTGTAGAAATACTATGCCGAACCGCATACATGTACAGATATACCGGATAATGGTGACACCTGATCCATTAACTGGTTAATTTTCTACAATGTGACATTTACTTCTGTACTTCTGGGTTGTTTCGTAAATGAAACACAGGGTAGTTACTCACCATTATATTTGTCCAGGAGTGATCTGGAAGAGATGTTTTCAGGCATGCCTGCAGTATTCACAGGAATGCTACAAGGCGAGGAGCTCTCTCAAGCTTATGCCAGTGGCGACATCTTCGTGATGCCTTCAGAATCCGAGACCCTCGGACTTGTTGTTCTGGAGGCCATGTCTTCCGGAGTCCCAGTAGTCGCTGCTCGTGCAGGAGGAATCCCCGACATCATCCCAGAGGATCAAGAAGGAAAAACAAGCTTCCTCTTCTCACCCGGAGATCTTGATGACTGTGTTAGTAAGATCCAGCGGTTGACATCGAGCAAGGAGTTTAGGATGGCGATGGGGAAGGCAGCGAGGGAGGAGATGGAGAAGTGCGATTGGAAGGCGGCAACGAGGAAGATAAGGAACGAGCAGTATAATGCGGCTATATGGTTTTGGAGAAAGAAGAGAGCGCAGTTGCTGAGGCCTTTCCAGTGGATTGCTAAGAGGATTTTTCCCTCACAGCCTAGGATAACCTATGGATAATTTTATGTCTTAGGTGGTTGTAAATTTGTGTAGTATTAGATATTGTTTATGTGGAATAAAGTTGTTTCAATAGTCTGTTTCTTGCTTGTGTTACCATCTCGTGTGTAGTTCTGCTAATTGAAGCTTGAGAGACTGGAAGGGGCTGCTGTTCAATGAGATATCTTACATGTAACATGTATATTTTTGCTAGTTACATGTGCTCAACAACTACTACTATCTTACAAAATTCCTACCACTAGCATCCTAATGAATAAACCAAGCTAATTCATGGGGGCCAACATCCTGAAAATACAAGTCTCTTTCCTCATGAAACGTTCTAGTAACCATCCAATGTGCATATTTGTTTCCTTCTCGAAGAATACGAATCACTTCCACATTAGTGAATGATAAAACAAGTTTGCTAGTATCCTAAATGAACATGGAATGACCTTGCATATTTTTTGCTAGCAAACGCTCTATAATCTCCTTTGCATCACCCTGAAGGCATAGGGTCTGCTTGGCAAAATATGGAAAACTGCGCTAAGGATGGTCCTAGCCCAGCTTAAAGCTCCTTTTTAGGCCTAAAAAACTAGGCCAGCTTTATCCCAGTTTTCCCCAATCAAAATTTTTCTCAAAATTGGACCACGTTTGAACCTGGTCAATTTTGAGTGATTGTCAAATAGGCCCACAGAGACGTAACGTGTATACGATCAAAAAATCTCATTCATACGAGTCTGTAACCTTGTAT
Organism: Asparagus setaceus; assembly: GCA_012295165.1. Taxonomy (NCBI): domain Eukaryota; kingdom Viridiplantae; phylum Streptophyta; class Magnoliopsida; order Asparagales; family Asparagaceae; genus Asparagus; species Asparagus setaceus. The sequence goes on from CM022707.1 coordinate 15,643,212, forward strand.
TTCGTGTCTCTGTTTTTTCCCCAGTGAAACAGTAGTAGGTAGCTCCGTGCTTGCTAAAAACTTTAACAAAACAACCCACTAATGCAAATAAATATCTACTAAGACAATACAGAAGAACCCAATTACATATCTCATTCTACTACTCATAAATCCTCGTGTGTATTTGCTCATGTATTTATTGGCTAATAAGTTTACTACTCGTATTGAACTTAGAAGCTATCCATTTGCGTTTGAACAAGTAGTTAAGAGCATTGTATAACTCTATTCTCTTTGGGCTCAGTATTTGGGCCCATCTTATCTAGCTAGTTAAGTGGAGGCCCAATTATGTGCCGATTTATAGCCAATCCACCGGTCGAGTCGAGAATCTCGAGGCTCGCCGAATTTCGTTCTCTCTCAAAAGGTTAGCCCCTCTCTCTCCATATATATTTTCGCCAGTAACAAAAGAAATAAATTTTACCTTAGGTTCAAATAAATAAATAAATAAAAATTACCTAGGGTTTGCCTTTGTTTTCAGTCAAGGGATTGATTTATGAGTTAGTTTGTGATTCGCATGGCGACTTTGAGTAGGGTTTATGGTGTTCTTTTTATTTGGGGGATCTGATTAGTAATTGGAATGGTAGATAATTTCAGTAGGAGATGCATAGCATCCTTGTCTTTTTAATTTGTTTGTTTGTTTGTTATCCAGTAATAAAAAATATATATGGAGGAGAAAAAGGTGTATCACGAGAAGCAGAGACTTCAATTCTGCTTGGTGCATGCACTCAATAACCTTCTCCAGGTATCTTTTATCTTTCTCATCTGTGCTCTAATTTATCTCTTGAGGCTTCACTTTGATGCTAGTAAACTAGATGAAAAAATATATATTTTTTTAATCTTGAACAAGTGTGCAAGAAAGGTCATAAACCTCTGATACCCTAGAAACCAATATTGTGAGATTAAAAGATCAGCCTTGAATTACTTGACATAAATTTATACTAATTCTCATGAAAGTTGCTTGATTATAAAAATGTGATACCGAACGGACTTATTCTACATACTGAAAATTCATTCAGAACTGTTGAAACCAACAAAACTTCATATACTAATGCCAATAAGATTGAACCCAAACCATGACCAGTATTGAGAGTTCAAACGTTTTGTTATATACATACTAACTCACTTCTTCACTTGTTATCTATTTCTTAGAGTCATCTTTCTTCTAAATCATCTGATTTTTATTATAGATTTCAAAGGTTAAATACTCTTTTATGGCCAGGAAAAGGGTTCATTCACTCGAGCTGAGTTGGATGCCACTGCTGACAAGCTTGTCCTTGACGATCCTAACAAGGATAAATGGACCCCTCTATCCTTAATCCGGAAGCCGCATCACAACATTTTGACTGGAAACTATGATGTGAATGTACTCATTGCGGCACTAGAGAGTAGAAATTGTAGAGTTGTTTGGCATGATCGTCGTAATGGAGCTTCTTCAATCAATCTCACAGAAGAAACTTTACTTGGTATCATGCTTAACATCCCAATAAGGAAGCTTGCTGGACTTTGGAGGAGTAGGCATTGGGTTACATTACGAAGGATTTCTGGAGTATGGTATAATTTAGACAGTGATCTTGCCAAGCCAAACCCATTTCAGCATGAGCAAGAAGTGACTGAATACTTGGAAAATGTCATTAGTCAGGGTGGAGAAGTATTGATTGTTCTGCACCACAAACTCTGAAAACATGATGGTCTAATGAACAAAATTGAGAAGAGAAGGTTCTCTGAGGAGTTAGGTTGTGTTATTGGATTTATGTGTCCTTGTGCTCTGTCTACTTCTTTTGCTTCTTTTGAGCCTTCAGAGACATCACCAGATGACGAGGGAACATTTAGGAAATTGATACATTAAAGAAAGTCGAGGCAGGTGGAGTAAGGGACACTTGACGACTTGCTTGTTGCAGTGTTACCTGATGACCTTGCTTTCACAATCTTTATCCCTTTGTAAGAAGCTTCAGAGCACTTTCTTAATTGCGATCGAATGGGATACAATCCTGATTGGGACTAGAGAAGACTGACTTTTGAGAGAAATATACACTGTGATGTAAAACATGAAAGCATATGATAATTAGATATCGCCAGTTAGACCGCTGTCAAATCATTCTTGAATTAGGATTAAAAAATGAAAATTTTCTGAAATAGCAAAGATCTCTTTTATGTTCACCAGATTCATCATGATCGAATTGCTTCATGTCGCCACAGCTGCATCAATTGTCAGTCTAGTTGAACATAAAATGAATGACACATTGGCCATTCTCTCACATCTGATTGGTTTCTTTCGGATATTTCTTGACATCTACCTTATGAAGCAGTGTCATTGTTTAAAGAGATCAGTTTTGATTCTGAGTCTACATATAGATTATATGCTTGGAAGGGCTCCAATGGAACTCAATTTGTGAAAAATGTGGTCAGAAAGGTTTATAACCTGAAGAGGGCTAAGACCTACGCATATAACGGAGTTATCATGAATCCTGAGTCTGATCAATCGCTTCAAACTGATGATGGAGATTAGAGATTGGTGATATTTTGGCATTGACAGTTTTTTTGTTGAAGTTATCAATTATCAAGGCTCCTGTTGTACTCTTAGCTTGAAATCTTACCGCTTCAGTTCTTGTCGGCCAAGTCAGCTCTAGTTCCCTTTAGCAGAGGGGCCAGAAGTCGTCATCAGGGATGATCCTCGACTTCTCCGTATTTACCTTCGTCTCTCTAACCAACGTCTCCGGGGCCTGCTTGGCGGGCAGGTAGCTGACTGCGGTGCCCGACTCGAGAACCACTCCACACTTCTGCCTGCTGACGAACGTCCTCGGAGGAAGGTTCAGCTTCAGGGACCCCACTCTAATGTGTTCCGGACTTATGGTCTCACCCGATAGGAACTTACCGCCCAACGAGCACATTGTCACCGGAGTTGCGTTCCTCCCCAACATCATGGCGTCTTCTCCGAAGTGCAAGTGACGACTCATGGCGTCTTCTCCAAAGCACAAGTGACTGACACGGTCGTCGTTGATGTACTGTTTGTGTTGGAAGCAGTGGGAGAAGTGGAATTGAACGGTTGGATTGTCTGAGCAAGTAGGTCGCTAACACCCAGTCTCACCGTCTTCCTTCCCATGAAGTTGTCGTCTTGAGAGCCACACGCGATCCTGGTGCTGGGGACGGTGACATCTCCACTGGACGTCGTCTGGATGATGAGGGCATCGGTGGAGTAGTTTCCCGTGCATGGCATATGGCATACCATCAGGGATACCAATGTGATGTATCCGCCACTGTTACCGCTGAAGCAAGTTTGATTTTCGAGATTTTGGCATGCCGTCTCGTTGCAGGGAATATGCTGATAGGTGGAAGACTTGCTAGAGTCCAAAGATTAACGGTGATTGGTATCGCACCGGACCCAGATGAAGTCTCCCGTGACATCCACCATTGCTTGGAATTGTGATGCTGGGGTGCCAAGAGATACCGCTGTTGTATACTTGCCAATGTTGCCGAGAGAAGCAGGTGCTTCTCTGTTAGCAGCAGCCAGAGATAAGGTACTCAAGCAGAAGAAGAAGAAGAAGAAGAGGATGAGGAGAAACGGAGGAAAGGATGTTTATGCCATGACAACAATTGAGAAGCAGAGCTAAATGTGAGAATTGTTAAGAATCAATGATTTGCGTGAGATATTGGAGAGGCTATAAAGGCCAAGGGAGTGGTTCAGAATCCGATTAATTCTGGTGTAGTCAGCATGCTTACGTTATACAGTCGCTTATGTCATCTATTTATGCATCACGTAAGCATTCTATATAGCCAGACCACTGGTTAGAATTATGAAGGAAAAACAAAAATGACAATTAACGACATGAGGTCACCGACTGGGATTAATTTTTGGAAACGCAGACGTAGTGTATGCAGTCCGTGACTCATGAGAAGCCCATATTTCTCGCAGGTTTAGTCTCCACGCCCTCCTACTTTCCTTCTTCAATATCTAGCCCATAATTACCGGCCCGGGAGCGTAACTTCTTATAATAACTTTAATTGAACAATATACAACTGGCTTAGGCCCAGCCCAACCATTACGGACAAGCGGTTTTTGCGGGCCCAAAGCGTTTTGGAGGCATACGAGGAACAACGTATGGGCAACAAATTGAAAATAGAACTCTTTGTACCATCAAGAGGGGGAAACTAATTCCAACACCATCATACAGAGTGCAAACTCATTAATTCATCTTATGTCATGAATATTTATCACAATTCTCGTCAACATCATTTAGAATGCTTGGTTACATGCTCAACGCTCCATTTAGGTTTTTTTTAAAAAAAAGGCATATGATGAGTGAAGAAGATCGAGAATAGTAAAAGACATAGATATGTACATTTTAGAGAGGGTGTAATAAGGGTATAATAATGCATGATATGAGAATGTTCTTTAGCATCTTCCAAAGCCGGCAATAGTTTTCCAAGTACAAACAAAGGTCAACAGTTAGTAGAATAATGAAAATATAACAGCTCTATTAAAAGAACACACAATTTAATGTTTTTTTTTTTCTGTATTGATGAGAAAATATAAGGATAAACAAACCTTGCTAAAACCAAGTTATTTTCTCAAGAAAGATTGCTACTCTCGTGTTTTTAAAATCCTGAACCCTTTGATTTAGCAACCAACAAAAAATAAAAAATCAATAAAGAAACTTATTAGCAGCAATCCATTTGCACTTGAAAAACATTAAAGAAAATATTGATATTTCAATATGAACAAAATATAGCGTGTAATCTCCGACAATATATATCATACCTTTCCGAATGTAGGCGGTAAGCTACAAAGCAAAAGATACCACCGGGCCGCATGCACTTCGCGTGTATCCATCAAACTCATAATAAGCCTCCTCAACTCGACTCAACTGCCCGAATCAAATTCTAAGTCATTCTCTTCAATGCCCATTCCATTTCCATCACTCCCAACCACTTCTCCTCAATTCAATTAAACCCCCCCTCTCGCTCTTTTTCTCTTTCTCCATCCTCTTCCATATTCTTTGGAGATTGAGGAAACCAAGAAAGGAGGAAGAGGGGGGAATCATCATGTCGGATGCTCTGATCAATGGCTTGGCCGGCGCTGGCGGAGGAATCATCGCCCAGCTCCTCACCTACCCTTTACAAACTGTAATCCCTCCTCTCCTTCTTCTTCTTTTGCTTTTGCTTGGAAGACCCCCAAAGCTAGCTAGCATACCCCTAATTTATTTTATTTTTTATATTGGAATTGATTCGATTTGGGATCTTAATTAGGTCAACACTCGTCAGCAGACTGAGCGTGATCCGTCCAGATCCAGGAGGAAAGACGGAACTATTCAACAAATGTGTCAGGTACTCTGATAAATTTCACCCTTTTTTTTTCCTCTCTGCTTTTTCCAATAACTGAACGAATCGATAGGGTTTTTTTTTTTGGTAGGTTGTGAAGCACGAAGGATGGGGTAGATTGTACGGTGGATTGGGGCCTTCGCTCGTCGGCACGGCGGCGTCTCAGGTGAGCTAACATGCGCATGTGATGGCCCTGCTCAATTGGATTTTTTTTTTTTTAATTCACTTCCTTCTTTGCTGTTGTTGTTCGCATGCTATCTTCTTCCCTTGTGATGTGTGCCTCTATGATCAACGTGTATCCTATATTCGCAGACAAAACTTTGCCAACTTACATCAATGCTTTAACTGAATGGTAGAGCATTTTGTATAAACAACAAGGCATTAAGGTGCCCATTTCAGCAACAAAAAAAAAAAAAAAAAATCTTTCAGAAATCATTATCTATGATCAATCATGTTTGCAATGGCATAGAGAGGCCGACACACAATCTGGCATAAAAAATCAGCAGGCATTAGCATCCTAACTCCCTCTAAGGCTCTAACTCTTGCGAACCACCCAAAAATAATGAAGAGTAAGCCACGTAATTAATTAATTGGGTATCAATGGACATTTTCTTGGAAATATTTATTTGATTAGCTCTCTACTTCTGATGGGAAGCTCCTGGCGGTTGTTAGCTCTTGATATGACTCCTATAATGCCTCCTAAATAATGCCTGACATTCGGTATGTCTTCAACCTACCTCCAACTCTTGTTATAAAAAGCCGTAGTTTTACCTGAGAGAATTGTGGTTCCTCTGCCAGTTTGGATCAAATGGGTCAGCTACATTCTTTAGTAGGAACATTAACTTGTTCCCAGTGGTAATAATCATAGTTATTTCTGCCTGCATCACCAATGTTCATTTATGGTCTAATCTTTTATCTTGTTGAGATGCATCCGAATGTATCTTCACGGCGAATTAGCAAAATCTTGATTAAAACGGAGAGGTCCACCAATTAATCTTTGAAAAACTTGTAGCAAGAGATTCTCATTCTTTCTGTTATCTATGACAACGAGCCATGTTTTCTCTCTCTCAGGTTACTTAATCCTTATGCAATTTCCACTGCCCGCTCCAGTCAACCACATTGATTTTGTTGTTAGGATTATTTTCTTTTATTTTTTATTTTATTACTTCTTTCATACTGCATTGCACAGTTTGCTCACAGAGTAGTATTTCTTGGTTCAGGGTGTTTATTACTATTTCTACCAAATATTTAGGAATAGGGCAGAAACCGCTGCTCTTGATCGTTGGAAGAAAGGAGTTGGAGATGGGTCGGTTGGGATGTTCCAGTCACTTGTAGTTGCCGCTTTATCTGGGTAGTACTGTCTCTTATTTCTATTGCTTCAACTTAATGTAACTGATATCTTGTTTGCTTGATTCTCTTTATTAAAATTCTTTTCATTGTGAGCATTGCGTTCATTCTATCTGCAGTCAAGAATAGAGGCTTACAGATCATTGTTCTTGTACTGTCTAAAATTTAGTATACATGTCTACTTAAGAGCTAAATGAAGACCCATAAATAATCTTCAATTCCAGCACTACTTTTGGATATGTTTTATTTATATTATTTTTTATTGACATGAGCCTACCCATCTAGTTCTGTTTTGTTCACTTATCTCATTTTTCTCTTGATGCAGATGTGTGAATGTGCTACTGACAAACCCGATATGGGTAGTAGTTACACGTATGCAGGTAGGAAATCAGTTAAACACCATAGTTATGAACTCTTTGGTTATATAAGTCCTTAACGAATTCCAAAATAATAATATGCAATCAGTTTTTGTTAACTTTACTGTTGAATCCCTTAGTGAGATTAAGTTTATAACCCTAAGCTAGTGTACTGACTTTGTTTCTTTGGATTGTATTTGTACACTTTGCAGACTCACAAGAAGAGCAAACAAATTCCACCTAGTCAACCTTTGTTGTCAGATAAAGCAAACCTAACTGCTGGAATTGAGCCTCCACCTTATGGAACTGTCGATGTGGTATGCATCTGAACTTTCTCGATCTAAAACTCTTAGAATGAACAAGGCTGGTGTTCAGTTACTGGGCAAGATGATCAATTCTTGTGGCAATAATGTTAAAACCTGTCGCAGGATCCTTCGTAGCCAGATGAATATCAATAGATTAAAGGAAGGATAATATATGAGAAAACTGATAAGAAATTAGAAAGAACTTCGCTCGAGGAAAACATGCATAGAAAAACGGATTTAATGCATAGAACATGTAATGATGTGCTGCAGCTAAGAGGAGAAATATGATTGTAGTAGAGACAACATGGACTTGGGGGAAACCAAACTTGAGGCATTAAAAATTAAGATAGTTGCTACTCTAATATGGAGATGATTCCTATGATAGCTGCATGGGGGAAAAAAGATTTGTGTGGCCAATCCCAGACGTTTTGCAATATAGGCTTTCTTTATATTTGTGATCGGGGTTAAAATTACTTGGGCTTTAGTAGAGCATAGATAAAACTATTTGGGCTTTGCTGAGCATAGGCCTGGGTATCACATGAACCTGTATGTGAGGTGATTTATTTGAACTAGGACTGCACTGATTAGATACATGTGGCAGGTTAGGCATCTCATAGCCCGTCTGCTATTTTAATGCCTGCAAGCAACTTTGCTTTTGTGGGTGAATTTCTCATAATTAAATTATAGTTCTGTTGAACTTTTTTAATCAACAAATAGTCAAGCTGCTTATTATGAACTGGGGTAAAGTATAACAAAGACTCTGTAGAAAGAGGAAATTTGGGCGCGATACAACAGGCCAAACCTCTCCTGTGTCAGATTTTTGGTCCCTGAATGCTATAGTTTCTATAGGAGATTAACCTATTTCAAGGTTCCTTCTTGTTCGGTGCCAACACTCTCTTTGTAATATTCATCTGCAATTGCAAGATTACTTTCTAAGAGGTTACATTTTTTTTTTACCCTCGCGCGTGCACACACCAAATAGTTGCTCAAAATCGACAACTCTGAAGAAGATCTTAGTTTATTTTAAGATGGAGTATAATTAGTTAGAATTAATTCACATAAGTTGTACAAGACCCTTTTACTCTTTATATAGAAGAAGCATTTATGTAGGACTTTTTTGGGAGAAGACTCTAAATGATATGACTTGAGTTATTTCTCTTGAATCCACCATTTCAATTGATCATATAGGTAAAACTATTCCATACTTTCAATAAACATAAAGAAACGAGCACCTTTGTTTAACAGCAGAAAATAATTCGGCTTTTGTTTCTTCCTTTGAACAAAGTACCAACTTGCTAACAAAGATAGCAACATAGAGTTCGGAAATCTTTTTTTCCAACCATTTTACATATTACCATATTTTAATGAAGTTTTTTTCCTCCTTTAAGATACGTAACTTACAGTTTCATCAACTTATCATCTTGCCTTCAGTCTCTTATTTCCAAGACTAATGTAAGCAGTAAGCTATGACCTAATGTAAAACCTAATGATTTTACTTTCATAGGTTCAAGAACTCTATGATGAAGCCGGAATATGGGGTTTCTGGAAGGGTGTGATCCCCACACTGATAATGGTTGGTACCACATAATTCTTGCAAATTTCCAGGTGGATGAGAGTTGGCTTTTAACGCATGCTATTACAGGTTAGCAATCCTTCTATCCAATTCATGCTGTATGAAACTCTCTTAAAGAAACTGAAGAAAAGACGTGCCTCAAATGCAAAGGGGGCTGATGGATTTACTGCTCTTGAGGTACATCTCTAACTAACTTAGAAATACCAGTAAGTTTTTAATTAGTTCCAACATAAGCATATGAAACATTGTTGTTGAAGGCTCAAGTCCCTGAATCTCATTCTCCTGGAACAAAGGAAAACAGGGGGATTGTCAACGAACCCAATTTATTTGAAGTTTGACTGATGACTGAATTAGTAAGTTAGTTTGGCATTTTCCTTTTCCTTGGAGGAGCAAGGATTGAACTAGCAACTGCGTAGATAGGCATATGTATTCTCCTTAATTTGGGTTATCACAGAATATTCTTCATTAAAATCCTATTGAATAATTTGTGCTTGTTATATATCATGTCTATCAAATTTAGAATTGTCTCCTTCACTCTCCATTTTGTCGTTAATATTCGGTATGAATTTTGATTGATCATTGTCTCATTGCACGAGCTCAATGTTCATGATCCATCCCTTTAATCACTATTGGCCTTGGTTTAATGAAGGTCCTTCTCTTCTGAAGTCATGTTTTAATTGAATGCTGCACCAATCATGTGTTCTCTATCTGTTTGAAGTTGTCAAAATTTTCGTATCCTCCCATGATGCTGTCTTCGCTTATGTATATTAGCCAACAAGAAGAACGATTATAGCCAACAATTGTTTCAACGATGTTGTCAAAATTTTCTTGTCCTCCCATGATGCTGTCTTCGCTTATGTATATTAGCCAACAAGAAGAACGATTATAGCCAACAATTGGTGCAACAATGTTGTCAAAATTTTCTTATGCTCACATGATGATGTTTTTGTTTATGTATATTAGCCAACAAAAAGAACGATTATAGCCAACAATTGTTTCAACGATGGTCTGCAATTTGTAGATTTTTTCATGTACAGCTTCACTGGATACATTATGTTTTGTTTTTTTTAATTAAAAAGCGTGTTTGTTTCTTGAATCTACATAGATACCTTTTGAGTTTCCATATATTTTAATTTTGTGGTCAAAGTTATTATCATTCTTTTGGGAGATGTTGTAAAATTATTATTTTTCTGATAAGTGAGACCCTGTTCAGATTTTTCTTCTCGGAGCTGTTGCAAAACTCGGAGCTACTCTTGTGACATATCCACTTCTTGTTGTCAAGGTAATTGCTCATACTTGTTTCTTGATTCTCTTCATTTTTAGGATACTCTTAGTTCTTTGTCATTCCTTCTATGCCTCCGCTTGCAAACATAACTGATATAGCATATATTTTCGTCTACCTACTGACTTTAAAAGATAACTCCCATCACCTCCCACATAAAAATTGTTATCCTATTTAAGTTACATAAACAGTATATTTCCACCCTGTTGGTCCTTCAAACTCCATAGTATGTAACTGTTTCTTCCCCCTTGCTCCAGGCTAGGCTTCAGGCAAAACAAGGAGTTGATGTCGATAAGAGGCACCAATATAAAGGTATCATGTCATTTTGCTGTATTTCTGGAGTAACTGCTAGATTTCACACCTTCTGTGCACACCTAACAGGTAGAAGTAAATTAAAAAAAATTGAATAAGAGGAAGGGTTTTTTTATTTTTTATTTTATTTTGAACTTACATGTGTTATGCTACTGCTTTGCTTTCTGGTTCAATTGGTTAAACTATTACACCCTTCTTTTGAAGTTAAAGTTAGAAGGCCCTCCTTAAGCCATAAGACCTCTTGATAATAGTTGCTTGCATCATTTTAAACATTCTAAACCAGCTGTTACCTTCCAAAATTCCCACAGACCAACCTCAGTCACCGTCATGAACTTTCCCACTTTTCATCATAGAACTTGCAAATTAATTCATCATTCTTCATGCACAGTTTTTCTTTGTTTTTGATGTCTTTTCGGATTTTGTTATGTGGTACACAATATCAATGTCTTGGTTCATGGTTACCAACATTATGGATTATTTAAGTTGTAAATGAGAGTTTCTTTTGAAGTTCACATTGTGCTATGTCAAATTACAGGAACACATGATGCAATCACAAAGATGATTCGATATGAAGGCTTCTCCGGATTTTACAAAGGAATGGGCACAAAAATAGTGCAGAGTGTCTTTGCAGCGGCAGTTTTGTTCATGATTAAAGAGGAGCTTGTGAAGGCGACTCGGTTGCTGGTGACTGGAGACCTCAAACTGGAAAACATTTCCAAGCTGAAGCCACCTTAATGACTATGGTTTTTGGACAGTGTTATCGTGGTAATGATTGTAGACTTGTAGTCCATTCTTCAATGATGTTGTACGATTAGAAATGCATACTACAATTGTACTCCTCGCCAAGGTGAAGGAAATGAACAAAGTTATCTGATTTTTATTACCACGTAAACCAATACATCATTTTAATAGATTCTTTGTGGTAATATTTTGTGAAAGTTGGGGAGCATAATGGGCCTCAGAAACCACTTATATTGATCTGTGGACATAAAGCCGTCGTATAATGCTTCAATTAAAATTTAAAAAAACTATATTGAGAAATTAAATGTCTGGGCTGGTAATTGTGCGCTGAGTCATGGACTACATGGTGCGGGTATGTCTCCAAATTAATCATCGCATGTTGTTAATTATAGTCGTGACTCCAAAATAATCATTACATGTTAATTATAGTCGTGTTTCCTTTTTCAAAAACTGAGATTACGTTATCCATATGCATGAAATATTACTTATGTGGAATGCCTATAGTCATAGAGAATTAATGCTGACGTGATGCATAAATAGATGATATAAGCGATTGTATAACGTAAGCCTGCTGACCACACCACAATTAATCCAAGTCTGAATCAGTCCCTTAGCCTTAATATAAAGGGGCATTGGACCTCTCCCTTCTCCAATATCTCACGCAAATCATTGATCCTTAACAATTCTCAAATTTAGCTCGATCTGCTTTTCAATCCAAATCATGGCATCAACATCCTTTCCTCAGTTTCTCTTCTTCATCATCATCTTCTTCTTGAGTGCTTGTGGTAACTTGCCGACGGCGGCTGCTAACAGAGAAGCACCCGCTTCTCTCGGCAACATCGGCAAGTATACAACAATGGTATCTCTTGGCACCCCAGCATCTCAATTCCAAGCAATGGTGGATGTCACGGGAGACTTCATCTGGGTCCAGTGCGATACTAATCACCGTCAATCTTTCGACTCTAGCAAGTCTTCCACCTATCAGCACATTCCCTGCAACAAGCCGGCGTGCCAAAACCTGGAGAATCCAACTTGCTTCAGTAACAAGAGTTGCGGATACATCATTGGTATGCCTGATGGTATGCCAGATGCCAGGGGAAACTACTCCACCGATGCCCTCATCATCCCGACGACGTCCAATGGAGATGTGACAGTCCCCAGAGCCAGGATCGCGTGTGGCTCTCAAGACGACAACTTCATGGGAAGGAAGGCGGTGAGACTGGGCGTCAGCGACCTAATTGTTCAGACAATCCAACCGTTCAACTCCACCTTCTCCCACTGCTTCCAACGCAAACAGTCCATCAACGACGACGGTGACAGTCACTTAGCGTGGGGTCCCAGAAGATGAACTTTCCTCCGGGGGACGTTCGTCGGCAGGCAGAAGTGCGGAGTGGTTCTCGAGTCGGGCACGGCAGTCACCTACCTGCCCAAGCCGGCGCTGGAGACGTTGGTTAGAGAGACAAAGGTAAACACGGAGAAGTCGAGCATCATCCCTGACGACGACTTCTGGCCCCTCTGCTACAAGGGAACTAGAGCTGACTTGGCCAACAACAACTCAGGGTTCTTGTCGGTGACTCTGCACTTCCAAGGAGGCCTGGATGTTGTCCTCAACCCCTTGGACCTCTACGTTCCGATCGATGACAAAACGGTGTGTCTGCTGATGTCGGAGACCGATGACATCACCGTGCTCGGAACCTACGCTCTTCAGGACAAGAACGTCTGGTATGGTTTTTCGAGTCCCAACGACAAAACCGTCCGGATCGCCCCTGCTACATGCTAGCTCACTGGATGTTTTTTTTTTTTTATTAAAATTTTAATTAACTAGTTATATGTATATATATAGTACTTAATTAGTTGGTGGTCGTTAGATTATGTCTGAAGGAATAGATAATGTAGTACGTACGTCGCTGATTTTCAGATTGTATCTTTTCATATAATAAATAAAAGACTTTGTTACTGTCTGAGCAACACATACCCGTTCACTATTTCTGTATATAATGCTTGTAATGTAACTGTTGATTAATTACGCTCATAATAATCTGCAAATTGGCCTATGATCTGAATACTCTCATAATAATATGCAAGCTGCAGAAAAACAGAAGCAACCGATAAGATGTAACTCAAATCCTTCTGCCACCTTTAAAACCCGATGTCTAAATTACTACAGTTAGTTAGTTACCGCACCATGATCTCTTGAAAATGCATCTCAACGAGCATTACCGCGATAATCTGAAGCCCTATTGCTATTTTTTGTTAATCGTCATGATTTTCATATCACAAGATTGTCCCGTCCCCTTTTGGGACCAAAAGCTGATAATTCCATTGCAAGAAAAACCAAATTCAAACGTCGACCAGGACTTCTTAATTTCTCATCCTCACATTGGCCGTTTTTCACTAAAAGCTAACACATGGAATATACATTGAATAATGAAAAATCAAATTTCTGATGAAAACTTTAAATGAAAAACTTTTTCATGAGATTGTAATAGTTCAAGTTTAGCTAATTTTCTCGCAAAGAAAAAAAGCTTTCTGAGACCTGAGATTCTTTTTATAAACTGAGAAAGAAGACGCACAGCACCGAAGTCGTTGTAGTATAGTGGTGAGTATTCCCGCCTGTCACGCGGGTGACCCGGGTTCGATCCCCGGCAACGGCGTTTTATTTTAAGCAAATTTCCTATATTTTTCTAATAAATTCCCATCACTCGTTCATCTTTTATTACGAGAAAGAACTATATCTTTAGTCCCACATCGCCTAGATGATGGAATGTGTGGGAGCGGGAGGGAGATAAAAGAGGAGCTAGGTGGGGTTGTAGAGCATCTTTGCGCTTGGGGCAATGACGCAGCTAATGAGGTAAAAACCGAGGCGCGTCAATTGCTGGTTGAAAACTATTTCCAAACCCCCTCCTCGGCACGGGTTCAGCCCGGCGCCGTCGAGAATTTCTGGAAGGGCTCCCTCTAACCCAGGGTAAAGCCCTACAATCCTTTAAGTTTTAAACTTTATTGTAGTCTCTTTTATCTCAAATCTGAGATTTGCTAGAACAGGAGATATATCAAAATTGTTTATTTTCCAAAGATAAATTTGATTCATTCTAATTGATTGTATAAAAAAGAATTGAAAGTAGCTATATAGCGCATTTTATCCTTTAATTGATTGTTTAAAAAAATGAATTGAAATCATTTAGGCAACGCATAGTAATTAGATCATTTGCTTCCTTCGTGATCACTGGCGGATCTAGGGTGGGGGCCGTGGGGGCAATTGCCCCCACTGACCCCAACAAAATTTTAATTACTAATAGGCCCAAAATCAAAATAAATTCACTCAAACCCAATACTCATTACCCATTACACATTACCCACACAACCCTAATTCTAAAGTCTCTCATTCAATCACTCACCTCACAGCAGCCCCCATCTCAATTCTGCTCTCTCTCTCTCTCAACTCTCAAGCTCATCTCTCTCTCTCTCTCTCTCAAGCCTCAAGTCTCAACTGAGTCAACTCACTGTCCCTCTCTCTCTCACACAAACTCTCTCTCAATCACACTCTCAAATCTCAATCTCACTCTCAACTCATTCTCTCACCGGAGGAGAGTCGCCGACTCGCCGTCGACCGCCGCCGATCACCTAATCTCGCTGGCCACCGGTCCTCCTCAAAGTAAAGGTAAATTTTTAATTTTTTAAATTTAAAGCAACTTAATTAATTTATTTATTGTTTTAGCACTTATAAATTATTTTTAATCTTTAAATAGTTAATTTGTTCAATTTAGTTTAATTAAGTAGTTCAAGTTAATTTTATTTAATCTTGTTCAATTTTAGTTAATTTAGTTGATTTTATTGTAATCTTTGTTCAAATGAGTTAATTTTAGTGAACTTTAGCTAATTTAGTTAATTTTAGTGAATTTTAGTTAATTAAGTTAATTTTAGTGAACTTTAGTTAATTTAGTTAATTTTAGTGAATTTTAGTTTATTAAATTTAATTTTAGTTTAATCTTATTCAATTTTAGTTAATTTTAGTTTAATCCTATTCCAATTCAGTTAATTTTAATGAATTTTATTTAATTTAGTTAATTTTAGTTTAATATTGTTCAATTTTCATGAATTTGAGCAGTTGTGTGCTTGTTAGTAACTTAGATACTTAGAGAAATATTTAGTATACTAGTAATCATATACTTAGAGAAATATTATTACTACTTAATTAAAGTATCATATGCTAGTAATCTTGCCCCCACTGGCAAAAGTTTCTGGATCCGCCCCTGTTCGTGATCACAAAATAACTCACCCAACTATTAACTAAGGATTTTCTTACGATCACGCCAGAAATAAGAAAAAGAAGTAGTGTAGGGAACAAGGAAATATAAGCTCACATAGAAAATATCTTGGCATAACTGCAAAAGCAATTCTAAAACAGATAATTGCCCCTGAAGATTGAACAAGAAGACAATGATTGACACGGATAAATAACAACGAAACTGGATTTTGGTTAACATTAAATCGTAAACAAACATCCAGATCCAGTAATTCATTACACAAACCAGTGCAACATAAGTACATAAATCCAAGTAGCCAACTTTTTTAATCTGTGATGTTGAGTACCCTTTAGTCTGGTTCTCTGCTTCCAAGGCAAAACACATTGCTTGTTTGCAAAGGTTCTCTTCTTCCAAGGCAAAACACATTGCTTGTTTGCAGGTAGCGGTTAGGAATCATACTCGGAATTTTCATGTTGAGCAACCTTTGATATAAAGACTACAATAAATTTTGCAATATTTTAGGAAATTAACTATCAAAACCCCTGTAAGTACAGAGAATGTTAAACGTGTCTTATGAGAGCATTGCGCCTCTCTGACTTACAAACCTTTCTTCATCGATCAAAAACCATTTAAAACTTTTATCGTTGAAGCAGAAAAAAAACAAAAAGAGCATTCCTTAATGCGGCATAATTACGTTTAATAGTTAAGACTCTAAGCTGAGCTTGCTGCAAGAAACAGGCACAAACACAAGGTGGAATGGCCATCCTAATTAGGCGAGATAAAATTATGAAAATGTGTTTGGTTGGACTCAGTTGGATTTATTTGTTTTACTAAGGGTTAGAATGCCGTTCAAATTAGCAGTCTACCACCCTGCCTCCTGCTTCCAAACACTATTACATGAGGATTGCTTTTTGGTTGGTCAAACTCACTACAACCTCCCTTTCCGGTTCTCATTTCCATTGATAATTGAAATTGAATAGTTTGAGTTTAAGACAAAATAAATAAGCAAATATTTACTGTATTTATGTTAGGGGAATCGGAACTTGCAAACAGAAAGCATAAGCAAAAACAGGACAACTGCCTTTAAGACCCCCCAACTTCTCACATCAACAAAAGAAGCACAATATTCATCGCGTTAATTCCATTATTTTGCAAAAACACCGTCATATTTAACCTGGTTGTTGTAAAAAGGTAGGTGAGTTTCTTCTTCGAGTGTGGAACATGTAGGTCTCGGAACACTGCCCCCATTTAAAGTATCACGTGTAATTTTTTACTAAGGTTGTTAACTTTAGTGAAAACGAGTGCCATGGTTAACCAACTATATATTTTGTCTTCAAAGTTTTGGCTGATGGCAACCTATATTCCTATGCTTAAGCCGGCGCTGATACATAAACTAGCTAACTGGTAAATTTTACCAACGCTTATTACTGTGGAGTGTGGAATTACACTACTGGTGATATTTCAGTCGCAATAGACTGCAGCTTGCAAGAACGGGAAGCTAAGCTAGCTTTTTATCCCTTCCTAATAAAATGCACCTGAAAATTACAGATGGAAGAAACCAATATTAAGGATGCCACATACTGAAAGGTATCTTATACACACAGGTTGATACTCAGCTGGAAAGAACGTCCGAATGTCTAGCTCTAGCTCTAGCTATAAACTTCTCAAGTCATTGAAGAAAGAAGTTGCAAGGTGGATTGATGACAAAGTGGCCATTGTTAGAAGGTTTAAATCAATTGCTTTGTATATTTTGCCTCGAACCTAAGGTTATCTCTCCAATCTCCACACCTAAGCCCACGGAAAACACTCATGCACAAGTGAACATATAAAAATGAGCACGCATGCAAACACGCAAGCATACTCACACCTGTGCATAAACCTGCATGCACGGAAACAAATAAATGCACAAAAAAAATAAACATTTGAGTAAATTACACAAAACTACCATTAAACTTGGTGGGTTTATCAAATGTTAAAACTACTATAAATTTTTTATTAAAGAAAATCATCGTTAACCTTTTTTTTTAGTACACAATCATGCTTACGGCAATTAGGGTAAGTTTGTCACGTGATTTGCACATGACATATTTAAGACAATGTTAACCTTATCTGATATATTATCTTGTATATTACCCTCTCCCCCACTCCTATTTTCAAGGGTATAGTTTAGATCTTTTATCCAAGCCATTAAGAGCATTAGCTACAAGTTTCAATACTTCATGCTATTTTCTCCACTTTTGAAAGTTCATGTATTTTTCTCGATAAGAAAGCTTATGGTAGTTTTGTACAAAACTATCCGAAGTTCATGGTAGTTTTGTGAAATTTACCCAATAAATAAAGTAGATCAGATGAAAGCATTCAGGTGACCTGCCAACCGTCACATCTTCTCAAACAACTGCAACACCATGGCAGAGCAGCTCAGGATCAGCTAGTCCGAACTTTTTGATGAATCCCTGAACAAGAAACAAAAAGGTGCTATTGCACACTCCCTACGCAGGCATTAACCTGTTCAGGTTCGAAGGGACTTTCTCAGCCATATCTGCCGTTTCCTGGCCAAGTGACCAAGACTAGCAGATACTGGCACCCCTGGTGCAATTTCTCATCAATAATCGAGTTGACTAAATGAAAAGGTAGACAGCAAGAAGTACAATTTATTACAGGTTTTACTACAAGGTTCTGAATATAACATAGTCAAACTGAAGAAAGCAGAAAGGCCTTATTCAACTACCTTTACCTTACCTACTGACAACAAAGAGCATTGGACAACTGATGGCCCCAGACTACATTCAATCTTCTAGCTCAAATCCGCTTCTCTGCCAAAAGATTGGAGAAATAGATTGTTCCTGCAAAATATTAGTACAAATCATATATTAGAGTGTGCTTGTGGGGGAAGGACAACCTGTAAGCAGAGTTGCAAACTGGCACAAGGTTAAAGTAAAGCTATCAGTCTTCACTCGTGAATGTGATAAAGTAATGCTTATAAGACATGGTATCGGTTAGTAGGATGTGGAGTCTCCTATATTGGAGAACTTGGCATGGGGCATGAATGGGCATAGCCATTTCTTATTTAAATATCTTAAACTTAAGTCAACTAGAAATTTAAAACATCAAATGGAGGTTCAGTACAGACTTCATACAAAATGGTCAAAATTAAGATATAAAATTCTGTGATTCAAGGGTTTGTCTTGTTGCGAGTTGAGGAAAGAAGAAAGTGCATGAAGAAATTTTATTCCCTTATTTAATTACAGAGAGAAAATCAAGAGACCGACTAAATAATGGAAAATATGAGTGAAATTTTTCTCCAGGAGCCAAGTTCCTGAAATTCCTAACTATAGGTAGTGAGAATGGAAGCAATCAAGTAGTCACTGTATCTCTATTTTCCCTCTTTTCATTTAACCCCATCATTTTCTATGCAAAAAGAAAGCACACACGATATATATATGATATTTGATTCTTTATAGTGCATTCCTCGAGGAAAAGTGGTAAGAATCTAATACTGACGGTGGAAATATAAATTGAAGAAAAATAAGGCATGTACCAGTAACTACCTGACATAGATTCATTACTTAATGCCATAGGGTAGGAAAATAAAAGTTCTTCTCTAACATGTAATGTATACTCACAAGAGGTTACTGAGAAAAATAAACAAGAGATGCTAGTATTGGCTGTTAGATGCTAAGCTATTAAACATTAACTTGTATTAAAAAGAGACCACAATATTTGAAAAGAAATAATAAATAAGTGGAGGTCAAGAAAGAACTGAAAAAAAAAAAAGAATTCATCCTCATCCTTCTGGAACTGAATGTACCCAGACGTATTTATTATAATTAACATATAAATATCGAGCTTAAAGCACGCGTGTATGAGTTATTGGTGATTCTGCATCTCAGATATTTGGAAGCATGGTCAAGAGATATTGAAATGTCAGGTCAAGTATTTGGAATAATGCATCTGAATGGATGAGAAATAAACTCTTCACATGTGCCGTCAAGCACCTAAATTCCAAAAGTAATCAGTCTAAGTTACTGACCTTCAAGGACGCACAATATAGTTTTCAGGTACATATATTTCTCCTCCAACTTCTCCATGTTGCTCCCCACTGACCGTTTTCTTGGCCGCCAAAAACTCAGCACTCATAGCATCCATTCCGTGCTGCACAGCTTCCTCTGCTGTTCCATATCCATGCTCCTCCGCATACTTCCTCACATCTTCTGTTATTTTCATTGAACAGAACTTGGGTCCACACATAGAACAGAAATGTGCAACTTTAGCACCATCAGATGGTAAGGTCTCATCATGGAAAGACATCGCAGTCATAGGATCCAGTGATAGAGCAAACTGATCCATCCATCGAAATTCAAATCTGGCCTTGCTCAAGGCATCGTCCCAGGCTTGTGCATGAGGATGGCCCTTTGCTAAATCAGCTGCATGGGCAGCTATCTTATAAGATATGACACCTGCCTTCACATCATCACGATTGGGCAACCCAAGGTGTTCCTTAGGTGTCACATAACAAAGGAGAGCAGTACCGAGGGCTCCAATGTTAGCAGCACCTATGGCAGAGGTGATATGATCATAACCAGGGGCAATATCAGTTGTCAGAGGACCCAGTGTGTAAAAAGGTGCCTCATTGCACCATTCCAACTGTTTCTCCATGTTTTCTGGAATTTTATGCATAGGAATATGTCCTGGTCCTTCATTCATTACCTAGATAACAACAAAAGTTAATTGTGAAGAAAGACATGTCAAGAGTAAACCAAATTCAATACCACACGCTCCATCAAATTGATAAGATTCGCTGAAAGGGTTGACATCTTTACTATACAAATGTACTGCCCACCTGGGAGAAGCAAAGGAATATAGAGTGCATGACCTTCTTAACAATAATGCACCTAAAATTAATGATAACACAATTCCTAAATCTACAGGTTGAAAATCACAAAAGCAAAGGAATATAGATAACATGACCTTCCTAACAAGCATCTAAAATTAATGATAACATGATTTCTAAATCTACAGGTTGAAAATCACTAAAGCAAATGATAGCTCTGAGAAATGAACTGCATAGTGCAATCTATGCTGCACAGAAATGCGAAGCTATTGATCTTTTTAGCCAATTAATAAAGTTTAATTTGTGGTTGGGCTTGTGCTCACTAAACCGTTTAGTGGAGCTGAACGCAATGTACATACCTGGACATCCTTTTCCCAAGCTCGGCGGGTCAGTTCTCCCTGTGTCAAAAGTTCTGCAAACTGAGCAGTGTCATTGGCATCATAAATTGAACCAGGTCTCAATCCATCGCCAATGGATAGTGCCACATCATACTGGTTGCATATGTCAAGGATCTCATCCCAGTGCTCATACGCAAAATTTTCCTTGTGATAAGCTAGGCACCATTTTGCATGAATAGATCCTCCACGCGAGACAATTCCAGTCATTCTTTTAGCTGTAAGAGGGATGTATCGGAGAAGGACGCCAGCATGAATAGTAAAATAATCCACACCCTGCTCAGCTTGTTCGATTAGAGTATCTCTGAAGACCTCCCAGTTTAGGTCCTCAGCAATGCCATTCACTTTCTCCAAAGCTTGGTAGATTGGTACAGTCCCTACTGGTACAGACGAGTTACGAAGGATCCATTCGCGCGTTTCATGGATATGGCGCCCTGTTGAAAGATCCATGACAGTATCAGCACCCCACATTGTTGCCCACTGAAGCTTATGCACCTCTTCCTCTATAGAGCTCAGAACAGCTGAATTTCCAATATTTGCATTAATTTTGACAAGGAAGTTTCTCCCAACCAGCATTGGTTCTAATTCCAAGTGCTTTTTGTTGGAAGGGATAATTGCACGTCCACGGGCAACCTCTGACCTCACAAATTCCGGCTCAAGCTTCTCACGAGCAGCACAGAACAACATTTCTTCGGTTATAATTCCTTGCTTTGCATAGTACATTTGAGTGTATCTGGGTGCACCCAACTGCTCGCGTCTGGCAATCCAGTCTTTCCTTATCTTGGGAAGGCCTGCAGAATTAAAGAGAAAGCAAGTTAATTTTACAAGCTTTGGCATTTTAGTGGCAAGCTATAAGATTTATTCACCATCAGCACACTACAAAAAGAAAATTCAAATCCCATTTTTTTTTCTTGAAATAAGTTTAAATAGAAAATATTGATACTAGCATTATAGACAAAAAACAATGTTGCACGAAGTGTAGAATGTGTAATAATCAGGGAAAAAAAAGTGACATATTAGTAGCCCATGATGGTATTGCTGCGAAAGCAAGATTAGTATATTGAGCTTGTTGCAAAATGTTTTTTTTCACAAGTTCAACATAACTAATGCAAAAGAAAGAGATCAATAGGCGATAAACTATTGGACAAACGTAATGCATTCAGGATTGTGTCACTTTGATCCATGATTCACCATCAAATCATGCAAATTTAAAGTATTCAAAAAAAGTGGACATAAAATATAATCCTATGAGGAACTGTTAAAAGGGAGCATTTTACTGACACATAAGAGAATTGAGTTTCAAACTAGTTGACTGTAGTGTGCAGAAACAAAAATATTCAGGCAAAATTAACTAAAGGTGAGATTTCTTACCCACACGTGGGCTGACATTTTGCGGGCCACTAGTATCGTATGTGTCAAAGTATTGCTCCTCCCCAGACAGATGGATTCTGCGGAATGGAACCTTAAGCACATGGCCTGAATCCTCATGAATGACTTCCCTGCAAATCAAATATAGAAATATGACCTTACATTGTACCTCATCGATCAGCAGAGTAGTTCTATAAATACAATCAATTAAGAAGTACCTGTACTCCTTGGTACTCTTGGGAAAGCATTCTTCAAAGGCAGGAAGGGGAAGAAAATCTGGAGCTGCAGGATCAACAGTATGTTTCCTTTGATTGGATTTTGCTGAATTGGTCGAGGGATCAAAGGTTAATGTGGCTCTAGGCCTAGAACTCCTCGCACTGAGGCAGGCTTCCTTGACCAAAACATTCGAGGCACGTCTATTTTCAAATCCAGGCAACAAAGCAGAATTTGGCAATTTTGAGACGGCAAGGTTGCTCTTCACCACAGAAGATAATCCTAAGTGAACAGAGGCCATCTATTTGGGGGGGACATATAAGTAACTTATACAAACACATGTAAAAGCATCACTACTTAATTTCCATTGCTTCTAGTAGGATTTAACAATGACATGCTTCACTAGAATTCTAAAGTAAACATTTAGTGAACTAGAAATAATTATTTAAAATTTTGTAATTGTGTCAACTAAGTTATTGATATTTGGAGTTTCAACAGTTTCAGACAGTTTTAGATTAGAAGTTTGTTATATGAAATAAATCAATTTAACCACAAGATTTCTATCCATTAGTCTGTTATCAGCTTTTCCTAATACAACATGTAAATCAACTATTCGTCCGCCAGATCTCATGTGTGTACTAATTATCACTAGCCAGCATCAGCATGTATTAGTAATTATTAGTGAATATAGAGTGAGAATTGAGGAGATATCAGAAAAACAATACGCGGTATCCAATCCAGTTGATTGGATTCAGAGATAGTTATATATCCATCATATGTTTGATTATCTAAATTGCACTTACAGATTATTGTATTTGGACACTACAAAATCCACTCCAATAAATATTAATCCTACACATTTTATAGATTTATTCTATATAAATATATGTCTGTACATGCATATATCTCTGATGTCAATCGTCATATGGTAAAAATAATTTTCGGTAAAAAATTTGCAACAGTAAAAGTAATTAATATTAATTATTTCCTAGAGATTTCTGAAGAGTTAGGGAGTAACATAGTGTTGTTGGATAACATCACATGTAAGTCACATGATCATTTAAATAAACAATATTAATAGAGGTAAGTGTCTGAAAACTTCATGACAGAACTAAAATAAACAAACTTCATAGTAATTTCTCAAAAATTTGCCAAAACCTCATGGTAGTTTCTTGAAATTTAGGTATCAATCATTTCAGATATATCAGAATAATCTGAAGAGAGACTCGAGTATCTAAAATAATGGTAAAAGACCCTTAACTAATTAAAATCAAATTAGATAACCATACTCGATTAGAAAGAGAGAGAGAGGGAAAAAAACAATACTAGATCAGATTGCACAGAACACAACCTGCAAATTGTAACAAGATCTTAAGCAACTGGATTTGTTTAGGAATTATCTAGTCAATCTACATTCACACCCAATTTGGTATGTGGTCCTTTAATTTGATTACAAAGTTTGAGCAGTCCAGATCTTGTCTTCTGATTTTGGAAGAAAATATAAATAAATAATTCCTAAACAAGAACATATCCTAACCAACAGAATGTAATAATCAATAATTGTAAGAATATAATTGATCACAGATTTCGAAGAATAATAAAATCTCAGGCGATGGGAGATTAAAACTCACCTTTCAGTTCCTTCGCTTTTTTTTAAGGGAGGAAATAGTCTGTGAACAGCTACTGCTTTTGCTCAGAACTGATATTTGAGGGATTTTTATGTGAGAAATTCGTGATACATCCACCCTCATTTTCATCGCTTACCCCCATTTAGTATTAGAGGGCTCTGATCTTTCGATGGGCTTGGATCTCCAGATAAAGCGGGCTTGATGTTTCAACTGCCTTTTGGGTGAAAGAGAGTGAGGCCCATTTGTAGGCCCAGTTGGATGGCTCTCGTTCGTTGAGGCTTTTGAGATATTTGTTTGGTGCACAGATCTTTTGGGCTAAGGCAAGTGGACGGAAATAAGTGCAGACTTTCCGACAGATGGTTGATTTTGGGAGAGACTTGGCCCACTTTGGACCACGGCTCGGCTCTGTTTTTTTGTTCGTTTTGTTAGGAGAATATTCCGTCCTTGGCATGTATGAATCTAGTCAAGAGTGAGTGGAATAAAGTGAAAAATAAAATACAAAACATATAAAAGCAGAATACAAAACATATGAAAATAGAATACGCATTTCATCTCTCATGTTTGGATTAGATAATAAAATTAGACTGATTGATGAGAAGTGAGAATGAACTAACAAAAATAGAGAAGTGAGAATGAGATTTCTAATTTCAAAAAATAAGTTGTGTGAATGAGAAATGGAAATTGGCATTCCATTCTCACTCATTCTTAGGTACCAAACAAGCATGGTTTATTTTGGTGGAGAACATGTCAAGTTGATAGTATTATTGAATAATTAATTACGTAATTATTTTAGAAGCTTATATTTAGACTTCTCCCGTTCTCCATCACATCACAACATTATAAAAATGAGGTGAATAATATCCCTTCAATATTCACACTAATCCAAAATTCTTCATAGTAGTCATGTGATTCTTCCATCGGGCATACCCATCAAATTCTATATTGTTATAACTTAGACGGTTATTCTCACCCAAACAACTCGGACAAACTTGCATGGTTAAGGGTTTACAAGTCATGCCTTCTCAAGAGTCGGAAAGCATCCTCCAAAAGAAAGAGAGCCACATGATCTACATTTTCTTAATCTCTACGCAGGCGAAAACACCATTAACTTTCGATAACCTTTAAATTTAGAAGGCTAGAGATATATTTTTTTTTTTTTTTTTTTTTTTTTTTTTTTTTTGGTGGGGGGTGGGAGGATTGGCAAAGATACGAATTCATTGTCCCTACAATTGGTAAATAAGAAGATTTTGAGACGCTTGAATTTTTTGAAACGCTTAACTAACAATGATTTTTAACTGATAGTCAAGCATTAAACTCCTATTAAAATTAACAGTCCCCGAATATCCGTAGAAATCACTTTCAGTTTTGACATAATTAATCCGGTAAACAAGAAGAACAGAAGATACATCTTCTCTTGTGAATATCTTTAAGAACTTCTTATGATCTATATCATATCCTTTGACCATATAGAAAAGGCTATATGCTGCAGCAATTAAACATTTCTGGTGCCATCACAAGAATCATTTAATTTTCCTCCTGAAAAACATGATAGGGATGAGGATATTTTCTCTCTTTCTCTTGACCATGTCAGTATTATGTTGGACTTAAACATGATTAATCCAAAGAGATAAACATAATAAGAGAGCGGAAGCAATACCTGAATCCATAGTTAAATCTGAATTAGGTTTTGATGATCTTCTAATCCTAGGGTTTCTCCTTTAGTGAATTCTCTTTAGATGGGGTAAAAGAGATGAGAGAGTTCAACCCTAGATTAGGGACCATAACCCCATATATATAGGTGTTGTACTTTTACAATTTGGCCCCTCATCAAATTGTAATTACAACCTGGTATCTACACGTTTAGACCATGATTTAATTAAATACCCATTAACCCACTTGATTGATCACTTTAGTGGGTTAGCCTTTAAGTATAGCATTACACATTAATGTAACATATGTGCCCATAAATAGATTTAATTAGATTTAAATCTAACATATTAATGTTATGAACATTCACAATTTTTTTTCTACATAGTACACAAAGTAGATCAAATTTGAACCGCGTGTCTTTACAACATCATAAAACACACAGCATTGATGGATTGATTGAAGGGAAATCTTATCACAACCATCCTCACGCAGGGAGTGTTCTCACATCCAGTCACTAAGAGAACACGGGTTTTATCCCGAGAGTTGTGATCTCAGCTCTTTAGATAGATCGACAAGAGATTACTGAGATCACATCCATGAATACAAATTCTATCAGTAAAAACACAGAAAAATGATATATATACCATTCAATAAATAACTTTTAGTCATGGGCTATTTTTCTTTCTTCGTCCCATTTGCCTAGGCCAACTTCTCTTTATGCATGCCTTAAAAAATGCCCACCGTTTGGTTCTATAGAGGGCCATTATTTTTCTAACAGAATGATGCATATAGTATATTGGTTATTACTATATACTCTAGATAGTAGTACTTTGATACTCTAATATTTAGTCACATTGGATATTGATTGAATGATTAAATGGTGATTATGATACCCTAAGATTGAGTACTATATCGGATATTGATTGAGTGATTGGATGATTTGATGATGGAGTGTGAAATGAGTATAATAATATTGAAACTTTATGATGGTCGAACCAAACAATCGTTGCACTCAGTGGATCCTGACTACATCGTCCCAACGGGCTCGCGGATTAGTAGATTTAGATTTCTTAACGAAGATATGTCAAGAACACTAGAATTAACAAACCTCATTAAGGCGTGGTCGTATTGCAGCCAAACAACTATTTGGTGGCGATTATCTTGTAGCCCAAAAATAGAATATAGGCTTTGTGGATCTCGGGCATATTCTTATTTGAGTAAGTTGCTTAACGCAAAGCCCATGAATTATATTATATACTCTTTGGGCCTCCAAGGGTTGTTTACTATAAATCATTTTCAATTTTCACCGACCATCATTGTCACTTGTCACCGACCGGTACCACAACTATGATTAGGCGCTGACGTGGATCACAACACGGACGCGAACTCCCACACAGGTCCTTTGGATAGTACCGACTCAAGTCCGCGGGTCGCTTCGCTCTCCCCATAAATAACCCTGCAACCGATTGCTCTCTGATTGCCACCTCGTTTTCCTTTCCCCTCTTCTTTCATCTTTCCAGCTCCAAATAAACTCTCTGGACGAAATTTCGAGCTAGGGTTTGGTATTCGTCTTACTCGATCAATCGAAGCGATGGTTGCGCCCAAGAGAGAAGGCGAGAGCTCAGATCGCGGAGATCGACCCGATCCGTCGGCGGGATCGAGGACCGGCGGAGGTTTAACGGAGAGGTTGAGGGGTGCGCTTTTAGGCGAATCCGATGAGGATCTGGTGCTCGATCGGAGCGATGCTGAGAATGGGATTGCGCAGTGGCTGAGAGCGCTCGATCTTCAGGTTCTCGGCGCTTGCCGTGCTGATGAGAGGTTGCAGCCTTTGCTTAAGCTCAACATCTCGAGTGGAGTTGAGGAAGATAGGCTTCTCGCTCGATTAGGCCAGGTTCGTGCGTTTCTCTGCCCACTGATCGACCTCCTCTTCTGAGTTCTATTTAGTTTTGGTGTTTTATATATATATATATATATATATATATATATATATATATATATATATATATATATATATATATATATATATATGATGATCTAGGTATTGTGTGGTTTATGCCTGTATCTTCATTTGGGAACTTTGATTTGAAGGTTAAAGCTGCTGGATTCATGGTATAAAACCAAACGACCTAAAGGACAATTTACGCCGAACGAACCCTTGGTATTCGGGATTTACACGTGCTCTAACACAAATGAATAACACCTTGATCATCACATCTTTATAAGGGAGATATCAGTTTTCTCTTTGGATTGACTGTTTATGCGTTGATGATGATGTCAAATAATGATAAACTAGTGTATCACTCAGTAATGTTGTTATGAACATGACCCTAACATATTCTTTGGATGTTTTAACACTTTCCTTTATTATAACCTCACCCTACTATATATTTTTTTTTGGATGTTTAACACTTCCCTTGATTATAACCTCTTGATTTCTTGTTTAACAGCATTTTGATGCATCAGAAGTTGGGATGCTTGCCCGATGCCTGTGCATTCCTTTGGTGTCTATTCGAGTAGGGAAGGTTAAGAAGCAAGGGAACCTTTTATCCCCAACTGCTACAAGGTAACTGGAAGTAAGCTATTTGTAGTTGTCTACCTGATTTTGTCCATTGACATGCAAATTTGTTTATATCACAGTTTAAGCTGCTCATAAATTACTACTTTTCTGGTATTTTGTGTGCGTGCGTTCGCGGGCGACGGGCATGCGTGTAGGTGTGAATTATTGTTTGAAGAGCATGTAGGTGTGCATTATTGTTTGAAATGTGCTGTCATGTTTTATGAAGACTTGCATGGAACTTTAAACATCATTTGAAGCAGCCATGACAATGATTAAACCTATAGATGTATACATCATTTAGTGACCATGAACAAACTTTTCTAATACCCCTTAAATTAATAAGGCTACTTTTGTGCTTCCATTGCTTTTGAGCAAGCAATAGTTTGACTTCTCAAGTACCTTGCCCCTAATCTTCTAATTCTGTTTGAATGTTATCTTCATTTGCAACATGGGCGGAGCGAAGTGTTATCCAGTTTAGCTAGTGCCCAATCTGGAAGCGAATAGGTTTCCCACACTTTAAGCTAATAAATATATATATTTTCTGAACAATGTTAACAAGAATATGAGGTACTCAGCCTGAAATTCATAACATGAAACCCAATTCTCAATTACATCCTCCAGAAGTTCAATAGAACATGAATCTTTCCAACAAATTATTTCTCAACATAAGGTAATTTGGTTTAGATATTCCTACATTTGTTGAAAATTTACTGCAACTTCTTTATGCAGAATTTTTCTTTGTGCCAAACAAACTAGAATAACACTTGTTTGAGAATGTCCAAGCTGGAAGAAAATTTTGGCTTCTCCCCTGATTTTCTAGTATCTTTTACTCGGACAGGTAGGAAAGAACCTTCTGGGATAGAGAATGTATAAATGTACAATCTGTCTTTAAGTCTTGACTAATCACTTGCCTTCCATTTTCTAATCAGTATAATTGCAGGGTAATTTTCACTGTTACACACTATTCATCTCACACTTTGAGTCTATTATTGCAATTTTCTTTTAATAGTGGCATTTTATTATGGTTAAATTGCTTTTAAGAAAGCAATAGTTTGATTGTTGAGTACCTACCCTCCTAACCTTCTGTTGCTGTATGGATTTGTCATTCATGTGCATGTACTTTTTCTTGGACAAGTAGGAATAGACCTTGCAGGATAAAGAATGTTATAAATGCACAATCATTTTGAAGTTGCACAGACAAATCACATGCCCTCTTTTCCCCATCTCTGTTGTCCCAAATTGCATGGTAGTTTTTATTGATATGTACTGTTTATTTGCTTTCACAATTTGTAACTTCATATATTGGTTTCATATTCATTTGCAAATGTCTTTTGTTCAGACATGTAGGGATGGATCTTCTTGGAAAAACATTTCTATAATAGTAGAATCCATCTTAACTTCCACATTGATAAATTACATGCCACTCTTTTCCCGCATTTGAGTAATGCGCAGACCGCATGATGGTTTTAATTTCCATTCACTAGTTCTCTCATAGTCTGCCTACGTTCTTGTATCATTAATTTAGTAACATCATTTTGTTATGCTTCTGTTTCTCTTTAGAAAGCGATAATTTCATGCCTCAAGGACCTACTCTCAAACCTCAACAGTTCCTATATGGATTTTACATTCTTTTGCTTGGATAGATAGGAATGAAACTTCTAGGATACGCACATTATCCACTTTTAAGTTCCTTGCTGACCCATATGCTGTTCTTTTCTTCATGTTCACAATGCTGGACGATGTTTGGTTCTAAATTATCTGTTTCACACTTTGTGAATGTCTGCATAAACTTGGATTCAGCTCTCATAATTTTTTATTGAGAGGGCATGACTTCATTAATAGACAATTTTCTGGAAAAAATGCAGTACTTAGAAAGTCTCACCTGAGTTTTGTCTTATCACAACATCAATGCAAATTATATCCTACTCTATTGCTGTTTGCCTATGAGTGTGAGTTTATATCAAGCTTAACAATGATGATAATATTCATATTCCCAAATGAAAATGTCTTTTCATTTGTAGGTATAATGGGCGTGTGTCCTGTATGATCTCTGATGTGTGAGGAAAAGGAGGTAGTCTTTCATGGCTTTATAATATTATTGTCTGCTAGCTGTTTTTTGGTGTTATAATACTCATAGGAAAGCCTAGTATGCAAATTTTGGTAGCAATGAGATATTGAAACTTTTCAGTTATAAATATTGTTAGTAGCTCATGGTTTATTTCATCCTCTCTTATATTAGTTGGACGACTAGATCCCAAATTTGTGTAAGTCAAAATTGTATGCTTATTCTCTGACATGGTGATACTTCTGCAAACATGTTATCCAAATACATCAAGTTTCATGCGTATATGATGGTTTGGTGAAAAGTACTGTTTGATGTTACTAATATGCTGACATTTTTCAATGTTTTTTTACCTATCATAAGTGTGTCATCTTTTGCAAAGTGGCAGTTTCACTACTGCAGTTTAGACATATCTCACCAAATTACTTTTAAGCCTGACAAACTTGTTTTCGCAAATCTTTTCTTCTGCGGAATTGTGATTTCATGCTGTATATCCATTCCATCTTTTACTTCATCAACCTTGCCTTCTTATATGTTTGAACAAAATTCTGTGGATAAATTCTTTTCATTGATTTTCTCTCTTATTTTCTGCATGGCTGTGGGTAGATTTGTGTGCGTGTTGGGCGGTGGGGGGTGGGGAGGGAGTTGGGGTGCGTGTGAATTTGTTAGAACTTGTATTCCTTGCTAGGCAACAAAGTATGCTTTTATTGGGAAGATTTTGGTGGTTATATGCTGAGGAGGTTACCCATTGATTGTGCACTGGAAAATGGGAAGGTTATAATGAAATCGAGTTTATACTGGAGTTTCGACTCAATCTTCTAGACAGCTTGAAGGATAGGTGTGAAAATGGGGCCGATAAGCTGATATAAAGACAACTAGAATTATGGATCTTTAAACCATGTTCAATTGCTTGTTGAGTCTAAATATGGATACTAGATTAGAGTTGATACTTAGAGCTAGGTATTGATCCCTGAGGATGAAAAGCCAGCAACCTTATTAGTATTTCTATAAGCAGTTTACTTTGTTCTATTTAAGTCAACAATTTCTTCCTAAGGATGATTTATATAACTTTATTTGCTCATATTTAGGACATATTAAATAATTAAAATTAGAGATAAAAATATCATAGTAAGAAATACTTGTAAAATTTCTATTTGATTTTTACCATTACTTAAGTCCTCATAACCCCATATAATGTTATAATCTATTAGATGTTTTCCTGTGTGGTATAAAATATTGCTCTAAATCAAGAGCAATGGACTTCATGTATCTTCCTGGAACTAAAATTTGATTTTTAGCAGTTTAATCTTATTTATGAGTAATTACAATTTCATTAAAATGCATAAGCCACCACCAAGTCTCATGTAATTAGGAAGCGACAATTAGGGTTCTTGTATGACTATGACTTTAGAGTGGTTTAAGTAATTAACGATAAAGTTATGAAAGAAAGGTTCTTCTATGGTTATGACTTTAAAGTGGGTTAAGTAATTAACGATAAAGTTATGAAAGAAATGATCTGTTATTGACTAAATTGAGTTAATGTGTTCAATAGTCTCATTTTCTGTATCTTTACCATATCTGTGTTTTGTTTCTTTATCCCTAGAGTTGCACAGTTTCTGCTCTATTAATGAGAAAAGAACATTCTTACTTACCAGTATATTGTTACATTTAGCTAAACTTCTCATACTATAGTTGATTTCCAGGTCTCCAGATTTCAGTAATAATCATAGAAAAATATCTTGATGAATTTATTACTGTTATTCCTATTTTGGTATGGCATTAACAAATTCATTTATGACTGTCCCTGAAATCGTTATAGATTCTCTCTTTGTGCAGGGGGCATCTTAATCTAAGTCTATTGTCTTCATCTAATATGCGCATTTCATTCACGGGGGATGACGGTTGTACCGAGAAATTGGCTGTTGTGAGTAATGTTGCTGAGGGCTCTGAAGTAGTTGTTGAAGAAATTTCAGCTGATACTTCTGGTCGCTCATTTGTGATAAAGCTTCCAGGATCAGAAGTGTTGTGTTTTTGGTGTTCGGAGAAGTCAAAGGATCGTGGAATGGAACTCCTTGCAAAGGTCTGTCACATCATCTTTTTTCTGGAAGTTATATGCACATGCGAAGGGATCGTACGCAGCAATAACATCAATTATCTCATTAAAGACAAGGAGTTATTTCCTTTTCTCTTCTCTTAGGCACAATTCCACAGTTTTACCCTCAAGGCTAGTTGCTGTGACTTAAAAAAGTTCAATGTATTTTTTTATTTATGTGAAGCAGACTTGTGATTATTTGTACCCTTCCTGACTTTTAGGAAAATGGAAACAAATAAATAAATAAATAACAAAAGGAAAGAAAAATCTGCTAGATTCCTTTGATTTGTTTGCACGTGACTGGCTTTGCAGGTTAACCAGTCTCCAACCTGAGAAAGCAATTGTCAAATTTCTATTGCCGCACAGGCACTTTCAGCAAAGTGAACGCTGTAAGAACCAGATAAAAAAAATGTGCAAGAAGGATGAAAATTACCATACTACCCGATAATAGTTTAGCCTACGATTATCACCTTGCACCACCTGCAACTAGTACATTTAATCTCGTAGGAGAGAGATTAGGAATTAGGATGCTTAGCTTTGCTAGGAGGCTCTTGCTTTTGCCCCATTCACTGATAATTTTGTGCTTCATACTTCACAGGGTTTGGTTTGAGAACTTTCTATCCGTTGTATCTACATTTACAAAATTCTTACGTTTTTATTCTCTTTATGTTGCAGATGAAGAATCTATTGAGAAGGAAGCCGTCTTTAGCTCGTCTAACTGGAATTTGTGAATCACGCCTTGATTCTTTTGCAACTCACATCCGGGCGTACCTTCTTGGTTCATCAAACACAGCAGAAGCTGATCTACTTTCTTTGTCAGGTGAATCATCTGCAGGCGTACATGCATCAGACACATACATCCATTCTCCACCCTTGGTTTCAAAGTCTTCTCGCTGCCGGTTTACAGCAGCCCATACAAAGGGACAACCCTCACACCAAGGCAGTCTCAGTCCTCGGCCAAACACTTTCAAGGATGGGACTGCAAGAAGTTCTTCCTCCATCAGAAACAATATAAAAGAGAAGCTTAAGCGCCGGGGGGATACTCATAATTCTAGCTTCTTGTCCATCAGCCCGCCATCTATACCTGTATCAACTTCATGTACCCAATCTAGCCACCAACCTGAAGATGAAACTGTCAGGGGCAGTGACAGCTGCAGCTTTCTGCCCTCTGTTACTCTTTCTGAAATGCATTGTATATCCTCTTCTTCTTCCTCATCGATCCCTCTGTTGCTCAACCTTCCTTCACCCCTCATTAGTTCCTCAAATTCTCTATTCTCGCCATACTACTGTTTGTGTCCTCCCTGCCCATCAGCACTTCAGTATCCTGTAGCCCCTTCTCGTCTGCCCATTACTTTCAATGAGTCTATGCCTCTTCCACCTTTATCATCCTTGTTGTCAGCAGCTGTGCCTCCTGTCTCTCTAGTTACATCAAGTGTTCCACTCAATATTCCTAGTCTTCCAACATTAAATCTTCCTTCTCTTTTCCCTGAATCCTTTGCTCGTCTCTCGATTCCTGTCACCTCATTGATTACATTACCAACTTCCCAACAAATTTCAACCTTTTCCGGATACATGTCTGATCCAATTGTGCACACTCCGGTAATTGATGTTTGCTCCTCCGGCCAAGGATACCTTGTGAGTGCTGGACCTGCAATGTCTTCAGTCATGCCGCCTTTGCTTCCAAGCTTTAAAAATCATCCTCTCATCTCAAGCACAGAGTCTGCAGTGGAAAACAGTGCGAGGGAAACACTTAGGATGCTTATGGCATCTCCACCAAAATTTACTTATCAAAAGCCAATGATTGTTATTCCAGGGACTGATGGAATGAATCACAATGCAACAGTTATTCCTGTGAGTGTGTTTAATATTTACCCTTGTATTTTGAAGTCCGAAACATCTTTGTCCTGTTTGGACTCTAAATGAAGTCCTCTCTCTTTCTGACTCGTTTGCTTGATCTGTGAAGGGGAGCAACCATGATGTAGCGGCTGATGTGAGCCAGGGCCTTTACGGTGGTGCCTTCATAGATGTTGAAGCAGTTGCAATGGGCTTATCTTCCATGGGTTTATCATTGTCAAGCAGTAAGGCTGATGGCTGTGTTAAAATAGGCAGGCAGGAGCGAAACGACCATGGCTTTACAGAGGAGAGTTTGGAAGACTGAATTGACAGAAATTGATGATTGCAGTTGCAGCTGTATATTCCTGTAGGCGGTTGGTTAGCATATAAAATGGGCATTGTAGGATTTTGCATGTGGGCCGCTTGGCTTGAAAATGGCATCCGCTAAGGAGTGGTTATTGATTTTTTTTTCCCCTTTCTTTCTATGTGTCGTTCAGCTTGTAACTAGCTTGTTGGTGTATTGCTAAGGTTCTCTGATGTAATTGGTTGTAATTTTGAAAGCTTAATTCGTGGTGAGACAATAAAAAAGAAGAATTTGTTTTGAGTAGCTCGATGTTTGATTGAATGAATGCCATCAAGAGTCCAGAATGAGCTGGCCAACTCAGTTTGGTACTGTTTCAACAGTCATCATAACGTTTTCGGTATTCAAGCTGTAGAAAATCAAATTCCTTGCAGTAATTCGTGCTCTATTCTGCAGGTCCCTGGTAGATGGAACAGTCTCAAGGGATCAGTTCGCTCTCTCTCTCTCTTTGAGAAGTGGGATACTTCCTTTCTGGGCATTGATAATTTCCGTAATGTTTTCATTACTCTTCTTCGTAAGTATGCTTCTCCTGTATTTATCCTTTGTTAATTGCATCTATACAGCTGGATTTTATTTATTTATTTATTTATTTCCTCCCATTCAAGTTTCAACTATCCACCTGTTCTTTAGTTGGCCTAAAATATTCAACTCTACTGAGTTATAGTCTCCTTCAACTCCCAAGTGGAGCTGGAGAGTCGTTTAACCTGCTTGCTATGAATCTGTACTTGTGTTATGGTGGACTTAGGATGCAACTTGCTATGCTTTTATATCTTTCTTTCACCGCCTATAGCTAGCACGTATCTTCATTTTATTTAAATATATATAGACATTAAACATATTGTTGGTAATGTAACGACAGTCATCTGGCTATAGCCTAAAAATAGGCTTTATTCACTGATAAACAAAGGGGAGACCGAGTCGGTGGGCTGTTTAAATGCTTAGTACTTCTGTTTGCAACGACAACAAGATGCAAACCTAATAAAGGGCTCTCTCTCTCTCTCTCTCTCTCTCTCTCTCTGGGTAGTGTAATAACCTTTAGACGAGTCCCTCCTTTTTTCTACTTTAATATTTGTGTGGTATTTCACAACTTTTTGCTATAATCTTATGATGAAATATAAGTATAGTTTACATACGAAATTATGTAATTTACGTCAAAATGGATAGTTTATTGGATAATTTAGTTCTGAAGATACTTAACTGTCGCACAAAGGTAAATGTTTGCTAATATTTGGATTAAGTATGAGAAAGAAGAGAGAGTTTTAGTATCTGTTGATGTATATAATCACAGTCACTAACCTCGGATGAGTTTAGTTTTAAAGAGCGGTAAGCTTTCTCTCCTAAAGCCCGGCAATGCCGACTCGATCAAAGGGTTAGCCTACAACAACAAGAAGGACCTCGGAAGAGGCGGAGTTGGGATCTCCTGGTTCCTCCGACGGTCAAGTTAGTAATGTGTGATAATCGGTGGGCGGGAATTCACTTGGAGAAGATTGCTTACCTTGTTAGGCATTCACGTTTCTCTTTTATAGGTAGGGTTAAGGGGTATTTCCGTCTTTCCATTAGTTTGGGAACCACCGGTGAGTCGACCCTCCCCTCCACGTGTGAGCCGAGGATTGGTCAACATCCCTCCACCGCTAGAGTGGCCGGCCTGCATGTGTCAAATTGGGCGTGTCGAGGGTTGGTGTGGTCTATTCGCCATTAATGGGATGGGATTGGCGGCGCCTGTAGCCGCATGGGTCCGAGGTGTCTTAAATACTGTGAGATGGGGGAATTAAGGGGCTGTCAGTGCATTTAATGTGATGTTGATGGGTTCGAGTACTGTGTGGCCGTCGTTTGAGTGGAGAGAACCACGCAGGGTGAGAGAAGGGGGGAGCCGTGGCTGGACGGCCGACTCCTGCGGCCCCCTGTCCCTTGGGATGATTGAGAGGCGGCGATTGGGAGCGCCTCATGCGTCGCTCTAGAGGATGAGTGGCCGAGAAGGTTAGGCCTGGATTCGTTCCACATTGTTTGGAGGGGTCGGCAACTTGTAGGAAGGGGTCGTAAGGGGCGACGGGTTGGAAGGACGACTAACACCGCCTTTCGCGTCGTCCGAACGGGCTAGCGGTTGGAGGGTGATAGCTAGTCGCCCCCATGTCGTCCGGGGACGGCGGCGTGGAATAGTTACGAGGTGGTCAATTGGTAGGCGGGCGGCCGTTACCGCCTTCGCGTCGTCTGCGGGAGAGGGTTGTCGATGGGCCGACCGGTACCTCGGCTATGGCGATAGCCGTCTAGGGGATCATGACAGGGTCGGTAAATGCAGGCCGGTCGGTGGGTTGGGTGTGGAGGTTCGTGTCGGTTCTCATTGGTAAACAAGCGTCCGTCCAGATTAGCGTTTGGCTTCTCTCACTGATCACTGGTTAGTGGTTATGACCATAACAGTTGGCCCCTTTCGCTTGGAGTCGGTTGGAAACGAGTCCAAGTGAAACGAGTAAGTTGGCTTCGTCAGGAAACTGTTCGAGAGGGAATCCGAACGTTCCATTGATGGGACGTGGCTGACGTCAGCGGGCAGTTTTTTGGCCATCGGCTCTTCGCCTCCTAGTACGAGGGTGGGACCCACTGGGATTGCTTTTCGCCCCCCGAAGCGGCGCCTCGAGAGAGGGGCTTCAATCCTCTCCGTTGATCGCAAAAGGGAGCGCTGTTAGTGGGTCCCACCGTATAAGTACGAAGAGGTGAGTGGGAGGAGGGCATTCGTTTCCCCTTTCCCCCACCCACGAATTTGGGCGATTCTCCGGCGTGTGGTGAAGATCCGGCATGGATTCCGATCGTCATAAGCAACTTGATGAGTTCCGCTCGAAGGTTACCCAGGCGCAAATGAGGTCTTTGCGCTCAGAATTTGACATACCGGAGGCGTACAAGTTGGAGGCACCGGCGAAGTCATCTCCGTTATCTGACCACGGCGAGCAAAGGGCTCCCAGTATCTCAAACACTTGGAATGCGACCTCGGTACCCGCTGCACCCTTTTCCGAAAAGTGTTTGATGAGTTAGGTGTCTCCCCATGCAAATGGCCAAACTTCGATAGCCATATTGGTTGGCTTCACCGTCATCTGCCGTTGGCTCTCGATTCAGTAGGCGATGGCGTCTTGAGCCACTTGGTCGGCGTCACAGTCCAGAAGACGCCTCACTATTACCTCGAGATGTCGGGAGAATTCAAGGTTATCCTTGATCTGCCCAAGTCGATCAAAGGGTGGAAAGACAGGTTCGATGCAGGTGGGGGGCGACTCGAATTTAGGGTGTGCGTCTTGGCCAGAGATTAGGAGAGAAACCCTAGAGCCTACATCCTTGTCGGCCGAGCACCGGCGCGAGTTGGAGCAGATCGTTAACTACACGGGACCGCGTACCATGGAGGCTTTGCTTGACAGGTCGGTCTTGCGACTTCATGGGGTTTCGTCCACCCCTCCTGACCCTATTGATGAGGCGGGGCTCATAATGTGACCTTGGGGAGACAATTGAGAGAACGTTGAGTGAACCGCCGGATGTGGAGCTTGAAGGAAAGAGGTTAGCTTCGGTATGCAGCAAAGCGTGAGCCGTCTTTAGAGGAACGCTTAGGCAGCGAGGTGAAGAGGCAGCGATAAGGGCGGCAAATAGCGGAGAAGCGGTCATATATCGAAAGATGCCGCTTTGGTTGGCGGGTCCGGTTTCGGAGGACGGCAAAAGAAAACCAGCCATGGTCCCCGAGGCTAGACGGGCAGGAGAGTATGGAGCATCCGATAGGGAGGAGTTGCTAGAGTCGGAAGAGCGGGAGGACGATCGACCGCCGACCGAGGCGAGGGGAGGTCGGCCTCCGAGGTACCGGTGCGCCTTTGGAGCTATGCCAGAGAGGCCCCTGGGGACGCAGTGCCCCCGTGGGAGGACGAGAGCCGGACACGGGGCCGACCATCGGGGTGGCTCACCGACAGGAAAAGAACCGCCGCCGGTCGTGAGCGAAGTTTTGCTCAGTGAGTGGCCCTCCTATCAGCGGTTGAGGGTGAGGATTGGAACCAAGCAAGTAGATTGATGGTGGGGACCCTTTCTTCCACCGCCGCTATGATGGGGAGCCGGATCGCGAACATCGGCATAGGCCGGCATGGTACATGGATGCTCGCTTCGTCGGTGTTAAGGTCGAGTTATGTACAAGGGAAGGTGGCGAAGCGATTCGGTTGCCGCGGATCGAGAGACTTTGGCGGCGATCCACGATGTCGACGCACATTATCTGCGGAGCTACTTGACCGTGGGTTGCTTAGTGGAGGGCGAGGCTGTTCGGTAGAACGCGTCGAACCACCAAGCCTATGAAAGGCTTCGAGAGAAGCATCGGCTACCGAGGCCGCCTAACGAGGACTTTGACCGGTTATCAAGGAGCTCTCAATTAAACAGCCGAGCTTGATGGCTGGCGTGAGATGGAGGTTAAGGACCAAGTTATCGTGGAACTCAAAGCCCGTGGAGAGAATGTTGGTCGACATAGCAGATCTGACGACTCCAGATGGGACGACCGGGTCGTCCGACGTTCTGAAGCCTTGACACAGCGGCTATGTGGTCAGAGAAGCGAGTCGCCAACCGCCAAGGCTCGGTTGGCGGAGGAGTCGGTCGCCCGTGAGCAACCGGCAAGGAGTGTGCGACTTAAGGAATCCTTAAAGCGTGGCGGAGAAAGAGGCGAAAACACACAGGTCGTTCGATTACGGTCATCCCTAAGAGAACAAAACCGCCGCCATCATTGAAGAGTACCGACAAAGCACAATGGGGAAAGTCGAAGTTGCTCGGCTTGTAAAGCGGGTTGTGACTTCATAGTTAAACAACTACCGTCGAGTATCGGGGGTCCACGACCGGCCGATATCCTCCGAGTATAGCCGCCGCATGCACCTCCTTCGAGATTTGAGGCGGCGGGTGCGAGTGCGACCTAGGCGACAACGACGCCGAGGGGAGAGGAGGACGGATCATCAGCGGTGGCTCGCAAGTGACGCCGACCGGTCCGTAGCTTAGGTTTTAAGCACTTGTTTGTAATGTAATCGGTGTATTTTGTACTTGTTCAAATGAATGCAATAAAAGTTTGTTTTCGTAGTTGTGTTTTGTGTAAGCTTTCTATGGTGAGATTATTTGGTGAATTGGCGGCTTAGCATGATCTGGTCACGCTGGCGCCTTGAATGGCCGGACGGTCTTCCATTGGGCGGCTGCCCGGGGCGGCCTCGTCGATTGAGGCGGCCTTTGGGGTCACTGTTCTTGTTGTTGGCTCGTTGGGCGGTAGGCGGTCGATCCGCCCGGACAAAAGCGGGCTTAGTTTTTGGCAACGATGCTTGTGATGATAAGCCTTGACGCCAACGGTACTTTAGCGTCGAGCAAATTCGGCGAAGCGTGGGCCATAAAGGCGGGCTTTTCAATTTTCAAGTGGCGGTTCGCGTTTGAGCATCGATCTCGACCGTTGGGTTGGCGCCTTCGAGGCGGACCGTGGGCATTACGGGTGTCTATATATATACCCTTACTCCATTTGGGGGTTTCTTTTTGCACTTTCTAAAGACCTATCCTCTTCTTCTTTCTCAAAAGCAAATTTTCTGCCATGGCTGCTTCTACTCCCGCTCCTGTTGACAGGATCGCCAAGCTCAAATCTTGGCAATCGAAGAAGAGGACACGGAGGATCCACGAGCGTGCGATCTTCTGTGGGGTTCCGGTTTCTCTTCGAGAAAACGGCGCCATTGTCGATCATGGCGTGGATAAACTACCGTGATATGGCGACTTGGACAATGGCTGCGCCTCCCCTGCCGGCGTTAAGTGAAGAGGCTATGCGAACGGCTCGGGGTGTCTCCGATGCAGTTTGCCCCTAACGCCATCGCCACGATAATGGCGTTCTTGGTGATTTGTCACCGCGTGAAGGTGGTGCCGACTCTTCAACTTTTCGGCAACCTCGTCACGGTGAGGGCGACAAAGAAGGACGCCCATTTCTTCTTCGGGTATGTGGGTGGTCGGTTCGTCGACATTCCAGACTCGAATAAGGACTGGAAGAACAAATTCGTCTGGGTTTTTGGCGCCGACGCCGAATTGGCTTGCCGTTCATGGCCGGAGATTAACAAAGACGGCCTGAAGAATCTTCCTCTCTCGTGGGCGAGAGCGACTGGACAAGTTCCGCCATTATTCGTGGTCGGAAGGGCTATAATTTGTTTGACAACGCCGAGGGTAGCGGGCTATCCTTCGCTCGACCGACCGGGTCGACGAGGACAGGAGAAGGAGCCGCCGAGGCGCTTCACAACAAGCCGAGGATCCCAAGAGTGGGGCTCTAGCCCGACGAGGCTGGCTGACTGCGACTCCCGCAGAAGAAAGTCAGGGGAGGGGGGTTGTCGGCTGCGGAGGCGCAGCAGGTGGAGGAGAAGTTTGAAGAAATGGCGGCTAGGCTGCAGGTGAAGAGGCCTCTTCCTCCATCCGGGGCCGACCGACCGAAGAAGAAGAAGAAGAAGACGACGAAGGAGTTGGTGGGGCCGACCTTGGGGGAGGCGGTCGAGAGGGTGGTCTCCGAGCAGGCCGAGGACGTCACTGGGGAATTCCCGACCGCTGGGGAGAGTCGTCCACAAGTCCTCCCGGCACTGCGAGGTTGTGTCGGAGGGGTCCCATCAGTGTGGCGTCGGTTAGTGGCGGTGGGGTGCGGCTGCGGCGGTGAGGCTCCGGCCGACCAAATGATGGAGACGCCCTCTGAGGAGCCTACTCAGAGGTCAGGGAAGGAGGCAACAAGCTGTAAGAATCGGCTCCGGTGGGACCTCGTGAGCACTCAAGGACTTGGGCATAGAGCTTCCTTTCCGCCATCGATTGCCGAGGTGGGTCGCTTGAGGTGGAGAGGCTGCGATCCCGGCTCATTGGCAACTGTGGGAGGGGTACTCGGCAGGGGAGCCTTCCCGGCGGCAATTCATCCACGAGCATTCCCTCCTTAGAGAGGGCACGGTGCTTCTCTCGGGGTGGGGGCAGGTTCGTCGCCTCGGAGCAATTCACTCTCCCCCACGACAAGGATCTCCTGGAGGAGACGCCCTCAGCCGGCCTCCGGCAAGCCCTCTTGAGTTACCACACTCGAGGGGCCTTGGTAGGGGAGGAGCTTTACGGCCGGCTATCTTGCGCCATGAATGCCGTGAACGACTTGGCGGAGAGGTTGGTCGCGAAAAGAGGAGCCGGGAGGAGGCGGAGAAGAGGGCGACCGCCCTTGAGGCGGAGAAGTCAGAAGTCGGCGCCAAATGGCTCGCTGAGTTGGAGGCCAAGCAATCTACGATCGCTGATCTTCAAACTCGCCATTGAAGCGAGCGGTCGTTATTGTCGTGAAGTCGCCCGGTTAGGAGGACGGTTGAAGGCTCCGAGAGGGAGATCGAGGAGTGGAAGGCAATGCATTGAGAGGCCGGAGGGCGAGCCGGGGCCGAGAGTTGAGAGCCGAACTTGCGGGTCGCCTCGATGAGTCGGCGCCCATCGACTGCTGTGGACGACGCCAAATTGATCGAGGCTCGGCTCAAGTCTGCAACGCCGGAGGAGGGCAAGAAGGAGGTCATTGAAGAGTACAGGCAGGGACCTATGGGGAAAGTGGAGCTGTCCCTAGCTATCAAAGCGGGCTATGATTATTTGAAAGCCCAACTTCCTTCGGAGGTTCTCTCGACGTTGAGGCTCACGTATCCCAGTGGAGGGTTCTCTGCGTTCTCAAGGCCTAGAAGCGAGGGAGAGCGAGAGAGCTTAAGCGCCGGGGGCGACCACGAGGAGGATGAGGACGACGAGGAGGACGAGGATGACGATGGAGAGGAGGGAGACGGCGGCGAGGGAGGAGATTAGGCTGCTCTGGGCACTTTGTTCATTTCTTGCTTTGTTGTTAGTTGGAAAGTCTTGTATTTGTATGCATATTTTACTGGTGAATGAAAATTTGGTTTGCATCTCTCTGCGCCGAACTCTTTCTTTTGTGATGCCCTTCCTCAAGCTGTGATTATAGCGACTTTGGCCGGACTGGCCGTCATCCATGTTTCGTACGACATGGCAAATGGGTCGAGACCGCGGGTCGTCGCCTCGTCGGCGACCGATAATTCAGCGTTCGATTAAGTGGTCGGAGTGAATGAGTCGGGTCGGCCATCGGGTGCTAGGGTCGTTGTCGGCCGTGGAGGGGGCGACTATTCGTTCCTCGATTTGAGCATAGGTGTTGTCAGTGGGCCGTCAATTGGTGGCTGACTCTTTAGCTTCCGGGATGGGCGGTTGGTTTCATTTAAGACAGGCGCTTCGGTGTTTTTCGAGATGACGATTCGGTTCGGGTGACTCCTCGAGTTCCACACTCTTTAATTTCTTCCGCTGATCGCGAGGGGCTTAGCATTTATGGGCTCTATTATAAATAGGGAGGAGGCCATCTCTTATCGTGCTCTCGTTAAGTGGTGGCCACTTGTCCTTACTCATCTCTAAGGTTTCAGATTGGGGAGCGCCGGTGAGTTTCTTGAGATGGTTGGGGGTGGGAGTGGATTCTCTCCCGAGTTCACCATTTTCGGGGTTTCATGAGGCCGTGGTAGTTCGGTCATCTGCTGAAGAAAGGGGAAAACCCTCGCTCAGATCCAAAGAATTGGGGCACGGTTCGTGATCGCTGTCAGATCTATTTCGAAGAGATGGGTGTGTCAAGTGTATCTCAGAAGAAAGGTGTTTTGTTTACATCCATGGATTCTCGATTTATTGTCGATATGGAGCCATGGGGTCCGCACCCAAAATCCTTTGGTAGTACTTCACTCGGCTTAGACGAGGTGAGCAGAGGACGACGAAAGGCGAAGACACCGAGGCCAAATGACTATTAGGATGTATATCTAGGCTTGTAGTTTTAATTTTTCTTTTATTTTGGTATTTGGACGTGCGGTTTATTGTAAAGCTTTGCTTGGAATATTAATGAAAGGTCGCATTCCATGGATGGTTGTTTATTCGATTCATTTATGTCTCCTTATTTTTTTTTTTTTTTTGAAAGCTTGTAAGCCCCTGTGAGGCTCATAATAAACATGGTAAGTGGATCGAAAACAAGTCGGCCCCCGTAGGTCTTAATGTTGGCGAGCCGATCTGTTTTGAGGCAAAGAGCAAGCTGAGCGGCTCCGCGTGGGGCGGCGACTCCGTGAAAGGGCGACCACGTAGGTGGGCGCCTAGGACTTACGTGGCGCCTAGGTCTTAATGTTGGCGAGCCGATCTGTTTTGAGGCAAAGAGCAAGCTGGCCGGCTCCGTGGGAAGCGGCGACTCCGTGAAAGGGCGACCACGTAGGTCGGGCCTAGGACTTACGTGGCGCCTAGGTCTTAATGTTGGCGAGCCGATCTGTTTTGAGGCAAAGAGCAAGCTGAGCGGCTCCGCGTGGGGCGGCGACTCCGTGAAAGGGCGACCACGTAGGTGGGCGCCTAGGACTTACGTGGCGCCTAGGTCTTAATGTTGGCGAGCCGATCTGTTTTGAGGCAAAGAGCAAGCTGGCCGGCTCCGCGTGGGGCGGCGACTCCGTGAAAGGGCGACCACGTAGGTGGGCGCCTAGGACTTACGTGGCGCCTAGGTCTTAATGTTGGCGAGCCGATCTGTTTTGAGGCAAAGAGCAAGCTGGCCGGCTCCGTGGGAAGCGGCGACTCCGTGAAAGGGCGACCACGTAGGTGGGCGCCTAGGACTTACGTGGCGCCTAGGTCTTAATGTTGGCGAGCCGATCTGTTTTGAGGCAAAGAGCAAGCCCGAGCCGGCTCACGGGGAGCCGGGCGACCAGAGGACGACCACGAGGTCGGGCCTAGGACTTACGTGGCGCCTAGGTCTTAATGTTGGCGAGCCGATCTGTTTTGAGGCAAAGAGCAAGCCCGAGCCGGCTCACGGGGAGCCGGGCGACCAGAGGACGACCACGAGGTCGGGCCTAGGACTTACGTGGCGCCTAGGTCTTAATGTTGGCGAGCCGATCTGTTTTGAGGCAAAGAGCAAGCTGAGCGGCTCCGCGTGGGGCGGCGACTCCGTGAAAGGGCGACCACGTAGGTGGGCGCCTAGGACTTACGTGGCGCCTAGGTCTTAATGTTGGCGAGC
Organism: Asparagus setaceus; assembly: GCA_012295165.1. Lineage (NCBI taxonomy): Eukaryota > Viridiplantae > Streptophyta > Magnoliopsida > Asparagales > Asparagaceae > Asparagus > Asparagus setaceus. The sequence continues at coordinate 15,687,732 of CM022707.1, forward strand.
CGATCTGTTTTGAGGCAAAGAGCAAGCTGGCCGGCTCCGTGGGAAGCGGCGACTCCGTGAAAGGGCGACCACGTAGGTGGGCGCCTAGGACTTACGTGGCGCCTAGGTCTTAATGTTGGCGAGCCGATCTGTTTTGAGGCAAAGAGCAAGCCCGAGCCGGCTCACGGGGAGCCGGGCGACCAGAGGACGACCACGAGGTCGGGCCTAGGACTTACGTGGCGCCTAGGTCTTAATGTTGGCGAGCCGATCTGTTTTGAGGCAAAGAGCAAGCTGAGCGGCTCCGCGTGGGGCGGCGACTCCGTAGAAGGGCGACCACGTAGGTGGGCGCCTAGGACTTACGTGGCGCCTAGGTCTTAATGTTGGCGAGCCGATCTGTTTTGAGGCAAAGAGCAAGCTGGCCGGCTCCGTGGGAAGCGGCGACTCCGTGAAAGGGCGACCACGTAGGTGGGCGCCTAGGACTTACGTGGCGCCTAGGTCTTAATGTTGGCGAGCCGATCTGTTTTGAGGCAAAGAGCAAGCTGGCCGGCTCCGTGGGAAGCGGCGACTCCGTGAAAGGGCGACCACGTAGGTGGGCGCCTAGGACTTACGTGGCGCCTAGGTCTTAATGTTGGCGAGCCGATCTGTTTTGAGGCAAAGAGCAAGCTGGCCGGCTCCGCGTGGGAAGCGGCGACTCCGTGAAAGGGCGACCACGTAGGTGGGCGCCTAGGACTTACGTGGCGCCTAGGTCTTAATGTTGGCGAGCCGATCTGTTTTGAGGCAAAGAGCAAGCTGGCCGGCTCCGCGTGGGAAGCGGCGACTCCGTAGAAGGGCGACCACGTAGGTGGGCGCCTAGGACTTACGTGGCGCCTAGGTCTTAATGTTGGCGAGCCGATCATTTTGAGGCAAAGAGCAAGCTGGCCGGCTCCGCGTGGGAAGCGGCGACTCCGTAGAAGGGCGACCACGTAGGTCGGGCCTAGGACTTACGTGGCGCCTAGGTCTTAATGTTGGCGAGCCGATCATTTTGAGGCAAAGAGCAAGCTGGCCGGCTCCGCGTGGGGCGGCGACTCCGTGAAAGGGCGACCACGTAGGTGGGCGCCTAGGACTACGTGGCGCCTAGGTCTTAATGTTGGCGAGCCGATCTGTTTTGAGGCAAAGAGCAAGCTGGCCGGCTCCGTGGGAAGCGGCGACTCCGTAGAAGGGCGACCACGTAGGTGGGCGCCTAGGACTTCGTGGCGCCTAGGTCTTAATGTTGGCGAGCCGATCTGTTTTGAGGCAAAGAGCAAGCTGGCGGCTCCGCGTGGGGCGGCGACTCCGTAGAAGGGCGACCACGTAGGTGGGCGCCTAGGACTTACGTGGCGCCTAGGTCTTAATGTTGGCGAGCCGATCTGTTTTGAGGCAAAGAGCAAGCTGGCCGGCTCCGTGGGAAGCGGCGACTCCGTAGAAGGGCGACCACGTAGGTCGGGCCTAGGACTTACGTGGCGCCTAGGTCTTAATGTTGGCGAGCCGATCTACATTTTGAGGCAAAGAGCAAGCTGGCCGGCTCCGTGGGAAGCGGCGACTCCGTGAAAGGGCGACCACGTAGGTGGGCGCCTAGGACTTACGTGGCGCCTAGGTCTTAATGTTGGCGAGCCGATCTGTTTTGAGGCAAAGAGCAAGCTGGCCGGCTCCGCGTGGGAAGCGGCGACTCCGTAGAAGGGCGACCACGTAGGTGGGCGCCTAGGACTTACGTGGCGCCTAGGTCTTAATGTTGGCGAGCCGATCTACATTTTGAGGCAAAGAGCAAGCTGGCCGGCTCCGCGTGGGGCGGCGACTCCGTAGAAGGGCGACCACGTAGGTGGGCGCCTAGGACTTACGTGGCGCCTAGGTCTTAATGTTGGCGAGCCGATCTGTTTTGAGGCAAAGAGCAAGCTGGCCGGCTCCGTGGGAAGCGGCGACTCCGTAGAAGGGCGACCACGTAGGTCGGGCCTAGGACTTACGTGGCGCTAGGTCTTAATGTCCGGATCACATGGGCCACGACTTGGCGGTGGGTATGCTCCTTGACTTCGACTTGGCGTGGTTGGGCAACCCGTTTTGACTTGGCGAGTAGAGCGTGGTTACTCAATTGGCGAGTGGGAATCACTGTCGCGACTAGGTGAGGGGTTCCTTGACTCGCCCTAACCGAGAGGGAAAGCCTCAACTTCGACTTAGTGGGAGTGGTAGGTTAAACTTGACTAGGTAAGTTGGGTCGCCTGTCTCAACTAGGTGAGAAGGGTTCCTTGACTCGGCGTGGCGAAGGGTTCCTTGACTTCGACCAGCGAGGAAGGTGCTGAACTACACCCGATAAGGAAGTTACCTTGCCTCAAGCTAAGAGAGTGGGATGTCGGCTCGTGTTAGGAGAGTAGGGCGCACCTTGACTCGGCCTAGTGGGAAGGGTCCCCTAAACTTCGGCTCAACAAGCGGCCATCCGACAACAGGATGAAATTGGACTTTCATGATCCATTTTTGAGAAGGCGGTTTGATCTGGCTATGACAGTGATTATTTAAGACGCTTGTACCATTTAAGACAAGGATAATTGTCGGGAAAAATTCTATTTATATTGATGGCTTTTGGCGAGATTTACAATGCTAGTTTATTGAAAAACTTCTGAGGTGTTCTATGTTCGGGGATGGGGTAGGACTCTCCCATCGGGACCGGCGATATGTTAGGGGCGTGGTTCTTGAGGGCGGTGTAGGGTCCCTCCCACTAGCGCCAACTTGCGTCACGGTGTCCTTGTCGAGCCGCCTTCCTCGGCACTAGGTCGCCCACTTGGAATCTCCTCGGCGGACTTTCTTTGTTGTAATGTCGGGCGATCCGTGATTGATTGGCGACTTGTCGGTGTAGAGCGGTTGCGGATCTCCTCCATCAAGTCCGGTGTCCTCGGCGTCCCTCGGAGTTTGTTTCTTCATCAAAGTGTTGGAGCCGGATGGTGGGCATGCCGACTTCAACTGGGATCACCGCTTCTGCTCCATAAGTCAGCATGAATGGGGTTTCCCCGGTTGAATTCTTGTGGGTCGTCCTGTACGACCATAAGATGCTCGGCAGTTCTTCAACCCAATTGCCGAGTGCTTGGTCGACCTTCTTCCTCAAAGCTTGGAGGATGCATTTATTGGCAGCTTCTGCCAGCCCGTTGCACTTGGGGTGGGCTACCGAAGCGAACTTGAGCTTGATCTCCCATTCTTCACAAAAATCTTGGAATCCTCATTTCTTTGGCGGGTGCGTTGTCGGTGATGAATGGCGGGGGCGCCAAAGCGACATCTGATCGACTTCCAAGCGGCGGTGATGTTGGTCTCCCCAATCTTCGCCAAAGGCTCGGCCTCGATCCATTTGGTGAAGTAGTCGATGGCGACTATCAAGAATTTACGCTGCCCTGAGGCAATGGGGAGCGGCCCCAGTATATCCAGTCCCCATTGGGCGAAAGGGAGTGGGCTGAAGATAGAAGTGAGTTCTGTGGCGGCGGCTCTAGGAATCTCTGCGAAGAATTGACATTTTTTGCATTTGGAGGCGAGCGGAGAATGGCTCTCGATGGTCGACCGATAATATCCTTGGCGTATAATCTTACGGCAAGAGTTCTTGCCCGGGTGGTTTCCGCAGTGCCCTCGTGGATTTCCTTAGAACATAATCGGCCCGGTCGGAGGCAGGAGATAGGGCCCCACCCGCCTAGGTAGGATGACCGATAGAGCTGGCCGTCGATCATGAGGTAGCGGCGGTGACCCTCTGCAAACTCTTAGCCTCTGCCGGGTGATTGGTAAGAGGCCGGTGTCAAGAGTTGGATGAAAGGTCCATGCGAGGATTCCGAAGAGTCGGTGCGCATGACATCTGAAGGGACTTCGCGATCTTTGGAATGGGGAAGTGTGTCGGCGAAGATGGGTCCGGAGCTACTCAAGGAACCGGTCGATGCTAGCTTTGACAAGGCATCGCTTCGGCGTTAGCGGTGAGGGACTTGGATGATCTTGAAGTTGGCGAAGTGGGGAGCGGGTCCTTGACAATCTTCGTGTATTGAGCCATCCTTTTATCTTTGCGGTACTTGCCGTTAACGATGAGCGACCAAGCGAGAGTCGGCCGGCCTAATTAGACTCGGCTTTGGGCGCTAGAGGCGGCCTTGAGCCGACTATGAGGGCTTCGTATTCGGCCTCATTGTTCGAGGCGGGGAACTTGAAGGCGATGGACTGCTCCGTGACTGCCCCCTCGGGGCTGCGCAGGACGACGCCGGCTCCGCTCCCCGCCTCACTTGAGGATCCGTCCACCTTCAACTCCCACCAAGAAGCGACTTCAGGGGAGTCGGCTCCAGGTTCGGGACACGGGGGAAGCGCTGCGGCTCGCCCGGCCAGCTTGGGGGGTATGGGTTGAGCAGGAGTAGCTAGGTCATCTGCTTCGCCATCTGGCGAGGTGGACTCTATGAGGAAGTCGGCCAACGCTTGCGCTTTTATGGTGGTCACGGGCTGGCCGAACATCATATTATTGAGTTCGATCGACCATGCCACCATCCTTCCGATGTGGTGGGACTTCCTGTGATTTCTTCATCGGAAGGCTTGTCGCCGCGATAATAGGGTGCGCTTGGAAGTACGGACGAATCGGCGAGCCGTAGTGATGAGTCGCGAAGCGCCTTTTCGATTAAGGGTAGTTCAACTCCCACGCTCTCAAGATCCGGTGACATAGTAGGCTTACGGATGTGGTCTTCTTCTCTAACTAACGCCGAGCTCACCGCTTCGGGCGAGACGGCCAGGTATAGGTATAGGGTCTCCCCTTCTACCGGTTGGCTCAGGAGTGGTTTGGTGCTCAAATATGCTTTGAGTTCTGGCGGCATTCTTGGTCCATTCCAACTTCTTCTTGGGATCTTTGGCCCCTCGAGAACTTTGAAGAAAGGAGGCTTCTCTCTAGGCTTGGGCGGGGAAGCCCCAAGGCTATCTTCCCATTGAGCTTCAATGTCCTTCATGGTGCGCTGCTCGAAGTCGCCGATGGCTTCTATCTTCTCGGGTTGATCTCAATCCCTCTGGGTGATCATAAATCGAGAATTTTCCGACCGCACTCCAAAAGCACATTTGGTCGGGTTGAGCTTCATCTTGATGGCAGGTGGTGAAGGTCTCCTTCAGTCGGTGATATGGGCGGCCGCCAATCTCGACTTCACCAAGATGTCGTCCACATAGGCTTCCACATTGCGGCGGTGGGCCTTGAAGATCTTGTTGACCCGACCTCGGTAGGTCGCGCCGGCATTCTTGAGACCAAAGGGCATCACTTTGTAGCAAAAGGTGCCTCGATGGGTGATGAAGGGCGTCTTCTCGATCATGCCTGCGCCATGCGGATCTGGTTGTAACACGAAAAAGCATCCAAGAAACTTAGCAACTGATGTCCCTTTTCGTCCACCGGTGATCAATGCGGGGAGGGTAAACGTCCTTGGGGCATGCTTTGTTGAGGTCGGTGAAGTCGACGCCGTCCTCCATTTGCCGCTAGACTTCTTCACTAGGGCGGCGTTGGACAACCACTCGGGTATTGGACCTCCCGAATGAAGTCCGCTCTCGGGAGCCGCTCGACTTCCTCTGCTGCGCTTTGCCTTTCTTTCGGGCCCAGTGCCTCTTCTTGTCGAACGGTTTGGCGTGTCGGTCGACGAGAGCTCATGGCAAATGGCGTCGGCGAAATACGGCATGTCTTACGGACTCCAAGCAAACACATCGAGATTAGATAAAGAAAAGTAGTTATCGCACCTCTTAATGGCTCAGGAGGTGGATCCGATCTGAGTGTCCTCTCGCCTTGTGGTCGATGGGAATCTCATGGAGGTCCTCAAGCTGGAATCGTCCTCTCGCTCCTCTCCGAGCTGGCGAACCGTCTTCTCGATGGGCATGGCGGTCGCGACTCCTTTTCCCTTGGTGGAGAGGGCGTAGCAAGCTCGGGCTTCCTTAGGTGCGCTCGGACCCACTCCCGATGCGGGAATTTGATCATTTGATGATAGGTGGGCCGGGATGGCCCTTGGTGTGGAGGGCGTTGACCCAAGATGACATTATGTGCCGACTTGATGTCCATTACTACAAGCTGGGCGTCCACGGTCGATGTACGGAGGCTGCCCAACGGTCGAGGGAAGGGTGATTTGCCCCTACAGGCGAGAATGCCCCGTGAAACCAATCGGTGACCTAAAGGCGGTGGAGCTTGGACTTATCAATACCCATACGGTTGAGCAGCGTCCAAAACAATATGTCGACAGAGCTCCGGTGTCGATCATGATCCTCTTCACTTTAAAGCCGTAGATATCGGTGATATGACGATAAGTCGTCATGAAGTCTCAACGCCATCCAAGTCGGCCTCACTGAAAGAGATGGATACATCGGCCTTCGCTTCTTGTCACATTGTTCACCGTAGGGCATGCTTGGCATACCTCTTTGGGCGTTGTTGGACTCCCCTCCTAAGGTCGGACCCCGCTGATGGTGTTGATGACTCCCAGACTCCCTTGGCTTCCCTGGCTCGGGGTCAGGGAGTCTGAGGGGCCGAGGCGGGCCGTGATCGTCTCTTTGGCTTGTTGCTCTCGGTAGATCAAATTCTTCAAGAAGCCTCTTTGGATGAGGTCTTCAATGTCCTTCGGAGAACCACGGCACTCTCACGGTGTCGTGGCCGTGGTCGGTGGTATCGGCGAATCGCCCATGAGTCTCTCTTGCTGAGTTCTGCTCTCATGTGGCCGGGGCTTGTGGAGGAGCCCTTCTCTCTGGGCCTTGTCCAGGGCCCCAGAAAGGGAGGTGTTGAGGACTGTGAACACCGGGGGGGGAGTATCTGCTCTTCTATCCTCCCTCCTGTCGAACCGACCACTGCGGTTGTTCTTGGGAGGAGGATTCCTTGGGATGTGCCTCGGCTCACCCTCAGAAGTGGTGGAACCGACCTAGCGGGATGGGTTCTGGAGCGGCATAGGTGGTGGTGAGGAGGATGAGAATCTTGGCGTTGTTGGTGGGGGACGTGCCGGGGTAGTCGTGGCTGTCCTGCTGGACTCGGCTGCTGTGGCGATCTTGTAAGCTTCCGCTTCTTCCATGTTCATGTAAGCATGGGCTTTGGACATCAAGTGCTCGTAGCTCCTGATGGGCTTCTTGTTGAGGGCTTTGGACAGTCGCCGGTCGCTGACCGCTACCGTGGTCGCCATAGCTACTTTGCTCCCTTGGTCTTCGACTTCTAGCCTCTTCGCCTGAAACCTCTTGATGTAGGCTCTGAGGCTCTCGCCCGGCTCCTGCTTGGTTTGAATGAGCACACTGGAGGGCAATTTAGGCTTGGCGTTGGCCAAGAAGTGGTGGATGAGCTGCAGGCAGCTCTTGAAGCTACCAATGGACCTCTTCTCCAATGAGTTCCACCAAAGCTTGGCTTCTGTCAAAGGTAGGCAGCGACGAAATAATTAAAGCGGTACACATCATGATCATGGTGTTGTGGTAGTCTTGCACGTGCTCGGCTGGGTCTCTATCACCCCCGTACTTGTCCATTGTCGGCATCTTGAATTTCTCGGTCGGTGCTTTCATGATGGAGTCGGTGAAGGGGGTGTTCCCTCCGATGGCGTCGGCGACCGGCTGGTACACTTGATTGTAGTCGCCCGTGCGCTGGTGGGCGGTCGGGAATGGTGTTCTGGCGGTCTGAGTCGGAGAGTGTCTTGGGCGTGATCCATGGGCTGGGAAGAAGGGCTTTCATCGGTGAGTCGAATCTGGGGAGGCGGCGCTAAATTTGGCGCCATGGTAGCTGGTATTGTAGAGGTGAGGTGGCGCGCTCCTGGTGATTCCTCCGTGACTTGTCAAGGTGGGGAGTCTCCGGGAGCGGGACCTACTCTGATGGTCTGGCGGTGGAGTGGCGGTGGCGGAAGGTGGCCCTTGGCTATTCTTGGCGCTTCTTCTTATTAGGCCGAGAGTGAAGAGGTCGGTTGCAAAAGCTTGGAACCGGCATGCATGGTGGCTTGCATGGCTAGGGTGATCTTCGGTGGATTCACGGAGTTGGGCCTGGGTGACATAGCCCGCATGTAGGTCCTCCGACCCGGAAAGATCATCGCCGCTGGACATAGCTGCAAGAAGAAGAAAGGAGGCCCCACGGTGGGCGCCAAACTGTTGATGTATATAATCACAGTCACTAACCTCGGATGAGTTTAGTTTTAAAGAGAGCAGAGTCCGCTTTCTCTCCTAAAGCCCAGCGACGCTGACTCCAGTCAAAGGGTTCGCCTACAACAACAAGAAGGACCTGCGGAAGAGGCGGAGTTGGGATCTCCGGTGGTTCCTCCGACGGTCAAGTTAGTAATGTGTGATAATCTGGTGGAGCGGGAATTCACTTGGAGAAGATTGCTTACCTTGTTAGCTGTTCACGTTTCTCTTTTATAGGTAGGGTTAAGGGGGTATTTCCGTCTTTCCATTAGTTTGGGAACCACCGGTGAGTCAGCCCTCCCCCCTCCACGTGTGAGCCGAGGATTGGCTGAACATCCCTCCGCCTGCTAGAGTGGTGGCTGTCACAGTGTCAAATTGGAAATGTCGAGGGTTGGTGTGGTCTATTCGCCATTAATGGGATGGGATTGGCGCCTGTGGTGCATGGGTCCGAGGTGTCTTAAATCTTGTGAGAGATGGGGAATTAAAGAGGTGTCGGTGCATTTAATGTGATGTTGATGGGTTCGATCTTGTGTGGCCGTCGTTTGAGTGGAGAGAACCACGCAGGTGAGAGAAGGGGAGCCGGGTCGGACGGCCGACTCCTGCGGCCCCTTAGGGCGCCCCTTGGGATGATTCGCCGAGGGCGACGATTGGGGCGCCTCATCGTCGCTCTAGAGGATGAGTGGCGAGAAGGTTAGGCTGGATTCGTTCCACATTGTTTGGAGAATTCGGCAACTTGTAGGAAGGGGTCGAAGGGCGACGGGTTGGAAGGACGACTAACACCGCCTTCGCGTCGTCCGAACGGGCTAGCGGTTGGAGGGTGATAGCTAGTCGCCCCATGTCGTCCGGGGGCGGCGGCGTGGAATAGTTACGAGGTGGTCAATTGGTAGGGCGGACGACCGTTACCGCCTTCGGCGTCGTCTGCGGGAGAGGGTTGTCGATGGGCCGATGCAGCCTCTCGCGTCGGCTATGGCGATAGCCGTCTAGGGATCATGGCGATCGGTAAATCAGGAGGTCGGTGGGTTGGGTGTGGAGGTTCGTGTCGGTTCTCATTGGTAAACAAGCGTCCGTCCAGATTAGCGTTTGGCTTCTCTCACTGATCACTGGTTAGTGGTTATGACCATAACAGTATCTGTGTTATGACAAATCCCCAGGATAAACTAATATCAATCACACGAAAGCATGAAAAATATCGAGAACACACGAACACAAAGATATACGTGGTTCGGCTTGTAGCCTACGTCCACGGGCGAAGGAGGAGAATAGCTTTACTAAATTGTGAGGAATACAATATGGAGATCTCCCGATCACTCAATCTCAAATCACACCCCTGAAAGCACTTAATCTCTCTAACAATCTCTAACACCTAGAGAGCTAACCAAATAGAGAGCCAAATCAAGAACTTTTTGAATCTATTGTTTCAACCTGCAGAGCCCTTCTCACTTCTTACTGCTGCTGCCGGGTGGATCAACTATCTGCAGCCTTAATAAAGAACCATCCGTTCTTTCCCTTGATGCTGCGACCCTAGATTGGGTAAATTCTCATCAAAGATCTTCTGTCATATTTATAGAGACTAAGGATAAGAGTTGTTGTTATACACAGATTCTACAAGATAAGAATTTAATCTCAATAGAATAAATAAACTCTTTCGTCCTTATCTTAATACTAGACAAAGCTAATAGAAACTCTAATTAGATTGCATATCCTATTCAAGGATGAGTATTTGAATCACCCATAACAATATGTAAGTTTAGGTTGAAGAAGAAGCGATGAAATCAAATACTTATGGGTTTAGTTTGGAGAAGAAAAGGTCAGCTTCAACCATTTTGTGTTTAGCTTATTTTAGAGAAAAAGGAAAAGGGTGAGATGCCATTCAAAAGGATAAAAAAGAAAAAGAAAAAGAATAGAATACGCAGATTTTTCTTATAATGCGGAAGACTTTCCAATATGAAACTGGCTAGACTTTGTTTGATTGGACCACACCCTAGATGTATTCCTTGCTCCACCACTAAATCTATCTATTATTATAATGTGGAAGACTCTCCCAATATTCTAGGGGCTTAGATCTATGTTTGATTAATGTTTCTTATTAGGTGCTTAGCATTTAGGACTCGAATTAATATTACATGCTTAAACAAAGCAAATTGGTGAAGACTGGCCAATCCCAAGGAAAATAAATGATCTAGAATATACAAGCGGATGCTACTGTCTGCCTGTGATGTCTGCTGACTCTGCTCCTTACTGTATAAAATGTTCAGCTCAAGTTGATATATAAATGTATTAAGCTTGTTTTAACTTATATCTCACCGGCTTAATCATCATCACGTCACCATAAGAGCACTTCATCACGTCTTGTGCTTGAAGCAACTGCCTCAAATGAAGTCGTCAATTCATTACTGCAAACTTTTTATCAAGAGGGAGAAGTATGTATGTTAATTCTCCCATTGCCAACTAACCGATGATTAGATAGCTTTTGGATGATTAATTTATTTGCCACTAATCCATTAGAGTATTGTTAATTTTGAATTAAAGTACAGCTACTGTACTCTATGAACTAGCCTGATGCTTCTGACTTTAATCTTATATTCTTATTTATTCTTATTTAATATAGCTTCTGGTATTTATGTTACTGGGATTCTTTTGAGTTCATGGTTTCCATCTATGGGACAAAATGAGTTGATAAGTAGATGAGGTGAGCGTAAGATCTTCAATTATTATTAGTTTAGTGACAAGAAAATCGAACCCACATATTTGGTGGAATACTCGTTTCAAATTAAATTTTCACGAGTCGATTCTCACCGTCTATTCTCTTTTCTTTTCTTTTCTTTCTACGTAATTGATTAATGTGGTGCATCAAGAAAGATGTTTTGCTTTTACTGATTTATCCTATTGAGTTTGAAAAACTTGCAGGCTGCTTTTTGTTGCAATTTCTCATTAGGACACGTAACAAATCTTGTATGAGAAAAATGCTTTGTTTTTATCTTTCATTTCACTCCATTCTTTTTTTAGACAAACTGTAGAGAACAATTCTCCTGCACTTCATTTCCCTCCGTTCTTTTCTTAAAAGCTTAAAGCCTTAAATACTTTCTCCGCACTTTGACGTGCGGTTAAAAAGAAGGAAAAAAATTAAATTAAATGTCTAGTTTCAGATTTGTGTATGACTATTGCTACCATTGTATAATTGTGGCTCTCAACAATCAGTTTGGCTTTATCCCTCTTGTTTGTTGCGCCAAATCCTGAAAACCTTTGCAGATGTACCCGGTGGCTTCACTCTTCTACTTGAAATGGTATCAATAATAATAATAATAATAATAAAATTGTTATGATTGGAAGCGTATGAGCAAACAATACAAATGTATTCATATATTCCAGGAACTCATCAGTTGGAAACAAACAAACAAACCTTAATTCAGTCACATGTCCCTCAACAGAAAGACCTGGATACTGCTTTTGTTCTTTTGCTGCTCGCCTCTATGTCCTTTTTATATCTTGTTCCTCAGCTCAAAATCTCAACTGCTCCGTTGTAATTGTGAAGCAAAAAGTGATGGTGGATTTCTCTATTGAATTATTGAGAAGCAACAAAAACAGAGATAAGGAGGGTTATCTACCGCAGCCAATGGCCGCTCATCTGTCAATTTGTGGGGGTTTAAATTTTGTCCACGGATGAAAACAACCATTAGTGACGAGGCGACGTGGCTTAAACCAATTCCTATGGGTCGCCCTTATATTTAAAATCAAATAGGAGTAATAACTAACATTACACTTTCCTACTACCTATTTAGTTTGAAGTTTGTGATTCTACTGATTTTTATATAGTCTGTATGGATGATTTTAATTGATTATACTGTGTGCTATTTGGGTTGATTTATAATTAGTAGTATGTATTTTTCTATAAGAAAGACGTTTGTGGGAAATTTTATATATATATATATATTCCCGTCAACGTAGCTGGAGTAATGAACGTATTATAGCAATGCCAAATCTCTCATTAATGCTTGTGGGGTTTCATGATGAATACAAGTCAAAGTTCATTTTTCCACAGGATGTATTTAGTCTGACAAGAAATTATTCTGATTGCTATTTTCACAATAATTACTCTTTTTATATAAGCAACTATTATAAAGTTAATGGGATCTTCTGAAATAAATCCTAAAAGCATAATATTATTTTTATTGTTTATTGTTTATTTTGTGATGGTTTTCTCCTGTGAGCTCATTTTGCAATGATTTTTGGACGTTAAAAGATGGGATTAAAGCATGGAGCTAAGGCATTACACTTGTTATTGCTTTGCATTTGATTAAAAAGTATTAATTCCTTTTTTTTAGATCCAGCAACTAATAAAGTTACCATATTTATGCAAGTTCCTTTTTTTTCCCTCGCTACTTTGGGCATATGGGACTGAAATGCATGTTTGTACTTTAAAATTTTTTTTTTTTAAAAGTCGTATGCTTTAAAATTTTTGGATGGAAGTTTAGGTGTTGTGTAAACTGAAATCAAGTCAAAATTTGACTTGAACGCTGCACTGAGCTCTTTTGATGGAATAGGACAAACAAATTCAAGCTAGAAGACCAAAAACTATTATGCATGGCAAATTTTTACTCGTACATTGCTGGTGGCTTGAAGGCAGTTAGAGAAAGAGAAACATCAAAACGAGAGGTCAAATTATTCCACAGTTGTCCTCTATAAAACAAAAAAAAGGAACACCTATCAAAAGCAAAATATAGAAATACTTGGACAGAAAAAATTTAAGTTCTTTTTTATTTAATTTATTTGTTCTCCGGTAGTAAAATTTTTGACATATAAAAAAAAGAAAAAAGAAAAAAATCACACACGGGACCCTCTTTAGATAAGAGGAAGCAGAATGCTACGTATGTCCGCTGTTAATTTTAAAATTAATGATTATTATTATGATTCGTATAGTGAATTGTACAAGTTTAATAGTTATTTTATTTTTATTGATTGCATTAATTTTGCGTACTTTAATATTGATTTAAAATTAATAATAAAAGATTTTATTGGGAGAATCTTTATAGGATTTTTTTTTTCCCCGCAAAAGACTTAGCGTTAACTCCGGTGGTGACCGCAACTCGACAAAGAGAGTGCACTTGTTAAACAAACACTAATCATTTATTAACCGGTGAAGATGACAGCCTTGTGATTAATTAATCAATTGATTACCCCCATTCCATTTGATTTATTTTATTGTTACTTACATTTATATATTTATATATTCACCTCTTCCCACCACTTCCCTTATTATTCTATCAAAACCTCAGCTCATCATCTCAGCCTGACAAATCTCCCAGCGAAAATTAGGGCTCAAATGTCTCCGCACAAAATCGGCTGCCAAATCTCCCCAGAACCATAGCGACCTGTCTCGATCCCATCCGATCCGCCGCCATGGAAACGCGAAACCTCAACAAATCCCTTTGCGTCGCCGGCGGCGGCGGCGTTCCCGACATCGCGCTCGAGTGCGTGATGAACTGCGTGGACGATCCTTACGACCGCGAGTCAATCTCCCGCGTCTGCAAGAAGTGGCATCGGATCGATTCCATCACCCGCAAGCACATAACCATCGCCCTCTGCTACTCTACAACTCCAGATCGACTCCGGCGAAGATTCCCGCGCTTAGAATCGCTGAAGCTTAAAGGGAAACCTAGAGCTTCGATGTTCAATAACATTATTCCTGATGACTGGGGAGGTTACGCGGAACCTTGGGTTAATGAGATTTCTGATACCTTTTTGTGCTTGAAATCAATACACTTTCGGAGGATGATTGTGACGGATGCGGATCTCGGGGTTTTGGTCAGGGGAAGAGGGCACATGCTTCAGTCATTCAAGTTGGATAAGTGCACGGGATTCTCGACTGATGGACTCATTCTCGCTGCTCGATCTTGCAGGTATTTGATGATTCTTTACTTGGATTAGCTTTAGTTTTCTCTAGTTATTAAGTTCATAGTTTTTGGATTGTATTTTAGTTCAAGAATTTCGAATTTAGCTGGTTAATTAATTACACGCCTAGTTCTTGAACTTTGTTTCTCTATATTACTTGATTAGTTCATGATGCTTGTATGCTACTGTTACTCGAGTGTTTTTTTTTTCTATCAGATAGATGAAATTGTTTGATAGATAATCATGGAAATAGATCAGTTCTTGTTTTTCTGGAAGGGGTTATGCTGTATTATTGTCATAACTATGAAGTTGCTAGTTATTGGATTCTATTTCTTTCAAGAATTCCAAATTTAGCTGACTATTTCATCATGCTTGTATTTCATGAATCTTTAGATAAGTCTATTTAATTTTCAGTTATGAAGCCTATAGTTCTTAGTTCGATGTTTTGAAGAATTCCATATTTGCTGATTTGATCATGATGCTTGTATTTCTTTCTACTGCTATAGTTGTTTGCGCTCAGGGCAAATGAAATTGGTGTGATAGGTGTTCTTAGTGATAGGCTTGGTTTTTCTGTTGATGGAATTATAATCTAATTATGATGCTGGTAGCTTTTGAAATCTATTTGCTTCAAGAATTTCAGATTTCTCTGATAATTTCATGATGCTTGTATCTTTACTACGATGCTAGTTGTTTGCTCTTGGGGTAAATGCAATTCTTTGATATTCACGGAAATAAATTGAGTTTGTGAAAGAGGATTATCATGTATTGATCGTTGTAATTGTTTGCTCTTTGGATAAATGAAATTTTTGATACATATTCACGAAATTAAATTAAGTTTGTAAAAGAGGCTTATCACATATTGATTATTATAATTATAGACGAAGTAGTGGCCTCTTCAGTGTTAATATAGGTGTTTTTCTTCTACATAAAAGCCATATGTTTGGTTTTCGTTGCTTTTAGGTTTTTACATGTTTGGTTTGACTTTGGAGGACCATCCCCTCCATAGTTGCGCGATTGCCTAGACCCCCTCAAGCCGTTGTACAGTTCCTGCGAACCAATTTCCGGTACACTTGCGAACTTATTCACTTCGATACACGAATTGGTTCCCCAAAATTGGCGTGCCGCTTAAGTGTGCGGGGCGCGAAGTTCCTTTAAGTGTACATGCGCAAGGCACAATGCAATGGCCGCAAGAGATTAGAGGGAGGCGCACAATAGAATATATGAGTCAATGACTTTACTATAACTAAATACCTATGTTAATGAAATTTGAAATGAAACCGTGATCCCAACACGAACTATGTGAAAAGAGAAACAAAACAAAAGAATGAACTCCATAAAAAAGAAGCATTTAAGTATTTTGTATGAAAAATATTGAAATGCATAATTTGCTTTCTAGTTTCTAGTTTTCTACTATACACTTTGGAAAATGGTAAGCGCACCCAAAATCTTTTTACAACGGACCACTGACCGAACTTGCGTACCAAAGCAAGCTACCCCCTATCGAATCCAAAATTTCTAAGTAGCGAATTGCATACCCGAATTCGTACCACGACCCTCTATTTACCGCGTACTGTGTAACTATGATCCCCTCTAATCAAGCGAATTTTGACTTACTGTTGCGAAATTGACTTTTCCTTGTCATATCTAGGTATCATGTAAGCTTTTTACCGTGTATCACAAATATTATTCAATTTTTTAAATATAAAGCACAATGTTGGCTGCCTGTTTACTGAGTGGTAGTGGAAGCCATTTTAGGTGCAATTATTGTTATTAGTTCCCTGTCTATTATGTATGTATTTGATTAGATGATCATCTGTTTTGCTAGTTGTTCTTAGTTTCTTTCTTTCTTTCTTTCTTTCTTTTTTTTTTGGGATACGAGGGAAACTTGGTAAGGCAGGAGGATCCCCGAGCAAGACCCGAGTTCGAGTCCCCCACCCTTACCAATAAACCCCTGGTAAACTGGGTCCCCCTTACCCCACCCAGTCACCAGGTTAGTAGGACACTTAAGAGACGTGGGCGGCAGCCTCGAACCCGGGCCTTTGGCCACGAAAGTTCGTGCCTTGCCACCCACCCACATGCGCGGGATCAGTTGTTCTCAGTTTCTGCTGTATTGCTTTCTTGTGGATATCATGTCCTATTTTCATATATACAGAGGCCCTTTTTCTTCATTTGTTGTGTTATGATTTATTTCGCGGGAAGAACCTACATAAACACTAGATTTAGCAATAGGGACGCCAGTCTAATGGCGTTTGTTTCAGATATTTTTTCTAAAGTGTTGGAATGGAATTTATTGAATTGTTCTGTGTGTCCTCAGCATATGGGCTAGATTTATTTGATCTAACTGGTTTGTTCTGATTGTTAAATTTGTGTAGGAAAACAATTGCTAGCATTTGTATTACACTGTGTTAAGAGGAGTCCAAATGCTGCTCTTTCAATGACATATTTTCCTTTAAAGTAAATTCGCAATATTGGTTCCTAGAATTATTTGTTGCTGATCTGTCCATGTACTTTTTACAGGTGCCTTAAAACCTTATTCTTGGAAGAAAGCATTGTAGTTGAGAAGGAAGGCCAGTGGCTCCATGCGCTAGCCATTAATAATTCAGTTCTTGAATCTTTAAACTTTTACATGACAGAGCTGAGTGTCTCGTGGCAAGATCTTGAGTTAATTGCTAAAAATTGCAAGTCCTTGATTTCATTAAAAATTTCTGAATGTGACATCTCCGAGCTAGTTGGATTCTTCCGTGCAGCAACAGCACTGGAAGAGTTTGGTGGGGGCTCTTTTGATGATCAAACAGGAGAAACCGACAAGTATGAGAAGATCCGCTTTCCTCCTAAGCTATGCCGCTTGGGTCTTAGCTATATGGGAACAAATGAGATGCAGATAATATTTCTACTTGCTGCCTCACTGAAGAAACTTGACCTGCAGTACACATTTCTCAGTACCGAGGATCACTGTCAGCTGATTCAAAGATGTCCTAATCTAGAAATTCTCGAGGTATGTCATAAATAGTGTTTACTGCCGTTTAATTGTACTGTTGTCGTTAGCTGGAAGCTGAACTTGGTAAGTCCTAGTGATCGCTGATTTATATTTGTGTTACAGGTGAGAAATGTGATTGGAGATCGGGGGTTAGAAGTTGTTTCTCAGACCTGTAGAAAACTTAAAAGGCTGAGAATAGAGCGGGGGGAAGACGAACAAGGGCTTGAGGATGAACAGGGGACAGTTACACATATAGGGCTTTCTGCAGTTGCCCAAGGCTGCCCAGAACTGGAGTACCTGGCTGCCTATGTTTCCGATATCATGAATTCTGCTCTGGAGGCTATCGGCACTTACAGCAAAAACCTCTGTGACTTTAGGCTTGTTTTACTAGATAGAGAAGAAAGAATAACAGAACTGCCCCTTGACAACGGGGTTCGTGCTCTTTTACAGGGTTGCACACAACTGAGAAGGTTTGCTCTTTATCTGAGACCTGGGGGCCTGACAGATGTCGGTCTTGAGTATATTGGCTCTTTCAGTAAGAATATTCTATGGATGCTCTTAGGCCATGTGGGAGAGTCTGATTTTGGGCTTCTCCTGTTCTCAAGAGGTTGCCCTAAACTGCAGAAGCTGGAGCTCAGAGGCTGCTGTTTCAGTGAGCGTGCACTGTCCCTTGCAGTGCTTCAGTTACCTTCTTTACGATACTTATGGGTTCAGGGCTACAATGCCTCACCATATGGTAATGATCTTCTAGCAATGGCTCGTCCCTTTTGGAACATAGAGTTTATTCCTCCAAGACGCGATCTTTACATCGACGAAAACGGTGAGCAGATCGAATCGGGTGTAGAGCATCCGGCACAAGCACAGATACTGGCGTACTATTCCCTCGCAGGACGCAGAATGGATTGTCCAAATACCGTGATTCCACTAAATCCACCAGCTTGAGTGTACATACTGAGGCTTTGCTGCCATTTTTCTTGTTTTGCCCTCTCCCTTGTAATTGCTCATGGACCTTGTGCATATCATCTTTGCTTTCTTTGCTTTCATCATTCTAACAGTGTGCTTAGCTGTTGTTCTGTGATAAACTTGATTCCCTTTTAGAAATCTAAAAGCTAAAGTGAGTGGGAAATATAAATGCTTTGCTACTTGATCCGGGTCCTGTTGAACTTTCTGTTTTCTGTGCCACTGGATGTTGCTACTTCAGATCCACTGCCATCTGACTATTATCTCTTTGGCAGCTTCACAGCATTCTATTGCCTGCTTGTAGTTCTATCGTTTTAGCTTGCTGCCTCAAGGAGGAGAATTGCTTGCTTACCTTCTGAAATGCTTTATTGGGCTACAATGAATAAAACTGTCTTCGCTTTGTTGCCCACCAGCGATGAAGAATTAGTTCATTTCTTATCTGTCTGACTTTTATATTATTGTTCTTCTACATAAAAATAGTCACTAGGTTATACTGTAGTCCTGCAGAATCCATTTATGGTCTTAGCTTTCTGTTTGCTGTAGGAGCACTAGTTGCTTAATTCGAGCTTTTCGCAGTCTTTTAGCGCTGTGGTTGTAGTCTATTCACTCTATAATACAAGCAGTGTTGTGTTGCAGATTGTAACTAAACTTGTGTCTCTTGCTCCATGCAGATGCAGTGGAAGAAACGAGTCTCTCTACCTGCATTCTATTTATGCTTGCAGTTTACTACCCCATTTGTTGGTTATCCAAATAAGGCAAAACTTCAATGGAGGTCCCTAAAGTATGGGCCGAACATCACCTAGGTCCTTGATGTTTATGAGCCATCAAATAAAGTTCATAACGTTTCCTCTGTTTTCTGCGTGGGTCCTTTTTGAAAAATTTCATTAAAAATCGCTGACGTGCAGGTAAAAGTTGTAATTTTTAAAAATTGATTGTTGACTGGACATATTTCTGTCTCTTTCCTTGCTTACTAGACCCAAAAGTAAAGGGTTTTATTGATGTTAGTCCCCTACGTTTTTAATATTTTGAAATTAGTTCCCTAAATCTATAGATATTTTGAAATGAGTGCCCCAATTTTTCATATTTTGAAATTGGTCCCCCAAATATGTTAAGTATTTTAAAATTTGTCTCCCAAATAATTCAACCTAGTGTTAACTAGAGGGACTAATTTTAAAAAACTTAAAAGATTTGGGGGTCTAATTTCAAAATAAGAAGATTTGGGAGACTAATTTCAAAACACTTAAAGTTTTGGGGGACTAATTTCGAAATACGAAAATTTGAGGGAACTAATTCTAAATATGAAAGGTTTGGGCAATCACATTCAGAGGCGGCCTCAGACAACTGCTTCGTTATCAGAATGAGTTCAACTTTTGACATTAATCCCCTAAATCTTTCATATATTTTTTTGTAATTAGTGCCCCAAATCTTCATATTTTGGAATTAGTCCCAAAAAACTTTTAAGGGTTTTGAAATCTATCCTCCAAATCATCGTATTTTGAAATTAGTTCTCCACAAATCTTTTAAGTTTTTTTGAAATTAGTCCCTCTAGTTAGTATTAGGCTAAAATATTTGGAGGACTAATTTCAAACATATTTGGAGGACCAATTTCAAAATATAAAGATCTGGGGCACTAATTTCGAATTACATACAGATTTGGGGAACTAATTTCAAAATATTAAGATTTGGGGTACTAATTTCGAAATATGAAAAATATGAGGGACTATGTTAGATAAAATCCTTTACTGTCTGGTCTGTCTGGTCTGAGTGAGAAAGAGAGATGTCCAATAGGGCCTGTTTGGTTATTTTGCCAAAAAACAAGGAATAGGAATCCACTGTAAATCCCGTCCTTTTAGCATTTAAGGGTGTTTTCTTGAAAATGTTTTTTTTTTGCTTTGTTTCATACAAAAAATGAAAGATGAAAATCTCTATCAATACAATTCCTTGCTTTGGATCAAACTTGAGGAATAGGAAATGACCATTTTGATGTGACCAATCAAACATGAAAAAGAGAGAAGCCAAATTTTTTTTTAATTTTTAAGTTCCTTTCCACCCAATTCCATGAAAAAAACTCGGAATTGACTTTTACCAAAAAAGTACACTTTTTTGACATTTTTCAGAATCTTTCCAATAAATTTTCTGCTGAAACAAAGCAAGGAATAGAATTTTTTCATCGCTCGACACGTAAAACATGTATCCTTTTTGCTTTTCCGCCCTAATTCTTTGAACCAAACAGGCCTAAGCAAATAGTTTGCAAAACTCACAATTTTAACCTGTCACATCACCAATTTTTAAAGGAATTTTTAAAAGAAGACATGTGCTGAAGATGGAGCAAATATTAAATATCAAGGACCTAAATGATGTTTGCTCCATACTTCAGGGATTTGCACTAATGTTTTGCCCCCAAATAAAAGGTACCGATTCCATTTGCACCATGAGGAAAAAGAATATTAAAAAAAATATCTTAAAATAGCTTTGACATATACTCAAATGCTTCCCGTAATGTCTGTCTATACATCAATAATGATAACTAGTTTTGCTAAAATTCTAGGTATTCACTTCGTGCCTGTTTTCATATAGGGGGAAATAAAGTAAAACATCATATTTGATTCTTTGGTTAATACGTAATATCATGTATTTCAGCAATTAACTTGAAAACTGTTCCTTAAACTTGACTATGTGTAATCTTTTTTTTTTTTTTTGGGTGGGCTATTGGGCTAGATTCAGTGTCACAAACGAATATGTAACGCCCTTTATGGGTTTCAGGTTGTTGGGCTGGCTTGTGCAACAGGGCCTCCTGCCGTTGATGTCGCATAGGTTGTAGGCACATGTACCATTTTGGACTGTTTAGTTTTAATCCAACAATAACCAAATGTTTTAATTCAGGTGGAAGTTGCAGGAATTTGGATCCTTCTTTCTACCAAGAAGTAATAGACAGCCCAATACTTTAATCACAATCGTTAATTATCTAGTGAGTAACTGTGATTCATTCTAAATCTTAACATTTTTCGTAACTCCACGGATTGCACTCATTCTTAATATACACTCATGGACAAATCATAACAATCCACTAGAGAAAACGATTGTGATAAAGTAGTAGTCTTTTTTTTTTTCTTGGAGAGGATCCATGTCGAAGTTGGAGGTAATATATCAGGACTGTACATGACTTAGAATTAAAACTGCTGCATGCATTTTTTTTTTAACTTAAAAAAGGAAGAAAAAAAAAGAAAATCAGTGCATGCATTTGTTATATATGCAACTTGCAGCAAAAGACGGCACACCTTTTAGAAAGAAAGTGGACAATATTCTTTGTCCTCTACCATTGGGAAGTTAAAACAGTGGTGCCACTCTTTTCTTCACTTCGCTGTATATTATTATACAGGGACCACAATTTTGCATGTCCAAATAGACAGTATCAGAAGTTAATGACGAAATGAAACACAGCATTGGTCACAGTTTCTGGTTGCAATTGCATGTGTGTTCTTATTATCATTTTGTGCAGAAATTATATATGTTCTTCTATTCTCATAACTTAATTAGAGGACAGCCGAGCCCAATCACAAATACTCTTTTATTTAACAATGCCATATGAAAAATTCACAGGGTATACACGGAGTTCTTTGAAGAACTCAAGGCCAAGGCATTTAAATTTACAATAAGAATGTATTAGTAACGCACGAGTACTTATGTTAGTACTATTAGGACACTCTTAAGGCAAACTTGCCCAGTTTAGGACTGATTGTGTATACAATAAGAACATATGATCAGGAACGGGACCGTAGTTACCTAACTTTTCTTAAATGCTATTTTCTGTTATAAACAAATATTTGTCTTCGAATTTCGATAGTTAAATTTCACAGCCTAGGATGCACCGGAATATAAAGTTGCAATTGAGTCTCTGTCTATTCTACAGAAAGTAACCATTTGGCAATGACATGAATTCCTTCAAACAGTAGGACTATATATTTGCTTTATTATATATATATAGTAATAATACAGTTAATTATCAAATAGCATGCATAATGCGTATGAAATCTTTCAAGACTAGAAATATGCGATGCCTTGCTCCCACCAAAAAGCTTACGACATCATTGTGTAGTTTGTGGACTTGCATTTGAAAATAAACATAGAAGCATGGGCAGTATGAAAGAATTTATTGTGGGTGTTAGCCAATAGCTGAGAATGCCTTCATTGAGAAGGAAAGAATTGCAGAAATAAAGCTACGTAAGATGCACAAAAGGACATCGAATCTAATAGACACGAAGTAGGCGCTTTATGTTATTCAAGAGTAGACAAAATAGAATTTTGATTAAACAAGTCAGAATTGAGACAGCAGCCTAGCTAGAGTCATTAAATGGATTTTGATGATCATACAAATTCAAACTAGAATCAATTTTGGTTGGATTTCACTCAGACCTAGAGCTGTATTATCACACGAAACCATACTATTTAATTACTTATTTAATGTCCTGATCAGAGGGATCATATAACTTCTATTGAGTTTGCCGACAGAGATGTGTTAAAAGCAAATTTAGCAGCCAATGAACCTTCGGAATCTCCTAAGATTCCGTTACTCCTAAGAAATTGATTAGAAACAAATAAAGATCTCTAACTCAGCCTTAAAAGTGCGAATTTTGTGATTGCGCATCGTACTTTGTTCAGAGTTCAGTCATAGTTTAGTGAAGCTCATGCTTAATGATAACCCCCCAAGTGCTTACAGATTGTATACTTGTCGATCCTTAATCTTCTCCCACGCTCATTGATTACTGTATATAATGATTAGTTCTAAAAGTGAATAAAAAGATATTTCTGCTTTTGGCAAAGTATAAGATCTAATAGTTCCTATACATTTCCTCTGTTATTAAAAAATTATTTAGTGGTATCCATGGTTCCGATTCATTGTAGTGATGAAGTACCAAATAGGTGTCTACTGTTAAATTAGTTTGAATCAGAATATTTAGAGTGGGAAAAAAAGGAAGGATATGATGTTAAAAAGTAGGAAGTCGTGAGATCAGAATCCACTTGAATGTGAGGACCAAAGAGTAGAGAATAAAGTTTAGTGCTTTGCCAATGCAACTTGGAGGGGTGAAAAAAAGGCTGCTGTATCTTTCCAAAAGAAAAAGGTGTTGCATTTGTTATAAATTTGTCTTTGAAATGTTGACAGGGGTGATCACTAATCTTAAGTAATCACTAAATATATTTAATGGGCTTCAATTATATACTAGTTGTAGTCTATAGGAACCTCAATTATGCTGGTTACAGTCACAACAGCAATAGAAGTTGAAGCTCTTCAACCTACAGAAGTAAGGAAAAATAACCTAAAGGCATGAATAATGATATCCATGTAAATTTTATTTTTTATACATGTAAATTTTAGGAAAGTGATATCCATGAATAATGATATCTTGGGAGGATGCAGGATGGCATGTAATAAGAAAATGAGTTAATACAATGATGACTGCAGGAGTACAATCAAAATAAACATAGGATTTACTTTTTAATGAAAACAGTTCCATTGTTCTTCTTATTAAACAAGTGTAACTTGCAAAAAAAATGTCCTATTGTTTCACTGACATTGCAAAAAAGTAACCTCTATTTTAAAGCCAAGCAAATAAATGCCCCAAAGTATTTAAATGTTGTAAAAAAATGCCTCAAAGTTTCAAAATGTCACACTTTGATGCCCTCTTGTTTAATTAATGTTGCATGGTAGTGCCCTATTGTTTACCCAATGTTGCATATAAATATCCTCATTTTGTAAATAACTTCACTTTAATACCCTAAAGTTTCTAAAAGTTGCACTTTAGTATCCTGTGTTATGTGATATTCTTGGATACTAACGCCTTCGGGATTTTTTTTAACTTAGCACTAATCTACAACATTTAAATATTTTGGGACATTTATTTGCTCGGTTTTAAAATAGAGGTCACTTTTTTGCAATGTTAATGAAACAATAGGGCTTTTTTTTTTTTTTGCAATTTAGCCTATTAAAACAAAGACCTTCTCTATTGAATAAATGAACTGGCTAAAGAAAAGGAAATCTTCATGCAGGGGGTTTTCCCCCCAAAAAAAAAAACGAAAAACCAAAGATACCTCTCTAGAAAAGAAAACCAAGGGAACCAAGAAAAGGTGTTGGTATTAAAAGCATGAGATGCTGAGTTAGTGGAACTCAGACTCAGATCCAACTACTAAGCAATCAATTTCAGAGTCACGACCAGTTCATATTAGAAGCTCAAAACATAAAAACTGAAGAGCAAATCCCTTTAATATAATTAAAAATCAAATGAAGTAACCTCACAAATATGCCATATGACTCGGACATGTTCAGCAAAGCTAATTGGTTGAAAACGATGGATAAAATGGTCCAAATTAATGCTTGTGCAAAATCTAGCTCTGTCATTTTAAATTCAATATCTCTTTGTTCACTCTTAATAACAGAAACTTCACATTGCACATGATATGATGATATCAAACTAAAAGTTTCATGGAAGACAAGGCAAAGGATCAATGAGCCTTGACCAATGCAAATTAATACATAAAAATGATCATCAGCTACACAATAAACCGTATGTTCTCCGGTATCAATTTCATGCAACACACATTGACATAGGCCTTCACTGCATCTTTAACTCTTCACTTGAGAATTCTTATTTGAACACAAATTTCATAACAGCATAAATAAAGCACCACCATAGGCCTAAATATTCTCTATGCCAAGATATTGACTTACATTCTCAGAGTTTTACAGAAATAATGCCAATATGTACACAAGTAACATCTATATAAAAATTTCTCTAGACATCATACTAAGGTATCACATGAATGTTCAAAATCCTCACTGGCATCTCCTAACACAGTACCCATATATTGTCTTACCAATCTGTAGAATGATCTGCCGGCATCTAGATAAGCATAGCACGATGAGCAGCCATATGAGGATTTTGAGCCTCCAATTTTATTCCATAAGGATCTACACCGAAAGGCAGTTGCCTGAATGAGGAACTGAAGCAACTGGCTTGTTCATTTTGATCTGATCTCTCTGTAGCAGTTGAAGAAGTTGATTGCATCGTGAGCGCCGAAGGCTGAGATGGGGATGATGAAGGACTAGTTTCTGGCAAATTGACAGTAGTAATATCATGAATACTTGCCCTCCTCTTATCTTTGCCACCTGAATTAAGCCTGATGAAGTACTTTTGAGCATGGCTAGCAACTTGAGTAGGAGTTCTTGTGACTACAAAATTCCTTGAAATGTTCCTCCAATCCCCTTTACCATACTTTTTAAGCCCCATTAGAAACAGCCTGCAATCAATCAATACATCAGTTTCTATCATCAGTGAAAACCACAACAAATTTGAAGAAAAGAGACCAAACTCCAGGTCTCTAAGCTCGCACTCAAAGATTATCATTTATCGCTACACATACAAAAGACTCGCGTTTTCACCAGACAAAATCAGTTCGAATTCGCGACACAGTTAAAAAACACACAACAATTTCAGTAAGACCAAATACAGTAAAATTCCAATATATAGCCTTCAAACTGACATGGATCTATTTCTTTTATATAGAGCATTCAATTAATATTTGAAATTTGAAGAACAGAGAATCAAAATCTAGTACTAAGCTACACCTGAGGGCTGAAAGATCATCATTATACATGCCAGATACGACACATGTTCACAAATTAAACTCATAGTTAATATCAACAAGATCAAATTCACAAATTCACTTAACACCCAAGCGTTCAATTTTAAAAAAAATGACAGGATAATCTTGCATTCAACTTCAACCAAGATGAAATCCTAACAATACCCATATATATATATATTGTCTTCAACCAGTCAAATATGGACTATAATCATAGAGAACCTAATTTGAGCAAATTAAAAAAAAAACAGAGTTTAAAGGAGGAAATTACTTGTGCTCTTCCTCAGTCCAAGGGACTCCCTTTTTCCTCTCTTGATCAGAGAACCTCGCTCCTCCAGACCTCTTCTGCTTCAACCCATCAAATCCACCCTCCCAATCCAACATGAACGACGAAGAGCTGTAACCGGGGAAAGGAATCAGACCCGCTTCGATGTGATTCACATCGGCCTCCAAATCTTTGTAATGAGAGATAACATCTCTCACCGTCTTCCCTGGGATCATGGCTGCTACTCTCTCCCATCTATCTGGAGTCTTGCTGTCGACATGGGCCAGCGCATTCTCGAAGATCTTGTTCTCTTGCTGGGTCCAGCCCCCGCTTCTCTTCTCGCCAAGAATCCAGTTCGAGTTCATGAAGTAGGATGAAGCTGGGGAGAGAATTTCCATCCCTGACCTTGTCATCATCTGAAGCTAGCACCTTATGTATTTACTTAATACCCACAACCCTGAATCATAATTTTTACGGATATTCGATTAGAGAGAAAAGAGAGGATTTTGATTGAAACCCAGTTGCCCAAAACTGAAGTAATCGATAGATAATCGAAAAGGTTAGACCTTGTTGAGTAGATTACAAACAGAGGAACACAGAAAACTCTGGAGCCTATATAGAGAATCACTGATTAAAACCCATCAAACTCAACAAGGCCTCAAGCTAAATGATTGGAAATAGGATGCTGAAAATGATTGGAGAAGAAGGAAATTATTATGATTAAAAAACTATTTTTTTTTCAGAGGGTAGAGTAGAAGGAGGCAGAGGAGAGAGAGAGAGAGAGAAGGGTTGAAGATGAACTGAATCCCAATCCACCTCTCTCGCTCTCTCTATTTTAATCCTAATTTCTACTGTTGGAGATCTAACGAAAGAAGTTGGGAGCTTGTGATTGGGCCTTGGTGGAGTTTATGGCCACTCAACCTAGGTAAAAAGCCCTCTGTCTCTCTCTCTCTTTCTCTCTCCCCCACTATTTCTTTATGCACATCCTTCAACGGAGGAAACTCGTATTTAATCTGTTGCTTCAAGCTTTGAAAAGCTCGAATACTAAATAAATTTATTATAACTAATTAAATTACCATCCAATTCTCTCTCAGTTAACAAACACTACTCTATAAAATTAAATTTTAATACATTTAAATTTACACTTCCAACCAATCATCACTGACACTTACCCACCCCTTTTGGACCCATCACCAATACATCATTAAAAAAGAAAATAAAATAAAAGGAATTTGTTTAAAGTACACAATTATTGATTTTTAATAGGAATATAGTGAAAAAGATGTTTGGCGACGTGTCGTACAGAAGTTGGATATGGATCAAAGCCAAAATTTTTACTGCTTATTTTAGATTCTTTTTTGGGGGCAAATTGAGACTGTTGAGGTTATGACAAAAAGCGTTTTTGGTTTATTGTAAAACAGTAATTAAATAAAAGACACGAAACAAAAAAAATAAATAAAAAATACAGTGGCTTTCACTTTCACTGACCCCATTAGTTACCGACCTTTCAACTCTTTCCACCAACTTCTTTCAGGTTCTTTTCCATCTGTTGTTATTCCAGTGAAGCTCTGTGGAGTTTGATAATTAAGCTTTTGATTTGATGCTTTGATATTGAAAATATTCAATTTATCTCCAAAAAAAAAAAGATATTGAAAACATTCAAACAATATATCATGTTATAGCAATTGAATTTGAAATTGCATGTATTTCTAAAAATTGCTTCTTCGAATTGTTCAACCATACACACCTAAATATTGAGTTCCCTTTGAACGAGCTCCGCGTTAGATTGAAAATTTAATAGCACTAGCTTTTCTTTTAACTTTTAAACAAAATATGCAAATGCAAGGTTATAATATACATAATTGAAAAACATTTAACATCGTTTGAGAGATTTCAATATTAGACTTTCCAGATCATATGATAATATCTATACATTTGGATCTTATGTATGTTGAGGTGCATGAGGGGATATGTAGAATCAAAGTTAATTTAACATAGTTAGAATAACTTCTTACTCTTTGAAAAATAAAGATCTTAGATTCATAGAAGATGAGTGTTGATGCAAAGTAAAAACTTACCGGATTTAGTCTGTAAGATTGAACTCAGATACAAGCTCCACATGATCTCTCTTGATGCTCGGTGAAGATCTCTGGTGATGATTGCCTGAGATAAACATAATAGACATCAGATTGATGATAATGGGCTGTCCACCAATGACTCTCCGATGCCTAAGTAAGATCCTTGATGAAAGTCAAAGCAATAGGTAACCTAGGTTAGAGTTTAGAGGATGGTTATCATAAACCAAGATTGACGGTATCGAGCCAAGGTGAAGATGATGGGATCCCCTTACTTATAGGTAGGGTTGCATATTTATACTGATTGCCTAGGGGCAGATCAAGTTGTACACTTATCATCATGTCGGTTGAGGTAGTTATGGTAGCACTTGACCTTCAAGTAAATCCACGTGGCTGGACCTCATTGGCGTAGTATAATGCAGCCAACATATGTGTAGATTTGATAAGCTATGAAAGTTGGCAATTAAAGTGATCAGATGTTCGATTGATATCTCTTAACATGGGATGTTGAGAAATGCGATACGATTTGAATCAATCTTTGTAATCAGCCAAACCACCATAAAACCAAGCCGGGTTGGGATCAAACATAGTAACCAAACTGAGGTGATTTTAATTGTTATGGATCTATATCATCCTATCAAGGCTTTTATGTCAATCTCATGGGCCGTGACCGGGTTGTAATGTAAGTGCGGATGTCCCACAGTTTAGCCGAGTTAGATGATTACTTAGTTGACCGAGTCAACTATAGTCATGAAGTAATTTGGTTTGCCTAATTGTAAAATCTGAGTTATATACATAACAATGAGTTACATGAAGAGAGTGAGAAAATACAGAAATACATATAAAGTTATCGATGGATAATATACGACAATTACTTGGTAGTAAAAGAGAATAGCTTATAATTTATGTTCCCTTCTAAGTTTTAACCATTTAATATAGATTTAGGTATGAACTAAAGGTTGGTACTCCCAATGAGGATACAGCGGAGCGGTCCACGCTAGTGATGTGACCAACCGGTGCCCCTCGCTTTGCTCCTCTCTCTGTTTCCAAGGCCCAGTAGCGCGCGAGCTTGTATTATTGTTTATTAGTTAGTGGTATATAAGATTCCATTAAAATTAAAGTTTATTAAATCAAATCATACTTGTTTTCGGATCCCCTCTTAAATTTAACTTATTAATTATGGAATCATTGACAACAAACACAACAAATGAAAGAGACATCAACGGTCAAGACTAGTTCATCACTTTTGAATCTGATACAGTTAGACAGTTCAATGAGCGTTCGACTTGTGTTTGAGTCAGAGCTCCATAAACAAATTACAACAATTAAACAGGATACAAAGCTTAGCTTATGTTTTCTAGTTTTATAAAAACAAAGTATGAAGCTTATGTGCGTTGGGGTACATTATTAAAGAATCCGGTGTAATTAAAGAAGAATCAGACAACATCTGGCTTTGGTTTTTTTTGAATTTTTTTATTTTTTAATTAAAGGGGAGCGTCCATATTAAGCAAGGGCCAATGCGCCCATGTGATATCTTCCTGTATCTTTGTAACTTGTCACTGCCTTGTGTGAAATGCGTGATCTTGTTTCTGATATTGTTTCCACATCCAATTGTAAAATAACAATCATCAAGATCAAGATTTTGACCAAATTTTCCATTTCTTTTTTCGGTTGAGATTTAACTTATAGCTAACTTCCTTAATTTTTTTTAAAAACTTATAGCTAACATAATATGAGACTTTTAAATAGAGTATTTTTGGATTATAGAAGTATTCTAAATAGGTGTAAGTAATATTGCAGAATTTTCATAAAATCAGACAATCTTCTCCTTCTTCATAAATATATTGAGAACACTAAAAATTATCACAGATTTTATTTATAAGTAGTCCATGTTTAATATACCACATTGAACGACAAGAATTTTCAATTATAGAAATCAAAATCCTAAAGTTGATAATTGTAGTATCTATGTCTTAAGTACTGTCATAACACTATAGTTCAAGGTGTAATGCATGATGCAGAGTAATTCTGCATTCAAATTTCTGAGAGGCCTTCTAAGAACACTTGCCTTAGGCAGTGTCATTAGACATAAAGGGAAAATCTAATTCTAACTCCACTCATCAGATGAGTGGAGTTAGAATTAGGGGATTTTCCCCTTTACGTGTCTAAGGGCCTAAATCAAGTGTCCTTAGAGTTATTCAATTTCTGAATAGTTATTAATTTATGTAGGGTTTTTTAGACATTAGTCCCTTAAATCTGATCTATTTTGTATTAGTCCCTCAAATCTGAGTATTTTGATATTAGTCCCTCAAATTGCTTTAAGTTGTTGATACTAATCCTTCTGTTGCTATTTCCGTTTAAAAGTCTTAACTATGGTTAGATTAAGACTAACCATGATTAGATTAAGCTTAACCATGTAATTTTCAAAGCCTCGGAGGACGGAGGTCGGGGAGGGGAGGCTGCAGCACTTGTCGCCGGAATCCGAGTGAGAGAAGTTGGTGGTGGCGTGGGGGCCGCGGAGCTGGATGGCGGCGGAGTCATAGACCCTGGCGGCCTCCTCGGCGGTGTCGTAGGTGCCTAGCCACACGCAGACACGCCGCCAGGGGTCGCGGATCTCCTCTGCGTATTTCCCCAGGTGACGGGACTCCGCCGAATTTAGATTCTTGGCGTCTGCTTCTTTGCTGGGCCATTGGCCTTCCTTTCTTTTGGTGGTGGGTTTGGGGGGCTCGAGGCGACTTCGTGGATGTAGCGCTTGACTCTTTTGAGGGGGGCTGAGCATTGGGGCTCGTCATCGTCATCGGAGTCGGAGTCGGTGGCGTCGGGATCCTCATGAGATGATCTGTGGCCGGTGTGATGGTGGTTAGAGAGATGAACAGATTCAAGTTAACTTTAACCAAATATTCCCCTTTAACCCTAACCCTAACTAACCGGGGGACTAATATCAACAACTTAAAGCAATTTGAGGGGCTAATATCAAAATATTCAAATTTAAGGGACTAACATCAAAATAGATCAGATCTAAGGGACTAACATCTAAAAAACCCATTTATGTGTTAAAGGAGGACAGGTGCTGTTTGAGGGTGCCAAGGACTCTGTATAATGCATTGTTGCAGATTTAGGCAGAGGCGGGGCCCACTATCCTTTCCATACAATAAAATAGAAAATATCTTTTGTTTTGCAGGCGACAACAGTTCATAATCACGGGTCAAACAACCAGGCTTCGTGCCATTTCATGCGCTCCCGGTAAATAAGGTTGTTTTTTTACTATATTATTTTAGTTACTTAATAATACTCCCTTAAAAGCACGAGTTCCAGAAAATTTTTGATAGACAAAAATACTCTTTACCTTTCTTTAAATATCCTAATTGTAATTCTTGATAAACTACTAAAAGTTTAAACTAATATATATCTATCCTTAATTAACACGTGATATTATATAATTAGGATGGTAAAATATATCTATTAACCGAATTCTTATTAAACTAATATATCTATCCTGATTGATTCCTACTGCAGGATGAGGTTTCATTGAAATGAAAATGGAAGAAACTTGATATCATGATGCCTCTCCAAGTTGGAATTTGATTGGTTCTTAATGGGCAAAGAACTCTTAAAGATAATGCGTTCAAACATGAATTCTTATCCCAAATTAATACCTGATGTTATATAATTAGGATGGTATATAAAACTTTGCATAACAATTAATATAATAGCACAGAAGTATAATATTTAGAATTTTTATTATATTTGCATAAAACCTATTATATTTTATGATTTGCATAAAACTTTGCATAACAATATATACGAGGCGAAGGAAATATAATAGCACAGGAAATCCAACTCCAACCTGATATCACAATCGACGTAGATCGTAAAGATGCTATTTTAGAATTGCGCAGGAAAAAGATAAAGGTGGAGAAAGATTGATCTCGGCTCAATTAAAATATGAAATAAAAGAATAAAGGATAATATTTTTAAACATTTTATATCATAACTTAATTTTTTAGTAGAGTTAGGAATTTTATAGGGATTTTCATGCAAAATTATTAGTACTTTTGTATGCTTATGTGATTATTTTTATCACGTAAAATTATATTATAGCTACCTTTAATCTTTAGTTTTTGTCTTTTATTAATTTGAGTGTGATCTTCATGTGGTGTGTTAAGATTGTTTATATATCATGTTTATAGTACATTTTTATGATTGTTGTTGAGATTGTTTATTTAAGGGACTAACATCAAAATAGATCAGATCTAAGGGACTAACATCAAAATAGATCAGATCTAAGGGACTAACATCAAAATAGATCAGATCTAAGGGACTAACATCAAAATAGATCAGATCTAAGGGACTAACATCAAAATAGATCAGATCTAAGGGACTAACATCAAAATAGATCAGATCTAAGGGACTAACATCAAAATAGATCAGATCTAAGGGACTAACATCAAAATAGATCAGATCTAAGGGACTAACATCAAAATAGATCAGATCTAAGGGACTAACATCAAAATAGATCAGATCTAAGGGACTAACATCAAAATAGATCAGATCTAAGGGACTAACATCAAAATAGATCAGATCTAAGGGACTAACATCAAAATAGATCAGATCTAAGGGACTAACATCAAAATAGATCAGATCTAAGGGACTAACATCAAAATAGATCAGATCTAAGGGACTAACATCAAAATAGATCAGATCTAAGGGACTAACATCAAAATAGATCAGATCTAAGGGACTAACATCAAAATAGATCAGATCTAAGGGACTAACATCAAAATAGATCAGATCTAAGGGACTAACATCAAAATAGATCAGATCTAAGGGACTAACATCAAAATAGATCAGATCTAAGGGACTAACATCAAAATAGATCAGATCTAAGGGACTAACATCAAAATAGATCAGATCTAAGGGACTAACATCAAAATAGATCAGATCTAAGGGACTAACATCAAAATAGATCAGATCTAAGGGACTAACATCAAAATAGATCAGATCTAAGGGACTAACATCAAAATAGATCAGATCTAAGGGACTAACATCAAAATAGATCAGATCTAAGGGACTAACATCAAAATAGATCAGATCTAAGGGACTAACATCAAAATAGATCAGATCTAAGGGACTAACATCAAAATAGATCAGATCTAAGGGACTAACATCAAAATAGATCAGATCTAAGGGACTAACATCAAAATAGATCAGATCTAAGGGACTAACATCAAAATAGATCAGATCTAAGGGACTAACATCAAAATAGATCAGATCTAAGGGACTAACATCAAAATAGATCAGATCTAAGGGACTAACATCAAAATAGATCAGATCTAAGGGACTAACATCAAAATAGATCAGATCTAAGGGACTAACATCAAAATAGATCAGATCTAAGGGACTAACATCAAAATAGATCAGATCTAAGGGACTAACATCAAAATAGATCAGATCTAAGGGACTAACATCAAAATAGATCAGATCTAAGGGACTAACATCAAAATAGATCAGATCTAAGGGACTAACATCAAAATAGATCAGATCTAAGGGACTAACATCAAAATAGATCAGATCTAAGGGACTAACATCAAAATAGATCAGATCTAAGGGACTAACATCAAAATAGATCAGATCTAAGGGACTAACATCAAAATAGATCAGATCTAAGGGACTAACATCAAAATAGATCAGATCTAAGGGACTAACATCAAAATAGATCAGATCTAAGGGACTAACATCAAAATAGATCAGATCTAAGGGACTAACATCAAAATAGATCAGATCTAAGGGACTAACATCAAAATAGATCAGATCTAAGGGACTAACATCAAAATAGATCAGATCTAAGGGACTAACATCAAAATAGATCAGATCTAAGGGACTAACATCAAAATAGATCAGATCTAAGGGACTAACATCAAAATAGATCAGATCTAAGGGACTAACATCAAAATAGATCAGATCTAAGGGACTAACATCAAAATAGATCAGATCTAAGGGACTAACATCAAAATAGATCAGATCTAAGGGACTAACATCAAAATAGATCAGATCTAAGGGACTAACATCAAAATAGATCAGATCTAAGGGACTAACATCAAAATAGATCAGATCTAAGGGACTAACATCAAAATAGATCAGATCTAAGGGACTAACATCAAAATAGATCAGATCTAAGGGACTAACATCAAAATAGATCAGATCTAAGGGACTAACATCAAAATAGATCAGATCTAAGGGACTAACATCAAAATAGATCAGATCTAAGGGACTAACATCAAAATAGATCAGATCTAAGGGACTAACATCAAAATAGATCAGATCTAAGGGACTAACATCAAAATAGATCAGATCTAAGGGACTAACATCAAAATAGATCAGATCTAAGGGACTAACATCAAAATAGATCAGATCTAAGGGACTAACATCAAAATAGATCAGATCTAAGGGACTAACATCAAAATAGATCAGATCTAAGGGACTAACATCAAAATAGATCAGATCTAAGGGACTAACATCAAAATAGATCAGATCTAAGGGACTAACATCAAAATAGATCAGATCTAAGGGACTAACATCAAAATAGATCAGATCTAAGGGACTAACATCAAAATAGATCAGATCTAAGGGACTAACATCAAAATAGATCAGATCTAAGGGACTAACATCAAAATAGATCAGATCTAAGGGACTAACATCAAAATAGATCAGATCTAAGGGACTAACATCAAAATAGATCAGATCTAAGGGACTAACATCAAAATAGATCAGATCTAAGGGACTAACATCAAAATAGATCAGATCTAAGGGACTAACATCAAAATAGATCAGATCTAAGGGACTAACATCAAAATAGATCAGATCTAAGGGACTAACATCAAAATAGATCAGATCTAAGGGACTAACATCAAAATAGATCAGATCTAAGGGACTAACATCAAAATAGATCAGATCTAAGGGACTAACATCAAAATAGATCAGATCTAAGGGACTAACATCAAAATAGATCAGATCTAAGGGACTAACATCAAAATAGATCAGATCTAAGGGACTAACATCAAAATAGATCAGATCTAAGGGACTAACATCAAAATAGATCAGATCTAAGGGACTAACATCAAAATAGATCAGATCTAAGGGACTAACATCAAAATAGATCAGATCTAAGGGACTAACATCAAAATAGATCAGATCTAAGGGACTAACATCTAAAAACCCATTTATGTGTTAAAGGAGGACAGGTGCTGTTTGAGGGTGCCAAGGACTCTGTATAATGCATTGTTGCAGATTTAGGCAGAGGCGGGGCCCACTATCCTTTCCATACAATAAAATAGAAAATATCTTTTGTTTTGCAGGCGACAACAGTTCATAATCACGGGTCAAACAACCAGGCTTCGTGCCATTTCATGCGCTCCCGGTAAATAAGGTTCTTTTTAATACATTTTTATGTGCTTAAAAATCCATTACATCAATTCTTTTATAATGTTTAAATAAAATTATAGCAAATCTGATAATTCAATTTTATATTTTTAATTCAAAGTGAATCTAACGTATTTATAGTAATGAATCAAATAAAAATTAAATTATTTTGATATTTAACCACGTGCTTTGCATGCATAAAACTAGTAAAGTTAAAAATATTGGTTTGTGCCTGATTTGTAATTCTCATTTCGTTAAAAAAATTCCACACTCAAATTCGATATTTTTCTTCAACCATATTACAAATAGTTTATCAATATTCATTGGACAAAAGATCATTTCCTCCTTAAAATATTAATGAACTCTCAAATTGCCCCATAAAATATCAATTTATCTATTTTGCCCATCAAACTATGTTTATGATTTCAATTTGGTCATTTTGTGTATCTACAATCAAATATTTAACAAATTAATAATATAACAGCTTTTTTGCATTTCTCATATTTTGTGCAATTTAAAAATTATTTTTAAATTCATAAAAATGGTTAAACGGTAAAATAAAGAAAGTAGTTAAAATTATTATTATTATTATTTGTTTGAAAAGAAGGAGATAAACTGATAAAAATCCATGAAGAAATATAGAAAAATACTATTATGTCATTAATTTGTTAAATATTTGGTTGTAGACTCAAAAATGATCACATTAAAATAATAAACATAGTTTGAATGGCAAAAAGATCAATTGATACTTTAAAGGGTAACTTGAGAGTTCATCAATAATTTAAGGGAAAAATAATTATTTTGTCCATATTTATTTCGGAGAGAAATTACTTTTGTCAAAAATGTTCAGTGAGCATTTAATTCTCCTGATCAATAGAGAGTGGAGAGTCCACCACTCTTTTGAGGTGAGCATTGGGGCTCGTCATCGTCATCGGAGTCGGAGTCGGTGGCGTCGGGATCCTCGCAGATGATGCGGCGGCGGTGGCGGTGGCGGCTGGTTAGAGAGATGAACAGTATTCAAGTTAACTTTAACCAAATATTCCCCTTTAACCCTAACCCTAACTAACCGGGGGACTAATATCAACAACTTAAAGCAATTTGAGGGGCTAATATCAAAATATTCAAATTTAAGGGACTAACATCAAAATAGATCAGATCTAAGGGACTAACATCTAAAAAACCCATTTATGTGTTAAAGGAGGACAGGTGCTGTTTGAGGGTGCCAAGGACTCTGTATAATGCATTGTTGCAGATTTAGGCAGAGGCGGGGCCCACTATCCTTTCCATACAATAAAATAGAAAATATCTTTTGTTTTGCAGGCGACAACAGTTCATAATCACGGGTCAAACAACCAGGCTTCGTGCCATTTCATGCGCTCCCGGTAAATAAGGTTGTTTTTTTACTATATTATTTTAGTTACTTAATAATACTCCCTTAAAAGCACGAGTTCCAGAAAATTTTTTGATAGACAAAAATACTCTTTACCTTTCTTTAAATATCCTAATTGTAATTCTTGATAAACTACTAAAAGTTTAAACTAATATATATCTATCCTTAATTAACACGTGATATTATATAATTAGGATGGTAAAATATATCTATTAACCGAATTCTTATTAAACTAATATATCTATCCTGATTGATTCCTACTGCAGGATGAGGTTTCATTGAAATGAAAATGGAAGAAACTTGATATCATGATGCCTCTCCAAGTTGGAATTTGATTGGTTCTTAATGGGCAAAGAACTCTTAAAGATAATGCGTTCAAACATGAATTCTTATCCCAAATTAATACCGATGTTATATAATTAGGATGGTATATAAAACTTTGCATAACAATTAATATA
This sequence comes from Asparagus setaceus, assembly GCA_012295165.1. NCBI lineage: Eukaryota > Viridiplantae > Streptophyta > Magnoliopsida > Asparagales > Asparagaceae > Asparagus > Asparagus setaceus. Next base: position 15,724,885 of record CM022707.1, read on the forward strand.
ATAGCACAGGAAGTATAATATTTAGAATTTTTATTATATTTGCATAAAACCTATTATATTTTATGATTTGCATAAAACTTTGCATAACAATATATCTGGTGAAGGAAATATAATAGCACAGAAATCCAACTCCAACTGATATCACAATCGGCGTAGATCGTAAAGATGCTATTTTAGAATTGCGCAGAAAAAGATAAAGGTGGAGAAAGATTGATCTCGGCTCAATTAAAATATGAAATAAAAGAATAAAGGATAATATTTTTAAACATTTTATATCATAACTTAATTTTTTAGTAGAGTTAGAATTTTTATAGGGATTTTCATGCAAAATTATTAGTACTTTTGTATGCTTATGTGATTATTTTTATCACGTAAAATTATATTATAGCTACCTTTAATCTTTAGTTTTTGTCTTTTATTAATTTGAGTGTGATCTTCATGTGGTCTTTGTTAAGATTGTTTATATATCATGTTTATAGTACATTTTTATGATTCTTTGTTGAGATTGTTTATTATAAAACACGAGCTTATAATGTCCAAATGTCTTTGTTCAATTCTGTTTAATCTATTTTTAATACATTTTTATGTGCTTAAAATCCATTACATCAATTCTTTTATAATGTTTAAATAAAATTATAGCAAATCTGATAATTCAATTTTATATTTTTAATTCAAAGTGAATCTAACGTATTTATAGTAATGAATCAAATAAAAATTAAATTATTTTGATATTTAACCACGTGCTTTGCACGTGCATAAAAACTAGTAAAGTTAAAAATATTGGTTTGTGCCTGATTTGTAATTCTCATTTCGTTAAAAAAATTCCACACTCAAATTCGATATTTTTCTTCAACCATATTACAAATAGTTTATCAATATTCATTGGACAAAAGATCATTTCCTCCTTAAAATATTAATGAACTCTCAAATTGCCCCATAAAATATCAATTTATCTATTTTGCCCATCAAACTATGTTTATGATTTCAATTTGGTCATTTTGTGTATCTACAATCAAATATTTAACAAATTAATAATATAACATTTTTTGCATTTCTCATATTTTGTGCAATTTAAAAATTATTTTTAAATTCATAAAAATGGTTAAACGGTAAAATAAAGAAAGTAGTTAAAATTATTATTATTATTATTTGTTTGAAAAGAAGGAGATAAACTGATAAAAATCCATGAAGAAATATAGAAAAATACTATTATGTCATTAATTTGTTAAATATTTGGTTGTAGACTCAAAAATGATCACATTAAAATAATAAACATAGTTTGAATGGCAAAAAGATCAATTGATACTTTAAAGGGTAACTTGAGAGTTCATCAATAATTTAAGGGAAAAATAATTATTTTGTCCATATTTATTTCGGAGAGAAATTACTTTTGTCAAAAATGTTCAGTGAGCATTTAATTCTCCTGATCAATAGAGAGTGGAGAGTCCACCACTCTTTTTGAGGTTTTATTTATTGGAGGAGTCCACCACTCCTCTTGGTGTTTATATTTCCTCTCATTATTGAGTGGGGACACAATGCATTAAATAGACTAGTGCCATGTCTCATTTTATGCACGACACAACCTTAAGTAGAGTAGGTTCAATGTCCCAAAATAGAAAAAAAGAAGGCGAAATGAAAGTCTTCCTCCTACTCTTTATGGGAAAGCGAAGGTTGGTGAACTTTATTTAGGGTGCATGATTGGAACAGCTCACCCCCAAATTTATTTCATTTTCACACCAATAAATAGCCATAGCTCTCATTTGCTCCTCCTTTTCGGGCAAGAATTCTCTACATTCTTCGTTGTAGAGAATCTCTACAATTAGTTAGATTGATTAATAACATTAACTGGTCAGTGGATCCTATAATTAAAAGATCTTTTTCTATTAAAATTTTTTTTATTCACGTGGTCCATAAAGTAAAAAAATATGATTAATGAGTTGTAGAGTCTCTTTACAATCAAGAATGTAGAACATCTCTATCCATTTCTTGAGGAGCAAGTGTAGCAGCAATCGCTTTTTGCAACTGCCGCTCTCACTCGCTTGTTTGTTGGGACACGTGCCTCCAAGCCTAAATCCTAGCCTAATCCCAAACCTAACCCCAAATCCAATCTAATTTTCACCCACTCATTTTGAGCAAGTGTCTAAGGGCAGTCGCGGAAGGCAACTGTTCTTAGACTTCTTTTAGATTGAGCACATGTGCTCTCTCACCACATGGCAATTTGATTTTACGCCCTCTCATAGCCTAGTTAAAATTGTAAAGTAACAAGTTATTTGCTCGTAGAGTCGCCACATATACAACTAGAATAAAAATAATTATCTTAGAAATAAAAATAGATCATAGTGTATCAAAATTTCAAGATCGAATAGCAACAAACAACAAAACCTGTGTATCCAATTTTATAAGTGACTATATGAATCATATTTGTACATTTAGTATTGTTCACCACTATTTACTTATATCTTTTTCTAAATGGTTCAAATCAAATTCTTTCAGGCTTACCTTTAGTCTTAACTAACAACAATAGAATTAATAATTGACCGTTAGAGAAGTATGTGAGAGGCATGCCTAAGAAAACTTAATTAAAAATTATTAAAAAAGAAATAATAATAATAATAATAATAGTTAACTTAGTGAAGTAGATAGTCCTGAACAGAACTAGAGCAAGAATTAGGATTTATGAACTTTGTGCTGTTGTTAGAAGTCTGTACAAAATTTTATTTCCCCCTGCTTAAAAGAGTGTCCTAAAAAGAAAAGCCCAGAAGCTCTACCATAGAATCAGCTCAAACGATCTCGGATCGGAATTTAAGGCCCAACAGATTAAGACCAGAATCTTCACAACAATCAGCCGTAACCAAGGTCCATATCTTAGCCAGATCTGAGTTAGATATAAATATCCATTGTGTTTTTAAAAACCATCAATTCTGGGCCCAATCAAATTAGGGACCCTGACGACTATTCTCTCAAGGCTCTACAGAAGACCAACGGAAACGAAATTATTGAGATGATTATTGCTGTACAAATTTAATAAATAATCAAATTGAGCATCATCTTTCCTGAGTCAGAAAAATAAATAATAAATAAATAAGTTACTGTCCTTGCTGCGTGCAAAATCTTTAACATACTGCCGAAACTTGTCTTTCTCATATATTTGGATTTATCTTGCATATTTCAAATATTCCATCTCCGGCTCGGTTTGTTTTATCTTTGTGGTAGCTAATGCAATAATCTATCACTCCATAGGGATTCTGATTAAACTTAATTGATTAGGATTCTACGGCTCATTAGAATACAGTACACACACAACAAAGAGATAACGCCCTGCAATTCTCTAATTATAGTATTATTTTTATATCTTTAGATGTTATTCATGCTCCGATACAATAAAATTAAGTCTTTTCATCGAGACAAAAGATGGCTTGAAACGGTTCTAAATATATATATATTATACAAAAGATGGCTTGAAACGGTTATAAAATGAAATATTATAAAAGAAATGAAAACAATATGAGCTGGGTCAGGATGGGTAGTGGATCGTAATTTGTTGTCCAATACTGGGAAAAGAATTATACAGATGATTCGATAAAAAAAAATCATTAAAAATAATGATTGTGATAAGGTGCAGTACAGATTCTAAAAGATGCGCGCCAACAACGTTACAAAAAATCTCACTATCTCATTCGTTTGTATCGCTCTGCGTACGCTACAGCTAGCATCGACATTAAATGTCATTTTGTGCTCTCCAACTCCAAGCGCCAGAAATTTTCTTATAAATAGTCTTCGAACTCTTGTTGCTATCACCAAATAAAAGACCAATGCTAATCTGTCATAGCTTTTGTCTAATAACTTATATGTATATAAATTAAAAGTACCGAATGTGAGGTGAGGTTTAGAATGGGAAGTACTTGAAGAGAGGCTTAATAGTGCGATGGTACTGAAATCATATTATTAGATTATAATTTCCATCATGTGTATTCACTATTATTTATTAGTAAGTTGATTTATGCTTAACGATACATGTGTTTAACTGAAGGAGTAACACCAGCAGGTTTGAGCTCGAGTTGAATCCATCTGCTAGCTTGAAGATTCTTCTTCACCTCCAGCATGTGAGTACGTATATGTATTATATGTAAGTTTTTATATTCAAGAACTTGAAGTTTTTCCCCTTTCAGCAAAAGTTTGGACATCTCTTGTCTCTCTTGTGAGCGGTAGCCTATAAACTCATATTCTCATTTTTCATTTTGGAAGTTATTTGGCTTGTTATAGCTTTATCTTGACTTATTCATTGTTGAAAAAAATTTGAAATGATCAAGCTTTTGTACTAGACCAACAGAAACGAAATTATTGAGATGATTATTGCTGTACAAATTTAATAAATAATCAAATTGAGCATCATCTTTCCTGAGTCAGAAAAATAAATAATAAATAAATAAGTTACTGTCCTTGCTGCGTGCAAAATCTTTAACATACTGCCGAAACTTGTCTTTCTCATATATTTGGATTTATCTTGCATATTTCAAATATTCCATCTCCCGGCTCGGTTTGTTTTATCTTTGTGGTAGCTAATGCAATAATCTATCACTCCATAGGGATTCTGATTAAACTTAATTGATTAGGATTCTACGGCTCATTAGAATACAGTACACACACAACAAAGAGATAACGCCCTGCAATTCTCTAATTATAGTATTATTTTTATATCTTTAGATGTTATTCATGCTCCGATACAATAAAATTAAGTCTTTTCATCGAGACAAAAGATGGCTTGAAACGGTTCTAAATATGTATATATATATATATATATATATATATATATATATATATATATATATATATATATATATATATATATATATATATAAAATGAAATATTATAAAAGAAATGAAAACAATATGAGCTGGGTCTGATGGGTAGTGGATCGTAATTTGTTGTCCAATACTGGGAAAAGAATTATACAGATGATTCGATAAAAAAAAATCATTAAAAATAATGATTGTGATAAGGTGCAGTACAGATTCTAAAAGATGCGCGCCAACAACGTTACAAAAAATCTCACTATCTCATTCGTTTGTATCGCTCTGCGTACGCTACAGCTAGCATCGACATTAAATGTCATTTTGTGCTCTCCAACTCCAAGCGCCAGAAATTTTCTTATAAATAGTCTTCGAACTCTTGTTGCTATCACCAAATAAAAGACCAATGCTAATCTGTCATAGCTTTTGTCTAATAACTTATATGTATATAAATTAAAAGTACCGAATGTGAGGTGAGGTTTAGAATGGGAAGTACTTGAAGAGAGGCTTAATAGTGCGATGGTACTGAAATCATATTATTAGATTATAATTTCCATCATGTGTATTCACTATTATTTATTAGTAAGTTGATTTATGCTTAACGATACATGTGTTTAACTGAAGGAGTAACACCAGCAGGTTTGAGCTCGAGTTGAATCCATCTGCTAGCTTGAAGATTCTTCTTCACCTCCAGCATGTGAGTACGTATATGTATTATATGTAAGTTTTTATATTCAAGAACTTGAAGTTTTTCCCCCTTTCAGCAAAAGTTTGGACATCTCTTGTCTCTCTTGTGAGCGGTAGCCTATAAACTCATATTCTCATTTTTCATTTTGGAAGTTATTTGGCTTGTTATAGCTTTATCTTGACTTATTCATTGTTGAAAAAAAATTTGAAATGATCAAGCTTTTTGTACTATACCAAGTGATATAGATTTGAAGTTATTCATTTAGAGATCATGATTATGAATATGATTTGCCCAATTGGTTTCATGAATTGACATTGGTTCTTTAACATCATCAGTTAGTAGTAGCTCTTCACCCTGCAAAAACAAGCCATGATGCAACTTGTAAAAGCTCTGTGCCTCTGTTATTGTTGTATGCACCATGCAATTCTTGGTATTGTTTGGTTAGTTACTGATTAAATTTCGCAAAACTAGGAAGAGCATCACTGTAGGACGTACCTAAGATTAAATATGTATTTAAGTTCTTTCATTCAGAGATCATGAATATCATTTGTGTAATTGATTTAGTGAATTGTATCATCAGTTAGCAATGCTAGTTAAGCTTGACTAGGCTTGAGTTAGGCCTAGCCTAGATGTTTGCAATTGCTCAGGTGACTATTTTAAAATTATTTAATTATAATAATTGATAAAAATATGTATTAAATTCATATAAATTTGAAAAAAGATAGCAATCTTAGATCCACAATAAACCATACATACTTAAATACTAAATAGCCAAAGTAATTACTAACAAGGTTATAGAAAGAGCTAGGAGGCCTATGGACTCGATGCCTAGAGCCTAGGAGGTTTTCTTTTTAGTTTTAATTACAATAATTGATAGTAAATATCAATGTTATAGAAAGGTGCCATGTCTAGGAGGATTTCTTTCTTCATTTAAGTGGTGGTCGAGGAGGTTTTCTTTGAAGGTCGGAGGAGGTAGTGGAGATGTTCATATTTAGAGGTTAAAAGAGTTTGAATGAGGTTGGAGAACGGAGGTCGAACACGTAAAATCACGATCAAGGCCTAAAGAGGCACCACGTAAACAAACAATGCTCCTTAAACACTCCCAAAACCTAGATAGGCACCTAGATACCACCTAGCGCTTAGGCTTGGCTAGTTAGCTGTTAGGTATTAGGCCTAGAAGCCCACACTCAGGCTTTAAAACAATGTCAGTTAGCAGTTTCTTTTCACCATGCAAAACAGGCAAAGCTGCTATTGCAATTGCTCTGTGATTGTTGCAGTGTACAATTTACTTTTGGTATTATTTGGTGATTTGCTCATAAAATTTCCCGGAAATAGAAGCATCACAGTATAAGAAGTACCTCAGATATCAGGAGGAGGATCCATGGAGGCCGACAACGAAGACAAATATACAAAAGATGGAACCACAGACATCAGAGGAAACCCTGCAGTAAAAGAGAGCACAGGAAGATGGAGAGCCTGCCCCTACATTCTCGGTACAGTCAATATTATTAGAACCACCTTGATTTATTTTGCATCAGTCTCATTATCAAACTTGTCGTTTCCTCTCCAGCAAATGAATGTTGTGAAAGATTGGCATATTATGGGATGAGCACCAATCTTATAAGTTATATGGAGGATATCCTGAATCAAGGCAATGCTACAGCATCCAACAATGTCACAAACTGGTCAGGCACGTGCTATATCACTCCTCTTCTTGGAGCTTTTATCGCTGATTCTTATCTTGGACGATTCTGGACAATTGCCAGTTTCATGATCATCTACATCATTGTAAGAAATGTCTCTGTAATCTATCTATAATTGCTGAGTTCACAGGAATTTTTCAGCAATTTTCGGTTTGATGACAGGGATTGACACTTTTAACCATGTCTGCCTCTATCAAAGGACTCAAACCTTCTTGCCATGATAATGAATGTCACCCAACTGCACCACAAACTGCAGCAGCTTTCATCGCGACTCTATCTCATTGCTCTCGCACTGGAGGGATCAAGCCTTGTGTTTCTTCTTTCGTGCAGACCAATTCGACGAATCTGATGAATCTGAGAAAAGAGCAAGAGCTCCTTCTTCAATTGGTTCTACTTCTCAATCAATATAGGAGCTCTTGTGGCTTCTTCTGTACTTGTTTGGGTGCGATTAAGACCAGAATCTTCACAACAATCAGCCGTAACCAAGGTCCATATCATAGCCAGATCTGAGTTAGATATAAATATCCACTGTGTATTTAAAACCCATCAATTATGGGCCCAATCAAATTAGGGACCCTGACGACCATTCTCTCAAGGCTCTACAGAAGACCAACAGAAACGAAATTATTGAGATGATTATTGCTGTACAAATTTAATAAATAATCAAATTGAGCATCATCTTTCCTGAGTCAGAAAAATAAATAATAAATAAATAAGTTACTGTCCTTGCTGCGTGCAAAATCTTTAACATACTGCCGAAACTTGTCTTTCTCATATATTTGGATTTATCTTGCATATTTCAAATATTCCATCTCCCGGCTCGGTTTGTTTTATCTTTGTGGTAGCTAATGCAATAATCTATCACTCCATAGGGATTCTGATTAAACTTAATTGATTAGGATTCTACGGCTCATTAGAATACAGTACACACACAACAAAGAGATAACGCCCTGCAATTCTCTAATTATAGTATTATTTTTATATCTTTAGATGTTATTCATGCTCCGATACAATAAAATTAAGTCTTTTCATCGAGACAAAAAGATGGCTTGAAACGGTTCTAAATATATATATATTATACAAAAGATGGCTTGAAACGGTTCTAAATATATATATATTATACAAAAGATGGCTTGAAACGGTTATAAAATGAAATATTATAAAAGAAATGAAAACAATATGAGCTGGGTCTGATGGGTAGTGGATCGTAATTTGTTGTCCAATACTGGGAAAAGAATTATACAGATGATTCGATAAAAAAATCATTAAAAATAATGATTGTGATAAGGTGCAGTACAGATTCTAAAAGATGCGCGCCAACAACGTTACAAAAATCTCACTATCTCATTCGTTTGTATCGCTCTGCGTACGCTACAGCTAGCATCGACATTAAATGTCATTTTGTGCTCTCCAACTCCAAGCGCCAGAAATTTTCTTATAAATAGTCTTCGAACTCTTGTTGCTATCACCAAATAAAAGACCAATGCTAATCTGTCATAGCTTTTGTCTAATAACTTATATGTATATAAATTAAAAGATAGCAATCTTAGATCCACAATAAACCATACATACTTAAATACTAAATAGCCAAAGTAATTACTAACAAGGTTATAGAAAGAGCTAGGAGGCCTATGGACTCATGCCTAGAGCCTAGGAGGTTTTTAGTTTTAATTACAATAATTGATAGTAAATATCAATGTTATAGAAAGTAGGAGACCGTGTCAGATTTCCATTTAAGTGGTGGTCGAGGAGGAAGGTCGGAGGTAGTGGAGATGTTCATATTTAGAGGTTAAAAGAGTTTGAATGAGGTTGGAGAACGGAGGCAGGAAGAAAATCACGACAAGGCCTAAAGAGCCACTAAACAAACAATGCCCTTAAACACCCTAAAACCTAGATAGTCTAGATACCACCATATTAGCTTAGCCAGTTAGTTTAGGTATTTTGCAGTCAGTCTACATTTTAAAACAATGTCAGTTAGCAGTTTCTTTTCACCATGCAAAACAGGCAAAGCTGCTATTGCAATTGCTCTGTGATTGTTGCAGTGTACAATTTACTTTTGGTATTATTTGGTGATTTGCTCATAAAATTTCCCGGAAATAGAAGCATCACAGTATAAGAAGTACCTCAGATATCAGGAGGAGGATCCATGGAGGCCGACAACGAAGACAAATATACAAAAGATGGAACCACAGACATCAGAGGAAACCCTGCAGTAAAAGAGAGCACAGGAAGATGGAGAGCCTGCCCCTACATTCTCGGTACAGTCAATATTATTAGAACCACCTTGATTTATTTTGCATCAGTCTCATTATCAAACTTGTCGTTTCCTCTCCAGCAAATGAATGTTGTGAAAGATTGGCATATTATGGGATGAGCACCAATCTTATAAGTTATATGGAGGATATCCTGAATCAAGGCAATGCTACAGCATCCAACAATGTCACAAACTGGTCAGGCACGTGCTATATCACTCCTCTTCTTGGAGCTTTTATCGCTGATTCTTATCTTGGACGATTCTGGACAATTGCCAGTTTCATGATCATCTACATCATTGTAAGAAATGTCTCTGTAATCTATCTATAATTGCTGAGTTCACAGGAATTTTTCAGCAATTTTCGGTTTGATGACAGGGATTGACACTTTTAACCATGTCTGCCTCTATCAAAGGACTCAAACCTTCTTGCCATGATAATGAATGTCACCCAACTGCACCACAAACTGCAGCAGCTTTCATCGCACTCTATCTCATTGCTCTCGGCACTGGAGGGATCAAGCCTTGTGTTTCTTCTTTCGGTGCAGACCAATTCGACGAATCTGATGAATCTGAGAAAAAGAGCAAGAGCTCCTTCTTCAATTGGTTCTACTTCTCAATCAATATAGGAGCTCTTGTGGCTTCTTCTGTACTTGTTTGGGTGCAGACTAATAAAGGATGGGACTGGGGGTTTGGGATTCCTGCAGTGGTAATGGCTATTGCAGTTGTGAGCTTCTTCCTTGGATCTCCATTGTATCGGCATCAGAAAGCAGGTGGTAGCCCCCTCACAAGGATTGCTCAGGTTCTAGTTGCATCGATAAAAAAATATCGAGAAAATGTTCCTGATGACAAGTCTCTGTTGTATGAGGTCACTGACAAGGAATCTGCAATAGAAGGAAGTCGTAAGCTTGAGCATACAGAAAAGTTGAAGTAAGTATAATGATAAAAATTCATTCTTCGTATAATGGGTTGTTTGTTCGACAGAAAATAGAGTTGCAACATCAAATATTGTCGTTAAATTTCTATTTCTAGTGTCTTGTTAGCCACATGATAGTTAAAAATGAGAATTGACTGCAACAAATGTTGCAATTCCTTGCATTAAATCCAATTTTTAAAAAATTACAACATGTACATTTGTTACATTTACAATATATTTCCTGGTCAGGTTCCTTGACAAGGCTGCAATTGAGACTGAGAAGGACAAGATCAACGGCCAACCAAGTCCATGGAGGCTATGCACAGTCACTCAGGTCGAAGAACTGAAAAGCATCATTCATCTTCTACCGATATGGGCCAGTGGAGTGGTCTTCTCCACAGTCTACAGCCAAATGAACACCATGTTCGTCCTCCAAGGCAAGAAGATGGAACCCCATATGGGACCTCACTTCCAAATCCCTGCAGCATCTCTCTCAATGATAGATACCATCAGTGTCATCATATTGGTTCCAGTCTATGACAAAATTATCATTCCTATAGCACGTAAATTCACTGGAAACGAACGAGGATTCACCCAGCTGACTCGAATGGGCATTGGCCTTGTCATCTCCGTTATTGCAATGCTAGCAGCTGGCATTGTGGAAGTTATCAGGCTTCATATTGTTGCAAGAGATAATTTATATGATTCTAAAGATTTTGTGCCTATGTCAATATTCTGGCAAGCTCCTCAGTACTTCATTGTAGGAACTGCAGAGGTTTTTACCTTTATCGGGCAATTGGAGTTTTATTATGACCAAGCGCCGGATGCAATGAGGAGCATGTGCTCAGCGCTGTCTTTGACGACTAATGCACTTGGGAATTACCTTAGCACAGTGCTAGTAACAGTTGTTACTCGCATTACTACAAGAAATGGGAAGCTTGGTTGGATTCCTGATAATTTGAATAGGGGCCACCTTGACTACTTCTTCTGGCTTCTTGCCATACTCAGCCTCTTGAACTTTGGGGTCTACCTCCTGATTGCAAAGTGGTACAAATATAAGAAAACAACCTAGGATTGATGATAGAGGGAATATAGCTCAAAATCAAGTTTTTAGCAGTTGTGCTAGATAAATGTTTGTTCTACTTGCACTTGCATGTAGCTTATGAAACTGTATGAATACTTCAACTGAAAGGTTTCACAGTTGAAGGAATCAATCCTTATCACTTATTTCTGTCAATTTAAACTGCCGTATCAGGATTTGTTTAGAATTTTGAAAATGGCAAGAGTTTGATGATTTATTTTAGGATTTGTTTGACTCAATTGCATACTTATTGATTGGAGAAGCCAAATGTACTCTTTCAGGACATATAAAATCTTAAAGCATAGTAGTTAAAATAATTCTGAATCAAAGTTTTTGCAGCAAGATATTGCAACAAATCTCTTAAAATTTCTTCCACTACGGTAAAACTCCAAGTAATGGTAAGGTAAACAATCCTAGAAGAGAAACCAACTCAAGCCAAAACATAAGATTAGGGGGGAGCACAACTGTTAGAGAAAATTCCAAAGGAGAATGCAGTCTCAGAAGTTAAGAGATACGTTTATCTTGGGTTGATGTCTGTGATAAGCCATCATCACAGCGGATGCCATTTTTGCCATTAATGAGGTTGATTGGTGGAAGTCACATTGTTGTTCAGATTTGTGGGTTTGCTTGCCCCGATCATTTACAAGTGGAGCCTATCAAGTAATTGCCAAGGCAAGAGATATAAGAGATGATTGAACAGAAAAGAAGATAATAACTTTTCTTCATTTCAGAAAGATGGATAATTTGTCTGAGGGCTAAGCTATTGTAACTCCAACACAAGACATACAAGTAAAATAGAATGTTGCCTGGTAAAATAAACCACAGTGAAATCTAGAACCTGTGGTCTGATACATCCCAGCTATCTTTGCTTTTGCAGCAGAGGTTTATCTTGGCAATACCTCTTCCACTGCCAAGACTGTGTAACTGCATTACACGTTCTGATGCAGCAAGTGATAGAGACTTCTTGTTTTCTTTCAGCAATGGTTATAATATAAAAGAGAGAGGACCCAAGACTAAGTTAAATATGTTTGTAAATTGCAAATCTGGTAAATTGATTTCTATTTAAATTACAAGATTTTATGAAAAAATTGACTAGATAGAATTTGCACGGAGAAATACATACTCTGCCTTGCAATAAAGGGAAGAGTGAGGTGACCCTTAAATTTCCTTTATGGTCAATACCAGATGGATATCAGAGACGAGGTAATTTTGCTCTCTCTCTCTCTCTCTCTCTCTCTCTATATATATATATATATATATATATATATATATATATATATATATATATATATATATATATATATATATATATAGATAGATTAATGGGTATCATTGACATATGAGGATTCCCTCATATACGCCGACATGACACAATCTCCACCAAGTATGATTGTAATAAAATAAGAGGCATTCTCTCCTACTTTATTCTCTCTCCTACACTTGGTGGAGATTGTGCCAACTAAGCGTATATGAGGAAAATCCCTCATATGTCAATGATACCCATTAATCTCATATATATATATATATATATATATATATATATATATATATATATATATATATATATATATATATATATATATATTACGTGCATGAATCAATGGCGTAAATGCAACTGTGTATAAGCCAAAGATTCAGATGACAAAATCACAGATTATCAAGATGAATTAATCAAATAGATGGAATGTAAACAGCATTACACAAATGACATGTAGGTAAATATGTCCCTCACTGTAAACCATGCGCATGAATCAACAGTATGTATGCAAATGCAACATCTATATACAAGCCAAAGCTTGAGATGATAAAATCATGCGTTATCACAATAGATAATCAAATAAATAGAAAAGTTAAGAGCATTATATATTACATCTAAGGAAGTGTATGCATGATACAGGCAACCAACACATACCCACAAAATCCGACTTTGAAATTTGTGTCGCGCATTTCATCAAACAGGTTGAGGGCATCGTGCATTTAGAAGTTAGGAGAGATTATAATATTAATAGGAGTTGTTGAAGAATACAAAGATATACGCACGATGGTGTCGATGGAGAGGTGGATGGAGTGACGACCGCGGAGGAAGTAGAAGGCGTATTGGTGGTCGTCAGTGGTGAGAGCTTGTAGGCGGGAGAGAGCGGTGACGGGATCTCTTAGTTTTGTAAGTTTGATGAGGTCCAGGAGGTGACGGGATCTGTGAGGCTCGCCGCCGGTAGTTTCATCTGTGAGTTTCGTTTCGTTTGTTTTCTGTTCGCTTCTGAGGTTGTATTGTTGTAAGTATCCACCTACGATTTGAAATGCTGCAGTGAGGGATTGTTGCAGATAAGCCCATTTGGTTTTTTACAATTACGGTAATGGATTATTGCGGATAAGCCCCTTTGTTTTTTTTTTTGTTGCAATTGCATAAATGACATTGATAGTTAAATTTCTACACAATAACAGTTCTATCTTTCCTAGACAAAATTACTTTAGGAGGATTGGAAATTTGGTATACAAACAATCCATATTTATTGATTTTAATAGAGTTAGGTTGCTCATTATCAAACTTTAAGGAAATATATGAAAACAAGAGCCAGGGAGAACAATGTTCAGATTATACTTAATTTCTAGTGTTAATTAATTTGATTTTTTTTTCTTTCTTTTTCTTTTAAGATAAACTTTGAAGCATAGCTCCCGAGCGTTTCATTTAATAAAAAGACATGACATGGTGTAATCCTCTATACAGTTCTCTTGGGGTAGCTGTATCTTGAAACTAGGATACATCAGTTATGGATATTCTTAATCACATTTTGTCTTGTTTTAATTCTTTATTAGGAGGCTTGGGCTTTTTCACTGAAAAGATTATCTACGTGAGATTTAAAGCAAAGTTAAAGCTCGGACACATGACATAAAAAGCTTAAATGACAAAAAGAAAATATTATTCTGACCCACCGAATCCCCACTAATTAAACAATAAACAAGAAAGAAATCCCGAGGCAAATATGAACTCCAACACGCTTTGAAGCTCTTGCATGCCCAGACAATAAAATCTCCTTTATATCTTCCTCTGTAGACATACTCTTTAATTTATTTTAAGTTTAAAGCCAAATAAGATAACAAAAAGGCTAATCAGAATCAACGACATTCATCGTCCAGTCTAAAGCATATATACCAATCATAGAACTTTGTTATAAGAAATGCATTGTCTTTGATTGTTTTACCTAAAGAATTAGTTTTGCATTTGTAGCATAAAGCATTTTAGAATATGATAGTAGAAAACTACATGTGCATTCAAAAATTCCTAAACATATATGTAATTAAACATGATTTAATTGGGGCTTACAAATTTATCAAACCAGATGGCAAAATATTAAGATGTAGAAATATCATAACTTTGCCAATATTGTGCACTCACTACTCTCTCTAGAAATCAAGAACTCACTGAATAGATGACCTATAATTAATGAATTGTTTGCATGAAGAGCAATTATCTTGAGATAGAGACGTATGCTTGACAATTTCTATAAAGAGATGGAGAGATTCTATTCTATTCTACGCGTCTCCCTTTTGCTTTATATAACTGATTTGCCTCCTTTGTGGTAGAGAGTGTCAAAATTAACAGGACGGGGCTTTGGCATTAATATGCCGCCATAAAAATAAAATCTATATAAGCGTAGCAAAGGGCACAAGACAAAAACATAAAAAGGAGACAAGAGAGATAAGAGAGGAGAAAGAGGAGACAAGGGGCAGAAAGGAAAAGAGCAAGTGGAGTGGGGTTGCATGTCAAAAAAAGTCACTAGCTCATCTTGAGCTGCGATTTAAGCAACACGAAACATTAGCCTTAAACAGAAAATTAATTGATAAAATTATGAGGGGGAAAGAAAAAAAAAAGCAGAGTACGTACGGGAACAACGAGAGCGTGATCGCTTTTGCTTTTTTTCTTCCCCCTTCCCCTTTAAAATCCTCAATTTAAACCCTTTGGATCCGAGAAGAGAGCCAAAGAAAATTTTGATGATCAGACATTCCTTTGCCCATGGAAACTGACCTCGTGCCGCTCACGTGCGAGACCCACCCCGCCGAGTCCTTCACCGGCTTCTGCCCCTCCTGCCTCCGCGATCGCCTCCACTTCCTCGAATCCACTTCCTCCGCCCACCGCAACTCCATTTCCACCACCCACCGCAACTCCACTTCCGCCGCTTCCCAACTCCGCCGATGCAAGTCCTTTTCTTACGCCGCCGCCGTAGATCGTAGGGACCGACAATTTGAGGAGGAGGTGGAGCTGAGGCCGATCAAGGATCACGCGGATCCCGAATCTCAATCCAAGAAGCCAAACTTTTGGAAGAAGCTTCAGAATTGGCGGGAAAACAAGAAGACGAAGAAAACGAAAAAAAAGCAGCAGCAGGAGGACTTAACGGCTGGCGAATCTTCTAGAAGGTTCGTGGATACCCAACCGGAGGTCCCGGTCGACGGGTTCAGCCGTCGATCGTGCGATCTTGGACCGAGATTCTCCCTGGACGCCGGTCGGATTCCGTTCGATGAACCTAGGCTTTCATTGGACATTCGATCCGTGCGTTCCCGATTTCATGCTCCCGTTCCGGCGATCCAGCGATCCGACGGTCAGATACCTGTCGAAGAGGATCTAATGGTCCCCGGCAGTTCTAAGCAAACCAAAAACTACTATTATGATTCTTCTTCTAGAAGCCGGAGACGGAGCTTGGACAGATCAAATTCAGTGAAGAAATTCAACATTGAGATGAATGAACCAAAACCAGTGTCAAGCGCTAGAGTGTTGCCCGCAGTTAGAAGTGAATCCTTCAGACACGCGAGCTCGGATGCTTTCATGGATGATCCATCCGATAGCCTTAGAGAGAAGAAGTCGAAAAAATGGAGCATCTGGGGATTAATAAACCGTCAGAGTACGAGCAGCAGAGGAGGAGGAGACAATGTAGATTGTTTGCGGGTTAACGAGTACAATAACGGTAGGGTTTCACGGAGTAATAGTAATGTGAGCTTGAGGCGGAGTTGCGATTATGGCAATGGCGGATTTGGGAGTATGAGGAAGAAGGGTTTAGGTTTAGAGAGGAATGGGAGTTTGAGGGATAATAATGGTTATCATTTGTTTACGCGGTCATAATTGGCTTGTTTTCATCAACAGAATGGTATAGTTTAGCATTAATGGCTTATGTATGTGCTAAAACTTTTATTAGCGTCTCTTTCGAACAATTCCTACTTTTGATTGCTTGCGCTTTATTTGGATTATTATGAGGTTAAAGATAGCGAGGAGAGGAATTTCTATGATTCTTGAAGAAGCAAATCTGCAAGGTTTGAGCCTCAGTTTAAATTTGTAGTTCGTAGGTAACTGAGTTAAACTATATTGGTCAACCTGATAAGACCCACTCATAGACATTCAATGGACAAATAAAAGCAGAATTTGCAGTCAGTTTCTAGTTTCAGGTCAATTTTTGTATGCTCGCTGGTCATTGTTTCCTGTAGTATTATCAGGTGACATATATATATGTTATTCTGATAGAATTGTTGATGTTTTTATGCTCTGCGCTTATTGCTGTAGCAATGCCTGTAAAGTTTCTTCCATCATCAGTAACAATACAACTTGGGCCCATTATGTTTCAGTTCATAGAACTTTAGTCCATTCAATCATCTTTCTGCAACAATGGACAATCACCGGTGTCTTTGATGACTGTCCGCCGAACACAGCTATGAATCTGGTGCGCGTCATGTTGAAATTATCAGGGGTCTCATCCATCATATATATTGCAGTTTCTTATTGAATCTTAGAACCATTCATTTGAACAAATTAAAGTTGTCCATGATCAGTTTTTCTGGGAAAGAGCTGTCTATGTTGGGATGTCAATAGAACTAAGTGGAGTTATCACTGTGTGCATAATAATGACTGTCTATTATCCTGCTGTATGAAACTCTCACTTGAGCATGAGTCCTATCACGTTACAGTTCATGATTTAGCAATTAACATCACCTACGTTCCATGCTTACACAGACAAATCATAATATTAGACGATTCCATTGTGCTCGCAACGGGGGTTTAATTTATGGGGTTTTTGTCTTTTAACCTAAAGTTTTACCCCGATTTATTTAAAAACCCACCAACTTTTAAGAACACTTATAAACCCAATGTACCTCAAACCACTTATTTTTAAACCCAATCTATACAATACTCTCAATCCTTATACTATATTTCCTCAATAAATACAAAATTTCAAAATTAACTTTCTTCCCCAGATAAACTCATCTCTCTCTCTCTCTCTCTTTTTTCCTTCCTTTCGTTTCACAAAATCAAAATCTAAGAGCGGCCGGCATGAATTCTTTCAGACTCTCTCATCTCCCCTACTCCTCAGACTCTCTCCCGGCGCAAAATACCCTTTGCCCTTATCGTGTGTCAAGGCGGAGCTCCAATACGGGAAGGGCGGGCGGTGAAGTGTGGAATGGGTCGGTCTCTAACATGCGCTCGGTCAAGTGATGAGCATGAATTCTTCAGAGCTGTTCAAGCTAGAGACTTGGAGACAGTGGTGTCTTTTCTCTTCACCGAGCCCCAAATGCTCCGACAAACCACCGTCTTCGACCGCCTCTTCGTGGAAATTCTGAAACTTAGTGGAATAAATCAAATCAGTTTTTTCTGAACAATGTAAACGTGTGATGATGTATACAATATGTTGTTTGATCAATTATTCATGTCGACGAGAGGTCCACTCTTAATTTTCCAGTTTTTGGAAAAGTATAGCTCTTTATACTAAAGGGTAGCACCTTATCATAAAAGTATAGCTCTTTATGCCAAAGTATAGCTCTTTACTGATAAAGTATAGCTCTTTATAGTCTCTGAAAATTCTGAAACTTAGTGGAATAAATCAAATCAGTTTTTTCTGAGTAATGTAAACATTTGATGATGTATACAATGTGTTGTTTGATCAATTATTCATATCAACGAGAGGTCCACTCTCAATTTTCCAGCTTTTAGAAAAGTATAGCTCCTTATAGTATCGCTTACATGAAAGTATAGCTCTTTATGCCAAAGTATAACTCTTTATGACCATAGTATAGCTCCTTACCGATAAAGTATAGCTCTTTATGGTCTTTGAAAATTCAAACTTAGTGGAATAAATCAAATCAGTTTTTTCTGAGTAATGTAAACATTTGATGATGTATACAATGTGTTGTTTGATCAATTATTCATATCAACGAGAGGTCCACTCTCAATTTTCCAGTTTTTAGAAAAGTATAGCTCCTTATAGTATCGCTTACATGAAAGTATAGCTCTTTATGCCAAAGTATAACTCTTTATGACCATAGTATAGCTCCTTACTGATAAAGTATAGCTCTTTATGGTCTTTGAAAATTCTGAAACTTAGTGGTAAATCAAATTAGTTTTTTCCCTGAGCAATGTAAACGCGGTGATGACCTAGACAATGTGTTGTTTGATCAATTATTCATGTCGACGAGAAGCCCACTCTCAATTTTCCGCTTTTGAAAAAGTATAGCTCTTTATAATATAGCTTAGCACATTATCATGAAAGTATAGCTCTTTATGCCAAAGTATAGCTTTTATGACCATAGTATAGCTCCTTACCGATAAAGTATAGCTCTTTATGGTCTCCGAAAATTCAAACTTAGTGGTAAATCAAATCGCTTTTTCCGAGTAATGTAAACGTGTGATGACCTAGACAATATGTTGCTTGATCAATTATTCATGTCGACGAGAGGTCCACTCTCAATTTTTCAGTTTTAGAAAAGTATAGCTCCTTATAGTATCGCTTACATGAAAGTATAGCTCTTTATGCCAAAGTATAACTCTTTATGACCATAGTATAGCTCCTTACTGATAAAGTATAGCTCTTTATGGTCTTTGAAAATTCTGAAACTTAGTGGTAAATCAAATTAGTTTTTTTCCTGAGCAATGTAAACGTGTGATGACCTAGACAATGTGTTGTTTGATCAATTATTCATGTCGACGAGAAGCCCACTCTCAATTTTCCTGTTTTTGAAAAAGTATAGCTCTTTATAATATAGCTTAGCACATTATCATGAAAGTATAGCTCTTTATGCCAAAGTATAGCTTTTTATGACCATAGTATAGCTCTTTACTGATAAAGTATAGCTCTTTATGGTCTCTGAAAATTCTGAAACTTAGTGGTAAATCAAATCAGTTTTTTCCTGAGTAATGTAAACGTGTGATGACCTAGACAATATGTTGCTTGATCAATTATTCATGTCGACGAGAGGTCCACTCTCAATTTTTCAGTTTTTAGAAAAGTATAGCTCTTTATACTAAAGTGTAGCACCTTATCATGAAAGTATAGCTCTTTATGCCAAAGTATAGCTCTTTATGACCATAGTATAACTCTTTACTGATAAAGTATAGCTCTTTATAGTCTCTAGAAATTCTGAAACTTAGTGGAATAGATCAAATTAGTTTTTTTCTAAGCAATGTAAACGTGTGATGATGTATACAATGTGTTGTTTGATCAATTATTCATGTCGACGAGAGGTCCACTCTCAATTTTCCAGTTTTTGGAAAAGTATAGCTCTTTATTTTTCACATAAACAGCTACACATTTCTCATAAAAAGCTATATTTTGTTCATAAAGAGCTACGCTTTTTATTAAAGGACTATACTTCTCATACAAGGAGCTACAATATACCATAAGAGCTACAATATTTCATAAAGAGTTATAGCCCTTTCAGAACAACATATAACTTGTTATGAGCTCTATATCATTCATAAACTCCATTGGCGATTGACGACTTGCTATATAATATTTTCAAAAGATACAAATCGACCAAAAATCTTTTTAAAGCATTTAGTCAAACATGTAATATGCATCAAATAAATTCTATTTAATACACATAATCCTGTTACATATTACAAATCAACTAAAAAATCTTTTGAAGCATTTTATCAAACACACAATATACAAAAACTTTGTCCATATATTTTCGCATTCCAAGCCTTAAATCCAAAGTCTAATTCAATCCAATATAAAAGTAATCTTGTAACTGTAGGCAAATGTGGCGGAGCTGATCTTTAAGTGAGGAACTCGTTGAATGGTTAAAGTCAAGACAGAGGATGAGAGAGAGTTGGTCGGAGCAGTCGGCAATCGAGGATGAGCTTGGAGTGTTTGAGCTTGTTGGCCAAAGAGTGGAGGGAAAGCTAGTGGACTTGATGTCGCGTGCGAGCTTCATGGTGAAGTGTTTTGAAGAGGAAGTGGAGGAGTGGTAGGAGGAAGAAAATAAAGCTCAAATAGGAAGAGGAAAGAGATTCAAGGGGTAAGTTGGGGAGTGGAGGAGGAGACCGGTGATTAATGGGATGGTGAAAAGTTGTTTGAAAGGGAGCAGAGAGTAGAAAAGAGAATAAAGAAGAGGGTAATATGGGGATATTGAGTTTTTAATATGTATATAATGTATACTTATACGTATTATGAAGACTTGGGTTTAAAAATAAGTGATCTTTGTATTTTTGGGTTTAAGAGGCATTTTATAAGTACATGGGTTTAAAAATAAGTTAGAGTAAAACTTTGGGGTAAAAGACAGAAACCCCTTAATTTATTTATTTATTATTTTGTTATGGCTTCATACATCATTCTTGTCTGGTCAATATTGCGTTCTTTGCTGGCTTTATTTTACTTTTTGCAGGAATCCGGTGACACCTAGTCATTTGAAATCATTGACTGCTTACTCAATGTGGTGTTTTTTTTTTTGCACATGGTGCTTCCTAGAAGAATAAATTCCACACACATTAAAATAAGAATCCTTCTGTTTTGTACCTTTCATGGATCCATAACAAGCATCATTTTGAATGCCCTTGAATCATTAGTTTTACATACACTCAACTGTACAGATCTACAATCAGCAGCTTCTGTTTCCCTAATGCCTCCAGGAAAATACTCATGCCTCACACTATACATGCAATCTAAGGCCTCTCCCAGAGTATGGGATGCTCGACTGGCTGGCGATTAGCTAGTATTAGCATACCGTATCTTGATGACTATTTGCAGTTCAATGTAAGAGTCTACTATCTCTCAGCTATAAGCCTCTCTCTTCTTCTGCAAAGTATAGTGACAGTACTAAAGGTATGTTGTTACATAGACTGCATAGCAAGCCAACATCATACGTATAAAACTAAATGATCAACGGTACCATTTCCTAGTTTATACCACAGCGCAAACGACTAAAAAGATGATATGCTGATTCGCCATATCAACCTCGAGTTTTACAGTAAAATAAGCAAAGTCGAAGTACAATCAAACATATATTAATACACTTAAACTTCCCATAGCAACTAGATGCTCAACAAGTCCTGCCGCTCGAAACACAAAAACGTTCATCTAAACAGAACTCAGAAGACCTACTATTTGAGGTTACCCACCATAAAGAGATCAACACAGCACGCAGTTACCGAACTGCTAATTTCTAAGTACCCCAGGTTTGGGTATTTCCAGCACAAATGTAGAACCAGACGAACAACACTACAGTTTCTCACTATAAACCACTAAAAGATAATATGCTGAGTCACCATATGAACATCCGAGTTTTACACCGAAATAAGCAAAGTCGAAGAATAATCCGACATATGATGGAAAACATAGTAACCCTCAAACTAACCATAGCAACAATCTCAACTAGTCCTAGCTTCCAAAATACAAGCAAACTGTCTGAATAGAACGCAGACCTTCTACTATCAGGTAACATACCATAAAGAGATCAATTCAAGACAGCTTGCAAATTACCCAGACCTCACAGGAGAACTAGAAACAGATCTCGAGCCCACACTGCGACTGTGGGAATAGCTCTCCCATGAATATCTCCTCTTGCTTCTCCGAGGTGATGAGGGGCTCCTCTTCGATCTCCTCTCTATCGGAGAATAGCTACGAGAGTAGCTCCTCCTTGATGGTCGTGAGTAGCTGTATCTTCTTGGCCGAGATGAAACACCCTGAGAATAGCTCCTCCTTGAGCTCCTCACTGGAGTTAATCTTCTCCATGGCGATGCACTGCGTGTCACAGACCAGTAATAGCGTCGATGATAGTAGGGTGAAGCTGAGCGTTCAGGAGTATAGGACCTCAAGTCATGGGAGTAAGATCGGTGTCGCCTTCTAATGGATGGTTGACTATAGGATCTCCGCCTCCTACTGTAGTATGAGGAGCATGATCGGGATCTATGTCTCCTATAGTAGTATGGAGAGTATGACCGAGATCTGTGTCTCCTATAGTAAGGAGAGTATGGCCTGTCGTCTCCCGACGAATAGCCTGGAGAACTATATTGACCCCTGTAGTAGGGAGAGTAGCTCGGAGAACGGTGACGAGCTTTTACAGAATAAAAAAAAAGTCATTAATCAAATTTCTCTGACCCATTATGTAAACCTTAACATAAGAGATATTCAATGACAAAAGGCAATATTGAGTTACCATATCCAGTTCTCGGTCCAAGGTATCAGCCTGGAGTTGGAGTTCGCTCACGTCACCTTCTAGCCTAGAAACGAAAACAAAGGAAAATGAATATCAATATGCAGAAGTAAAATCACATCTCAAAAAACAACAGACAGAGGCAGCAACAGCACAAGGAGCAATAAACATAAAAAGATGATAATTGTTCGAAGTAAATGCAGGGCATACAACCCTTTCGTTAGATCTGATATTTGATTGTTGTTTTAAGGTTGGAGTAAGGCTTTTGAAGTCTGATGAAGTGCTGCTACACACAGCTACCCTGCTGTACAAAACACTCAGGTGAAGCCATCTTAACTTAGTAGCAACAGTCAAATTAACGAGCCAAAACAATACAAGTTTGAGATTTTATGAACTGCCAGCCAAATTCAGCAAGATTACCAACCAAATTTGAAGTACTTACCTTTTCAACAGTAATGACCCGGCCTTCTAACACAGACCCATCAAGGTATTTAATGCAACGATTTGCATCCTCCAGAGTAGCCATAGTCACAAACCCAAACCCACGGGATTCCCTTGTCCAAGGATCCAAAACAAGATGGACATCTGCCACCTGTGGATGGTCACCAAGGAAACAACACTTGGATTATGTCAAATAGAACACAAACTTCGTGTAACGATCTGAAATGATATTAATAAGCTGATTTTTCACAAACAATTATCAATGAAGAAGAAATCATATTAAATGACAAGTCAACTTTGATTTATGAAAGACTAAATAGAGGATTCCTATGCAGAATAAGATGAGATCCACAAAGCGAAATTACCGAACCAATGCAATTCCCAGTTAATTGCAATATCACGACCGAGGCAGGACACTGAGGTTAAAGCATGAATTGGTAACAGTCTGGCAGTAGTCTTGTGATTTAATACAACTGAAGGGCAACAAAAGGAAAGCAAAGACAAGAATTCATCGAAACTGCCAGTTGGTCTGGACACTTTAATCAGGTGTCAGGAAAATTAAGGAAAAAGGATCTTTTATCAGGACTAGATTCTATGGTTTGGATGTGTCATCCCAGGCATATCCATTTCAATATATGGCTTCCCCATCAAAATTTCAAATAAAATCGACCTAAAGCAAGGAGTAAGTAATCTTCCAAAAGCTAGTAGATAATGAGCAATGTAGTTCGACTATATATATACTTTCACTAGCAAGGTGATTGCAAAAGCTAGTATATAATGCACTATATAACTGCTATTTTATTTTTCGATAGATAATTTTATACCTTTCCTTCACAAGAAAAATGGTCCTCAAGATCAGCCTTTCTTATCCTAGGAAGACAAGCCGGTCACATACAAGTTGTTGCCAGGATTTTCAACATCACTTGAATCTCGGCTTCTCGGCTTGTAAAACATGGATGGAATAAGAACCAATTCAACAATGTTCTCAAAAATATATGGTGAAAACAATCTTGCTAGGCAAAAAAATGAAAATCAATACCGTGACTGTGAGCGACTCCTAGACCTTGAGAAAGACCTGGATAAGGATCTGCCACGTCGATACGGTGAGCATGAAGGAGAATACCTGAAAAATAAAGGGACCAAACACCAAACATCACATAAGACATGTGATCCAATGTCCCAAAGAATCGCAGAAAAAATGAAAAGGAATGAAAAAGAATCCTACCTCGACCTTCTGGAGTACGACATCTGAAAAAACAAAGTAATTAAATGTTAAGACCCAGTTCAACAAAGCTACAACGTAACAAATAATCACATGCCAAGGAAAATGAGGTATTTTGCTTGATCCAAAGAAAATTTGAAGAAAAATCGAGGGGAAAGAATAAACGGACAACACCTAACAAATTGAGCTTTACTGATGATAACTAGTTCTTATTATTGAAAAGGTTGTTTACAAATTAGTACATTCATACTTCACAGTGAAAAATAATAATAATTGTCTTGCATAAGAGTAACCATGAATACCAACCTATATCAAGCAATGGTTACATGAATTCCGGGGTAGAAAGAAATCAATGCTTCTAATTAACTGAAATATAGTGTGTGGGGTCGAAAAAATGTTTATTGATTGAATGAAATTGTTACAATCAAATTTTCCCGATTACAGAGGAAGAGGAGGTTGATTTGACTCCTCTTTTGTATGGGTTCTTGGTGGCGAGAGGATGCTTCACTCGATGCTCGAGTCGAGGTTGCTTCCCGTTGACGATCAGATCAAAGCTGCGGATGATCTAGAGGTTGTTGGAGAGGTTCTTAATCTCTCTTGGGCACACAAGTGTTGATCTCAAAAGTTCTCAAACTTTCTTTCCTCAGCTTGCCAGCCCTTTCTTCGTTGGGCTTCCAACTATTTATATGGGCTTGAGGGGTGTAACTGACCCCTATTGTCACTCTCATATGAGGGTTAATGACCCTTCCCATCGTGCCAGAGCCAGTCCAACGCCAGGTCTGTGTTCTGACAATGGCCTCGTGTTTGCTACAGTAAGCGGCGCCGCTGCGGAATTGTCGATCACATAAGAACGCTGGCCACAGTAGAACGGCGAACCTCGTCAGACCACTGATGCCGCGGGCGAGCCTCGTCCCATGACTGCTGAGCTTCGTTTCTCGTGCGAACCTCGTGTTGAGGTCGAGCCTCGCCTCTTGAGCAAGTCTTGTTCCGAAGCTTGCACTGGTCTAGCTTCGGTTGAGTGTTGAGGTTCACTGCTGTAGGCGAACCTCGGCTGAATGTCGAGGTTCACTGTTGTAGGCGAACCTCAGTTGAATGTCGAGGTTCACTGCTTGGCGAACCTCGTCTGAAGTCGAGCTCGCTGCTTGGCGAGCCTCGCCTGAATGTCGAGCCTCGCTGCTTGGCGAGCCTCGCCTGAATGTCGAGCTCGCTGCTTGGCGAAGCTCGCCAATGTCGAGCTCGCTGCTTGGCGAAGCTCGCCAATGTCGAGCTCGCTGCTTGGCGAGCCTCGTGCCGCTACGAAACGGTCGTAACTTTCAAACCGTGCGTCGAATTAGACGAATTATATATGGAAATCGACCATCTCGACGAGACGGAGCCAATTGCCCGGTCATTTTGCCCAGTTCCTTTGGTTTGAGAGATATCAGCATTTCGTCTATTTTGTAAAGTCGAACATCCGTGTAAACTCAACCTTTAGGCGGCCTCGACTCCACTCGGATGGACTCTTAAGCTCTTTTGCTCATTCCGAAGTTGTCGTAGGGATTAAGGTAATTTTTATTGCCTACAAAACCCCCTCCAAAGTTTCCAGACTTGAATGCGGTTGAATGGAGTCTGGAACACTTTGGATATGAAGACTTGTAAGATGGTCGCCGTGCAGACGGAGCGAGGAACCTTCTAACGAACACGGTAAATTTGTATTCTTCACTTGCAGCTAATGATCGCCTTCTGGGATTTTTAGCAAACCCCGCCTATAAACGGATTTGATGTGCCTTTACCGACACCGCTTGAATCGGCTAGCCATACTTTTCCCTCAAGATGGTGAGTTTGCGAGGAGTTTCTTTTAGGCTTAGTGCTAAAATCTCCTCTATCCTTAGCCGCTCAAGGCGCTGGATTAAAAGATAAGGGCAAATAGCCCGGTAGGCCATCATGCGGAAATGATCGAATCGCTCGCTGACATGAAAGTATAACGATCGCGATCAAGAAGCAATCAAGTTGTTCGATGACGGAGAGTATAACAACAAGGATTACGAACAAAATCATTTAGAGGAATGATCATGTGGGAGTAGTCAAGTCGTTCAGTGACATGGGAGTATAACGACTATGGTTGAAATAGAGGCACATCGCATGGTAGGCCACTATTCGAAATGATCGAATCGCTCGCTGACATAAAAGTATAACGATCGCGATCAAGAAGCAATCAAGTTGTTCGCTGACTTAAAAGTATAACAACAAGGATTACGAACAAAATCATTTAGAGGAATGATCATGTGGGAGTAGTCAAGTCGTTCAGGGACATGGGAGTATAACGACTATGGCTAAAATAGAGGCACATCGCATGGTAGGCCACTATTCAGAAATGATCGAATCGTTCAGTGACATAAAAGCATAACGATCGCGATAAAAAAAAAGCAATCAAGTTGTTCAGTGACGTGAGAGTATAACAACTGTGATCGGACTGTCAGAGGTAATTATTAACATGACAGTTATGTGGACCCACCACCCTATTGACGAGGATTGGAAGGGGAGTTTGTCAGAGGTGATTGTTAACCCGACAAGAATTTGTTGCGATTGGGGCAACTCTGAGGACTCACCATCCCATTGAAGAGGATTAGCAAGTTAATTTGTCAGAGGTGTAATATTAACATGACAAGGAGGGTCCCGCCATCCCGCTTTGAGAGGATGGACGGAGGAAATCTTGGGGGGAACTATCAGAGGTGATTGTTAACATGATAGTTTTGGGGACCCGCCATCCTGTTGAGGAGGATTGGCGAGGGAATTTGGAGGAAATTAGTTATCTGATGTGACTGTTAACATGATAACTTAATGGGAGTTTGAAAGAAGACTACGGGTAGTACTTTTTCAGAAACTTACCGTTGATAGGCATCATGATTTTGTCGCCTTCTTGATTGGTTAGGCGGTATGCTCCATTCGAGTAAACAGACTCTACCACGAATGGTCCTTCCCATTTTGGCTCGAACTTCCCCTTCTTTTTGGAGTTCAAAATCATCGGGCGTCGGACAGCGAGAACGAGGTCGCCTTCCTCGAAAATGCGACATCGGACTTTCTTGTCAAATGCTTTAGAAACCCGGGTCTGGTAAAGCTCGATATGCTGTTGAGCCTGTAATCGTTTTTCATCCAGCATTTCAAGTTCCTCAAGGCGTCGGCGATGATTTTCCTCGGTTGTCATTCCGGTGGATAACGCCATTCGAAGCGATGGGATTTGAATCTCTATCGGTAAAATGGCTTCACAACCATAAACCAGAGAATATGGGTGGTACCTCGGCAGCGAACCGTTGTACGGTAAGCCCACGTGCTTTGCCCCAGCCTTGTCGCTCCAATCCTTCTTGTTTGAAGAGACCATTTTAGTAAGGATCTTGATGATCGTCTTGTTAAACGCCGCCTTGTCCATTCGCGGGTAGTAAGTCGTTGACGCTAGGTTCCGGATTCGAAATTTATCGCAGAATCGCGCGGAAGGCATGATCGACAAATTGTCGACCATTATCGTGGACGATCGCCTCGGCACACCATACCGTATATGACATGATGTTTAACAAATTTGATCACATCGCTTGTCTTGACCAATCTCAACGAACGGCTTCACCACTTTGAGAAATACTCGCTATCGCCAATATGAAGCGATGTCCTTTTGAAGAAGGTGGAGAAATTGGACCGACGATGTCCATTCCCCACGTTTCAAATGGCCAGGACGTGGCGGTAGGATGCAAGTGTTCCGGAGGTTGGTGAAGGTAATTAGCATGTATTTGGCACGCATGGCATCGTTTAGCGTAAGCCACGGCATCCCTCACCATTGTCGGCCAATAATAACCGAGTTTACGCAGCCGGTCCCATAACTTGGGCCCATGTTGGTGTGCTCCACAAACACCGCCATGAGCTTCTTTCAAGACTTGCTCGCTTCCTTAGCCGATGACATCGGGCAAGAACCCATCATATGACCTTCTATATAAGGTCTCAGAATCGGGAATCATAGTAAAATCTTGATGCTCGACGACGAATCGACTTTCTTTTATGTCTTCGCAATATTCCATGCAAGACATAGTCGATGATCGGAACCGCCAGCCTCGTGCTTCAAGTGACTTAGGCTCGTCTTCAACCGCATCGAATCAGAATGCATATTTTGGCCGAAATAGTTGCCGACTAGTCACACTAACTCGCTGGTAGCATTCTCGTGCGTGGCTAGCGTAGCCGCAAGAGACGCCAAGATTCAGATAAGTGTTCGCAAACGGGCACATGATCAATGTAAAAGCTTTCAAAGGAGTCACTAAAGTTATGGTCACGCATGATGAGGATAAGGTCCTCGTGCGACTTTGTATTCTCCTCTTAGTTGTTTTACGACTAGCCGTGAATCCCCAAATGCTTCAAGGTGCTTCACGCCTAAATGTTTGGCTATGTCGAGACCAATCAATAACGATTATACTCGCTACGCTATTGGTGCATGGTTCGATAACGATACGTACCGTGGTATAACGTGGTTTTGGAGATATCAATACTACCCCACTCCGCTACAACGGGCCGCTGTGGGTCGCCTCGAGGCTCACAAAGAACAACCGCCATACTTGTTCCTTAGAGACCGATTAGCTTCATAAGGTTCATCGTGCATGTCTTGATACAATTCGATTTTCCCTTTCAATGGATGATTAGCCATAAGATCACACACGCCTTGACCCTTCATCGCCGAGGTTTGAAGTGAATGTCGATCAGATAATAACAATGCCCATCTAGCCATTCGACCATTCAACGTGCCGGGTCATGAATACCCGTGATAGGGTCAATTTTGGAGATGACGGTATGGTCCGTCCCACTAGATAGTGCCGCATCTTTGGATGGCGAAGACCAAAGCCAAACATTCCTTCGAATGGGAGGGTATCGATACTCGCCCCCGCCGTCCCATCGAGGTAATAGATCGCCTGCTCGTGGCCATTGTCATCGCCCCGTGCAAAGACTCGCTAACGATACTCAGAAGCGGATGTAAATCGAAGGGCTTTCCGATTTAGGTGCAACTAACACAGGGGGATTAGAAAGATATGTTTTGATCTCTTCGAATGCCTTCCGGCAATCTTCGTCCCAAATGAACGATACACCTTTCTTCATGAGCTTCGAGAATGGTTGACATTTCCGATAAATTGGAAATGAATCGCGAATGTAAGCCAAACGCCTTGAGACCACGGCTCTCGAGGCTTCTAGGAGGTGGAAGTTCTTGGATAGCTTTGACTTTATCCGGGTCGAGGCGTATACCGTCCGCTGTGACCACGAACCCTAGGAATTTGCCACTAGACATCCCCAGGAAAGACTTAGTTGGGTTCATCTTCAGCTGATGTGCCCGCATTATCTCAAATGCTGTCCTCAAGTCGTGTAAATGATCACTTTTGTGACGACTCTTGACCACTAAATCGTCTACGTAGCATTCTACTGTCTTCCGTAAATGTTTTCTGAAGATAGTGGTCATGGCGCTCCGGTATGTAGCCCCTGCGTTTTTCAAGCCGAAAGGCATAACTGTATAACAGTATATTCCTGACGGTGTTCGGAAAGCAGTGTGCTTTTCATCATCGGGGTGCATTTTGATTTGATTGTACCCTGAAAAGCCATCCATAAAAGACATCCTTTCAAACCCACACGTGTTATCGACGATAATATCCGTGATTGGTAAAGGAAAATCATCTTTCGGACATGCTGAATTTAAGTCTCGATAGTCAACGCACGGCCGGATCTGTCCGCTTTTCTTCAAAACAGGTACTATATTGGCTACCCAGTCGGGGTGTTGAACCTCCCGAATGAAACCTGCTTTGATCAGCTTCTCGATTTCTTTCTCAATGGCCTTCATGACCTGAGGGGCAAATCGTCGTTGCTGTTGTTTAACAGGCTTAGCGCCTGGCTCGATATTAAGGCAATGCATAGCCACTCGAGGGTCTAAGCCGGGCATATCTTCATAACTCCAGCCAAGACATCGATATATTCCCGCACTAAAGCGATAAGGCTTTCCTTTTCTTCACCGTCAAACTATCGCTATGAATATGGGCTTTGATTAGCTTCATCCCCATATCAACTCGGACTATTTTGTCATCAGTGGGCGGTTCTCGTTGTTCAAAACGATGTTCCCATTGCATTCCAAGTTGTTGACTCAGTGGATCCTCGAATAGCGGTAAGAGATCATCTTCTTGAATCTCTATTGGACCAACTGAGGTCATATTGGCCATCGGGGATCTAATTTCCGTCCTATACCGGGCCGTAATCCCGTGAAGCCGCTTGAAGATGAGTGATCCGACTCACCCTCGCCGAACGCGCACGCAGTACGGCGGACTCATATCCCAACCCTTTACGAGTTTTATGATAGTAATCATCAGGCTGGCCTTCCGGGACATAAGCAGATCGGATCGGTGTCCTAATGCCTCTCCCATAGTTTAAGCCTTCTTTGTGAAGAAAGTCATACCCCATTTTCTTCATCAAATGTTGCGCCTTCGACGAGAAATATGAAAATTGGGGTTCTTTTCCTTTTGCTTGGGGTTGTTCCACCTCGCCTGCAATGGTTTGTTGACCGCCCAAAGATAATGTCTTTCGATCATTGTTCCGGGCTGGTATCACAAAAACCGCTCGCGAAGAGTCATTATGCCTTTGGGTCATCATGAACGACGACCGAGTTGGCACGTGCAGTGTAGGTTCAGCATACAATCGTGGCAGAATTTCTGACATTAAGTCAAGATGACTTTTAACACCGGCGTAAGCTAAATCATAATCTTCATTGAAAACGACGATATCGCCATCTGGATCATTCGATCGATTACAAAGGGTTTTACATCATTGAACACAACTCCTTGTTCTGACTCTATGTCACCTCATTTCACTGCCATAGTCCTCGATCGGTTCATCGGTTTGGCCCTCCTCAAGGTAGTGGACGAATCAAGAAATAATTCTCCACACCTTTGAATGGTTGCCTTTCCGCGACCAATGTTTTAACCATCCCCTCTTCATCTACATACTTCATGCATTGATGCAATGTAGATGGGACGATCAAGTTTTCATTGATCCGTGGTCGACCCAATAGCAAATTATAGGATGTATCAAAGATCAATGACGAAAGGTGACGCCCGCCTTCAAGTCTCCTATCCGGCATCTGAGTTTGATTTTGCCCAAGGGACGAGAATTGGTGGCATTGAAACCGTAGATGGTAGTCCCGGTTGTCGCTAAACGATGCGGCGGTATCCCGAGATGTTGTATAATTCTCAATGGGATGATACTCAACGCAGATCCTGGATCAACTTGAGCTCGGTTGATTCGGACAGAGCCAATGTAACCGGTAAAGTATAATGGCCTATCATGCTTCGGGTTCTTCACTTGCATGTCCTCCGAGGAAAAGGTAATGCAAGGTATTGGCCCCTCGAAGACCTGGTGGCATCGGGCGCAAACTTCTGTTGAGCTTTCTGGGAAATGAGCGAGAAAGGCTTCGTTGTCCGCCAATGCTTCTCGCAGAGCTTCTCTGGTAGATTGAGAAAGCCGTAAGAGTTCAAATAAAGTGATCCTCGCCGGGATGTTGGAGAATTGGGCTAAAACATCGAACTGGAAAGGGACCTTCGAAGTCTCAGGTGTGTCCTTCCTAAGCGCTCTGTTGTAGCGGATTTCCCTTGTTTTGGGCTCAATGATTGGCGCCTTTGATGGTGCGTCAAGTATTGCCTCGGGATACTCCTTTGAGAACTCTTTCCCACCTCGGGTAGCCAACACTGGTACAAGTTGTGCAACGGGGGCGATTTGTTGCTCGGTGGAATCGTCGATTTGCTCCTTTTCCGGCGCGGCAGAGGTAGCGTTACAAATCTTCCCTTTAGACTTTAAAGAAGTCCATTGTTCATCTGATAACAAGTCAGGGTGAACCCACATAATTTCGCCTTTTGGCGTAGTGTAAGGGACCATACCTTGTGCCTCCCGCTGTTGGAGATCAAAGTTCACAACTCTGGCTTCTGCTTTATGGATCGGTTTTACACCATCTTGCACTTGGAATTCCGCAAAGTCGCCAAATTGGAGAGCGACCAGGTTTGCAGACACCTTCTTCTGATCCTCCCGCAGAGTCATAACACCTGCCTCTAACAAGACTTGGATCTTGTCTTTCAGAATGTAGCATGACCCTGTCGGATGGTGCACCATTCAATGGTACATGCAGTATTTTGGATCATCCGTCCTTGAAGCTTCCTCCGGCTTCCTCATTTCCGGGAGCGTGATCTTGTTCATTTTGAGTAAAGTTTTAAGGATTGGTATGACCTGGTCATCCTTAAAGTCATACTTTCTCTGAGGACGGCTGTCAAAAACATTCGATTTCTGCTGAAGGGTCTCAAGTGGGTTGGGTCTCCACGGCCAAAGTCTCCTTCCCTTCGACCGCTTTTGGGGAATAAAATTGTTCGATTACCCCTTTTATGACGAGAATCCCGGGTTCCTGGCCGATCCTCATAAGCATGTTCTCAACTTGCTCGCCTCGCCTCACCACTCTTCCAAGAGTGTGCTTCAACCGCACCCATCTTTGAAAGTATGTTGATCGAGAGGTTGGCTCGCACATCCCGATGAATGTCGCCTGAGGCCCGGTCCCGGAATGCAAAGACAGATTCGAATCGCTGACAAAGTGCCGACAGACTCGCCTTCTTTTGTTTTTCGACCAAAAGTGGCCATAGACACCTCGTCATCATCGAAGAATCGGGCCATAAAAGCCTCTCGCACATCTTTCCAAGAGCCGAGAACCAGCTCTAACCTTCAAACCATTCGGCAATTCCTTTAAGAGTGCTAATGAATAACCGGGTCATGATAGGATCATTACCCGTTATATGCCCGGTTTGCGCTTGGAAGTAATAGATGTGTTGCGGCGGAGAGCTTTTTCCGTCGAACTGCACTAAATTAAGTGGCTTGAATTTCGGAGGATATGGGACATCGTCCCATTCTATAAGTATGGCCTCACCCGACTCCTTGGTGCCCTTGGAGTTTGAGAGCATCCAGCTGCCTTTGGAAATCCCGCAATATTTGATCTTGTTCTTTCGTGTGTGGATTCGATTCCGCTTCCGATGACATTGAGTGAACATCATGATCCCCGTCGTAGCCTTCTTGCTTCGATCCGGATCCTCCTTCGTCCATCTTCTTCTTGCCCACAACTTTCTCCATCATCATCTCTAAGCGTCTGATAGATTCTTGTTGCGCAAGAATAGTAGCTTGTTGCTCTTCAATTCTTCGTGTCATCTCTTCTTCTCGTTCGGCCATGAGGACACCGGCCCGACACCGAAATCGTGATTTGAAGGTTGAGATGTAGCGATGGCAGAGTTCTCCAATTCTTCAGAAGGACCCCCAGCCAACTGGCTATAATCAAACGGGATTGCCGCCCTGGTGCGAAGACGGGTGCTTCGATAGGCGCCTTGACTATTGATTAATGCGCCTCGTAAACCTGGGGAGTACTCGGGTCGACGATTCAGATCGCTTATCGGGTCTTGCTCCCGCCCTTCCAACCATGTTAATGGTCACTCCATGACCTCGCGGGCCGCTTGCCTTTATGGTGGAACCGCCGCCTAGTTGACGGGTCAAATAACCGCCAAAACCGGCCGATGCGTTGATGAACATTGGGCGCGATCGCAGATGAGCTTCACGCAAAGAACGAGACCGCATTTGATTGGCATCGCGCTATGCGTGAGATAATCACGAGATCGGAAGTGGGTGTATCCCCGCTGATTCTCAAAATGAGCCTCGCGTGAGAGGGGCTTCCCGAGTCGAGTTTGGCGAACTTGGCGAGGTTGCCACTTCCCTTGGCTCTGGCGGCGAAGCTTATGGAGAGGTTCGCCATCCGAGCGAAGTTCATCCGCTCGAATGGACCTCATGTTGACGAGGTTCGCCGCTCGACGCTTGCCATGACGAGGTTCGCCAACGAGCGACGCTCATCACGCTGTCGGGCGAGATTCGCCAGCGCACGAGGCTCGTCTCTTTCAAGGGGACCTCGCGTTGTAGGCGAGGTTCGCCACTTTGACGAGGCTCGTCACTTCTTGAGGGGACCCCACGTTGTAGGCGAGGTTCGCCACTTGGACGAGGCTCGCAGCATGGGCGACGTTCGTCTTGTGGACGAGGTTCGCAGCTGGGGCGACGCTCGTCTTGTTTCGAATGAACCTCTTGATGATGACGAGGTTCGCTGGCTTTCTTCGGACGATAGTGGAATCCGTCCAACGAGACCAAAGCTCGAGCACATCGGCGAGCTTGGTTCTGCCGCTGACGTTGTCTGGCGCGTCTGGATAGGGAACCGTTAGTAGGATCGGTCTCCCCATAGAGCGGCGAGCTGCCCGAAGCCAAAACTTGGCTAACAACATCCGAAGTTGACTTGGGTTGCTTAACAACCCACTTCTAGCCTGGAGCCTCGCCCCGAGACAGAGGCTGCTCGTCGAGGTTCACTCGAGAGGATTCAACAAAAGTCACGGGCTGAAGTCTCATACGAGACTCGACGACACCGGGCGTGCCTTTATCGGGCTAGATGCCCTGAGGAGAGGAACTCCTCGCACTTACTCGATCAAATTCAATGACCAAGGTTTGAACCTCGGTTCCAACCGCAACTTTGTCCGATTGCGCCACCACCAGCTTCATCTGAATGAATGGTTGCTCCCATCGTGGTCGCCATCTTCGTGGGGTCGAAAAATGTTTATTGATTGAATGAAATTGTTACAATCAAATTTTCCCGACATGAGGAAGAGGAGGTTGATTTGACTCCTCTTTGTATGGGTTCTTGGTGGCGAGGATGCTTCACTCGATGCTCGAGTCGAGGTTGCTTCCCGCTGACGATCGATCAAAGTCGCGATGATCTAGAGGTTGTTGGAGAGGTTCTTAATCTCTCTTGGGCACACAAGTGTTGATCTCAAAAGTTCTCAAACTTTCTTTCCTCGCCTTGCCACTTTCTTCGTTGGGCTTCCAACTATTTATATGGGCTTGAGGGTGTAATCGACCCTATTGTTACTCTCATATGAGGGTTAATGACCCTTCCCATCGTGCGAGCCACCAACGCAGTGTCTTGTGGCGATGGCCTCGCGGTTTGCTACAAGAAGCGCCAAGCGAATTGTCGATCAGCATAAGAACGCGGCCGGCCGGTAGAACGGGCAACCTCGCCGACCATCGATGCCGCGGGCGAGCCTCGCCCCATGATCGCTGAGCTGCTTTCGCGGCGAACCTCGTGTTGAGGTCGAGCCTCTTGAGCAGTCTTGTTCAAGCTTGCACCGGTCTAGCTTCGGTTGAGTGTTGAGGTTCACCGCCGTAGCAAACCTCGGTGAATGTCGAGGTTCACTATTGTAGGCGAACCTCGGTTGAATGTCGAGGTTCACCGCTGGCGAACCTCGTGTTGAGGTCGAGCCTCGCCGCTTGGCGAGCCTCGCCAATGTCGAGCCTCGCCGCTTGGCGAGCCTCGCTGAATGTCGAGCCTCGCCGCTTGGCGAGCCTCGCCAATGTCGAGCCTCGGCTGCTGGCGAGCCTCGCTGAATGTCGAGCCTCGCCGCTTGGCGAGCCTCGCCAATGTCGAGCCTCGCCGCTTGGCGAGCCTCGTGCCTTCTGAAGAGCAGTCGTAACTTTCAAACCGTACGCCGGAATTAGACGAATTATATATGGAAATCGACCATCTCGACGAGACGAGCCAATTGCCCCGGCCATTTTGCCCAGTTCCTTTTGGTTTGAGAGATATCAGCATTTCGTCTATTTTGTAAAGTCGAACATCCGTGTAAACTCAACCTTTAAAGGGCCCGACTCCACTCAGATGGACTCTTAAGCTCTTTTGCTCATTCCGAGTTGCTGTGTAGGGATTAAGGCAATTTTTATTGCCTACATAGTGGAAAAGGCGAAGTAGCTTGACGCAGCGCGGAAGTTGAAATCTCGGAATCCACCGAGGGTTGATCTCTGAATCCACGAAGAAAATATAATAAACGAAATTTTATTGATGAAAAGATATATTGATTCTAGGGTTACATGACTCTTCTTAAATAGAAAAATAAAATAGACTCCTAATAAGAATAGAATTCCTAAAAGAAAGAAACAAGACTCCTAATAAGACTAGAATTACAAAGAAATAGAAAGTATCAAATCCTACCCTAAAAAGACTCCTATAATATAGGAAACAAATCAGTCCTAATTAAATCAAAATTGATTTTATTTCCTAATCTAAATTAACTCTAACTTTATTACTAAAAATAAACTAAAGGCTGATTATTTTCGGATTTTGAGGATTAATGATGAGATTATAAAAATCGACAACTGTTGGTCTGCTCTCGTCGAGATAGGCGATTTACATATATAATTTGTCAAAATCCGCCTTTCGGATCAAAAGATATGATCGCTTTGTAAAAGCCAATAATATGTATAAGTCGGCGTTTAGCTCGTGATTGTCCCGCTCCTCCATGAGATTGTTCGTTAAGCGTCCTACATCAGTCTCCCCTTGTTGAAAGAAGCTCGTCCCCGAGCTCATATTTGCTTAAATAGTAGCTTCATCGATAAATATTTTTCTTCTTGCATCGACAAGATCCGCCTTTATACTTTGCATTGATTTTCTCCATTTGTTCTTTTACCTTCTGCTAAGAATTCTTCAGATCAAACTTGTGTAATGAATTTTTGGCGGCATGTATATGTAACGGCAATATGTGGCTCAGAAGTTGACATGAAAAACTCCTCCAAATATTTTTCGTTGGTCCTCATATTCCGTGCCTGGTGTCATCTCATTATTGTTGAAATTATTGATGCTCATTGCTTCCAAAAAAGAATTTTCTCCCTCATACTCCATACACAATTCTTTCACCTCCTTTGCCTCGAGCCCTCCACCAAGCAATTCACACATATCATCAATTGTCTCACTCTCTAATTTATCCTTCTCCTTCATCGGGACAACATCAATAAGTGAAATATCACTCACAACCTCTTTGGGAATATCATGCATAATATCCATCTTTACTATCATATCATCATCAGCACCATGTATCTCATGCATAACGAGTGTTTGCACCTTAGGAGAAATTTCGACAAGGGTAGGTTCTTCTTTCGTTGTTGCTACTTCAATGCTCGTCACAAATCTAGGCTCTTTCTCGGAGTCAAATTGGGGCTGCTTAATTCTCCCATGACCATAGCTAGAGTATGAACTAGGATGTTGGTTGAACATATAATAATAGGTTGGAAGGAAACGAGCTTTTAATAACTTTTTCATCTTCTCCCACCTATCGACCTTCGGCTTTCCTTGACGAGATCGATTCATGCATATTGATTCCCACCAAGCAGATGCTCCACCCTTAAGTCGGTAGGCCACCAACTTAATCTTCCGTTCATCTGGCATCTCCATATACCGAAAAATCTCTCCACTTCGCAATCCACCAAGAAATTCTTTAATATGAAGTTGCCCGTTGAAAGATGACAGATCCATCTTTATCTTGAACCTCCAAAGATCATAATTGTCCCTCGACGGCGGTCTCGCGATCATAACCGCGTGGGCTTCATAGTAATCGCCCGGCCGGAAATTCATCTTGTGGAGTCGGATCACGCCGTTGGCGACCATCAACGCGATTTTGAACTCCTACCATGTTCATATTCCAAAGCGCAAGTCGATCTACGAATCTTAATCAAAAATATCGGTTCAACTTATCGAACTCGGCCGAGAAATAGGGCTTCATCACCGCCATCTGGACGGAGGAACAAGTCTCATACTAATCGACGCAATACGGAAGTTGAAATCTCTAATCCACCGAGGGTTGATCTCGAATCCACTAAGAGCTTCAATCCACGAAGAAAATATAATAAATGAAATTTTATTGATGAAAAGATATATTGATTCTAGATTACATGACTCTTCTTAAATAGAAAAATAAAATAGACTCCTAATAAGAATAGAATTCCTAAAAGAAAGAAACAAGACTCCTAATAAGACTAGAATTACAAAGAAATAGAAAGTATCAAATCCTACCCTAAAAGACTCCTATAATATAGAAAACAAATCAGTCCTAATTAAATCAAAATTGATTTTGTTTCCTAATCTAAATTGACTCTAACTTTATTACTAAAAATAAACTAAAGGCTGATTATTTTCGGATTTTAGCAAAATTGAGGATTACCGATGAGATTATAAAAATCAATAACTGGTTGGTCTGCCTCGTCGAGATAGGCGATTTACATATATAATTTGTCAACCGCCTTCCAGATCAAAAGATATGATCGTTTCTTTATAGAAGCCAATAATATGTATAAGTCGGCGTTTAGCTCGTGATTGTCCCGCTCCTCCATGAGATTGTTCGTTAAGCGTCCTACATCATAGCTCTTCAGGCAAACATTCCAAAAACCATACATAAAAAATAACAGTTGACACCAACCATCTAGCTAAATAGCACCATAAAAGCTACCTACCATCTAAATAATAAGATTGGAAAGTTATTTCCGCATTGAAATTATAACTCTTTATACCCGGATAGTTTTTAAACTAAGAATGTAGACCTAAAAGCGTGACCGGACATATTTCACATCTTGCCAGGCAATGATATGGAGAAATTGACCTCGGTGCTTAGGGCCCATTTGGTTTGGCAGAAATACCAGAAGTAGAAAATAGATCAAAGAAATAACTTCTAAATTTATGAAGTAGGAAGCAATGGAAGTAGTATTTTTTTGTTTGTTTCACATATTTTTTGAAGTAGTGGAAATAGTACTTCTTATTCTTCATTCTCTTTTTTTGTTTTTGTTTTTGTTTGGAGATATAGCAATGAAAAGTTGTTAGGAAGTAACTACTAAAGAAAATATTAATAAGAAAAATTATTTATTTCCTAATTAATATGCATTTCACCTACTTCCGAGCTACTTCCGAGCCTTGAGGGGTGGAAAAATATTTTGGAAGTAAGGATGACACGTAGGCGCCACATCAGCGTTTAAGGAAGTATTTGAAGTAGGTTTTTCAGAGAAACATATTTTGTTTGCTTGAAAATAGCAAAAGTAGCCTCTACTTTCTTTACTTCAGCTACTTCATAATTACTTCCGTGCAAACAAACGTGTCCGTCCACAATGCCAGAGGTTATTGTTATGAAACTATATATGTCTTCCTCTAAAACCACTCGGTTACATCTGGTAACCTGAAAACCTGACGAAGAACCGACCATTCGTTCATAATTTTTACAGGTTTGATCGGCATTTGCCCAATCAGGTATGGTTACAGGTTTCAGCAGATGCAGGATCGGTCAGTCTCTCACAGCTACAAAATTGTTACAATCATACATCTTGAAAAGTCCATACCAAGTTAACTATAGTCGAGTCAACTGTCAATGGTCACTATGCAAATGATGATCAACAAATGAAAAGGTCAGCAATGGTTTCAAATGGAAGGCATGGGATTAATTAGAGGTTGTCACTCTTCACGTTTGGAGCTTGGGACCTTACCACTAGAGTTTATTCTTACACAACTAATGCAATCTTATATTACTTTCTATCATATTCCAACAAAGGGTAAATTAATATTGACGGCCAAGGCCAACTAACACCCATCTGATGCGGAATCAAACAAGCATTCACAAATAGAAGATCGTGACTGATCGATGTCCCAGCAAGTTCACAACTCCAATAGTTTTCAAACTAAATTCATTTGAAACATTCAAGAATCAAGTGCCTTCCTTTCCAATCTAAAACCAAATCCAATCAGATTTCTGGATCGCCGCTTAGTAACAACAAGAACAACAACAATACAAAGTAAAATTTTACCGTTTCAAATGCAGTTTTACCTGATCTCGCCGCTTCTCGAAGGCGATGGGTTAAAACTATTTAAGGAACGGTAGAAAGGCGAGGCTTCTGGAGAGACGGACGTGAAGCCCGAATTCAATCCAGTTAAGTGCACAGGCCATTAAGGTGTCGACACGTGGCGCTAAGAGGCTACCGAAACATTAAATACGTAACAAGTCAAAAAATTTATAAAATATTATTATAGCCATAATTGTTATCAGCAACTAGAGAATTGGGGGCGTCAAAATATGGCTAAATATCATACAACCCCCCTTAACTTTGGATGATTGTCAGAAACCCCCCTAAACTTTGAAAATATTTGAAAACACCCCTTAAGTTTAGGTGTTATCAGAAAATTCCCCTTAACTTTGAGATTTTATCAGGAAACCCCCCTAATTTAAGGGGGTTTTTTGATAAAATCTCAAAGTTAAAGGGGTTTTCTGATAAAATCTAAAAGTTAAAGGTGAGTTTTGTGATAATCCCAATACCTAAGGGGGTTTTCTGATATTTTGAAAATTAAGGGGGGTTTTTCCGATAATTGTCCAAAGTTAAGGGGGGGTTTTGGTAGTTTTTTATAATGATTCAAGGGAAAATTGTGTTAATGCCCCAATTTTTAGAACCTCATGTGATTAATCCCTTCAATCTTTTTCCCATGTGATTCAGCCCACAAAATTTAAATCTATGTGATTCAGCCCTTAGTTAGCCATTATTTCCTGTCAACTAAGCACAGAGAGAGAAAAAATAATAAAAAATTTTAAAATACCTTTATCTCCTCTATTTTTTTCTCTCCAGATCTAATGGTCATGGCTCCTCCTCTCCTCCTCTCTCCTAACTCATCTCCTTCCTCCTCTCTCCCTCTTCCTCCTTTTTCTCTTAGACACCGGCATCACTCTCCTTCACCACCGAACTTAGGTGCACGCTCCGACTATATTATTGATCTGGGGGTAATATTACTTAGAAAAACTCAATATTATTCGCTCTTTTTCTCCCACCAATTTTCCCTGCTCTCTTTCTTTTCCCCCCAAAACTAAAAAAAGCCCAATTTTGGCCAGCAATGGTAATGGTAAAACTCTCGAATTCATCGGAGTTCTCGTCGGAGGATCCGTCAAACAACAAATTGGTCTCCGACACTGAAGACCAAGAGGTGGCGAAGAACGAGGCGGAGGAGGCGGTGCTGGAGGAGGACGAGGAAGAGCTCGAGGCCGTCGCAAGTTTCACAAGACCTCTACGCTATTGGTTTTTTTTTAAAAAAAATTATAATTTCTGTTTAAACATTGTGGAAAGATGAAAATTTAAAGAAATATAGGCTAAATGTCATTTTTTTATTACAATTTTTTATGTTAAGTTCAAGTCCAATGTGGAATATTAAGTCTAATGAGTTGGAAGTGAAGTCCAAGGGCTTGTACGTTAAGTCTATTGGGTTGAATAATAAATCCAAGGGCTTGTATATTAAGTCTATTGTGTTGAATAATAAGTCTAATTTATTTAATGTTAAGTGTATTTATTACATGTTAAGTCTAATTTGAGTTAACATTGAACATTTAGACTTGACAACACACAAATTAGACTTAACATACCACACTTTAGACTTAACATGTAACAACTTGAAGTTAACATACTACAAATTAGACTTAACATGCATACGATGCTTTAGACTTAACATGTACCGATTTGAAGTTAACATATTACAAATTAGAGTTAACATACAACGCTTTGGACTTAACATGTAACGACTTGCAGTTAACATATTACAAATTAGAGTTAACATACAACGCTTTGGACTTAACATGTAATGACTTGCAGTTAACATACTAGAAATTGGACTTAACATAAAACGCTCTGGACTTAACATGTTCTCACTTGCAGTTAATATACTAGAAATTAGACGTAACATATAATCAATTACACTTAACATTCTACCTTTAGTCTTATTATTCAACCCAAATGACTTAACATAAAAGCCCGTAGACTTAAGTTGCAACTCATTAGACTTAATATCATAAATATTAAACTTCACTTCAAAAAATCCGATAACTTACTGGTCTTGTGAAACTTGCTCGTTGTTATGGAAAGTCGAATCCTCTGTTTCTAGAAAAGCTTTCATGTGAATCTCTTTTAACCCAATATTGCGGCTATGCTCCACCATGGACGACAGATCATCTTTGTTCTCAACAGGAAAATTGAAGTTGCTGTTTGTTTCATCTTTGTATGCCAATGATAAAGAATCATATGGAAGTTTTGATGTGAAGTTCAATATTTATAACGTTAAGTCTAATGAGTTGCAACTTAAGTCTAAGGGTTTTTATGTTAAGTCTAAGCCCTTTGACTTTGCACTGGTCGAATCCTTTTTTTTTCTTCTCTCTCTCTCTGAATATCCTCCAAGGTGTTTGTTTCAAAATTTTTTTGGGATTACAAGTTTATGGATTTGGAAGTGGGGTGTTTTTGATTTTTTGAATTCCATAATTTTGTTTGTTTCAAAGCAAATTTTAGCATTTGAGATCCCAAAACAATAAATACCAATATATTTTGAGAGGTTTTAGCATTTGTGAAATCCTTCTTCAAGAGAGGATTTCACAAATGCTAAAACCTCTCAAAATATATTGGTATTTTATTATTTTGGGATCTCAAATGCTAAAACATCTCAAAATTTGCTTTGAAACAAACAAAGTTATGGAATCCAAAAAATCAAAAACACCACACTTCCAAATATATAAACTTGTAATCCCAAAAAAATTTTGAAACAAACACCCCACAATATACCTTTATTTTGTGTCAGGAACCTAATGTACATGAATTACTAGGAACATGACCAGCATCATGCTTTTTTGGGTACAAATTTAAACGGAATACCACCATACAAACATGATTTCCGTGCTATTTATGGGGAGAGTAAGAAATTTTTTTTGAAAATTAAATGTCCTCTTTATGATTCAGAGCACCTCACTTGCAATGAAAGCAGAAGTACTCACCCCTTAAAAGC
Organism: Asparagus setaceus; assembly: GCA_012295165.1. NCBI lineage: Eukaryota > Viridiplantae > Streptophyta > Magnoliopsida > Asparagales > Asparagaceae > Asparagus > Asparagus setaceus. Next base: position 15,768,093 of record CM022707.1, read on the forward strand.
TAGTTGCAGGAGAAAGGAAATCCACATCAGACTAACCACTCAAGCCGATGTGGGACTAAATGGACATAACATATCATCATGTTTCCACTGTTCTGATACCCATGCGGGCTGGTTGTACGCTAGTCTAGTCTCATTGCAACCCCGACGTTGCTCCTTTGACTTTGCACTAGTCTGCAATATCGGTGTCAATGTTATTTGCGTTCAGTCATATCTTAATTAATCGTATTTCTCATTAGAATAGATTTATCTTCTGATAAGTCCTAATAAAATCTGAGGATTTCCGGCCAGATTTTGAGAGTGTATATAATAAAAAACCATGAGCTTTGCACGTTTGTTATTTTTATTTATATATTAGTTTTGGACTCCACTTCCAGAGAGTGTATATAATAAAAACCATGAGCTTCGCACGTTTGTTATTTTTATATATTATTTTTGGACTCCACTTTCATATATAAATCAAAGAGCCTCACGATGGCAATAAAAATAATAATAATAATAATAATAATAAAAACCTCAAAGCCCCCAGTATGCTTACTTCCTTCTTTCCCTCCTGGAGTGACCCCACCGTCTTCACCGCCGCCCTCATACTCCTCTACGTCTCCGCCGCCATCAACATCGTCTCCTTACCCTTCAACCCCGCTCCCTACGGAAAGCACTCCCCCGCCGGCGTGGGCTCCACGGCCCCCGCCGCAGTCGCCTGGTTCCTAATGGAGTCCCCAACCCTCTGGCTCTCCCTCCTCCTCTACCCCCTCGGCCGCCACCGCCTCAACCCCCTCTCCCTCCTCCTCCTCTCCCTCTACCTCCTCCACTACTCTCACCGGACCCTAATCTACCCTCTCCGTCTCCTCAACCGCTCCCAGCGAGTCCCCGTCACCGTCGTTGTCGCCGCCTTCGTCTTCAACCTCCTCAACGCCTACGTCCAGATCCGGTCGATCTCCCACTACAGCGGAGGAGGGGATTGGAGCTGGGCCAGGGTTTTGGTGGGAGCCGCGATTTTCGTTTGGGGAATGGGGGTGAACATCAGATCGGATCTGGCGCTGGTGCAGCTTAAGAAGGAGGGAGGAGGAGGGTACAAAATACCGAGGGGCGGGTGGTTTGAGTGGGTGTGCAGTCCAAACTACATGGGGGAGGCGGCGGAGTGGCTGGGGTGGGCGGTGGTCGCTGGGTTGACGCCGGCGGCGGCGGGGTTCTTTCTGTACACGTGCTCCAATTTGGTGCCGAGGGCACGGGCCAATTTGAGGTGGTACAGGGACAAGTTTGGGTCGGAGTTTCCCAGGGAGAGGAAGGCGATCGTGCCGCTGCTATATTAAAAATAATGATATTTGACAACAAGAACCAACCATCATTACACCGCCTCTTTTCTATAAGATATTGAGACCTTATGAAATTATTTTTTAATAATTTCATGCGATCCCAATGCACTGTAGAAAGAGAGGATGTCGTTGATGGTGTAGTTGGGGGTGTGTCCCTATTACTATTGAAAGCAAACGGGGTTATTTGCAATTTTGTACCTCAAAGTTCGCTCAGCTTTTAATTTTGATATCCCAAAGTCCTTTTGCGGCACTTTGATAATCCAACGTTGTACACTTTGTTTTTTATTTATTTGGTATTCCAAAGTTTATTTCTCAATACTTCGACACCCCAAAGCTTGCATCTTGTTGAACTTTGATATTTTAAGTTTTGTTTTCAACACTTTGATGCTCTAAAGTTTACGGTATCAAGTGCTGGTAAGAAACTTTGGGGCATCAAAGTAAAAAAACAAGTTATAACCTTTGGGGATTAAAATGTCAAATAAAAACTTTAAGGTGCCGTTTGTTAAGAGGTTTAGAGAGAAGGCTTAAGGAGAGGGATTGATTTGGGTTAACCCTTTACGAGCGGTTAAAAATAAATTAATTTCGTTTAGATTAAATAATTAGCATGAACGGTGTTCGCGAGGAAAATTATAAAATTGATCTATTCTATTTGAAGAATAATGAATACAATCTCTAATGCACTCTCTCTAACCGACTTAGATAAAAAGAAATTACAAATTCCTCGACGGCTGTCGATTTATAAAAGAGAGAAGGATCAACGGAGAACCTTCCCTTTATTTAACTGGTTCTTCACCAGAAATGGGAGCTTGAATCTTGTATCCCGCTGACGATCCGACCGCCTTGACTCGTGGGACGAGGTTGAAAAATAACTCACGGAGCAAGTTTAGAACTCGACGAGTTAAGAACTCTTTGATAGAGTTGATTTTAGAAAAGGATTAGTAATCCTTTTAGCCAAGAATGGCGGAGAAGAACTTGCCGCAAGTTTGAAAACCGAATCGAGTTGAACTCTAGGAGAGTTGATGCCAGAAAGGAGATCTTCGGTAAAACCTCAATATCGCCAAATCTAACCGGTAGAAATCAATCTTCCCCGTTCAGAATTAGGAGCGATGAGTGTTGAGGCTGCCCTCCAAGTTTCACTCCGATCAGACTATGGATGAAGGTCCGATCGTCATGCCGATCACAGCTGCGCAGAAGAAACTGTTCTCTGCACAATTGACTTTGGTAAAATCTCAATATCTCTAAATCCAACCGGTAAAAATTAATCTCCACCGTTCAGAATTAGGAACGATGAGTGTTGAGGCTTCCCGCCAAGTTTCACTCCGATCAGACTACGGATGAAGGTCCGATCGTCACGCCGATCACAGATGCATAGAAGAAACTGTTCTCTGCACAATTGGCTTCGGTAAAACCTCGATATCTCTAAATCTAACCGGTAGAAATCAATCTTCACCGTTCAGAATTAGGAACGACGAGTGTTGAGGCTTTTCTCCCAGTTTCATACCGATCAGACTACGGATGAAGGTCCGATCGTCACGCCGATGCGCTGCGAGAGGAAACTGGTTCTCTCCCTTTGTTAGTTCTCCGCCAAAACCTTTCAACCCCCTCTATCCCCGAGCCTTTGGCTATTTATAGGGTTTTAAGGGGTGTAACTGACCCTATAATCGCTCCTAAATGAGGGTTAATGGCCCTCGGATCGTGCAAAGCAGTTTTGGCTGTTAAGATCGGTGTTTGAACGAGTCAAAGCAGCGTAGTTCGCGTTACGGAGCAAGCCTGTCTGCGTTTTGAGCTTGACGCGGGCCATGTCGCGTTTGAGCTTCAGGCTGGTTTGTGTGCCGCGTTTTGAGCTTCGAGCGCCAGACGCAGCCATGTGCTCGCGTTTAGGGCTTGACGGGCCATGTGCTCCGCGTTTTGGATTGGCTTGAACCCATGCTCCATTTTGAATTGAAAGCGCGTGCTCAGCGTTTGGGCTTGAAGCTGGCCATGTGCTCGCGATTTGGGTTGAGCAGACGCTGAACCATGCCGCGTTTGGAGGCTTCGAGCAGCAGACCTTCCGGCGTTTTGAATTGAAGCGGGGATGAGCCAGCATTTTGAATTGAAGAGATCAAACTTGTGATCTCTTTTCACAAGGATTGTCAACTTGTAATCCTTGTACTCACAGAACATTAACCGATTCTCCTTTGTCATCGTGAAAGTCGTCGACTTGTAACCTTCATCGATAGTGTTTGGCGGATATTGGTACGTCTTGATGTTTTCTGACCCTGAACCCCCTCAAAGTTTTGAAGGTCGCGGTTGGGGCGAGCTTTTGGAATACTTTGGATATCTTCTTTGTTTGATTTTGAGAAGGTATTGCTCCTCATTACGTCTTCAAAAAGTTGCGTTACGCTTTTGTCCACGCTAGTCATTCGTCTTGCATTAGTGAACTCGGCATTTTTGCCTTTTTGAAATGCGGGGGTGACCGTAGCGTCTTGAACTTTGTGAGAGGCCCGATCCTCGCGATTTGAGGTTGAAACGGAGATGGCCATCGCGTTCTTTGTTTAAGCGTTAGAGCAACCCTCGCGTGGGTGGTCCTTCGTTTCATGAGTAAAGCGTGGGGATGAACCCACGTTTCCAACTAAGTCTTTTAGACTTTTCTTTAAGGTGCCAAAAGTATAGTGTTAACTTGGCATGCCTTTCATACTTGTTGTTTGAACAAGCTTTTGGGGACCTATCACTCTATTGTAAAGAGTTGATAAATTGGTTTTATCATCGAGGTGAAATTTTTAACTTGATGATGATTTTTGAGGACTTATCGCTCTATTGGAGAGAGTCGATAAGTTGATTTTATCAGAGGTGTGGGGTTAACTTGATAAAGTTGGGTATTTGTGATTTGAACAAGATTTTGAGGACCTATCGCTCTATTGATGAGAGTCGATAAGTTTAGGTTTTATCGGGGATAAAATATGAAATCAAGGTTTAAGGCATGATGTGAACAAGGCTTAGCGTGGCTTGTGGTGTGAACAAGGCTTTGGGCTTGTGGTGTTAACAAGGCTTTGGGCTTGTGAATTGAACAAGGATTTGGGCTTGTGGTTTAAACAAGGCCTTTGGGCTTGTGGTTTAAACAAGGCTTTGGGCTTGTGGTTTAAACAGGCTTTGGGCTTGTGTTTTAAACAAGGCTTTAGGCTTGTAATGTGAACAATGCTTGGGGCTTATCATCCATTGAGGAGGATTGATAAGTTGATTGTCGAGGTGTGAGGTTAACATGACAAGGATGCGTTGCGATTGGAGCAACTTTGTGGACTTATCATCCTATTGGAGAGGATTGATAAGTTGGTTATCAAACTTCTGTGAGGATGTGTCTGATTTTGATAGGATTGTGTTGTAATTTGAACAACTTTGTGGATCTATCATTCTATTGGAAAGAAATGATGAGTTGATTGTGAGGGTTTAGTTGTGATTTGAACAATTTAGGAACTTATCATTGGGGAGGATTGATAAGTTGATTATATCATCGAGGTATAGTGTCGACTTGATGAAGATATGTTCGTCGAACAACTTTGAGGACCTATCATCCTATTGAGGAGGATTGATAAGTTGATTGCGATTTAAGCAAATTTGAGGAGTTCGCCACGCGTGGCGTGTGCTACGATGTTGAATCGTAGACTTTGTCGTCTTTACGGGTAAGAGACTAACCTGCAGCGTGTTAGGCGTTGACTTTAGGGTTATTAGCCAACCCGACCATCGCGGACTTGATGAGCCTTTACCGATCCGCTTTGAATCGGGCTAGCATGCGAGATTATCGAAATTCGTTGCATGTGACGTTGTGCTAAAAGAATAAAACTCTTTTAGGCTTAATGCTACGATGTTGAATCGTAGACCGTCTTTCACGGGAATAGACTACGGCGCATTATTAGATGCGGGCTTATCCCCTAGCAGGTTTCGGATAAAATTCCCGGACTTGAATTCGGGTGTCTTTTAATCGGAAAAAGACTAAACCGCAATCGTGTTAGCGTTAACTTACCCTACTTAGGATTCGGATAAAATTCCCCACCGTGTAAGGTGTGGATTGTGTGTTATTAATAACAACCGCCACAACTTTGAATATGTGGGCTTTTGTTCTTTTACGGTTAAGAACTAACCCAGGCAGCGCGTGTTAGCGAAGGCTTATCCCTACTTAGGCTTTGGGATTTAGTTGTGATTTGAACAACTCGAGGAACTTATCTTTGGGGAGGTTGATAAGATAACGTGGCGTAATTGTGTGCGATGAAACTTTGAGGACTTATCGCTCTATTGAAGAGAGTCGATAAGTTGATTATCGAAGGTGTGAGTTAACGTGACAAGTGTATGTTGTCGAACAATTTTGAGGACTCATCGCTCTATTGAAGAGAGTCGATAAGTTGATTGTCGAGAGGTGTGAGTTAACGTGACAAGGGCATGTTGCGTGAACAGTTTTGAGGACTTATCGCCTCTATTGAAGAGAGTCGATAAGTTGATTGTCGAGAGGTGTGAGGTTAGCGTGACAAGGGCATGTTGCGATCGAACAATTTTGAGGACTTATCGCTCTATTGAAGAGAGTCGATAAGTTGATTGTCGAGGTGTGAGGTTAACGTGACAAGGGTATGTTGCGATGAAGTTTTGAGGACTCATCATTTCTATTGAAGAGAGTCGATAAGTTGATTGTCGAGAGGTGCATTGTTAACTTGAGGGATTGTGTTACGATTTGAGCAACTTTGTAGACTTATCATCCTATTGGAGAGGATTTATAAGTTGATTTTGGTGGTGGTCTTTGCGTTGAAGTGCTTACATTGTCAAAAGTTTTGTTAACTTGACAATATTTGGAATTTATTATTCTACTCGAAAAATAACAGATAATCAACCCCGCATGTAATTATTCTAGGTTGATACTAGAGTCTTGACCTCCGATTTAGAGCCGGGTCATCAATAGCTAGATCTTGGTCGGCCTCCTCTTCTTGACTTCAATCCTAGCAATTGCTTGCTGTTGCATACAGGAGACTAGTTGTTTCCGGGAATGACATTTTGCAAACCCTATTCGAGCTAGGAGATTGGTTTGTAAATTGTCTTGGCAGTGTCAATCGAGCAGTATGTCATACACGTCGAGCATCGAAGAGCCATGCTTGAACCGTTCGACGAAGACTTTGATAGGCTCTCCTCCTTTGCTTAATGGCAAGGAGAGAAGTGTGATGATCTCCGTGTCATCTTCAAAAAGTGGGAAGAGTCTCTCTAAATCGCCCATTGGATACATCACGTGGCGGTTTCATGAACCATTCAAAGGCAACCCCCTTGAGGGTGCCAATGAACAAACGAGCTATTATGGCATCGTTTGACATCTCATTCCCAGTCTGTGACTTAAAATGGTAGATGTGTTGGTTCGGTGATCGTGCGTTGAAAGTTTGTAGCGTCGGGATTTTAAATTTTGGAGGATAAGGAACCGTATCCCATTCGAGGATACGATTCGACAACCCCCGATCTTGGAGCTCGCACCTATTAGCCATGACATTGGCGGGCTTCCGGTTCGCATTTTTGCCGATTGAGGACTTTGCTCGTTTTGGCTCTTTCCTTTCTTGAGGAGGATTCTACGTGATGAGCTTCTTGATCGGGAGCTTCTTGATCGGAGCTTCATTCACTTTCTTTTCGTTTGAGGATCGACCCTCCTTGATGATTACGGTTGAGGTGTTGGCCGAACATGTGAACTTGAGCCCTTTGCGCAACAAGTTGGGCTACCATTTCTCGAAGTTGATCGATGGACTCTTGTTGTGATCCGGGGCTTCTTGCATCATAGCGATACTCTTGAGCCTCTTCTTGAAATCTTCACATTCTCCGTCATGTAGACTGCTCCGTGCTCCAAGAAAGAACTAGAGGATTGAGATTACGATGGTGAATGCTCATCATCGAGACTCAATTCCTTTAGCTTTGGTAGTTGGCGAGGGGTATGACCCACGTTGAGTCCGTATGTCGGTAAACTCAGTCGAGTCATTCAAAGCCTCTTTCAAGGCGGGGACCGATTTGCCTCGACTCCTCGGGTTAGAGATTGATGGTCTCCTATACCGATCATGTTGGAAGTGACTCCAAGGTATTCGACCTCTGAAGTCTCATTCTGTGAAATGCCGTCGTTCGATCGACCAAATGACATTTGTCAATCGTCAAACACCGGCGGCTTGGCGCATGTGAGCAGCGCGATATGCCGATGATTTGGCACTTGGCGCGAAGATGCGTTTGAGCACTTGAGCGAGGTTTAGACCCGCGTTTTGGTTGAGGCCGCGAGGTCCATTTTGAATGCTTGAGCGAGGTTGAAACCCGCGTTTTAGATTGGGGACGCGAGGATCGCGTACCCTCTGAAGCGAGGTCCGCGTTTGAACATTTGAGCGCGGGGTTGTGACCCGCGTTTTATAGTGAGGAGCGAGGATCGCGTACAACCTGGCAGCGAGTTCGCGTTTGAACGAAGCGAGGGTTGTGACCCGCGTTTTATTTAATGGCTTAGCGACTTTGAGGGTTGCGTTTGGCGGCTGCGAGCTGTGTTGAACGCACATAAGCCGAGGCTTGCGTTCGCGAAAGAAGCGGCTTCGGGGATCGCGCTTTTGGCTCAAAGCGAAATTGCGCTTGGTTGGTCGATTGGCCATCTGGGCATGTTCTTGACGGAGCGCGCTCCTTACCGCTGATTTGAGGCTTTGCGTGACATCACCATCTTCAGCGTCGGTTAGCCGACAACCGAATGGGCTTTGGCCTCCTTAGAGGCTTTGTGGATCTTGGCATAGCCTTGGGGCTAAGATCCTGGGAGGAGAGTGCCTCCTCGAACTTGGCTTGATCGAACTCGGTCGAGTTTCGGATCGTCCCAATGAGCTTGGCGTCGGATTGCGCCACCACCTCTTCATCGGTGAAAGTTCTCCCAGTAGGCATCTTTGTTGAGGAAAATTATAAAATTGATCTATTCTATTTGAAGAATAATGAATACAATCTCTAATGCAATCTCTCTCTCTCTCGACTTAGATAAAAAGAAATTACAAATTTCTCGATCGGTTCCCGATTTACAAAAGAGAGATCAACGGAGAACCTTCCCTTTAATTAATGGGTTCTTCACGCGGTGGGAGCTTGAATCTTGTATCCGTTGGCGATCCGGCCGTCTTGACTTCGTGGGGCGAGGTTGAAAAATAACTTCGCGAACAAGTTTAGAACTCGGGCGAGTTAAGAACTCTTTGATAGAGTTGATTTTAGAAAAGGATTAGTAATCCTTTTAGCCAAGAATGGCGGAGAAGAACTTGCCGTGCAAGTTTGAAAACTGTAATCGAGTTGAACTCTCTAGGAGAGTTGATGCCAGCAAAGGAGATCTTCGGTAAAACCTCAATATCGCCAAATCTAACCGGTAGAAATCAATCTCCACCGTTCAGAATTAAGAACGATGAGTTTTGAGGCTGCCCTCCAAGTTTCACTCCGATCAGACCACGGATGAAGGTCCGATCGTCACGCCGATCACAGGCACAGAAGAAACCGTTCTCTGCACAATGGCTTCGGTAAAACCTCAATATCTCCAAATCCAACCGGTAGAAATCAATCTCCACCGTTCAGAATTAGGAACGATGAGTGTTGAGGCTGCCCTCCAAATTTCACTCCGATCAGACTGCGGATGAAGGTCCGATCGTCACGCCGATCGCAGCTGCGCAGAAGAAGCCGTTCTCTGCACAATTGGCTTCGGTAAAACCTCGATATCTCTAAATCTAACCGGTAGAAATCAATCTCCACCGTTCAGAATTAGGAACGACGAGTGGTGAGGCTGCCCTCCAAATTTCACTCCGATCAGACTACGGATGAAGGTCCGATCGTCACGCCGATCGCTGCTGCGCAGAGGAAACTGGTTCTCTCCCCTTTGTTAGTTCTCCGGCCAAAAACCTTTCAACCCCCCTCTATCCCCCGAGCCTTTGGCTATTTATAGGGGTTTTAAGGGGTGTAACTGACCCCTATAATCGCTCCTAAATGAGGGTTAATGGCCCTCGGATCGTGCAAAAGCAGTTTTGGAGCTGTTAAGATCGTGTTTGGCGAGTCAAGCAGCGTAGTTCGCGTTACGGAAAAGCGTCTGCGTTTTGAGCTTGGCGAACGGGCCATGTGTGCGGCGTTTGAGCGAGCAGCGGTACTTTGTGTGCAGCGTTTTGAGCTTCGGCGAGGCCATGTGCTCCGCGTTTGGGGCTGACGGCGGGCCATGTGCTCAGCGTTTTGGATTGAAAGCGCGGGCCATGTGCTCATTTTGAATTGAAGCAGCGGGCCATTGCTCCGCGTTTGGAGCTTGACAGCGGGCCATGTGCTCCGCGATTTGGGGTTGAGCGGGCGCGGACATGTGCTCGCGTTTGGGGCTTGAGCAGCGGGCCATGTGCTCGGCGTTTTGAATGAAAGCGCGGGATGAGCCCGCATTTTGAATGAAGAGATCAAAACTTGTGATCTCTTTTCACAAGGATTGTCAACTTGTAATCCTTGTACTACGGAGACATTAACTTCGATTCTCCTTTGTCATGCGAAAGTCGTCATTGTTAACCTTCATCGATAGTGTTTAGCGGATATTGGTCGTCTTGATGAATTTTTTCTGACCTACAAGCGGTTATCTTTTGGTGTTTGACAAATAAAAAGGGTTTAGTAGGTTAATTCCTCTCATTTTTCCTAGAATACCAACTTTAACCTCCATATTGAAAGTTGAAAAAGCACTAACAATTGTTCTATTAAGATTAATTTAACTAGAATTTGCATTCATCTAAACTATAAAAAGTTCTCATTTTTGTATTATTTAAATAAATGATGCTAAAAGACAAGTAAAAATCAATTTAAATTAAAAAATGCGACTTATCATTTTAGTATGAAATTATATATTAAAGAGGGACATCGATCTAACAAAAATTTAAAAGGTCTTTGATTAATCATTAATCTCAATAAAAGTTGGTTCATGAAGAACAACGGTAACAATTTGCTCAAAATACTATATAAATTATTAATTTTGTTATAACATAGATAATAGTAAATGTTTATCTAATCTAATTTAATATTATAATAAAAGTGTGTAGCATGTTAAAAATTTCTTATGAAAATGTCCTCCAATTTGTGTGTACAATGATTATCATGTTTTATTATATTTTCATACCCGTATTTTAAATAAATTTCATGCAAATAAATAATTAATATTATTTTTTATCATGTTTTGTAGGAAAAAAAGAAGAAAATAAATAAGAGCTTGTTGATGTTAGTTATCAAACAGGGGGTTTAAGTGTGAGTTAAGGGTGATTAGGATCCTCTAACTCCTTCAGATGTTTAGTTCCGGGGCTCGCTGTTCTTCCCTACACATGAAAGAGCTCGTAAGAGGGCGGAGTTGGACTCTCCGGTTGTTCCTCCGACGATCAAGTCAGCAGATGATCTTGAGTGGGAAGTAAAAAGTTTGTGGTCATGAGTTAAGTAAAAAAGCCAGGGAGACTCTTACCTCATGCAGTGTCGCTCCTTTTATAGGGGGATTGAGGGGTAGGAAGGTAACTTGGGCTGGGTCCAGCTACGCAGCTGAGTCGGCAGACATCTGCCATGTGTCGGTTGCAGAGGAAGGTGAGTCACCTAGTTATTTAATGTGGGAATGACAGCAGATGCTCGATGCTGACCAGGTCCGATGAGTCATAAAGACTATGGGGCTAGAGTAATGATGAATTTGTCAGGGCAGTTAATGCGAGAGTAGTCGGCTGACGAGGGGTTCGAGGTAATTGTAGCCTCTTCATTTGTCTAGTCAAGGGCCGAGGGGTACCGCCTTTTGACTCGGCTACGCGAGTTGTTGATCGCACAATAGGTTGAGTGCGGATAGCTTGTGGAGTCGATCTAGTGGGGCGGCCGACAAGTACCGCCTTTTGACTCGGCTACCCGAGATGTCGACCTATCAAGTCGGCGGTGTTGAGGCGAGCGTTATCTCGGTCTTGAATTAGTTTGATTAAGCGTGGGGTGGGCCACATGTTGGCTTCTCTATGGGGATTAATATTTAGTGATTTAGGGGTTATAACAGAGCTCAAATTAAGATTATCTCAAGCCTAAAATATCTCTGATTGAAGCCCAAAATAAGCCAAGAGAAGCTCAGCTCAAAAGAGCCCAAGAGAATTTTAGCAAAAATCGTAATAAGAGAGAATTGGGTATCTATACTAGTATTGATACTACTAACGATACTGGTATTGATAAAGGTATCGATATAGGCTGAAATTGTGTTCCTTAGGGGCCAAGTTTGATCCAATGGCTCATATTGGTTTATGTAATCAATAAACAGAGGTAGAGTGTGAGGGTTAAGAACGTGAAAAATTTTGTAAACTCCATTTTGGAGAGGAGAACTTTTAATTAGGCCTTCCACCATTGTAAAACTTTAGTTCAATGTTTTAAAAAACCCGTTTTGTAACTCGTTATAACCCGTTTTATTACTTAACGGGACCAAAATGTTACATAACACAAGCAAAAAATGCATAGTGCACTTAACGGGCCAAAAAACCCAATAAAACGGGTTTTATGGAGCGTTATGTTAAGGGTTTTAAAGCCTAAGTTTTTTTGAGTTATATTATGTATCAGATTTGGACATGTGGATCACTCTCCACCGACCGGATTTAATTAATCCAACTCTTGTTTAGTCTTTTCTAGTGAGGTTAAAGGTTTTATTTATTTTTTTTTTTTATTAAATTTATTTTATGTTAAAGTTATTTACAATGAATTGCAGTTAATTTGTCCAAGTTATTCTAATTTAATCAACACCCAATCACTTCAGGAGGACACTTAGTTATTTTGTGAGAGATCTAGAGGATGATGATTTTATCTTGTAGGGTTTATTACAGCTTGAAACCTGAAAGTTGAAATTTGGAAGTGTTTGATTTTTTTAAGACTTGTTTGATTGCTTTAAACTTAACATATTTGATCATTTGATGATGCTTTTTGGAGTGGATATGGGTCATGTATGACTAACTTTTGTTATGAAATTGTGATATTATATTTATATATTTTATAATTATGATGCTGTGTTTGAAAATTTTGATGATTCTAATTAATAAAGTCATTATAAATTGTTGTTGTTGGTTCTAATTGTTGTTGTTTGTGTATGCAGCAAGAGGAATCCATTGAGCATATGTTGTTTATCTGTTCCTATTCTACTCTGGTTTGGGAACAGATTATGGCTTGGAACAATATTAGTTTTTATCCTTCTTCTTGGCAGGATGTATTGCATTGGAGCTATGTGAAATTTCGAGGGAAATCAGTGAAGAAGAGGATTTTGAAAGCAAGTATTGCTGCTGTTGTTTATCATTTATGGTGTGAAAGAAACCATAGGATCTTTTCTCACAGGTCTGCTACTGTTGGAGCTTTGGTTGCAACTGTGAAGCATGATGTCCTGGCAAGAGTTTTCAAGGCAAAAATTCCTTATCATTGTGTTTACAAATATGTTTGATAACTTCTGTTGAGTTTGTGTAATTTTTTGTACTCCTTGTATTGCTCAGGTTGAGCTAAAAGTTTTGTACTTACAATCCATTGGTTAATGTAAAATTTTCATTTACCAAAAAGTCATTATAAATTATTTATATTTATAGAATATCTAAATAATTAGTAAACAATATAACCTACGTTATCGTTCGTTTTTGAGTGTTTTTTCATAACTCTTAACAATAAATAAGCGTTACGTTATGCATTATCGTTTTTTTCAACATTGCTTTAGTTTTGTAATAAAAATGAAAACTATTTTTCTTCTTCAAGTTTCTTCTTTTTCTCTTGTGTTGATGAAGATTTGCTTCAAGAGGCGCTAACTCCTTGCAATGTGAGTTTTTATTTTTCCTTTTTATTTCTTGTTTTGAAATGCATGTTTAGAATTTAATTTCTTCTTACAATTCATGCTAGGATTTTATGCTTTGTAATTTAGGATTTTTTTCCTTTTTATTCTTGTTTTTTACGAGTAATATGAGTAGCTAATTTTCTCAGGATATCTAGGATTAGATGAAGCTTGTGGGTCGATCCTGCACACGCCCATACACCTAGGTGCACTTGATGCTCGGTCCTATAAGGGTGTGTTTGGCAACTCTCCTATTATCCAAGTTAGTGGAGTTAACCTAATTAATGGGTTGAATTATAGTTTGGGTAAATTGGACCGGGTCATGATAACTACACTACACTCATACACTATATTTACACTACTTCAGCGAGGGTGGGATTAAATGCTCATCACTATAACTTTCGAGGTGGTGAGTCATCATGACCCCACTCTTTATGAATGTAGTCTAAGAATAATGGTATGAGGTGTAGTGTAATTACCATTTTCCAATTGGACCAACTCCAAACTTGATTTTTCTAGTTCAAATTGAGGTCATTATATGAGTTATGATTGAACCACTCTCTACTGGGATCAAAACTAACCTTAGTTAAAATATTAACCAAGTTAGTTGAGACTAGCCAACCACACCTTTATCTGTTTGTCAAGTCGGTATAAATCAAGTCAACTTTGGATTATTTTTGGTTCAGGTAAGGTGGACCAATTCTAGCCTGGTTTAGAGGCCATGGGCCAATTCTCGCCCAGTCCAAAACAAACTCAAATTAGGCCAAGTTCAATGAATTGCCAGACAGGCCCGAATTGAAATCACCTTTTCGTCTCACATCGCGAAAGGCCATGGCCACATTAACACATGTGACCAATAATTCCAATACTTTTATAGATACGCTCCACATATTTATATCCACGTACATTCATCCCAATATTCTAAATTTCTAGTCAACACACTTGCAGGCTACAAATTAATGGCTCTCCTCTCCATAATCTCCGGCGACGGCGACTCCACCCTCTTCACCGGCGCTGTCCTGACGCTGTACATCTCCGCCGCCTTCAACATCATCGCGCTCCCCTTCGTCTCCGCCCCCTACGGCAAGCACTCCCGCCCCGGGTGGGGCCCCGCCGTCCCCGCCGCCGCCGCCTGGTTCCCTCCCCCCCCCCCTCTGCTCCTCCCTCCTCCCTCCCCACCCCTCATGCCGTCGACCCCTCCTCCTCCTCTCCCTCTACCTCCTCCACTACTCCCACCGAACCCTAGTCTACCCCCTCCGCCTCCTCAATCGCTCCTCTAGATACCCAGTCTCCATTGCCCTGATGGCCTTCGCCTTCAACCTCCTCAACGCCTACGTCCAGATCCGGTCGATCTCCCACTACAGCGGAGGAGGGGATTGGAGCTGGGCCCGGGTTTTGGTGGGAGCGGCGATTTTCGTTTGGGGAATGGGGGTGAACATCAGATCGGATCTGGCGCTGGTGCAGCTTAAGAAGGAGGGGGGAGGAGGGTACAGAATACCGAGGGGCGGCTGGTTTGAGTGGGTGTGCAATCCGAACTACATGGGGGAGGCGGCGGAGTGGCTGGGTTGGGCGGTGGTCGCTGGGTTGACGCCGGCGGCTGCGGGGTTCTTTCTGTACACGTGCTCCAATTTGGTGCCGAGAGCACGTGCCAATTTGAGGTGGTACAGGGACAAGTTTGGGTCGGAGTTTCCGAGGGAGAGGAAGGCGATCGTGCCCTTGTTGTACTGAGAGAGAGAGAGATTGAGGTCATCATGTGCGTTTTTGTTTTATAAAATGCTTTGATCAGTGATTTTCTTTGCGAATAATGTTGGGGTCAGTGTTTTGTATTAGTATTTCATACAAAAATGTTCGTCGGATGGGTAATAGACATTGCGCATGTCTACAACAGCTTTTTATTCTCCTTGCAATAAAATAAAATAAAATAAAACCAGGTTTGATCTTAATATTTTACTAAAGTCCTATTACTCTAATCAGAATATCTATGCGAGCGGATGTTTTGATTCGTGCAATGCGATGGGATAGTGAAATTCCCAAATCATCCCTTATTTTCCTCTGTATGAATAAGAACAACAGCGTCGTGATAGGATTTGTATTCTTCTCGTCATGACTTAGAATATTATGATCCTGCCATGATTGGATATTTTCTCAGAAATAGCAACACATGAATATTGCTTGCAGTTCATAAGGAGGCTTTATATATTAGTACTTCTGAATATACTTTTGATTACATGTTTTTGCTACTCTATTTCTTACTTCCTTACGACAGAAAGAAATATAATAAACACGCCCTTTGCTTCTAAATCAAATTGGAATTCTGAAGGAAACTTCAGAACAAGCTATCTACAATGCTTGAACAAACTGATATATGCACTAAAAATCATCAGCTGCATGTGTAGGCAATAAAACATATATGTGCATATTATCAAACTTTAGAATCTTTCCTCTTGGATTTGTAGATTGTAATAAGCTGGATTCGCAAGCTTGAAGTTTCTTCTCCCCAAATATGAACCTCTGAATGTATCCATCTGGCTACTGATTAAGCTTTCGATTCGGTATCCTTGCTCAGCCAGCTTCGTCCTTCGACCTGAGATGTATTCCCAGCTTTCAAGTGCGACGCCATCATCTGACCTGAACAAAACATTTTTTTGCTCGCTTTCTTCAAATTATGGTTAAAAAAGATATTGAAGAAATAGTAAGGTAAAGTACCTCGTGATCAATGAAGACCATCCACCATAACCTGCAGAAATTAGATTCTCTACAGTATCATTCCTGTACCTTGAGTGTTTCCTTGTAAACAGGATCAAACACCAACCTCTAACTTGGAGTTTCAAGTACAAGTTCAAAATAAGCTCCTTAGCAGCATTTTCATGTTCAACATGCTTCTTCCTAATAAATGAGTTATATATATGAGTACCAGCTGGAAATAACCAGAAATCAAGTATTAAAAATGCTGTAATACTTACCAATAAGAAGTAATTCCTGGTAACAACATGTCATCTACATCCATCAATATTACATCCAGACGATGATCATTGGGTATAATAGTGTCAAAGTAGCTCTCAGCCAATTTCACTGTCAAATTCAGGTCATGTAAAAATTTGACTACATTACTGTAGTTATGGGAGTCATGCTTGCAGATAGCGGGAAATTCATTTGGTTCCAGGTCGTTGAGCTCAGCGTGAACAGCAAAAACATTGCAGTAATCATGGTCATCTCTTGTTTTGAAGTACTCAATGACTCCAGATCCTCTACTCTCGCAGGAGTTTAACATTACAGTTAGAGCAACAAGCAAAGTAAGCATTAGAACCCCAATGGTGACAAATGCACTGATGAAGATGGCTGCAGTAAATGATGACATGTAGATGCCAGATTCATTCATGTAGTGGCTTCCCATTTCTGCACAGAAACTTGGCGATTAGAAAGGGGGGAGAGAGAGAGAGAGAGAGAGAGAGAGAGAGAGAGAGAAAGAAAGCTTTTATTTCTTTCTAATAATCAGTTAAGAGGCATTATAACACATAATTCAGGAAACACAAAAATGTAAAAGAGTATAACAGTCTTACTCGTGTGCCTTAACCATAACTAAAAGCATTATCTCACAAATCTATCAGTGTGTTATTACGGTTGATGCCATCAAATTTGCAATATAGCTGCAAGTGTGCGCCTGCGTTTCTACAGTGTGAGCACTTTTGTACAGTGTCCTGTTAGCTAATAGAATGGCTCAATGATGACTTAGTTTGTTATTTTGGCTACGGATTTGTAAAAGTCTGCGCTGGATTCGTGTCAGCTACCTAGAAATGTCCAATGTTTACAGATTATTCATGCTGATTAAGTTCCTTATTGATTATTGGTTGCTGATTTTGCTTTTTGTACTCTTGTACTAATTTAGCAATAACATTGTTTGCTAATGTAGTTGCGAGCTTAGTCTTCAGTCTCAATAGTCGAATTAAGCATATAAAATTTGCCATTGTATCATACACTTCAGATTTGCTTTACGATATTTGTAGTTTTTTCTTTCTTTCTTTCTTGTTCGAGGGTTTTCAAGAATTGAAATCGCCTTTTATCACCCGAAAGACCGTGTTCATCTACGCAGTGCAATAATGTTGACACCCACTACTAGAGCTGAAGGTATTAAGGCCTCCTTCAAAACTACAAAGTACAGAAGTATTGCATATAAATTTACAGCAATAGAATCATATAACAGAATTGAAGTCTCATGTTACCTGATTGTCTTCTGTCCAAAAGACTATGGGTAGAATCTTCAGCATCCACTTGGTCAGCAGAAGAAGCCATCAAAGCAACCAGCGCAATGTTGAGTTACTGAAATTAATCGGAGAACCTCTGCCCTCCGTAGAGAACGAAACACTTCATGTAGCAGAAAAATCACCTCTATCTTTAACACCTTTGCCTGAATATAAATGAAAAACATTTCGTTCATATACGATTGTCAGAGAACTTAAAAGGCAGCAACTGAACAGAAGTAAATATCTACGCGAAAATTGACAAGTTATAAACAGACTCCAGAAGCTCAGTTTTATGTAATGAACGAAAATCATGAAAAAGACTTCCAAGTTAAATCATATTCCATAGCTGTAGGTGTCTCTCATAAGCGTGATAAGTTCAACCCCGATACAGGAAAATATGTTCAATTCATTCGCAGTGCTTCATTTGGTTCCAGGTCATTGAGCTCAGCGTGAACAGCAAAAACATTGCAGTAATCATGGTCATCGCTTGTTTTGACATACTCAATGACTCCAGATCCTCTACTCTCGCAGGAGTTTAACATTACAGTTAGAGCAACAAGCAAAGTAAGCATTAGAACCCCAATGGTGACAAATGCACTGATGAAGATGGCTGCAGTAAATGATGACATGTAGATGCCAGATTCATTCACGTAGTGGCTTCCCATTTCTGCACAGAAACTTGACGATTAGAAAGAGAGAGAGAGAGAGAGAGAGAGAGAGAGAGAGAGAGAGAGAGAGAAGAAATGAAGCTTTTATTTCTTTCTAATAATCAGTTAAGAGGCATTATAAAACATAATTCAGGAAACACAAAAAATGTAAAAGAGTATAACAGTCTTACTCGTGTGCCTTAACCATAACTAAAAGCATTATCTTACAAATCTATCAGTGTGTTATTACGGTTGATGCCATCAAATTTGCAATATAGCTGCAAGTGTGCGCCCGCGTTTCTACAGTGTGAGCACTTTTGAACAGTGTCCTATTAGCTAATAGAATGGCTCAATGATGATTTAGTTTGTTATTTTGTCAACGGATTTGTAAAAGCCTGTGCTGGATTCGTGTCAGCTAGCTAGAAGTGTCCAATGTTTACAGATTATTCAAGCTGATTAAGTTCCTTATTGATTATTGGTTGCTGATTTTGCTTTTTGTACTCTTGTACTAATTTAACAATAACATTGTTTGCTAATGTAGTTGCGAGCTTAGTCTTCAGTCTCAATAGTCGAATTAAGCATATAAAATTTGCCATTATATCATACACTTCAGATTTGCTTTACGATATTTGTAGTTTTTTCTTTCTTTCTTTCTTGTTCGAGGGTTTTCAAGAATTGAAATCGCCTTTTATCACCCGAAAGACAGTGTTCATCTACGCAGCGCAATAATGTTGACACCCACTACTAGAGCTGAAGGTATTAAGGCCTCCTTCAAAACTACAAAGTACAGAAGTATTGCATATAAATTTACAGCAATAGAATCATATAACAGAATTGAAGTCTCATGTTACCTGATTGTCTTCTGTCCAAAAGACTATGGGTAGAATCTTCAGCATCCACTTGGTCAGCAGAAGAAGCCATCAAAGCAACCAGCGCAATGTTGAGTTACTGAAATTAATCGGAGAACCTCTGCCCTCCGTAGAGAACGAAACACTTCATGTAGCAGAAAAATCACCTCTATCTTTAACACCTTTGCCTGAGTATAAATGAAAAACATTTCGTTCATATACGATCGTCAGAGAACTTAAAAGGCAGCAACTGAACAGAAGCAAATCTCTACGAGAAAATGACAAGTTATAAACAGACTCCAGAAGCTCAGTTTTATGTAATGAACGAAAATCATGAAAAAGACTTCCAAGTTAAATCATATTCCATAGCTGTAGGTGTCTCTCATAAGCGTGATAAGTTCAACCCCGATACAGGAAAATATGTTCAATTCATTCGCAGTGCTTCATTTCCTTCCCCTTTCTCAATGCACAATCCAACCAACATACAGCACTACAGATTAATTTACAGGATCCGAACAACCCAAAAAAGATGGCATCATTTCACAAACCAAGTAATATCAATACATTGCAGTGACAAAAAGATGTTGAAATCTCGTGATGATCGATAGAGAACACAAATATAGGATTTGGGCTTTTTTTTAAATTTAGGGAAAACAAAGAAACAATCACCTGAGAGCGAGATTGAAGAGGCTGAGATCCCTGAATAGCCCAAACATCCAAGGGGCAAAGCAAGATAGTAGTGATGAAAGAATCCAAGAATCTCTACTGTCACTTTCCATCAATTTCAAATATCCTCTACTTCTCTCATCCTCCTTTAAATTTTAATAAAGTCTTCAGCTTCTACAATTTTATAGTGGCCAATCATTGAGGTTTACTACAAATTGGGACCAAAACATAGAGGAAAAAATAGAAAAAGAGAATTGGTATTTAGTTGAACTTGATAGTGACGGATCAAACTAGAAAGCAAATGAGTCATATTCCACAGAGATGGGCTGCTGTTTCCAGGAAGCTGCGGATTCATAATTAGTACAAGAAATTTCTGATTAAGGTAATCATTATGATTTGGAGCAGCCCATGCTCTCATCTCTTGGGCCAGCCCATGATTTGGCAGGCCAGTAGCCTATGAAACTAATAAAAGCGTAGATTAATCTCTTGGGGCAGCCCATAGTGCACAATGAGACTAAAAAAGGCATCGTCTAAGCGAAAATATTAAGAAGAATTGAGTATCTATAAATAAAATGAAATAAAACGTGTACTAAAGATGATAATTCATCCTTATTTGTGAATTTAAAAGTAACAAACCAATTTTATAACCTATCTAGAAGTTAAATATCTCTTCTATTAATGCAAGCATTTGGGAGTTTACAGTTGTAGTTTACAATTGAGTTGTGTCTCGCGTTAATTTCATAGCCTGGTCATGTCTTACAAAGGCACTCATTAGAACTCTACCAAATGACGAGTGTTGGTCACATCTTTAGCTTGATTTCGCTGAAATCGAACTACTAGGTTCAGGTCAATTTATATTCCTGCCAATCAAATTTCCTCAGGATAGTAAACTTCAACAAACGAGTGAATATACACAATTTGCTCCACAAACACAAGCACACACTGAACATTTTGCAAAATCACACATGAAATTTATTAAGACTGCAAAACAATGTGCACTTTTATTCATCACATAGTCTAACATTAAGCATAGATCCTTCTTGCACACAAAATGCTAGCTAGAGCACTAAACTTCAGGCATCACTCCTGTGAGGCTTGTCTGAAACTGGAATCACCTGCAAAGTATCAGTCAACCATCCACCGAATCATAACATGGAAAAAGAATTTAAAAAGTTAATATATTAGCAAAAGAAAATGTTAACTGCAAATACACTAGATCATCTACTAAGACTTTTTTTTATGAACATTTAGACCTTCTAATATCGAAATGGAGTTATCTCTCTGTCATATTTCTGTGGTGTAAGCAAATGATACTTTAATATGTTGCCAAGAAACCCCGGCCCAATTCTCTTGTACATGTTGAACATGCACACTTAATTATCAGAAATAGCTCTTTTTAGATATCACAGAATCTAATTGCTAATAATAATTGAATAACCCAAACTGTATATGCAATTAACAAAAAATATCAACAAAATCACAGTAGCTAGCCTTAGCCTTATCATACAGGATCAGCAGATGGAATCCATTCGTTTGTAGCAGGATTGCCTTTGCTAGAAGGATGACTAGCAGATACAGAATTTGTGTCTGGATCCAGGTCAAATGCCCTCTCCCTCGATTTCTCAACCTTTATGAATCCTGTTCCAGTCTGCAATGCCGACAAAGGCTCAGTTACAAGCTCAAGCACAATTTGGTCAGTAAAGGCTTACACAAAGTGCAGAGCAACTATGTACCGTGTGGTGTTGCTTGTCAACACAATTGAGATCTTTGTAATACTCTGTCTCTGTAAATTCCTCCACAATCTCACTCCCTTCATATACAAGTTTCTGTTTATTGCAACACAAAAGAAAATGTCAACCAAAATCAAAGAAGATCTGAGAATATGTGCTTGAACTCTATAGTTTTAATTTTACACAGGTTCCTCATAAGTAAAAAAAGTTTTAACTTTGTACATGTTTTCGTAGGTTGAGCATTCTTTTCATGTGTCCAAATCTGGACTATTTATAGAACCATAATTTTTATTTTAAATATGTAACTGGTGTTATTTTGAAATGCGGATTGCTCTGAGCTGTAATTTTATATTACAGCATATCTATAACTAGGCTATTTTCAGGTCAAATGTCTTTTTCACCAAATATACTTTATATGCATGTCTAGTGAGATTTGAATTTAAACCGCTCTTATATGCTGTGAAGTGTCGTCCATTACACAAAACTTTGAAATTGTTATGAGGTTTAAAGGTTTCTGTACCCTAAAATATCTTTGCAGGTTAAGCATTTCTTTCGATGAGTCAAAATTTGAGCTACTTTAAGCAGAGACATCTATTGAGACTTGAATTTGGATTACTTCGAGACCATCTTGAAATTGCTTCTACTGCACCAAAGCAGCATCTACATCAATCTTGTTTACTCTCAGACCATCTTGAAATCTCTTCTAATACACCAAGCCTCCGAAATTTTGAATATAAGAGTGCAATAATCTTTAATCTCAACCTTTTAACATATGTAAAAAAAGCAGTAACAAAGGTAGTGTAGGAGGATATGTGAATATGACCTGCTTATCTGCCTCAAGATTTTGAAACTTTTCAAGCTCAGGGATGGATTCTTGATCAGACACCTTGAGATCATCCGAGTAAACTGTTGAGTACTCGCTCCGTGAGGGTTTAGAGTGGCGCTTGGGAGCGCTGTCATCGAAGTACTCTCGAGTCTCCTCCTCTTTTTTCACCTCCTCCTCCGGTGTAAGATGAGCGTCGCTGCGATTTGGCCTCATGGTGTTTGCAGCTTAATTGTCAGATATTTCTCAAGAAATTAAAGATGAACAAATGAGAGGGACTATATGGTTCTCTTGTTGTTATGGTTGTTGGTAGAGAAATATCTCACTGAACCTTATCCTAAAAGGCCAGGAGGTGAGTGGAGGGCGATATTGATGGTTAAATTTGACTGAGCATGCATGATTGAAGTTACTATAGTCACATGAGAAGGAAATTAAATCTCTTAGCTACAACATTGCCAAACATGCGCATATCGAATAGATATTATCAAATAATTATGATTAAGGAGGTGCCACCATAATCATACTAGAAATGAATCACAATCAAATAGATATTATCAAATAATTAGGATTTAGGAATCAACGTCTCCACTCAAAAAATCATATTGGACACATCGAACCCCAACTAAATGCTTCTTATTAATTTTTAGGACTACTAGTTTCTAGACACCAAATCCCAATATGATGAGATTGGTTTACAATAAACATTAACTATTATAATAGTTCCAAGACTTCTCGTTGACCAAGAAGTCAATTATTCCATTTCCAACACCCTCCCTTAAACCGAGCTCATCTTGACCATGCCGATCAGTCTCTTAAACTTAAGAAAGTTGTCAGCCCTCAATGGCTTTGTGAACATGTCCGCCACCTGGTCTTCCGACTTGCAAAATTCGAGCACAATCTCATTGGACTTCACTAGATCTCCAATGAAGTGGTACTTGATGTATATGTGCTTGCTCCTCCCATGAAAGACCGGATTCTTGGCTAGAGCAATTGCCGACTTGTTGTCACATTTGATCATCGTCGGATGATTTTGCTTATGCTGCAATTCCGATAGCATCTGACGTAACCAAATTGCTTGAGTAGCACAATAAGCCACATCTATGTACTCGGTTTCTGCGGTGGATAAAGCAACAACCTGCTGTTTCTTTGAGGACCAAGAAAATGCCCCATTCCCCAAAGAAAAAACATAACCGGAAGTGCTCTTTCTTCCTCTAATGTCACCTCCCCAATCATTATCAGTATATCCGATAAGTTGAAAGTTATCAGACATAGTGTAGAATATACCCTCATCTACGGTACCTTTGACATACCGAAGAATCCTTTTTACCGCCTGCAAGTGTGATTGCTTAGGAGATTCCATGAACCTGCTCACCATCCCAACACTATAAACAAGATCAGGCCGAGTAGAAGTCAAATAACACAAACTTCCAACAAGCCTCTTGAAATATGTAGGATTAACATCAGAACCACTCCAATCCTTTGTCAGCTTGGATCTCTCTTCCATTGGAGTGCGAATCGAATTGCAAGTAGCCATCTTGAAACGCTCAAGAATGTCATTGGCATACCTCCGTTGGTGAACAAAGATGCCCTTATCCGACTGAGTAACTTCAAGGCCAAGGAAATAGGACATGAGTCCCATATCCGTCATCTCAAACTCACGAGTCATGGCCTCCCTGAAATTCTCAATCATCTCTTGACTTTCTCTGGTAAAAATCAGATCATCAACATATAGGCAGATAACAATTATTTCACCAGTTGAGGATACTTTAGCATATAAAGTATACTCATAAGGACAACGGATAAAATCATGATCAACCAAATAAGAGTCAATACGGGTATACCATGCTCTCGATGCTTGCTTGAGTCCGTAAAGGGCTTTCTTCAACTTGCACACCGAGCCCTCTTGTCCCTTCTTGACAAACCCTTGAGGTTGATCAACATACACCTCCTCCTCAAGTATGCCATTGAGAAATGCAGACTTGACATCCATTTGATGAATTTTCCAACGTCTTTGAGCGGCCAAAGCAATGACCATTCGCACCGTATCTCATCCTCCATGGCATGAACCCAGCCTTCACTTTGTGAAGCATTCTGATAAGTTGTAGGATCACAATCCGCGAATAAAGCAAAGTTGATAACCTCCTTATCGGAGTCATCATCATCATTGGACAACACATAGTTCTGCAGACGAGCCGATAAGACTCGCTCTCTTCGCGGACGTGAGGACGATGGAGTTGTCGGAACTCCAGTTGTCGGAGCTGCAGTTGTCGGAGCTGCTTCCACTTGGCCGTGTGGCTCCTCCTCATCAAGGACAAATCGAAATTCCCCCTTCTCCTCCGAGCTCCAACTCCATTCACCTTCCTCATCAAAGGTGACGTCTCGACTGATAACCACCTTCTGAGTCACGGATTATACAACCGATAACCCTTGGTTGCATCGCTATAGCCGATGAAGATACACTTCTCACTCTTTGGATCAAGCTTCTTCCGATGCTCATTCGGCACATGGGCATAAGCAATACACCCGAACACACGAAGATGTGTTACTGATGGTTTTCTCCCATTCCACACCTCCGAAGGAGTCTTGAATTCAAGTCCTTTGGTCAGACACCGGTCCAACAAGTAAACAGCACAAGCCACCGCCTCTGCCCAACCAAGTTACCTTCAGCTGCTGCAATGACTCCGGCGCCGGCTTACAGTGCGGGAACCCGTTGGAGCTGATGGTGGATGCCACGTACGCAGCGCTGGAGAGGGCGGGGCACCAACAGATGGAGGTGGTTGTGGCGGGAACCGCGTGGCCGAAGGAAGAATCCGGTGGCGAGAGAAGAGCGACGGGGTTGTCGGAGTCTGGTGAGTGTAAAGCTCTGACGCCGCCGCCGGAGGTCGTGATCCAGCTCTTAATTTGGGTATTTTGCCTAGTCTTCGCTGTGTCGCATTTGTTGGCCATGTTTTGTCGTCGTCAT
This sequence comes from Asparagus setaceus, assembly GCA_012295165.1. Lineage (NCBI taxonomy): Eukaryota > Viridiplantae > Streptophyta > Magnoliopsida > Asparagales > Asparagaceae > Asparagus > Asparagus setaceus. Next base: position 15,793,117 of record CM022707.1, read on the forward strand.
TAATGTGTACGGGCGTCTTTATGCGTAAAATGGACTAAGAAATTGTTCATAGGAATTTTGTTCAATGATAATTGAAACTTCCGCTGCTCTGGTGGTATTTTAGCTGTTTGGATAATAATAATAATAATGACTACTGTTTTTGTGCATTTTGCTTTGTTCACGGTTGGTCCGGTTCTTTGTTGCCAGTCGATGTTACAGGCGCGGGGAAACGTATTTATTTTCTGACGGAAGTCATCATGGAAAGTGCTTGATTTGACTACTGATAGAATGACAAATTTGATGCTCACAAATGCTTCAAGGATCAAGCAATATTTTTGTCAGCCATTTTTGTGCCCAGCCTGATTTAATTGGTCCTTGGATTTAAGGTTTTCGACTGGTTAGAATTTCCCTTGTTTTCTTTAATTCTCATTTGGAATGCTTTTTAAGTTAGTCTGTTTTGATGTTAATATAGATCCTTGATTGCAATTATACTATGTCATTACACATAGATAGTGTTAGTTCTATAGTGGTGCTAGTCTAACTAACTTACTCCGACTATTATCTAGTGCAGTGCATGACAAGAATACAATTCATTTTGGTATGATGATAGCCATATTAGAAATGGATCACAACATTCATGTAGATATCACTAGACAATTATGATTAAGAAAGCAGTCTCTCCTTGCAAAATCGTATGCGGAGATCCAATCCAGTTAAAATGTCTTATATTAACTTACATATTAGTGCGAACACGCGTACAATAGAACCGAAAGCCATGTTAGTGCACATTTAACAAGCATTGAGATAATTTTGAAAAAGTCCCCATCAATGCGTGATTATTGCTAAAGCTATGTTATAAGAAGACTGCCAAACTTGTAGTAATGGTTTGGAGATCTATTAAGTTCAGAACGGATTATGCGAACAATTAATTTTTTTTTTTTTAAGTTTTAGAAAAATCCAGTTATCCTCCTTTCCAAATGCAATTATGCATTTTCCCCCCTTCTGCAAATGCAATTATGTAATCTTTAGTCTTTTACCAAGTGCTATGAATATGCCCCACTCTGATGAGAACGACTACTCTGAATATGGACCGGGCCTATGGGCTTCAAATTTTAGTTTGTCCTCCAACAAATCTAGTCACTTCTACTTCAAAGTTTTCCCGGGCAAAATCCTAATTCTCAAAATAAAAAAAAACTCTTAACTAGAATCTTCTACCCCTTTTGAAATTCGAACAGTAACTAACAACCGGCGGTGGCAGCTAACGGCCTAACAAACTCCTCTCCCTTCCCCGCGCTGAATCCCCAAAATGCCCCCCGTTCTCCTGTATTTAAATCATCTAAGATTCATCCGAACGATAACAAACGTCTGTGCCCAAAACCCCGAATCCCCAAAATGCCCCCGTTCTCCTGTATTTAAATCATCTAAGATTCATCCGAACGATAACAAACGTCTGTGCCCAAAACCCCGAATCCCCAAAATGCCCCCCGTTCTCCTGTATTTAAATCATCTAAGATTCATCCGAACGATAACAAACGTCTGTGCCCAAAACCCCGAATCCCCAAAATGCCCTTCCCGCCTTTCTTCGTCTTCCTCCTCCTCTCCTCAAAACCCTAGACTCCGTCGGATCTCCGATCTATCGATCTCTTCCCCTTCGACCTCTACCTTAAGAGCCACACCCTCCCTATCGGGTTCGCCATGTTCGAGCGGTGTGACTCCACCTACCGTATCGATCCCGGCAGCGCACTGCAGTACAGAAACCTCTTCGATCTGATAGTGGACGCGACGTTCACGGCGCTGGAGACGGCGGAGCACCGGCGGATGGCGGTGGTGGTGGCGGGAACCGGGTGGCCGACCGGCGGCGCAGGCGGAGGGAAGGAGGAGACGGTGGGGTACGCCGGGAGGTACAACCGGGGGCTGGTGAAGCATCTTCGGTCGGGGATCGGGACTCCGAAGAGGAGGAGCGGGGTGGATGAGGTTTATGTGCATCAACTGTTTGATGATGATCATGATAAGGGTTTGGGGCATGACTTGGATTTGGACTGGGGAGTTTGGTACAAGAATTTGAGCACCAAGTATGATCTGGACTTGTCTGGGCTTGGGAACGGCGGAGATGCGATGGTGGTGATGCTGATCCTGGGCTTTTGGGTGCTCGTGATTCTGGTTGCTGCTTAATGGATTCAACCTCCTTTTTTTTTTCTTTCGAAAATTCACTGAAGCTTACAACAAAAAGATTCAATGTGTAAAAATGACTTACAATTGACGTTGTAGTTGTTACGAAAAAGTTTGTTGTGAAAATTGTTCACGATGTAGTCGCGGGATTTAGAAGTTTGTTGTTCCCAATCAATTGTTGTGAGAATTGTTCATGATATAGCTGAAGAGTTTCAAGTTGTAAGTAAGCGTTGGATGATACGAATGAAGGAATAGAATAATGGGAACTTTTGCTGATCTAAAATGGACCTGTATGAGTTATCTGCATAAAGCTGTTGTTGATGGACTGCTTGGAACCGGCCGAGAGAAACCACCGCAAACAGAAAAGCAAAAACACAATAAAAGAGTAAAGACATGAGATTTAATGGTTCTAATTTGCCTACGCCCACTGGGTAAGGAGGGGGATTTTCACTAATAGAAAGAGAGAATACAAATTAGGATTACAAGTTCTCACAAAGAAACCCTAAAACAAACCTCTCAATCTCTCAAAGATCTCCTCTCCAAAGATGCACCAAACTCTCAGCACGCTCCAAACGCAACGTGCAAAACTTACCCTAACAATCGGGTTAGGGGTTATTAATACTCTAAACGAATGGGTTTAAAACCAATTCCTAGTTAGACCCGCTTTGGACCGCCTGTGATTAGTCGACTACAACTCATATTAGTCGACTAATGCATCAGATTAGTCGACTACAATACCGATTAGTCGACTACTCTCACCCAACGCGTAAATACACTTTCGTCATTACGCTAGAAATGCATATAATGCCTATTAGTCGATTACTCGGCCCCAAAACAAAACTTGCTTCGTCACAGCAGTTCCATCACAATGCCTGTAGTTCTAGACCACCGAACCCTAAAACCGCTGTTTTGTGCATGTTCTACAATTCTCCACCTCGCATAATCATTTGATTCACCTCAAATTTTGGACGAACACCGAAGAACACCAAGAACATCTAGAGATCACCATCACCAATCCAGCCAATCCAAATGCCACTCACAACGCTGACCGCCACGCACTTCTCCACCGATCAAGCTCACCGAGTTCACCTCAAATCATCTCCACCTTACCCATTACCGCCTCAAGGGCCATGCCCTCGGGCAAATCAACAAGAGGCGATATGAAGCAAGTCTAAGCAATGCTTAAACTTACTACCTGCGGACCACTTGGTTAACATGTCCATGGATTCTCATTCGTGTGCACCTTCATGAGAGAAATATCACCTCCTCTATGACATCCCGCACAAAATGATACCGACATCAATATGCTTGTACGAGCATGATGAACCCGATTCTTCACAAGTGAATTGCACTCGACTGCCACACCACAAGTTCACGCTTTCCCGCCAATCCCCAAATCATCTAGAAGACCCCACAACCACAATGCTTCCTTCACTCCTCTCGCCATGGCCATGTACTCACCTAGTGAGTAGAAGTGCCATCAGAGTCTCGAACATCGACGCCAACTAACCGAGCTCCATGTATCTTAAATACATAAACCATAGTAGATCGCCTATCTAGATCGCCCGATAATCAGAGTCCACAAACCCTCATTAACATGCTTCACCAAACACGCACTCAGACAATCGTGACTTTAAGTACTGAGGACCCACTTCACCGCCTCTGCTTTCCTGATTCGCCATGAATCTATCGACCACACTAACCAGGAAATATCTGCAGTACACACCATTGCATACATTGCATCGCCAACTGCACTAGCATAGGGAACACGCCCATGTGCCTTTCTTCCACAGAGTGGGAGATTGATTACCGTAAAGCCTAAAGTGTGGAGCCAATGGAGTCACCACCGACTTAGCACTTTGCATCCCGAACCTCGCGATCACCCGCCTCATGTAGCCCTTCCGACTCAAGAACAATCGCCGATTCGCCTCTCTTCTAATCTCCATACCCGTGATTTTCCTAGAAAGACCCATGTCCTTCATCTCGAACTCTTCACCAAGTTGAGATTTCAACCTATCTATCTCCTCTTAGAAGCAATAAGCATGTCATCCACATACAAAAGAAGATAGATAAAATTACCTCCTCCGCCAAGCTTCCGAATGTAAACACAACAATCATGATCGCCGAAAACCCATGCTTCAAAGATGAAGGAGTCAAATCGCTTGTACCATCAGCCGGAGATTGCTTTAATCCATACATGTGACTTCCTCAAACGACACACATGATTCTCCTTATCCTCAACCTTGTAGCCCTCAGTTGATGCATGTAGATCTCTTCATCCAAGTCTCCGCGTAAGAAGGCGTTTTAACATCGAAGTTGATCCAACTCATAATCACTATAAGCAACAATACTCAATAGCACCCTAATAGATGTGTGTTTCACCAAGGAGAAAATATCTCATTGTAATCCACACCTCCTTCTCCGGCAAAACCCTAGCCACTAGCCTCGCCTTGTATCTTACACCACCGAAGCTCAAAGATCTTCCTTTCTTTTATACACCCACTTACAACCAATAGCTTTTCTTCCTAAGGGCAATGGGACCACCTCCCATGTTTGGTTCTTCCAGAGATTCCATCTCTTCCTCCATCGCAGCCCAACCAACTCTCACTATCCTTGTCCCGATAGCTTCCTTGAAGGAGACCGCTCGCCCTCCTCCACCGAGAGCGTGATTCAACCATTAGCTCCGCCCATAGTGCTTTTGGGGTTGATCGCTCTCACCAAGACTCGCCAGATGCTCGCTGGCCTAGTGGAAGCCAAATTATCCACTCCAGCCTTGTTGTAGTGCTCGTATTTTCCTGCTGAACCTCCTCCCGCCAAACTCATCATCTACCGACTTCCCACTTGAGCACGATTAGAACCTAGTTGGTCTTTAGGTTCTATTTCAATAACACGAGACTTAGAAGTCTCACCGGCCATAACACCATCATCCTTGGACTTCTAGCAATCATGGATTTCTCATCAAAGGTAACATCCCTCGCTGATCACGAACTTTGAATCTTCCGTGACACCAAAGGCGATAGCCTTTTACGCCTTTGCATATCCCAAGAATATTGCCTTCGGGCTCTCGCCAAGCTTTCCCTGCTGACGGATAGTAGGCAGTACATCCAAAATTTCGAGCCTATCATAATCATGATGAACACTCTATATGGTGTATCACCATCCAATGTCGAATGTGGTGAACGGTTCACAATGTAACAAGCAGAGCCACCGCCGCCACCATTCGCTGCTAACTCGCATAAGATCGCATACTCACGCTTTTTCCCAGTAGTTCGGTTCGGGCCTCACACCCATTCTCGCTGTGGTGTAGACCGACCGCCCGGTGTCGAACAATTCTCCCTCGATCACGTAACTCCTTGAAAGCACCATCTCAGATACTGTGACCGATCTCGCTTTCAATTTCTTTTCCATTCTCGTTTCAACCATTGTTCTCCACTTCTTGAATGTCTCGAACACCTCATTCTTGTGCTTCGTAAAGTAAATCCAAGCATACCTAGAATAATCATCAATAAACGACATACTGAACCACCCTTTGAAGTTGTCCGAGCCGACCCCAAACATCCGCGGTGCACATAATCTAGTATCCCTCGCTTTTAGACTTGTCGTCGAACTTGACCTCGCGGTGACTTTCCATACACACAAACTCGCGAAAATCCATGCTAGGTTCCTTCAGATTCTTCGCCAGACCTCTTTACCAAGCAACTAGACCCTTCTCCGACATATGCCCAAGCCGCCATGCCATAACCGCGGTGTGCTCACGGGTTTCACCACTTCCTTCAGTCAACCACTGATCTCCTGCCACCGCTGCATTCGAGAGAGTATATAGATTACCGTGACTAACACCCTTCATCACTACTAAGGAACCACGAACAACTTCTTCACCCGCTTCGCCACAATCCTCGCAACCACCGAGTCCAAAGCACCAATGAGATAAGATTCTTCCGCAGTCGGGAACATGCCTCACATCCGCCAAGGTTCGAACCACTCCAATCCTTTGTCGACTTGGATCTCTTCCATTGGAGTGCGAATCGAATTGCAAGTAGCCATCTTGAAACGCCAAGAATGTCATTGGCATACCTCCGTTGGTGAACAAAGATGCCCTTATCCATCGAGTAACTTCAAGGCCAAGGAAATAGGACATGAGTCCCATATCCGTCATCTCAAACTCACGAGTCATGGCCTAAATTCTCAATCATCTCTTGACTTTCTCGGTAAAAATCGATCATCAACATATAGGCAGATAACAATTATTTCACGGTTGAGGATACTTTAGCATATAAAGTATACTCATAAGGACAACGGATAAAATCATGATCAACCAAATAAGAGTCAATACGGGTATACCATGCTCTCGATGCTTGCTTGAGTCCGTAAAGGGCTTTCTTCAACTTGCACACCGAGCCCTCTTGTCCCTTCTTGACAAACCCTTGAGGTTGATCAACATACACCTCCTCCTCAAGTATGCCATTGAGAAATGCAGACTTGACATCCATTTGATGAATTTTCCAACGTCTTTGAGCGGCCAAAGCAATGACCATTCGCACCGTATCTCATCCTCCATGGCATGAACCCAGCCTTCACTTTGTGAAGCATTCTGATAAGTTGTAGGATCACAATCCGCGAATAAAGCAAAGTTGATAACCTCCTTATCGGAGTCATCATCATCATTGGACAACACATAGTTCTGCAGACGAGCCGATAAGACTCGCTCTCTTCGCGGACGTGAGGACGATGGAGTTGTCGGAACTCCAGTTGTCGGAGCTGCAGTTGTCGGAGCTGCTTCCACTTGGCCGTGTGGCTCCTCCTCATCAAGGACAAATCGAAATTGCCCCTTCTCCTCCGAGCTCCAACTCCATTCACCTTCCTCATCAAAGGTGACGTCTCGACTGATAACCACCTTCTGAGTCACCGGATTATACAACCGATAACCCTTGGTTGCATCGCTATAGCCGATGAAGATACACTTCTCACTCTTTGGATCAAGCTTCTTCCGATGCTCATTCGGCACATGGGCATAAGCAATACACCCGAACACACGAAGATGTGTTACTGATGGTTTTCTCCCATTCCACACCTCCGAAGGAGTCTTGAATTCAAGTCCTTTGGTCAGACACCGGTTCAACAAGTAAACAGCACAAGCCAGCGCCTCTGCCCAACCAAGTTACCTTCAGCTGCTGCAATGACTCCGGCGCCGGCTTACAGTGCGGGAACCCGTTGGAGCTGATGGTGGATGCCACGTACGCAGCGCTGGAGAGGGCGGGGCACCAACAGATGGAGGTGGTTGTGGCGGGAACCGCGTGGCCGAAGGAAGAATCCGGTGGCGAGAGAAGAGCGACGGGGTTGTCGGAGTCTGGTGAGTGTAAAGCTCTGACGCCGCCGCCGGAGGTCGTGATCCAGCTCTTAATTTGGGTATTTTGCCTAGTCTTCGCTGTGTCGCATTTGTTGGCCATGTTTTGTCGTCGTCATTAATGTGTACGGGCGTCTTTATGCGTAAAATGGACTAAGAAATTGTTCATAGGAATTTTGTTCAATGATAATTGAAACTTCCGCTGCTCTGGTGGTATTTTAGCTGTTTGGATAATAATAATAATAATAATAATAATAATAATAATAATAATAATAATAATAATAATAATAATAATAATAATAATAATAATAATAATAATAATGACTACTGTTTTTGTGCATTTTGCTTTGTTCACGGTTGGTCCGGTTCTTTGTTGCCAGTCGATGTTACAGGCGCGGGGAAACGTATTTATTTTCTGACGGAAGTCATCATGGAAAGTGCTTGATTTGACTACTGATAGAATGACAAATTTGATGCTCACAAATGCTTCAAGGATCAAGCAATATTTTTGTCAGCCATTTTTGTGCCCAGCCTGATTTAATTGGTCCTTGGATTTAAGGTTTTCGACTGGTTAGAATTTCCCTTGTTTTCTTTAATTCTCATTTGGAATGCTTTTTAAGTTAGTCTGTTTTGATGTTAATATAGATCCTTGATTGCAATTATACTATGTCATTACACATAGATAGTGTTAGTTCTATAGTGGTGCTAGTCTAACTAACTTACTCCGACTATTATCTAGTGCAGTGCATGACAAGAATACAATTCATTTTGGTATGATGATAGCCATATTAGAAATGGATCACAACATTCATGTAGATATCACTAGACAATTATGATTAAGAAAGCAGTCTCTCTCCTTGCAAAATCGTATGCGGAGATCCAATCCAGTTAAAATGTCTTATATTAACTTACATATTAGTGCGAACACGCGTACAATAGAACCGAAAGCCATGTTAGTGCACATTTAACAAGCATTGAAATAATTTTGAAAAAGTCCCCATCAATGCGTGATTGTTGCTAAAGCTATGTTATAAGAAGACTGCCAAACTTGTAGTAATGGTTTGGAGATCTATTAAGTTCAGAACGGATTATGCGAACAATTATTATTATTTTTTTTTAAGTTTTAGAAAAATCCAGTTATCCTCCTTTCCAAATGCAATTATGCATTTTCCCCCCTTCTGCAAATGCAATTATGTAATCTTTAGTCTTTTACCAAGTGCTATGAATATGCCCCACTCTGATGAGAACGACTACTCTGAATATGGACCGGGCCTATGGGCTTCAAATTTTAGTTTGTCCTCCAACAAATCTAGTCACTTCTACTTCAAAGTTTTCCCGGGCAAAATCCTAATTCTCAAAATAAAAAAAAACTCTTAACTAGAATCTTCTACCCCTTTTGAAATTCGAACAGTAACTAACAACCGGCGGTGGCAGCTAACGGCCTAACAAACTCCTCTCCCTTCCCCGCGCTGAATCCCCAAAATGCCCCCCGTTCTCCTGTATTTAAATCATCTAAGGTTCATTCGAACGATAACAAACGTCTGTGCCCAAAACCCCGAATCCCAAATGCCCTTCCTTTCTGCCTTTCTTTCCTTTCTTTCCTCCTCCCCATCCTCCCGAATCTTCTGAGATTCTTTATCTGATTGTTTCCATCTTTTGTTCGTTGGTCTACATTTTGTTCGATGATCTTTGATTCTTTTGTCGACTCCGAATTTGTTTTATCTCGAGATTTTTGTCTTCGCCGACTTTCTTTATTCTGCCATCCTTTGAGCAGATCTTTGTCCCCGACGACCTCATTCCCGCCATCGCCGCCTTCCGATCGTCCCTCTCCACCCTCGGCCTCCCTCTATTCCCGATCTCGACCATCCTCTCCTTCTCCAAAGCCCTCGACCCAGCTCTCCCGCCATCCGCCGCCACATTCAAACCTCACCTCCTCCCTCTCCTCAAAACCCTAGACTCCGTCGGATCTCCGATCTACATCGATCTCTTCCCCTTCGACCTCTACCTTAAGAGCCACACCCTCCCTATCGGGTTCGCCATGTTCGAGCGGTGTGACTCCACCTACCGTATCGATCCCGGCAGCGCACTGCAGTACAGAAACCTCTTCGATCTGATAGTGGACGCGACGTTCACGGCGCTGGAGACGGCGGAGCACCGGCGGATGGCGGTGGTGGTGGCGGGAACCGGGTGGCCGACCGGCGGCGCAGGCGGAGGGAAGGAGGAGACGGTGGGGTACGCCGGGAGGTACAACCGGGGGCTGGTGAAGCATCTTCGGTCGGGGATCGGGACTCCGAAGAGGAGGAGCGGGGTGGATGAGGTTTATGTGCATCAACTGTTTGATGATGATCATGATAAGGGTTTGGGGCATGACTTGGATTTGGACTGGGGAGTTTGGTACAAGAATTTGAGCACCAAGTATGATCTGGACTTGTCTGGGCTTGGGAACGGCGGAGATGCGATGGTGGTGATGCTGATCCTGGGCTTCTTTTGGGTGCTCGTGATTCTGGTTGCTGCTTAATGGATTCAACCTCCTTTTTTTTTTCTTTCGAAAATTCACTGAAGCTTACAACAAAAAGATTCAATGTGTAAAAATGACTTACAATTGACGTTGTAGTTGTTACGAAAAAGTTTGTTGTGAAAATTGTTCACGATGTAGTCGCGGGATTTAGAAGTTTGTTGTTCCCAATCAATTGTTGTGAGAATTGTTCATGATATAGCTGAAGAGTTTCAAGTTGTAAGTAAGCGTTGGATGATACGAATGAAGGAATAGAATAATGGGAACTTTGCTGATCTAAAATGGACCTGTATGAGTTATCTGCATAAAGCTGTTGTTGGTATTGTGGACCGCGACAGTGAAATGCGCAACGAAGCAAAAACACAATAAAAGAGTAAAGACACGAGATTTACGTGGTTCGCAATTTGCCTACGCCCACGGGTAAGGAGGGGATTTTCACTAATAGAAAGAGAGAATACAAATTAGGATTACAAGTTCTCACAAAGAAACCCTAAAACAAACCTCTCAATCTCTCAAAAGATCTCCTCTCCAAAGATGCACCAAACTCTCTCAAAGGTGCTCCAAAGCGTGCTTAAAACTTACCCTAACAATCGGGTTAGGGGTTATTAATAGCTCTAAACGATTGGGTTTAAAACCAATTCCTAGTTAGACCCGTTTTGAATCTGCCTGATTAGTCGACTACAACTCATATTAGTCGACTAATGCATCAGATTAGTCGACTACAATACCGATTAGTCGACTACAATACCGATTAGTCGACTACAATACCGATTAGTCGACTACAATACCGATTAGTCGACTACAATACCGATTAGTCGACTACAATACCGATTAGTCGACTACAATACCGATTAGTCGACTACAATACCGATTAGTCGACTACAATGCCTAGTGATGCGACTCGAACTGCTGTCTTGTGCATGTTTTGTGCATGTTCTACAATTCTCCACCTCGTGACATCATTTGATTCACCTCAAATTTTGGACGAACACCGAAGAACACCAAGAACATCTAGAGATCACCATCACCAATCCAGCCAATCCAGTAGCCACTACACCTGGCCCTACGTGCCCTCCACCGGATCAAGCTCACCGTAGTTCACCTCAAATCATCTCCACCTTACCCATTACCAAGGGCCATGCCCTCTTGGGCAAATCAACAAGAGCCGATATGAAGCAAGTCTAAGCAATGCTTAAACTTACTACCGTGACCACCTTGTTAACATGTCCATGGATTCTCATTCGTGTGCACCTTCATGAGAGAAATATCACCTCCTCTATGACATCCCGCACAAAATGATACGACATCAATATGCTTGAATGCGAGCATGATGAACTGATTCTTCGCCAAGTGAATTGCACTCGATCACACCACAAGTTCACGCTTTCTGCTCAATCCCCAAATCATCTAGAAGACCCCACAACCACAATGCTTCCTTCACTCCTCCGCCATGGCCATGTACTCAGCCTCTGTAGTAGAAAGTGCCATCAGAGCTGTAACATCGACGCCAACTAACCGAGCTCCATGTATCTTAAATACATAACCGTGAGTAGATCGCCGCTCATCTAGATCGCCTGCATAATCGAGTCCACAAACCCGTCAATCGACATGTTTCTCCCCAAACACAGACCCATATCAGCGTACCCTTTAAGTACCGAGGACCCACTTCCTTTGCTTCCCGGTCGCCTTTCGGATTCGCCATGAATCGTCACTAACCGCTGGAAATATGCGGCGTGTACACACCATTGCATACATTAGATCGCCAATCGCACTAGCATAGGAACACGCTCCATGTGCCTTCTCTTCACTGTAGTGGGAGATTGATTACCGTAAAGCCTAAAGTGTGGAGCCAATGGAGTCACCACCGACTTAGCACTTTGCATCCCGAACCTCGCGACACCCGCCTATGTAGCCCTTCCGACTCAAGAACAATCGCCGATTCGCCTCTCTTCTAATCTCCATACCCAGATTTTCCTAGCAGCACCCATGTCCTTCATCTCGAACTCTTCACCAAGTTGAGATTTCAACCTATCTATCTCCACCCCGCTCTTAGAAGCAATAAGCATGTCATCCACATACAAAAGAAGATAGATAAAATTACCTCCGAAGCTTCGAATGTAAACACAACAATCATGATCGCCGAAAACCCATGCTTCAAAGATGAAGGAGTCAAATCGCTTGTACCACTGCGGAGATTGCTTTAATCCATACTGTGACTTCCTCAAACGACACACATGATTCTCCTTATCCTCAACCTTGTAGCCCCTCGGGTTGATGCATGTAGATCTCTTCATCCAAGTCTCCGCAAGAAGGTCGCTTTTAACATCGAAGTTGATCCACTCATAATCACTATAAGCAACAATACTCAATAGCACCCGAATAGATGTGTGTTTCACCACCGGAGAAAATATCTCATTGTAATCCACACCCTCCTTCGTGCAAAACCCTTAGCCACTAGCCTCGCCTTGTATCTTACACCACCGAAGCTCAAAGATCTTCCTTTCTTTTATACACCCACTTACAACCAATAGCTTTTCTTCCTAAGGGCAATGGGACCACCTCCCATGTTTGTTCTTCCAAGAGATTCCATCTCTTCCTCCATCGCAGCCCAACCAACTCTCACTATCCTTGTCCCGAATAGCTTCCTTGAAGGAGACCGCTCGCCCTCCTCCACCGAGTGCGATTCAACCATATTAGCCTGCCCATAGTGCTTTAGGGGTTGATCAGCTGACTTGATGCACAGCGTATGCTCGCTTTGGCCTAGTGGAAGCCAAATTATCCAATTTCTTTGTTGTTGTAGTGCTGTGTATTTTCCTCGCTGAACCTCCTCGCCAAACTCATCATCTACCCGACTTCCCACTTGAGCACGATTAGAACCTAGTTGGTCTTTAGGTTCTATTTCAATAACCCGAGACTTAGAAGTCTCACCACCATAACACCATCATCCTTGGACGCCCTAGCAATCATGGATTTCTCATCAAAGGTAACATCCTGGCGATCACGAACTTTGAATCTTCCGTACACCAAAGGCGATAGCCTTTACGCCTTTGCATATCCCAAGAATATTGCCTTCTTGGCCCTCGCGTCAAGCTTTCCCTCGTTGATGATGGCGGTATCAGTCACGAGCCTATCATAATCTGCATGTTCCCGACCACACCCTATAGGGTGTATCACCATCCAATGTCGAATGTGGTGAACGGTTCACAATGTAACAAGCGTAAGCCATTACGCTGCCATTCGTTGCCCAATCACGCATAAGATCGCATACTCTTTGCCTTTTCCCGCGTGTTGGTTCGTCTCTCCGCGACCCCATTACGCTGTGGTGTAGACATTTGTCGGTGTCGAACAATTCTCCCGATCACGAACTCCTTGAAAGCACCATCAGTATACTGCATGCGGATCGGATCTCGGCGTCTTCAATTTCTTTCTGCCGTGTTCTCAACCATTGTTCTCCACTTCTTGAATGTCTCGAACACCTCATTCTTGTGCTTGAAGTAAATCCAAGCATACCTAGAATAATCATCAATAAACGAGACATAATACCGGAACCACCTTGGAAGTTGTCTCGAGCGGACCCCAAACATCCGTGTGCAAAACCCTTAGCCACTAGCCTCGCCTTGTATCTTACACCACCGAGCTCTGAAAGATCTTCCTTTCTTTTATACACCCACTTACAACCAATAGCTTTTCTTCCTAAGGGCAATGGGACCACCTCCCATGTTTGTTCTTCCAAGAGATTCCATCTCTTCCTCCATCGCAGCCCAACCAACTCTCACTATCCTTGTCCCGAATAGCTTCCTTGAAGGAGACCGCTCGCCCTCCTCCACCGAGTGCGATTCAACCATATTAGCTTGCCCATAGTGCTTTAGGGGTTGATCAGCCCCCGCCTTCAGCATTCGCCATGCTGCTCATGGCCTAGTGGAAGCCAAATTATCCACGAGCTGTTGTTGTAGTGCTGTGTATTTTCCTCGCTGAACCTCCTCGCCAAACTCATCATCTACCCGACTTCCCACTTGAGCACGATTAGAACCTAGTTGGTCTTTAGGTTCTATTTCAATAACCCGAGACTTAGAAGTCTCACCACCATAACACCATCATCCTTGGACGCCCTAGCAATCATGGATTTCTCATCAAAGGTAACATCCTGGCGATCACGAACTTTGAATCTTCCGTACACCAAAGGCGATAGCCTTTTACGCCTTTGCATATCCCAAGAATATTGCCTTCTTGGCCCTCGCGTCAAGCTTTCCTCGCTGACGGATAGTAGGCGGTACATCCGAAATTTCGAGCCTATCATAATCGCATGCTCCCGACCACACCCTATAGGGTGTATCACCATCCAATGTCGAATGTGGTGAACGGTTCACAATGTAACAAAGCGTAGCCACCGCTTACGCCCACCATTCGTTGCCCAATCACGCATAAGATCGCATACTCACGCCTTTTCCGCGGTGTTGGTTCGATCTCTCGCTGACCCATTCTGGCGTGGTGTAGACATTTGTCGGTGTCGAACAATTCCCTCGATCCGCGAACTCCTTGAAAGCACCATCGTATACTGCATGCGTTATCGGATCTCGGCGTCTTCAATTTCTTTCTGTCTGTTCTCAACCATTGTTCTCCACTTCTTGAATGTCTCGAACACCTCATTCTTGTGCTTCGTAAAGTAAATCCAAGCATACCTAGAATAATCATCAATAAACGAGACATAATACCGGAACCACCCTTGGAAGTTGTCCGAGCCGACCCCAAACATCCGTGTGCACATAATCTAGTATCCCTGCTCTTAGACTTGCGTTGAGAACTTGACCTGTGTGACTTTCCATACACACAATCCTCGCAAAATCCATGCTAGGTTCCTTCTGATTCTTCGCCAGACCCTCTTTACCAAGCGAACTAGACCCTTCTCGACATATGCCCAAGCCGCCTATGCCATAACCGTGTGCTCACATGGGTTTCCACCACTTCCTTCGGGCCAACCGCCGTGATCCCTGTCACCGTCGTGCATTCGAGAGTATATAGATTACCGTGGCGAACACCCTTCATCACTACTAAGGAACCACGAACAACCTTCTTCACTCCGTTTTCCGTCACAATCCCGCAACCACCGAGTCCAAAGCACCAACTGAGATAAGATTCTTCCGCAAGTCGGGAACATGCCTCACATCCGCCAAGGTTCGAACCACTCCATCATGCATCTTGATTTTGATATTACCTAGCCCCTTGTTTTACAAGCATGGTTATTCCCCATCAATACAGCTTCCCCATCAATGCCTCAGAGGTAGTAAACCACTTCCTATTTGGACACATATGGTAAGAGCAACCGAATCAAGTATCCACTTCCCGGAGATCTCCTCGCCACCGCGGACGACATAGCATTCCTTATCGCCCTTCCTCAAACGTAGCTCGCTTCTTCCTTGCCCTCTCTCCTCTCGGTCTTGTTGTTGTTCTTCTTTCCACCTACTCTCTTATTTGGACGGTCGACTTTATGATGCCCAGCTTCCACCGCGCTTGAAACATCCTTTTCCATAAGAGGTCTTGATTTAGATCTAGACTTTCCTCCTTGCCTTTTCCTCGCTCATTGCTCTTCCTCTTGCAAACAATCCTGGCTTGTTCCACTGTTACCGCCGGTGGCCATGTCACTAGTTATTCCCAAGATCGTCCGCTAGAAGTGCCGTTCTAGTCTCATCCATCTTCGATTCTCTCCCACAAGCCTCGTGTTTGCACTGTGTTCTCATAAGACTTCGACAGAGACGTAAGTAGTAGAAGCCTGATCCTCGCCTCCTACTTTAACATCTATGTCTTTCAACTGATATGATCCTATCAAACTTGTTGATGTGTTCCTGATTGATGAGCCCTCCTCCATCTTGCAAGTATACAATTTGGATTTTAAGTAGATCCGTTAGTTAGACTCTTCGTCATGAAGGTACCCTCTAACTTCTTCCACACACCCGCACCGCTTCTCTCCATCTACCAAGAAAGCTACATCCCTCTCGAGGCATAGGATAATCGACTGTGCTTCCGTGATCCAACTCCTCCCAATCCTCATCGGACATATCCTTGTTCTTCTTCTCCTTTCCATCCAAAGTCTTGTGCATGTTTTGTGCATGTTTTGTGCGATTTCAAAAAAAAATAGTTAACAGTTATAGTTATTCCTTTTACCACAATTAAGCTTTTTCAAACTGTAGATACAACACGTGAGCTATTTTTACGAAACCAACTTTAGAATCGGTTGTTTTATAAGCTGATTTTGAAAAAAAGAAGTTATGGTTTTAATTTTTTTACTACTGATTATGGTGGAGCTTCCGAGGCAGTGAATCTGGCGCCGACCGGAGGATCTGATGACGGGAGGCTGACTTGTGGGGGTCTGGCGGCGGCGGAGCTCAATGGATATGACAGCGGCTGTCATTAAGTGACTAGTAAATGACTGAGAATTGTTGTTCTTATTAAGTGACTGCTTGCAAGAAATGTTTGATTGTAAGAATAATTTTGAGTTAAGCGCCAGATTTAGTACCTCCTTATGTTCAAATTCCCATGGGAACTTTTGCTGATCTAAAATGGACCTGTATGAGTTATCTGCATAAAGCTGTTTACTGCTTTGTTTAATTGTTGTCATCATTATTATTATTGCTTGTCTGCGATTTCAAAAAAAAATAGTTAACAGTTATAGTTATTCCTTTTACCACAATTAAGCTTTTTCAAACTGTAGATACAACACGTGAGCTATTTTACGAAACCAACTTTAGAATCGGTTGTTTTATAAGCTGATTTTGAAAAAAGAAGTTATGGTTTTAATTTTTTACTACTGATTATGGTGGAGCTTCCGAGGCAGTGAATCTGGCGCCGACCGGAGGATCTGATGACGGGAGGCTGACTTGTGGGGGTCTGGCGGCGGCGGAGCTCAATGGATATGACAGCGGCTGTCATTAAGTGACTAGTAAATGACTGAGAATTGTTGTTCTTATTAAGTGACTGCTTGCAAGAAATGTTTGATTGTAAGAATAATTTTGAGTTAAGCGCCAGATTTAGTACCTCCTTATGTTCAAATTCCCATGGGAACTTTTGCTGATCTAAAATGGACCTGTATGAGTTATCTGCATAAAGCTGTTTACTGCTTTGTTTAATTGTTGTCATCATTATTATTATTGCTTGTCTGCGATTTCAAAAAAAAATAGTTAACAGTTATAGTTATTCCTTTTACCACAATTAAGCTTTTTCAAACTGTAGATACAACACGTGAGCTATTTTTACGAAACCAACTTTAGAATCGGTTGTTTTATAAGCTGATTTTGAAAAAAAGAAGTTATGGTTTTAATTTTTTACTACTGATTATGGTGGAGCTTCCGAGGCAGTGAATCTGGCGCCGACCGGAGGATCTGATGACGGGAGGCTGACTTGTGGGGGTCTGGCGGCGGCGGAGCTCAATGGATATGACAGCGGCTGTCATTAAGTGACTAGTAAATGACTGAGAATTGTTGTTCTTATTAAGTGACTGCTTGCAAGAAATGTTTGATTGTAAGAATAATTTTGAGTTAAGCGCCAGATTTAGTACCTCCTTATGTTCAAATTCCCATGGGAACTTTTGCTGATCTAAAATGGACCTGTATGAGTTATCTGCATAAAGCTGTTTACTGCTTTGTTTAATTGTTGTCATCATTATTATTATTGCTTGTCTGCGATTTCAAAAAAAAAAAAAAATAGTTAACAGTTATAGTTATTCCTTTTACCACAATTAAGCTTTTTCAAACTGTAGATACAACACGTGAGCTATTTTTACGAAACCAACTTTAGAATCGGTTGTTTTATAAGCTGATTTTGAAAAAAAGAAGTTATGGTTTTAATTTTTTTACTACTGATTATGGTGGAGCTTCCGAGGCAGTGAATCTGGCGCCGACCGGAGGATCTGATGACGGGAGGCTGACTTGTGGGGGTCTGGCGGCGGCGGAGCTCAATGGATATGACAGCGGCTGTCATTAAGTGACTAGTAAATGACTGAGAATTGTTGTTCTTATTAAGTGACTGCTTGCAAGAAATGTTTGATTGTAAGAATAATTTTGAGTTAAGCGCCAGATTTAGTACCTCCTTATGTTCAAATTCCCATGGGAACTTTTGTTGCTCTAGGGTATTTTGAATTTCCCGGATGATTATTTTTATTTGCTTGTATTCTGTCACTAACAGAGTTGAAATTAATAGTGTTTAGTTTACAACAGTTACATTTCCCCAGCTGCAAATACAAAATAAGATACGTTTTAATTTCTACAAAAACAAAAAGGAACTTAACTATCAGCTGTTCGTCAGCTGTTTAAAAATAATAATAATAAAATAAAGTGGTTCACATTTTTAGACTGCAATTGTAAAAAAAGCAATTACAAAATGCAAAATACAACTGCACGTATACATCGCAAACAACCTAATAATATTACAATTACCACTTAATATAACATGAAATGAAATAGACAATGGGTCCTGTTAGCAGCAAAATTGGTTCCATATCAACTCTTTATTGTGCAATTGTAAAATTAAACGAAGGGATGATTGCCCTTTAAGCAGTCGTCCCAGTACAGGAACCAAGAATCAATTAAGTTATACTAGTACAGAGATGCCCCAAATATTAGAAGAGTTGGGGGACATTAGTGTAGTTATACATTTGGAGGCTATTTGTTCAATGAGTCTCTTCTTTATTCCAACAAGATTGAAAAAGCGAAAATTTTCCTGCGCTCCTCAACCGGAAGAGATTGAATGATCCAGCTAATATCTTCATTTCAACGAAATGACTGTTTATTGCAGATTGATCTTGACTGGTAAAATTGACTCGTAGAAGTGTTATTGAACTAAAAAAAAAAAATCACATCCTTAACAACAAAGTCATGTGTTACACTTGCACTTCTTTTGCAAAGAGTTTTTTGACCTGTCAGGTAAAGAACAAGAATGAAAAGTCATTATAAGAAACTTTTATGTTGTAATATTGAAAAGTAAATAGAAGATGAAGATCTTGGATATGCATTTTAATGCAAAGAGTATGAAACAACGGTTGTTACGCTACCTGTTCCAAAGTCAAGAACATAATTACGTTCCATGAACCTAGACGACCAAAATTTGGAATGAAACCCTTGTAGAAAGCAAGCGGACCCTGCAAGGAGAGAATCATTAATTATCTCAAGTTACATGCTTCGTATTAATATTTGAGCATAGTGATACAACTAGTTATTAAGAAAGAACAACAACATTATACAGTAATCAAGATGTACTGGAAGGATACATAGTCAATTTTCAATTGGGGAAGGCAAACTTCCCTATCAGTAAAAATGAATATCTTGTATGACTCGTGATGACAAATTTACCCTTGTTTACAGGGTCAGTTCAGCTGCTCTTCCGCTCTTTGATGTTAATCTTTATTCTTATCACAAGATCAATACAAAATCTATCTCCTCCGAATGATAGAGAAGAAGCAAGGCACAAGGTTGTTCATGGTTCTCAATGGCAATGACGGAGTCAATGAAAGCCTTGATTAAATCCGAAAAGGACTATCATTTTTAATGCACTTGTTGAATATGTGCTAAAACAAATTGATAAGATTAATGGAAAAGATAAATCTTTTGGTCAAAGGTTGGGTTTTTACTCAAAAGGACTTCACTGAAGAACCCAGTTCTTTCATCAGGTCCATAAAACTGGACTGTGTTGCACGGATTTGACCAAATACATCTTTGAAATGTTTCAAATAGCTTATCCATCAAGACGTAAAATAATCATAGGGAAAATGGACATACATCATTTTTTAGAGTCTTGACGAAACAATCAAGTGTGCCTTTGTAGGCTGAATCTCCCATCATTCTGGACTTAACCTGCACAAAGCCATATCCGCCATTAGCTATAATGTGATTTGATGAACGAAAAAGGTGATGATGTTGCCATTAGCTATAAATTTTACCTATCTCAAACATAACCAAGTATTATGTATCTATTTTATTTAACATTTTTCCTCCAATGTCATGCAATGGGTAACTGCCACCAAAAAAAAAAAAAGTTGAAGTGGCCAAATTTATAAGAGGATATACTGGCACGAGAAGGTCCTTTTCTTTTATCTTCCATAGTAGATGATGATGAATCTTTTGGTATTGACAGATACTTTATCAGGAAATGCATTAAATGTTAAGAGAGAGAAGGAGATGAGATTATGAATATTGAAACTGCAGGAATATGCATTTGCCAAGGTAATAAAACATGACAGGAACTTTGCAATACATGAATTAACCTGCCCGGGGACAAGCACGAAGTTCCGGCAAAAAAAAAAAAAAAAAAAAAAAAGAATTAACCACGCCCACCAAACAAAGGTATCTAGTTTCAGCCTGTTTGTGATGATTGGAAATATGATCTTCTGATAATCACGCAATGAAGATTTCCAAATATATTTATACAATAGTTCATAGCAATAGACTCATAAAGTTGCCAATTCTAAACATTGAAAAGTTAGCAAGAGAAATACGCATACCTATTTTAATACCTAAGTTAAGTTTTACACTTTTACAGTTCGTTTTCTATATCTTACTTCATCACACAGTCAACTCAAAAAATATAAATCCAAAGGGTGGTTAATGCATGACGAGTGTCAGGGAAAATATCTGTTTCTGATATTACTAAGTCATTTGATTCCCTTATTTCAGTAAAATTTAGCCCCAACTCTTGGGACAACAATAATAAAGGGTACAAAAGAAATTGACAGGTAAGGATAGCATACCACATCAACAGGGGAACCAATACAGACTGCAAAGAAGCCAGCCCCCAGACCAGATAAAAGATGGGTAAAAACATTGTCAGAGAAGCCGGGAATTTTCAATATGGTCTGTGCAAATCACAAAAATTACGGAGCAAATGAGAGACAACATTAAAAGGATACAAAAATATCCAATGAGAATCTTCTATGACGATTGGAATATAAACCTGTTTCACTTGGTCATAACTTGCCAATTCTGCAGCATTTATTATAGCATTACGTGCAACATTAGGACCAAGCCCAGTCCACAGAGCACCCACTCCTTCCTAACATTTTGAAATCTTTGACAACTTCAGTAAAATAACTTGACTGAGAAAAGGTAGAATTAACTGGAATTCAATATAAAACCTGTCTGACTATAGTCGAGTAAGCATTCAGAGCTCCTGAATAACGTCTTGGTACACCCGCTGGAAGCTTCCCTTCAGCTTGAAGTCGTACTTTCACCAAATCGGTTGGATTAGCGACTGTTATTGCTATAGCACCTATTTGAAAATTATAACACAGACATGTTATAAAATTGTCAGGAGTAGCACAAAGCAGAAACTTACCTCAGAAATTGTAAAAACACAAATGTAAATTGGTTAAACAGATGTAGTTTCACTGACACAGACGTTATGAATTAAACTATAAAATGGACCTAGACCTACCAGTTGTAAGGCCAGCAAGTATTTTCTTGGTTAGAGGAATATCTCCAACGAAATTCTCACCAACATACAAGGATTTAACCTAACAAGAGAGCCAACAACTGACAAATAAGGAATATAAATTTCAAGCAAATTCCCATTTAATAAACAGTTGAAACTTACCGGCTCATACAGTCCAATCCGTAGGCCTCCAAATACACATTGACGATGTAATCCTGGCACAATACCTTTCCAAAGTGCTGCCAGGCCTTCTTCTCTAGCAATTGTAGATACAGTGCCTAACATTCCTCTGTATTTTGGTAAAGCCGCTGCATCTCCTGAAACCGCTTTCTTTTGAAGCTGAAGCCTGACTTTTGCAGTGTCCAAAGGAATGGTGCAAATCTGCAACAAATCAAAACAAATCCTCGAAATAAAAAATGTTACAACTGGGTTTATTACATGGGGACTGACCAATGAGATGGGCTTTTCGAGTTGCGGTTTTTGAATCATTTAACATTAAAATCTCATCAACGTAAACTGATGAGCATCTTAGAGAAGTAGCAATTGCGTAATTAACTATCCACAATCTTCCCCCTTTAACATAAGATCTGACAATGTATTTTCCTTGACATGCACTGTGCATGACTATAACAGATGAGAAGAACAAAAGCATGTTTAGCTTTAAAAAAGTGAGAAATGCCTAGGAGTCTAGTTGAAAGTTCATCAGTGCACTAATTCCGGGCACCGGATATTATCATATATGTTTCGGTTCGGTTGACAACAATTCAAGAGTCAATATCTTACAGCGACCTGGATTTCTAGCCATGTTGTCAGATAACAGAGAAGATATAGGAATGAAAAGGGATTGGTGCTGAAAATATGCCACAAATATAGACGAATCAAGACTAGAGGTCAGCTCAATTGTTAAACCAACGACCTATTGCAGAACTCTTTCCAAGCATTGCATGTAAGAAGTTTTTGGTAATCTACAAGCTGATTTCGAACAAATCAACCAGTGTATGTATAACCCTCAATCCATTGAATGGACGCAGACATTAACCAGATATTCTAGACCAAAAAATAAGAAAATTCCATAGCAATATAGCAATATTAGGATTCGTTACATAGTTAAGAAAACAACTAATATCTAATTCCAAGACTAAAGCCCAATTATCTGTGCTAATAACTAGAAAAATCATACACATGCATCTCTAGGCTGATCTAGGATCAAAAGACATAAACGTGGAATTTTTCAAAGGAAAGTCAACAGAAATAAAGAAATTGAAACGCGAGCAGCACTCAATAACAACAGTCAACTCGGATCACACAGAAACTATGAAGCATAATCGATTGATCGATCGTACCTCGGCGAAGCAAGCGGCGATGGCGCTGCTGGCGAATCTTCCAGCAAAAGAGATTTCGGTCTTCGATCGGTGATCGGCCATCGCCGCCGGAGACTAGACAGCAATCTGTCGCCGGAGAAAATGCGAGGATTTGGGGGTCTAGGGTTTTGGTGTTTAATTATAAATAAATAAATAATAAAAAGAAAAGACGAGGAGGATGAGAGAGCAGAAGCAACACTTGGGAACAGGAAAAGAACGATATGCTTGCTTGCAAGTGTGAGTGGTTTTGTCTGTAAATTTTCGGAACATCGTAATCTTATTGGGCCTGTTTATTGGTTACAGTTGTGGGCTTGAGCCTGTTAATCTTTTGCATGTGGCCTTTCCCTAAGTTCTAGACATTCAAACCGTTCATTTTAAATTTACAGTACACACAGTGAGTAAAAAAAATTAAAATAAATAAATAAAGGCAAACAAAATATTGAATCACTCAAGAAGTATAAGAATCAGAAATTGATGATCACGTAACATTTTCCTTCCTATTTATATGATTTTCTATGAAGGAATTACAATTGTTATCGAGTGCCATCGATATGATCTTCCCCAATTCATGGGCGTGGTACGCAGGCCGTAGGACCCAATACTGACTAGAAGCATATGGGCTTCATTATAAAAGCCTGAACAACGTGGGCCCTCAAAGAGCATGCTCCATGATGAAAATGAACATCCTACAATTTATTTGTTAACACCATTAACTCTTTGGTCAAATTTAGTACCAGTAACATCACTTTCATTTTGCTTATTTCATACTAATTATATCTTGGCCTGTAGCCAACTCCTTTGCATTTTTAAAAAAATTTCTCCTTGCATCGTTAGAATACTACAAAATCTGGCCCAATCTTTCTGGGGCCCATTATGCTGGGCCCATCTCTCAACCACTCCCCTATTCAACCTTGGGGGCTGTTTGGTTCAATTTCTTTATAAACAAAGGAAAATGAAAAGTGCCCAAAATCAATCACCCGCATTAATTAAATCCAGCAATTAATTACCAATTAGAAGAAACAAAAGCGGGGTCAGCTGAGAATAATTCTAGCACGTCGGCGTTATCCTCAATAGACTCGCTGCGACCAAGCTCGTCCATTCTTACAGCCAGTACTACAGCGACACGTATGTGATTATATGACGTGTCACCTTTCTAGATCCATTAACCCTTGTTTCGCTGTTCTTGTTCTATCACCTGATCAGTACCCACTCGCTTCGCTTTTTTGCCAGAAAAGATATTTTATTTATGTTTGCCCGCTTTTTTAATCTTTTCTCTTTCCCTTTCTCTTTTTATTCATTTTGCTTCCTCTGCCCGCGGCAAAAAGCGAGAGCTCTTATATCGTTGCTCTCGAAAGCGAGAGATCTGCGATCTAGATCAAATATCGATCACTTGATTGATTGATTCATAGTATCTCTGTTTAGATCTGCTGGTCTTCAGCTTAGCGATTTTTTTTTTTTGGTGAATCGTCGGCGGTGATCAAGGGCAAATGGCGTTCAGCGGGACTCTGCAGAAGTGCAAGGTTTGCGATAAGACTGTTTACTTCATGGATCAGCTGACTGCCGATGGGATCTCGTATCACAAGGCTTGCTTCAAGTGTCATCACTGCAAAGGAACCCTAAAGGCAATTATTCTAACTTTTTAAAATATTTTTAGTAGATTTTAGTTTGTTTTCTAATGGTATGTTTGTGTGAAAGTTTTTTTAATTAAAGATCAGAAATAATTATGTGAAGAATTTATGTAAGAACTTGCTGTGAGAGGAAGAAGCTAGGATCCAAATAAGGCAGTATATCACCAATTTATTGTCAAGAGTGTGAATCGCGTAATGGAGATCATAAAATTTCATATTAATGGTGTTTTTTAATTTGATGTTGAAGTGTACAAGTAATGGAGAATAGGAAAGGATTTTACCCTAAAATTTCGGAACAGTTACATGGATCTTTCTTTTCCTTTTAGCTACAGTAAGGGCCTTTCTCTTTTTTTTTTGGTCTCGACCACGAGGTATCCCCACACTTTTCAGATGGGACTAATCCCCGCTCGGGCTGCGTGGCTGGCCCTGGCCCGGGATCGATTTTAACAGGCATGAGGGATCGAACAAGTAAGGGCCTTTCTCTGTTACAATGTATTGTGAACGTTTTCCCTTGAACTTGGCCAGAATAGGATCATTGTTGTTTACCCATTTTTTATTATTATATATTTTTTTTCCGAGAAAAAGGATGAGGGGCTGAAGAGAACCCCCAGCCATGTCTACATGTTGTTTACCCATAGTTACGGCTACTTTCTTCTTGGACTTTGTTTACACATTCATAACAATTCCTCTTCAGCTCGTCTTTAACTGGAACTGCCACTAAGTTCTTAGTGATGCTTCCTTTTGTTATATATTGTTGCTCGTCCATCTTGACCTCAAGTTGCAAATTGATGATTTAGCATCACATAATTTCTTTGAATAAGTTTTTTTTTTGCCCCCAACTTACATTTGGATGGAACTACTTGGCATGATATTTCGTGTGTTAGAGAAGTAAAAAGGATTTCATTTCAAGCAACTCAAGATCGACCTTTCAGTCTGGTTCATTTACTAGTCATGACTCATGCAATGTGGTCCACCGTCCATCACCTAGACATTATGGTCTACCTTATTAATTAAACATTATTTTGGCATCATGTGACTCTTTGATAGGTTTTTTTCAAAATTATAATCATATCCGCAGTGCTATGGGCACTATGAACATTAATATGAACTTATAACATCGATTTAGTGTTGCAAGTGTCACTTTAGCTAAGGCCTTGCAAGTGAGGTGTAAGATTGTATAGAACCTTTAAGACTTTAAGTTTGTGTGAAGAAAGAGAGTGGATTCCAGATATGGAATGAATTATCCCATCAGCAAATCTAGCTGGTTTCACATATTTAGTGCATCAATCAGTTGTGTATGCCTTACAGGCATGAAGTCTTTTATGCATGTGAGCTCATGTGGTTGCCACTGAGACATTGATTTGAGGTCCGTCGATATCCAGACACTCCCCAAGTATGCTCAACTTCATTGTTATTGAGCTGTTAACATGGATGTGCCTTCTCATGCTAGAGCCGAGTGCATCTTAGTCTAGGGTCTTCACTCCTAAGATGTGGGGTTTAGTAGACCTGAATAACATTTATGTAATGCGAAGACAGAACTACAATCATACGGATAAAATAAATTGCATATTTAGTTGTCTCGTGGATATGATCTTCTCCTTGTATTATGTTCTTAGGAAATTTTCATTTGGAGAAAGTGTTTAGTCATTTTCTCACTTCATAGAGCAAGGGTGATTGAAGGATGACTATCAATTATAAATTTAAGTATTCTAATGCATTTTATCTCCTACGTTTGAATTGTATTTTATTATCTGAATCAATAAAAATTATTTTAAACTCAACCGTTATGAAAGAAACTTGTGGTATAATTTGACTACTTACAGCAGTAGAGTTCAGACGCCAAAGCAGACTTTCAAAAAAAATTTAAGAGACCTTTCTCCTAGGGGGAGGTGTGGGAGTTTTACACACATCTATCCATAAAATATAATATTGATTGGTCTAGATGACTGAGAGAGATATTTTAATTTCAGAAGATTGCTTGGAGTGTTCAAATCAGTAACTGATGTATTATATTCTTCTAACAATATGCAACAAATTTTAATTTAGTTTGTGCCTTTGTATACACTAAGAACACAGTCTGGACCCAACCTCCACAGGGTTGAGCTGCTGTGTGGTTGAGATGTTTTGTGTTTACCCTAATTTTGATATACAAAACTATCTCTTTTGCATGTAATAGCTTTCCATTTATTAAAACTAATATCTGAATCCATAACTGCAAATTGTGGAGCAGTACCTACTATGTGTAAGATCATCAAGTTAAGTCGTGAAAATATATGTAAGGAGGATTTCATTATCTGACATCTTGTCCATTCTTTTTTTCTTTCAGCTAAGCAATTATTCTTCTATGGAGGGTGTTCTATATTGCAAGCCACATTTTGATCAGCTCTTCAAGGAGACAGGCAATTTCAGCAAGAACTTTCAGTCACGTAAGAAACTTTCCTCTAGTTGTTAAGAGTTATGGCAGTGATATTTCTGTCGATGAGCTCTTTTGTTTTGTTGCCTAATACTTTATTCTTTCACAGCTGCAAAATCAGCTGAAAAGCTAACTCCAGAACTAGTGAGTTCAACAGGAAACCACTCTTTTAGTTTCGAGTTTATTCTCAACTTACTTTGACTTGCTAAATATTTTTCTTTATATCTTTTGATCTTTACTTCAGACAAGGTCTCCTAGCAAGGCTGCTGGCATGTTTTCAGGAACACAAGAAAAATGTGCCACTTGCAGTAAAACAGCATATCCTCTTGAGAAGGTAGGCTCATTGTTTCCTCCAAACAGTGATGTGGATACCGGTTTTCTACTTGATGGTTTAACTTTGGTCATGTTTTAAATATTGTTTATCATGAAAGCTGCCACTTAATTTGCTGTTTATTTGATCCTAATTTTTTAATTTAGCTTTTAGCTGACAAGTATGCAACTGCTCACCTATCTTTTTAGCTTTTTCCCTTAAAGATGACGTGTTGCCCCCATTGACAACCTCTCTGCAAAATTCATACCCCAATCTGTCGATTCTAATTTTATAATTTTAGCTAAGTATTTTGCAGTTTAAATGCCCATTGTCCCCGCCCAAACCCAAAAAAATTTACACAACACACACAACAACAACACAGATACACAAACGCACCCCACCCACACGCACACATACACACAAGCACTTCAAACCAACAGAAGTCAAAGAAAACAAATCCAACTCTCTTGTGGAAGTTGTGCTGTGGTTGACAAATTTTGACATGGAAGACACTGTGATGGGGAGTGGCGCGAGGGCTTCGATCTGAGGCTAGGAATTGTCGACTACGTGGCAGAATGGGAATAGATTCCATGACGAAGAAGAAGGCTACCAAGATAAACAGCACTCGGGTACTGTTCACGGATGAACAGTAGAACGTGGAGGTCTTTTGGCAGTGTCGGGTCATTGTTTACGTGAACAGTAACAGCGAGGTTAGGTCTAAATTGGGTTAAGGTTTTGTTTGAATGGAGATGAGTTGTGAAAGATCAAGAAGGATAGTTGGAAGAGGATTTTGATAGATACTAGGCTTCACACCTAGGGGCTTCGCACCCAAGGGCTTCACACTCTAAATAAAGGCAAATCACATGTCAAAGAAGCAATTCATATGCTTAAGATCAAACTCGAAATTTTTTTATTCATCAATGTCTATTCCTCATGGAGGATTACATCTCTTATTTATAGAAAAAGAAAGCAACTAAACACTTAAGGAAATAAATAAAAATCCTAATCAAATCGAAACCTAACAAAACTAAAAGATGCAATAAAATAAAATCCTAGCTAAAATAGAAAGAGATTTCAAAATCAAATCCTAAAGAAATCCTAATTAAAATAAAAGATTACATGGAATCAATTCAAATATTACTAAAATAAAAATTATTCTAATAGATCTTAAAATCTTTTGATGGATAGTCTATGATTGTCCTGCATCACACTGCAACCCTTCCCAATAAGAATATAGGAAAACATGGTTGCATGATTCTGACATGCTATTTTATCTTTTAAGACTTGTTTGATTTATTTCAAATTTCAAGCCTATGATAAACCATCATAGCTTTGACCCTCGACTTGCTTAATCACTTTTAGAATGCACTTGAATCTTGACTTATTGTAGTCAATTCTAACTCTGGCTCAGCTCAACCATGTCTCTTCATAAACCATGGGGATGAAGTTTTTGAACTTGTTAGAAGTCTCCGTCAATATTGAGAGGCAATTCTTCAAAATTTTCCCTGCTTTCTTGCTGTCATTCACTAGGGACCTCATGTTATCTAAACCCATTTTTTCATTTTTCTTTTATGCTCAGATTGCTTGTCATGTTGTGCTAGTTTTGGTACTCATTACTCGGTAATCTTCTCAATTATCATCTCAGAGGACCTATGTCCATTGAAAAAACTGAGGCGCCGTGATAATATTGTTTCCTTAAATAAATAAAAAAAGAATTGCTTGTTAAGAATGGTGGCAAACTAACCCACTGTTGCAAGATTGATATTTTACCTGTGGCATGTGGCCGGCCTTCTGAACTCCAACTGAGCTAGTTAGGTGGATTAGTTATGTTACATATGATAAGTGTGTCAATGGATGCAAATCCAAATGAATGATGGCTGAAAAAAAAACTGTACCTATACCATAATGCCTCCTCTTGTAGTTAGGAACTAGGAATGTCTTGGCCTTACTGAAAGTTGTAGTTCCTCCAAACTACCTGACTTCTACCCTTTTCTATTGTTTCACAATAAACTGATATTTGTTCAGTCAGTTGCAAGAATAAACCAACGCTGTAATTAACGAGCGCAACCTGTTACTCTGTTTTTTTGTAGGTGACAGTAGAAGGACAGGCATATCACAAATCCTGTTTTAAGTGCTCCCATGGTGGCTGCTCATTATCTCCTTCCAACTATGCAGCCCTTGAAGGCATCCTCTATTGCAAGCACCATTTCTCTCAGCTTTTCAAGGAGAAGGGGAGTTACAACCATCTCATCAAGTGTGCTTCAATCAAACGCACAGCATCACCTGCTCCGGAATCATGAACTTGCATTGCTCGGTCATTTACAATTCTTCTCGAATATTTTCGACCCATTTGCTTGTTGTATTGTTAAGGAATTGGTAAACTTGTGCTCTTTATGTTCAGCTTTGTCCTGATTGTGAGAAGTGAGAACTATATGTGGAACAATGTGTGTGTTATTTGCCCAATGCTTGTGATGTGTGCTTTCAAGAAAGCTTTACGGTGGTATTCGTTGCTGATACTTT
The DNA here is from genome assembly GCA_012295165.1 of Asparagus setaceus. Taxonomy (NCBI): domain Eukaryota; kingdom Viridiplantae; phylum Streptophyta; class Magnoliopsida; order Asparagales; family Asparagaceae; genus Asparagus; species Asparagus setaceus. The sequence continues at coordinate 15,822,768 of CM022707.1, forward strand.
GCAATGACCACGTTGTGTTTCATAATCTACTGTAATTGTTTCTCTTGTTATAGCACTAAAATGCCCATTGTTGGTGTTAAGCATTTTGTGTGCTGAGATCCATTTGGAGTTCCAAAATTTCAAACAGGATTTTTTTTTATTTATTTGGATGGAATATCAGAATATACTGAATTGATAAAGCAACACCCACAACAGTCGAATGTTATCTTAGTTCTTTATGGGCTAACTCTGAGTTTGATTTTGATAAACTTCTCCTAGAGTGGACTCGCATGCAAAATCAAAGAAATACTAACATCTAAAAGTGCCGTACGTAACAATTAGATAACCAGGAACAATGTGTTCAGCGATCTTTATTGTTGCGAGCAGCTGCTGCTCTTGGTGCTAGATCCTAATGCGAAGGCATCAATTTCGTTTCTTAGGGCGTCATTTATATTTTTATATTTGGGTTCTAGCTTTTTATTTAATAAATTAATCACGGGTACCCTCTCTATCAACAAATCAGAGTGGCGCAGCGGAAGCGTGGTGGGCCCATAACCCACAGGTCCCAGGATCGAAACCTGGCTCTGATAAAATTTTTTGAAGTTTTTCCAATTCTTTATCTTTCGAATTTTTTTTAAATATGTTTCGCGCGCGAAAACTTGGCGGGCAAAAATATTCGCTCCCCGCCAAAAACAAAAACCGCACAATCTCTCTCTTTAATAAAGATCAAATTCCACTATTTCTTCATTTCTCTCTCTCTTTAATCGCAAAAACATCCGGTCCCAAAAAGAGAGAGAGGGGAAAAAAAAGACCCTTAAAAATGTTAGAACTCAGGCTAGTCCAAGGCAGTCTCTTGAAGAAAGTCCTCGAATCCATCAAGGATCTCGTCACCGACGCGAACTTCGACTGCTCCTCCACCGGATTCTCCCTCCAGGCAATGGATTCCAGCCACGTGGCGCTCGTCGCCCTCCTCCTCCGATCCGAGGGTTTCGAGCACTACCGCTGTGATCGCAACCTTTCGATGGGGATGAACCTTAACAACATGGCCAAGATGCTGAAGTGCGCTGGGAATGATGATATCATCACTCTCAAGGCTGATGATGGGAGTGATTCTGTTACCTTCATGTTCGAAAGCCCGAGTAAGCGATTTATTGATATTTGGATTAATTTTTAAGTTTTTTTTTTATATGTTATTTTAGGGCGTTCGTTTGTTCTGTTTTGTGAACCATGAGATTTTTAGGGGAAAGGCATTACTTTGTTCATCTTTGTATTGAACAGATCTAGGAAAGATTTTATTTTAAAGACCCTAATTAGGGTTTTGGGGGAAGGGCACTATTTTGTTTTGTTGATTCATTCTTAGACCCAGTATTCTAAGTAGTTTTGTTCCTTTTATATTCTTTTCTTAAAACAGCAAGTGACACCAGTTGATATATAATCTAGGTGTTTGGCATATGTACATCTAATTTATAGTTTTTCACGATTATGTTCATATATGATTTATAGTCCTTAATGCTTACACTCTTATATTGTTGTATATGTGGAATTGAATAGATCAAGATAGGATCTCTGATTTTGAAATGAAGCTCATGGACATTGACAGTGAGCACCTAGGCATTCCTGATGCTGAGTATCAAGCTATTGTGAGGATGCCCTCTTCAGAATTTGCAAGAATCTGCAAAGATCTCAGCAGCATTGGAGACACTGGTAAAATTTTGTGCTGAATTGTTCGAAGTTTCAAAAAAAAAAAAAGAAAGAAAGAAAAAAGAAAAAGAATCAATTGCATTTTGTTTGAGTATCTTTAATGTGGGATTGCAGTTGTTATTTCGGTGACTAAAGAGGGCGTTAAGTTTTCGACTAGGGGAGATATCGGGAGTGCCAATATTGTTTGCAGGCAGAACACAAGTGTCGACAAGGTATCCCTTTTTTTTTATAAGGTGAATTGCAGATATATTATTTATACTATTATGGATTATTCATTTGTTACATTTAAAGGTAAGCACTTGACGGATTTATTTCTTTGTTATCAATACTTGTCATGTACCTATCATGTGGCTGTCATGTATGTGATGTGTTGTAATAAATCTCTTGATAACCATCCCTGGGTATAAGGAGATTTAAGTACTAATTGAATGATTATTCACTGTGTTGCAAAGAGACCTTTAGGTTTATAGGTGTTGATCATAGATTCTCTGTAGAAAGTAAGACAATAGGAGACATAGATGTGAATGGAAAAATATCTCGGATACAGCAGTAAGTTAATGAGTGCCTTACTCTCATATCTGACGTTCTTTTGTTATTGTTGATTTAAACAGCCTGAGGAAGCAACCATTATACAGATGAATGATCCCGTGTCGCTGACATTTGCTCTGAGATACATGAACTCCTTCACCAAGGCGACGCCTTTGTCTGAGGCAGTGACTATTAGCCTTTCGTCTGAGTTGCCTGTGGTTGTTGAGTACAAGGTTGCAGATATGGGTTATATTAGGTTCTATTTGGCCCCCAAGATTGAAGATGATGATGAGGAGATGAAACCAGAGAGCTAGGTCTTGCCAAGGAATTTTAGTAGTTTTAGTTTGACTTAGTTTCTATTGTCACTGTTTCATCTGTTAGTTTGTTCTCTGTGCCCTAATTTGGCTAACTACTATTTTGATTGTGGGTTGTAACTTTTTGCAATGGTCCCTACTTCAATGAAGCTATCTTCTTCTTTTTTGAAACATGAAAATGACTCTAATTTGTGAGAACACTAGATAAGAGGGTATGGCTGTTTTTGCACCTGCAGTCTATTTTCTGAGTTACCATTTGATATACTATGTTGGAAAAATATCATCTTAATTCCATTTCAAAATCATACAAATCAATTTCATAAACATTTATGTTTCAAGGATACATACTGGGAATTTGTTGGCCGGTTCTAGTCTCATGGAGGACAAAATGACTCCGGTCCTAATAATCTTCAGATATTGCGAAACACTTAGTAATTCATTTCATAACCTGCTACTGCTAGATTCAGAGAAGTGTTTCGAACATCTTGCAAGTATTCCATTTGAGCAAGGTTGCTCATGAATAACAAGATTTACGTACTTAAACTTGAGCAGAGAAATCTGTCAAAAACTGAGCAGTGGATTTCTACCTCAAATGTTGTCAGCTGTTGAGTGTAGATAGCAGTATCAAAACAAGTTCAGCACAAGGATAAAAAAACAATCAAGTGACTTGCCATTCGCCCTTGAAACACATTCCACCAAAAAGGAGAAAAAAATTCCAGCACATTAACAAGATGAGTCCCATCAAATAATCACTTTTACAGTATAGTATACCTTAAATTTGGAAACAACTACAACATTCAAAACAAGCCAAATATTCCACAAAATTCACAAACATTATGACTTCTGAACCTAAAACAACTATGCAGAAAAAGAAATGCACCTCAATAAAAAGTCAAAAGGAAAAGTATTTCCAAGAGTATACATCCATTGAATGATAAAAGACACGCCAACTTTCCCAGAAAACAAAAGGCATTTGAGATTTGAACCTAGAGCTCCTTTCTTGGATTAATCCTGTATTTGTATCACCGTTGGTTGAATAAAAATTTGTGATTATGGAACACAATGTGTTCAGCTCCACAGCATCTAAAGCAATAAGCCTCACGAGAGCCTCTCAGTCTTCTCTGTTAACCAAAATTGTGAAAAGAATAATCTGCAGCCAGGATCATGGCAACTTCCAGTTTTCTCCAGCATATTTAGCTTGGCTCCCAAGTTCTTCCTCAATCCTAAGTAACTGCAACAAATTAAGAAAAATAGAAATTGTCATGAGAAAATTCTAGAATAGATAATAACCCAGTCACACTGGCACAAGACAATCTAATCCTCATCAGCTGTCCCATGAAAGTAAGCTATCATAGAATCTATGACACTATAGTACTTTTTATTGCAGGTAGATTATAGAGTGCGCCAACATTAAATTAATTTGAACTGTGAAAGTGCTACGAGGCAATACTCGAAGGTAAATCTACAGCTGGTTACCACAGAAAGACACCTGGGCGATATGAAGTAATGAACATCTGATAAGTAAATAAAAGCCTTGCACAACCTCTACAGATTGGTAATGCAATGATCCAGAGCAGGAGGTACTTTCATAAATTAAATTTCTTACTGGCAGAGATCAAATATATAAGCTGGTATTCCAATGGCATTTTCTAATAGCCTTAAGATCATGTTCAACCACAAAGGCAGCAAGTATAGGAGAAAGTATCATGTAATCATCAAGTAACTGAATGACTACAGACCTTTGTTAGTGTGCACCTTCACTCAAAACCTGTGGACCCCGCAACTAAACATCAGCGTTAGTGTGCACGTTCACACAAAGCATGTGGACCCCACAACCTAACATCAGAGTTGGTGTGCACATTCACTCAAAAGATGTGGACCCGACAACTTAACCTTGTCTGATGTACATCCTGTGATAGTGCGGTAGGAATGCAAAAGGGATCATACCTTATTATTGATGTTTTCTTGAACAGACTAGAGTAAACATGGTCATGTTGGCATATGATGAAAGGCTAAAATCCCAAAGGCACGTAAAAAATCAATGTTAACGAATAGAATATGGACCTGATTATACTTCATTAGTCGCTCTCCACGACAAGGAGCACCTGCCTTGATTTGACCAGTTGCTAGACCAACTGCTAGATCAGCAACAAACGAATCTTCTGTTTCTCCGGATCTGTGAGATGCAACCACTCCCCACTGGGCATCCTTTGCTTGTTTCACAACTTCTATAGCCTCTGTGACAGTTCCAATCTGATTTATCTGAAAATAAATAAAGCTTTCTATCAAAATGTTATCAATACAATGTCATAGAATATATTGTCATAGATAAAACTGAAAGTTGGAAACTCAACTGGGACGGCAATTCTTATTTCTTAGCAAATTTAATAATAACAAGTTTTAAAAAATGGCCTGATAATTCTAGCTCCTAACATCAAACAACTTTAGCGCTTACAGGTCGCATGGTTTGATATAATTTCTTAATGATCCTCGTTGAACCTAAAGTAAATATATCTGAACTCAGGGTTGGATATTGGGAGCTGTTGTAATTGTATTTAACTGATTTTGGCCTCGTCAGTTCCGGGGTCCTTAATAGCTCCAGCTCTTACATTAGTATCAAGAGTCTCTGCTAAACCTGCCAAAAATTTCTAATAGACCAAGACTCCAGCATATGTATCTCCATGAATGAACAAGTACCTGGTACCTTCACTCAATTGGACCTGAACTCGTGAAACAACTTCAATATATTTCAATTTTCAATTACTTCCCTTATAAATATTAAAGAAAACCTCGACACTGCTAAATATGCAGCTAAAGAAAACAGCATGCCTGTGATCCCAACATACCTTGAGGACAAGAGAATTGCAAGTTGATTCATTTATTGCCCGTTCTATACGTTTTGGGTTTGACATCAATAGATCATCTCCCACGACCTGCAAAACTATTTTGTCAATTGCTGAATCTATATTAACATAGAAATTTTCATAAAGCACGACAGACCTGACAGATTCCAAGGTCAGAGAATAACTTTGTATGCTCCCAATCATCCTTATCAAACGGTTGCTCGATGGAGACAATTGCATAATCTAGAGCGGAAACTATATGTCAGAAATCACCTGCTTCACATGCATTGATATGAATGAAGGAGGTCCAATAAATACCTGTACAAAGTCTGGTGTACATTTCAATCATCTCTTCTCCAGTTTTGAAGTTCTGTCCGGACTTATTTGGAGTTTTGAAGTCCAAATCATACTTCTTTCCTATCAGAATTAAACCATGAATCGATCCAGACACGTCAAAGGAAACTAATGCTCTAGCAAGGCATGAACAATTTAAAAACAAGAACATAAAGTATATGGTACAAAATTCCAACTTAAAATAAAAGGCATAGAGAACAATGTAAACCGTGATCAACCGGAACTTTTCAAATCACTAAAGGAACTAGTTTAAATACTACTGTATACGGTAAACAAATAGAGAAGTGGTATTAGTTCATTGTCATACTATCTGAATCTCTCAATATACATTATGGCTCATACAAACTTTTACTAACACAGAACCATATGGAGAGCACCAGTTTACCTATGCAAAATTCAGTAGCAGCAACATCTATTGCCACCTTAATTTTACCATTATATCCTGCTCTGTCAATGGCCTCTTTGACAAGATCCAAGCCATCAGAAAAGCTGGCAAATCAAAATAAACAGACTTTAGCAGGGGAAGCAAATACGATAAAATTCTGAAACTAAGAAGATAATATATTCACTGAGTTAATATAATTTTGAACTATGAAGATATTGCATCCTTTAAGTTACTGAATGTAATCTATTAATCATTAAAATATATCCTGACTAGACTATTTTCAGCTAAAAAACAAATGTGTACCCAACTTTAACAAAACAACCACCAATTCCCTTAAAAAATTATTAAAAAAAGCATCCAGAATAGTTTCTGAAACTTGGAACAATGAAGTAACAAATGGGTTCTTACGAAAGAGATCTGTTTTACACTATGACAAGGTTATGGCCAAAGCCAATATCATTCACGAGACAGGGCATCATAAAGACAGTAATACTTGCCTGGAAATATCTGGTGCAAGACCGCCAATATCACCAACATTGCACCCATTGGAACCACACTTTTCAGAGATAATAGCCTGTTCTTCCCAAGTCAGACAAGGTGAACTTAGTAACAAGTTATGTTAACATACAACAACAAGCAGCATATCAGAAGGGTTGTCAAATAGCAAGCTTTTGGGACTGCCGGCCCTTATGTTACATATTTTTACCCAGGCCTTAATTTTCTTATCCAAAATAAATGGAATCACATGCCTGGTCGAGCACATTAACACCAATTACCCTAACCCAAATGTTCTTTAATCTTATTTATCATCTAAAGATCCAATAACTAGAATGGAATATGAATGGCTTAAAACTCAAATAGAAGTAAGCTGTGGTTGATTTAATAAACAAGTTCAAACTGCCGGTGGCAATTATTGACATGTTCAAAAGGTCGCTCATTATAAATATGCTTGAAAGGCCTTGAGTAAACTAAAACGATAATGCTTCACTATAGCACGGAACTATAAAAAGAAGACAGTGGAAAATTAAAAGCTTAAGAGTCTTGCACATGGATATTCTAAAGGTCATCTAAATAGTATCTTGATAAATTGGTCATCTCAAGGAAGACATCCTGTATTCTGAAAACAGAAGCACCTACATAGTTCAAAAACAAGAATTTTCCATAACATTAAGTGAAATACTATGCAATGCTGCGAACAATGGTTCATTCATCACAATCAACTCATAAATAATCATTCAAAAAAGGTGCTGATACCGTTTCTCTTTTCCTTAAATTACCTTAAGGTGATGATAGGTCTCAGAACCCATCTGCAGAGCTTCCTCGAAGTTATGAGCACCAGTTGGAAGAATCATGATTTCCTGGAGTATAACAGTTCTCAACTATATTTGGTTAACCAACATAAAAGCTTAAAATATAACAATATTCAAGCAGGCATCCAACGTTTACAGGTTTTGTAAAAGACAAGCAGAAGCACAACTTAAAAGGCAAATAATCATAGACAAAGCTTTAAAAGTAAAACAACAAGGAAAACGGTGAAGTGAGAAAGTGAGTATGCCTTGGGGCCCATGAATAGAACTAATGTGAAGAATCCTGTTAAGTTTGACCAACAGAAAGGAGTGAATGAGGTCAGAAAACCCCAAATCCATGCTGAGGCAGATCAATTGATTTATCTGATTTTCTTGATCGATTTGATCGGACATGTAGAATCTTCCTCATTATAAGAGGATCCTCAAGAAAACACGGTTTATATCAAATAAAGTATATACTTCAACTTCTGTGTGCTAGGACTTTGGCTTATAAACATAAAAGAACAATACACTCTCTTTTGCAAAGAATAGGTTAAGGTTATCAGAATAATTCTTTCCTGAAGTCTGAAGAGCTTTATCCTCCAGCAGCCCATCGTATGCAGTGGGCTTAACAGAGCATAGTTGCAATTCCGAGTGAAAGAATAGATAATATCAAGCATAGCAACTTGCTTCCCTAGCTTGCTTTCCTATCACTAGAACTCCCGAATAAGTAACTTGAACTACTGAATTTCTTTATCCTTAACCTCACTCGACTCAGGTTACCCACAGCGTCTGTGCTGGCTACTTTCTAAGGTTCAGATTTGTCTGTCTGGCCTAGGTGACCATCTTCGTCTACTACAAATATGGGTGTGTAGCACTGAATGTGGTACAAGTCTCACCATTATTAATAACTCGGGAGCCCAATATAGATTATGACATGGACCAATTAGTTCTTTTTTTATTTTATCTGTGATCAATTTATTCCAAGTTTTGGATTGAACTGATCCATCAACACAAATTGTTAATGGGATATACCTCAGCTCACATCCATATAACTCAGCTTACATGCAACAAATAATATACTGCGAGCTATTTTTTAGCTTATATATCTCAATCAATGTCAATCAAATATCTAATAGGAAATTGATTCCACATGACCGTTGCTTTCAAAACTCGTAGCATATTTATGCATATATCGATGCTCGGGTGGTATTATTGAGAAATTGACATATTATGCATCTCATGCCCTTACATTAGAAGGCTCGCTACAAAAAAAAAAAAAGAAGAAAAAGTCATGTCATATAATGAATGAAAAGCCACTTTGATAAAGTTGGCTAAAAATGGAAAATGTGTTTATGTGATCACCCTTTTCTCTTCATCATGAAATCCAATTAAGCCCCTCATTTTTCGCCACTCAGTTCCCTTTTTAACCTCCATATTAGATCAAATAAACCATCATATAACAACAATGAAGCTTATCAGAAGACAAACATAATGGTAGGACTTGAGACATGTGAATTTTAAATGAAAACATATGAATTGACAGGAAAATTTAAGAAATATCATATGGAGCTCAGGACTTGAGACAAACATACTGAAGGAGGAAAGCAGACTAGCTGCCCACAAATTACGGAGAAACAAAGCACAAACACCTTTATCTGTAGATGACAATATTCTGATTGCGAAAGCAAAAACAATTGAAGTAGCAAGCTATTAAGGATGCATGCTTCCGGTACAAATTGGACCATAAAGTAAATTACAGTTTAGTCAATGATTAAGCTTGGTAAGAAGGTGCATCTAGACACCAAATATCATGAGGCCTTTAACATTTGGAAATTGAAGCCCATTTAGAAAGTGTGGTGTCAGCTGATTTCCGTGACTAAGTAAATACGGCAACAAGAAAACTACTAGGCAAAGTCAGAATTTCTTATTTGTGGGCTTAAAAAATCCAGTCAATGCTCATCAACCCCTGATATCAAAATGCAAATTCTTAAGACACAAGTCTAAAACTTGCATATACTTCTGAGAAGCAAAGGTACCAACAGAGCAATAATTTATTGCATGGGAAGACGTCTGATAAGCAACTAATACGAGAAGTCAATGAAATATGGTCCTTGTAGGCAACCTAGTTTAAAGCAAATAGTTACTTTCAAAAATACTGTTACATTATGTCTCCTTTATTTAGTTCTGAACATGAAACAGCTAGCCTTCGCCCTTCGCAAAACTCAAACCAAGTTTAAGATAACAAGCCCCCAAACCCCCAACCCCACACACACACACACAGAATGTACACATCCTGTATCTTAACTCTCATATAAATCAATTGAGTTGGTTACTATTCACTGGTTGGGTAAACAATCCAGCTATTGACACTAAAGATTATCGTTTTTTCATAAAATACTGTTTTTTTCCTGCCAATAAGATATGGATTATTATATCAGGGGAGAGAAAATACAGGTTGAAGCTCAATCTCTGGCTTGACTTTCATTTGCACCACAATGGGAAAATAAGCAAAAACGTAAATTACTCAGATATATAACCTGGATTAATAGATATCATACTTGAAGGGCAAGGTTGTTCCCGGCATGTTTTCCGCCACTAATGACAGTAATTGCAGGAACTGGAAGTACTGGATCATATTTACCAGAAAGATCAGCAATATGTTTATATAATGGGACCTGGAAGAGTGCAAACAACCAAAATGCGTTAGAACCATATGAACAGGGAAAATAAACAACTAAATAAAAATAAAACACGTGCCTCTTTTTCAGCAGCACCAGCTTTGCAAGCAGCAATTGAAACAGCCAACATAGCATTTGCTCCAAGTTCAGCCTGTAAAAATACCACATGCCTGTTATATCCATTACCCAGATAAAATTAGTCATGTAATATATGCTCAAACATTCATAACTACAAAGAAATAATGTTTATCGTGATTCATAACAATGTATTTGTACAAACATGGCTGACTAGTAGGATATTAATTTTGTAATAGGTAAAAAATATATGTACAAGCCTCATTCTACGTCATTAACAGGATTCCAACTAACACTAGTTGAAGGCAAAAGATGATAAAGAAATGAACAAGATGAAGTTTCAGGGATCTCCTTTTAACATAAATAATTTTCACGAGTATTAGCAAATAAATCCAGCAATAGTAGTCTTAACATAAAGAATTTTCTCAAGCCAATGATATATCAAGAAAAAAACATAGATGTCAAGCATAAGGAGCACTTACCTTGTTCTCCGTTTTATCCAAATCCATCATGGCTTGGTCTATCTGTGTTTGGAGTGTTGGGTCCATGCCTATCAAGGCCTCAGAAATCTTCCCATTGATATTCTTAACAGCTTTTGAGACACCCTTTCCGAGATACTTTGCTTTGTCGCCATCGCGTAGTTCAGTAGCTTCATACCTGGGAAAAGCAGATAAGACTTGTAAATTTATCATATGCAAGCTTTTTAAATGTTTAAAAAAACAGAGAGTTAAAAAAGGAAAATGTATCAAAGTTTATAATAGGAAAGAATACTGATGAACCATTAAACAGAAATCCCTGGGTTGCATCATAAAATAAGCTGATTTCAAACTATTGATTAGTGAAACACAACAGAACTTTTGAGTTTCCAGTTTAATTTCAAATGCATCATCATATACATTCCGTCGATGAGCATAAGAGTGATAAACTCAAAATCGATTATTGTGTATGCAAACTTTCAAGGAAGATAAGGACAATGCTCTTGGGATCTGTCACCAATTCCATGCAGTGCTAGAGCAGATGTGCGTGAAAAAAAAATGGTTTGTCTAATATTTAATCCCTTCGGCATATTCATGGATAAGTATTCATGCAAATAAAGTTCCTAAGTAAGAGAACTTTGGGGGAGGAACAGTTTTGCATCTTTGTAAAAAAAATAGCAGTGGTTAAAATCAGCTATAGTTCTTAAGCATGTCCAGGATAGTCTTTGATAATTGAGTAAATGTTATGACTAATGTGCACTATAAGAAGAGCTTGTCAAGCTATGGGTACTTTGCAATAGAGTAAACCTACATGTTGTCTTTAAGTTGCTTGCACGACCCTCGGAGTGTCAAGGAGTAGATTTAACAATGCAATTTGCTGGACATTAAAAAGTCAATCGCCATACGTCAAACCTGCTGTGAAATAACACAACATCAAGATTCCATATGGCTCTCTTCGAAACCATTGCTTCCTTGACACACTTTCCTACTGATTTATCATGTTTCTCAACCGAATGCTCCTAGCAACAGACGCATCACTCAACATACTCATTCACCTAACATTATCCCAACCCCACCTTCTATATCTTCAGCCATTCCATAGTTAAATCATTTGGAAGGATGCTTCTCTTGTAAGAGCTGGTAATCAACGATAAAATTGAAACTGTACTAGTTAAATCTATGCTAGATACTTTATACGTTACTACCAAGACCATCCCCACCCAAAATCTCCCATAATATCTTTTTCTCAACCGTACTTTGGACATTGTAAATATGGTATATCTCTCATTCAATTAATCAGCACGTCAGTATCTTGAATCTATGGCTTTGTTGAGAACTGATAACTAATCCAAAACATCCAAACAAACAAACAACAAAATGCAAACGAAAAGATGAACTCACATTCCAGTATAAATTCCACTGGGAGCAGAAGCTCGATACATCCCTTTGTTGGTATACAAATCAACCTCCACGGTAGGAATCCCCCTGCTATCTAGGATCTGCCTCGCTTTAATCTTTGTGATTGCCGATGGAACGGCTTTCTTCATGTGATTCGACTGTCAATCCAGACAAAAGAAAAAACTCATCGCCCTTGAGAAACCCTAATGTGATGGGAAAATGGTAAAAATATTGATAATTAGGGTTTAACTTACGATGAAGAGAACTGGATCGGGAGTTTTAGCCCTAACTGCAGCATTGACGGCGTCCTCGATCTTTCGAGAGAGCATATGCTTGTCGAGGTAATCTTGAACTGACATTTTAGCTCGATCTTCAAATCCCTTCCACTCAAATTTAAAACCCTAGATTCGCTAAGACTTACGTTGAATTCAACAGTGAGAAGATGAGGGTTTTAGAAATTGGATCATCGAAGAAGAGGTTTTAGATATTAGGTTTTTTGAGAGGAGATTTTTACCGCAGATCTCGAGTTCTAGGCAGTGAACGATGAGCAAATCAGAGGTGAAAACGGAGGAAATGGATCTAAATGACACTTATGACCTTGATTTTGTCCGAGATCTCGCGAGTAGCTCGCTCGTTTTCAGGGGTAAACAAGGCTTTATGTAGTTTTGGAAATCAGAGGGGTGCTTTGCTGGATCCTTTGTGGATCTGAATTTGATCCGAAGTTAGCGGATAAAAGCGAAATACGATATTGTCCGGAACGGGTTTACACCCGTCAGCAACCGACCCGCGTTAATTTGTAATATTGGAATTAAGCTTCTCGTTTTACGGTGGAAAGTAAAAAAGATTTTTACTGGATTTTTTATGGATTTGAGGTGGGGCAAATTCTGGGGATTATTATTATTATTATTAGGATTGGGTCCTCTTCACGGGTTGAGGGTACGAAATTGGACTCCCCTACAACATAGTACTTCCTTAATCAATATTCTCCTACTATACTATAAAAGATGTCATCACGTTAAAAATTCATTAAAAATTTTATGCCTTAAAAAATCCACATGAGGAGGGAATAGGCACTTGAAAGAGATAGTTTATCGTCTTATCCGTTTAGCCTTTTTTTCAATAATAGATAAATGATCTATGCGTCACAAAATTGAGTTGTTGCATGCACACGAGGATCATTATAGCTGTTTCATGTTTTAACCTTTCTAAATAAATTTTATTTTTCCTAATTAAAAAATACTTTTGTGTGTCATGATCCGAGAAATATCTAGGAAAGATATTTATGCCTTATGGTACAAGGTTAATTATAGGACATGTTATTTCAAACCTACCATTACAATCTACATCTTTACATTTTAATAAACCCAATTTCTCATGAATAATTTGCCAAATGAATTAAGCTCAAAGCTTGCACTAGTTAATGAATATTATACTACATGCAGTCACAGTAGGGCATTGCTCTTGCATGTAGTTTTTAATAGCAAATATAGAATTAAAACTTAATTTTGTAACAAATATTCGATAAATATAACATTAGTTTACCAACAAATGTCTAATAATTAACATTTTCCGTTTTTTTGTTTAATGGATGAAAAGGGGATACATATTTTAATAACTCACACATATTCCTTTAATCAAATTTAAATGTAGCAAATGCAAAAATATACTTGTTTTCATTCATTGACCATATCATGACATGAGATACCTTAAATCATTCAACATATTGCCTTATATTGGTATTAAGTAATGGATACGAAAGAATATCGATTACTTGGATAAAATAATCAGGTAAAAAGTAAGTGGATAATCCTCTCAAAGTTATAATAAATTAAATATGACTAAACATCTACTTTAGCACAAAGTACCCCATTAAGAAAGTGTTATTCACTTAATTTCTTTATAAAATTCCGAAAGTTCACAAATTTAATAGCAAACCCTACTCCAAAACCAGCCACACCCTCTTTTCACGAAGGAAAAAAAAAAGGAAAAAGAAAAAAGAAAAGAAAATCAATCCCTTCAGTAAATATCTCTATATACTTTCGGGTAGAATGATTCAACCAACATCCAGATCCAAACATTTTCTAACTGGATCGGGTCCAAATAAAGTTCCAAACCCATCTAAATATCTTCACTCGGAAAAGGCGAGCATCTTAAAAAAATTGCCCGCTATCATCCATTCCCCGCCCAAGTCAGACTCCCGCCGCCACTCTCTCTCCTTCTAGGGTTTTACTCCTGCTCCCATGGCCGCCTCAATCTCAACCCCCTCAATTTCTCCACCGATCGCCAAAATCTCTTCTCGATCGATCAAGCCTCAGCGCTTGCCCGGGCTTCCTCTTCGATCGATTGATCGAAGGGATCTATCGGTTCGATGTAGCTTAGATTGGGGCTTGGTCAATGGATCCGGACCTGGATCCGCTGCTGAGTGTCGTGGGAGAGAGAATGAGCAGTTCGTTGGCTGGTTTCGAGAGGCTTGGCCTTATATTAGAGGTCACAGAGGGAGCACTTTCGTGGTTGTGATCTCGGCAGAAATTGTGGCTAGTCCTCATCTCGATGCCATTCTCCAAGTAATTGTTAATCGATTTGATGATTTTTTTTTGGTTTTAGATACCGTACTCATGAGACTGTGATTGTTTATTTAGTCATTTTCCCCCCCAAAACAATGCATCTAAAGTTTTAGAACGAGGCACAATAAGTTATGTCTGGTGCTGTTGTAATCTCAAACCGTGAGTGTATGAAGTGTTTATCTTTGGTGGAATTAGTATAGCTCTAATAAGCTGCTTGACAATCTTTGATTGAGCAAAAGACCAGATGGAGCAGTACATTGGCCTTAATTTGAGGGGTAATAGGTTTTGTTCAAGGTTCAAGCATATTGTTAAATTCTTCATAGCTGCGAGAAAACAGCACAGTTTGGTGGGTAAATAATATGGGTCGTTCAGAATTAAGAGGACGATTAAGATTATAACATACTTATCAGACCTTTTAGCCATCGCTGGTACTTTGGACGACATGCACAATGCCGACTCTCTAAGGTAAGCAATTAAAAAGTTAGAAAACTGGTTGGACTGCCTTTCATTCCCAACCTTTCTTGTGGGTTGCATGTGCCACTGCCCAATTCTGCCTATGATCATTAATTTTATGGAGGAGATAGCTCTCAACAGAACTGAATAGAAGAGTAGGATTCGTGTAGCTGACCCCAAAAATTTGGGATAGATGCTTTGTTCTTATTGTTGTTGTTTTTAATAATTTGCATGAGAAATCACTTGGTGCACATGGTTCTGTTATGGATCGTATGCTAGTTTATTTGCTTTATGATGTTGGGGTCGATGAACATAAACCTTTAATTGTTTGCTGATCTTAGTTAAATCTGCGAGACTTGTCATTGTTAATGATAACTCTTTCTTAGCAGTATTTGTTGCAACTCTTATTTTTCACCATTATCTTCTTCAGATGCTTTCTTTATGCGCATATTTGCATACAGGACATATCTCTCCTCCATGGTATGGGTATCAAGTTTGTGCTCGTTCCTGGGACCCATGTCCAAATTGATAAGCTTTTGGCTGATAGAGGTTAGTAGGAAGATATGGTATATGATGCTTACTATATTAACTACTTTTGTTACTTTGTTACTCAAAAACAATATATATTATCTACTGTTTTTATTATGTTCTGAAACTCTGGATCAATCTATTAGACATTGTTATTATGTGTTAACTATGATAAGCTCTACTTGATAAGAAATTGATGTCAAACGCACATCCTATTTGACGTATACCTTTGCTTTTAGTCATTTTGCCATCTATGCCTTGGACAGCTTAACTTTATCACTCAGACCCCTTTTTGATCATGCGGAACTGTCAAACAATTATCTGGCACTTGGTAGATATTATATTGGCTGATTGAAAATTACAAAACAGACAAGCAAAAAGTTGGTATTTCAGCTAATCAATTTATTTTCTAGAAAACCTACAGTTTCTTCTCATTTTATGTTATGATAAATTCTCTTAATTTCAAACTTCCTTTAGGCATTGATCCGCCTAAAGTACAGAATCTTATGCAACTGGGAAGAATTTAAATCAGTTATAAATCACTCCAGCGGAATTGGTTCTCCACTTACTTTCCAATGTATAGAAGAGAAGGAATAGTTTGAGATGTTGAAGGGAACGTCTGGTCTAAAACACTTTTCACAAAGGATATTATTTAGACTAAATGAATTTCATGATGCCTTAGTTGTTACTTTTCATGTTTAGCAGTTTGTAGCATAAATGCTTATAGCTCAAATTGCACACTGAATAGTTCCAAAAGATATAATTTCTTGTAGACAGGGCAAACTAGTTAAGGTCTATTGTAGAATTTGAATTATTAATTATAGTGCAATATAGTAATTTTTTAAAATTTAAGTTGTGCAGCTTTGGTGGCTTAAAAGAGTTTGTCGTTCAAGTTGATATCCTTGAAATCAAATTTCTCTAGGTGGCATTAACTTTATTTTGGTTGAAAGTCTGTTAGATGTCATGATGCATAGTAGCATGCATGCATGTCTAATTGTCTCTTGGCTAATTCTTTTTACTAAAGCTGTTCTCTGCTAAATCCTTTCAGGAAACAAGGCCAAATATGTTGGTCCATACCGAATTACAGATTCTGATTCATTAGAGGCAGCTATGGAAGCGGCTGGAAAAGTTCGTCTTACAATGGAAGCAAAGCTTTCTCCTGGACCTCCTATACTGAACCTTCGTCGACATGGTGATAATAGCCGTTGGCATGAGCTTGGAGTTTCTGCTGCAAGTGGCAACTTCCTTGCAGCTAAGGTAATTGTGCTTGTACATAATATTCAAAATTGCTACTGATGCTCTTGAAATATGTATGAAATACTGATTTTGTAAAATTGTAGTAAATAAGGCGGATGGCTTTAGAATCTGTTTTATCATGAATATTTGTCCTTTTGTCTAAGGTGGCTCCCCACCCCCCCCGCCCCCCGCGCGCGCGCGTAACCCACTATCACTATCACTGCCTTCCCCCACTCTCGACATGTCCTTTGCATGTATTTCATATTATTGATGTAAACAGTTGTCTTACTTGTGCTCTTGCACAGATGTGTATATTGTTATGCACTGGAAATTTTACACTTCTCTTTGACCATATCTAGTACCAAGGTTATTCTTCTTGTGGCAGAGAAGAGGAGTTGTTGAAGGAATTGACTTTGGAGCAACTGGCGAAGTGAAAAAAATAAATGTTGCGCATATTCGTGAAAGGCTTGACAACGATTCTATTGTGATAGTGAGCAATTTGGGCTATTCCAGCTCCGGAGAAGTTTTGAATTGCAAGTATGGCCTGTTAGCTTTTTCTCGTTATGGTTTTTTATCTTTAGAAAGCAAGTTGTATTGTCTTTTTGTATGAGTCCATAAAGCCATCCTCTAGAAGATGTACACTGTCTTCATAACTAGAGCCTCATCCAGCAAAACCTGGTTTGTGCCAAATGGTGATAGCATTGTCAAGGTCTATCATGCTTTACAGATGCTAACCTCCATAGCAATTATTTTCTTTTTTCCATTGAATACAAGGACATGCTTTTTGAATTCATGTTTATAATGGCTTTGTCATTTGTGGCAGATGGAAGTAAGGGTAGAATCTTGTTTTCACTAATTTCTCCACCCATCCCCAATCCCCCACCCCCAGCCCCAAGTCTAAAGAGAGTTCCTGTAAGTTCAGTTAGTTATATAGGAGTTGAAAGCTCCAAATAAGTGGATCTATCAGGCTCCATACACACCATACATGCTGAGTTCATTAGAGGCTGAACACTTTGGAGCAGTTCATGAGCATAGTTGTTGGTCAATTGAAGCAGCTCCACATTCCATCAATAGACACTGTAAAACAACTTCATGTGTACTAAGAGACTTTAGCTGCTTAGCAAATGTTAAAAGTTCATTAATTACATTTTTTTTCATAAAACCCTAACAATAGTATTAAGACACTTTAGCTGCTTAGCAAATGTTAAAAGTTCATTAATTACATTTGTTTTCATAAAACCCTAACAATAACTAAAGCTAAATATGATATAGTGTTCGGATTTCAAGTAGATTCATGAGATGTAATCCATGAAAACCAAAAGTTTCTCAACTGGATAGTCGTAGCTTGTATTTTGGTACTTTCAAATTTCAATATCCTCATGAACCTAATGGCTATCATACATGGATCCCTTTTTCCAGGCATATTGGTCACAATACCCAAAATCCAATTCATCAATGTCGAAAATAACAGTGGTCACACATTTAATACAGTATTGGTGCCTAAATTTAGGAAAGAATGCAGCTTTTCAATAGAATGCTGGGAGAGCTTTTCTCCACTGCAACTCTAAAAAAAACCTACATCATCAGTTCATTACTTATTTCGCATTTTGAAGTACTATCATATTTTGAACTGTACTTTACATGGAAATGTGGAGGAAGTACATCTATACTCTTATCTGAATATAAAAGGCTCACTCATCATCTTCTGTAATGCTTCAGCACCTATGAAGTTGCTACTGCATGCGCCTTGGCGATTGAAGCAGATAAGCTGATTTGCATTGTGGATGGTCAGATTCTTGATGAACATGGACGACTTATTCGTTTCATGACTCTTCAAGATGCGGATTCATTGATTAGAAAGAGGGCAAAGCAGAGTGAAGTAGCTGCGAACTATGTCAGAGCTGTAGATGAAGAAGGTAGTTCTGTGGATTATCTTGATTCAAATGGATCAAGCAACAGTCTATTGAATGGGAATGGTTACAGTGGAGGCTACAGGGCAACATTTCAGAATGGTGTTGGGTTTGACAATGGAAATGGTCTATGGTCCAGTGATCAGGGATTTGCCATCGGAGGTGAGGAGCGCTTGAGCAGATTAAATGGGTATCTTTCGGAATTAGCAGCTGCAGTATATGTGTGCAGGGTATGGGTATTTACTTCTTTAGCTATGGGTTTCTTCCTGCTTGATTATTTCTTGAAGAATAACTTAGTTACTAACTTATTGAGGATTGGTTTCTTGTTTAGTATATTGCTTGCTTATTAGATGTTTAGCTGTTTACTGCTCAGGTTGTCAGGCAAATATTGTTCACTTTTAATGTGAATAACATTCTCTTTACATTTTTTTAATTATGATAATTAATGTTTACATGAATATTCTCCATCATACTCTATCCTTTCTCTATCTACTAATTAGGACCCCTGTTCATGTAAATATTGAATTAAGAGATAATATTATCCACTCCTTTTGTAGCTGATTTCTAGGGGCCTAGTCATTGTAACCCATGCAGGCACGTGTAAGCTGCTGTTTAGCTCCTGTCACTAGTCATGACTCATGCTCATATCCTCATGCATGCTTTAATGAATATGCCCACATGAAAAGCTAAGGTCAAAACGCTTTCAACCTGCATTTGCATCTGCTATGGACATTAATCCGCTGACCTGAATCCAACATTTACATATTCCAGATTTTAAAGGATCTCTTCTCTCTGGGCATGAAGTGTTTTTCCGACTAGAAAATATTGAACCTAGAATTGCGTGATTTACCACTCAAATCAAAATACCAGTAGTATCTTTCTGCAGGCAACATTTTCTAACACTTGTATTGTCTCAACTTCCAAGAAATTCATTACATTGAGCATCTTGTATTTGTACCTATATTTTCTCCGTGTGCATGTGCATGTGTGCTTTCATGTCCCTTTTAGCATTCATCATTGATGACCTTTTTTTTCCCTCCTGGCTAGGGTGGAGTTCAAAGAGTTCATTTAGTAGATGGTACTCTTGGGGGATCCTTGTTTCTGGAATTGTTTACAAGAGATGGTACAGGTACTATGGTGGCTAGGTAGGTGCACCATTGGCAACTTACTTTTTTGTGGTCTTTTTAACAGGTACTATGGTGGCTAGGTAGGTGCACCGTTGGTAACTTACTTTTTTGTGGTCTTTTTAACAATGTCAATTCCTCAATTCACTACTGTCAGTTTCTATATTTTGACTATCTAGAGTCCATTTTGTGTTTGTTCCAATTATTTAACAGAATGTACAAGGATATATGTCTCTTATGTCAATACTTTTCAAATGTTATCAGCTTTTTGCTTGAATTCCTATTTTACTTAGAGGAATTTTCTACTCTTATTTAAGGAGATAGTAGTATTTTTTATTGACTCGTGAAAGTATTAGGTAACACATTCTTTCATATTATATCCAGCGAAAGTCAAGCCCCATGGGGTATTAAGGAGTTGGTAACTAGAGTATCATGTAATCATTGATACACAAACTGTGTTTAAGCAAAACTAGTGATAGAAGAGCTATAAAGTCTCCTTTTGAATGTAATGTGTTTAGTCGAGAACAAATAGTTATTCCATAATGCCATTACATAATTTATCCATTCTCAACTTTGATTACGAGTGCTTGATGAAGTTGACTCTGGAAGATGGTTCAGTTCTATGATAATGTTGGTATAAACTGTTCCTGTTATTTGACTCCCTGATTTTCAGCTGTAATGGTTTGAAGTACCAATGCTCTATATAACCTTTTAGTTAGCATATCAGCCTTTAGGTCTAGAGTATATAGTTCATGTACTTGGCTGTAATTTTACACATCGTTTCTTTGAGGAAATAATTTTACACTTTTTCATGTTCATTTTAGTGATCTATATGAGGGAACTCGGCCAGCCAGAGAGACAGATCTTCTTGGTATTAAACAACTTATTCAGCCAATGGTGGAATCTGGATCATTGGTTCAGAGGACCGATGAAGAGGTTAGCATTGCGGTCCTTTGTTCCTTCTTTTATTTATGGTTTGATTTACATATAAGCATAACAATTTTCTCATCCTTGATTTCATTTAAACCATAGCAATGTGACAAACTCCATTCTGGCACGTGAATACTTCTGTTTTTTGTTCACAAATCTGCTTATGTAATTTTTCCCCCTCTCAGCTATTGGAGTCATTGGGTTCATTCTTCGTAATTGAAAGAGATGGTTCTATTATTGCCTGTGCTGCTCTATTCCCCTTCTTTGAGGATAAATGTGGGGAGGTTGCTGCTTTTGCTGTGTCTCCAGAATGTCGCGGGCATGGACAAGGAGATAAATTGCTTGGTATGTTTGTCTATATCAAATTACTGATATTTCCTAGCTTTTCTTGAGAAATGCGTGCAAGTACATAATTAAAAGCATCCATAAATTAGCTTGCGATTTAGTAAATTCAAAGTTTGCTTCAGCAGTCTAAAATGGATCATCTAAAAACTTATCTGCACTTCTCTCTTGCCCGTAATAAATGCGTAATATTAGCAAGGGGTTTGGCTTTAGGAGCATCAAGTTCACTTATCTGTTTGCTTTACTTCTTTATTAGGAATGGTTAACCATTTACCAGTTTAAAAGTAGAATATGGGAATGTAGGCATCAAAAATTGCTGAAGAACCTCAAATATGACTAAATTATGAGAAGATCGAAGGACAACGTCGTCGAAATCTCAAGAAGCCCAACACAGGGGAAGATTGTGTCTCGCCAAAGGCGAGACACTTATGTGTGCCTCGCCACTAGCGAGACACCTTGATGTGTCTCGGCCGCGAAGCAGACACTGCGGTGTGCCTCGCCACTAGCGAGACACTTGTGTGTCTCGCCAAAGGCGAGACACTTATGTGTGCCTCGCCACTAGCGAGACACCTTGATGTGTCTCGCTATAGCGAGCACTTACTTGTGTCTCGCCAAAGGCGAGACACCTAGAATACTTGAAACGATCTCTTGAAGGATCTAAATCAATGCTGGTGGGGCCCACTTGACTTTATCAGCGCAGAGAGACGTTCAAATACTTTAATGTGCGGTTACATCGCGAAGATACCACTAGGCGTGATTCTAGGCATTTAATCGTGCCTAAAACCGTGAAAACCGTTACAACGGTGAAGGGCGACCTTGCCTGCGCCCGGTCGGCGAGGCATATCTTGCCTCGCGCGAGCAACCTCGCCGGTTAGCGAAGCGACTTAGTATGGCGACTCGGCTGCCTTCTTTCACGCACTTATGACACTTATGTTTCAAGAGGGCACGCTTCTCAAAGACTATAAATACCCTCCTATGTCCACTTGGGCAGGAGGTCGGCTATCAGAAAGGGGCAATCAGAGATCCAAGCTTCCGGAGTTCAAGAACACGATCCACACGGAGATTCTTTGAGTTTAAGCCTTGATTTATTCTTGAGAAGAGTAGATATCTTACCTTGCTAAGATATTTCTTTGAAGTTCTTGTTTCCTTTGCGAAGCATCAACTAAACCCGTCGATTCGACGATCGCCGCCGGTGGTCCACGGATTACGCATCCCCAAGACAGCAAAGTCCCACAAAAACAAGAGATCTACACTTGTAGCGTCTTTTGTTCGAGTTTGTGAGAGAGTTATTTAATTTTCATTGTAACTGAGAACCAAAAGTGTAATTTTCTCTAGTTTTACAAATGGAATCAACTTTCGACCCAAACAGGGAAGACCTGCAAAACCTCCTGTAAAGCTAGTATATAGCAGTCTTCCCTTGGTGCACAATATTCTAGCAAGCTCTACTTGAATAGTATTAATTATTTTATTCTCACCCTCAATTTTCTCACCTCCCAAGCTGATTATCCACTATGTTGCATCTTATATTCGGAAGGCCAATAGAAAGAGAAGATCCACAATCAGTGGTCTGTTTTGAATTTTCGGATCGACAAGTGATGAAATTAATGAGCAACAGGAACCCATGCTTATAACTGCATGAGGTCTATGATTTCTGTTAGACTGTCAACAAGTTTTAACACATGGATGCATATTCCAGTTCCGCATGCTACCAGTTTTTTGCTTTATGCTTTGCCTATTATTTCATTTACTAATCCTTTTTTTTCTTTGGATATTGTTCTTATATATTTCTTATCTTCTTTTCTATCTGAGAGTATATTTTGCTTTATTCCTCAGATTATATTGAGAAAAAGGCATCTTCAATTGGGTTAGAAAAACTTTTCCTGCTTACAACTCGTGCTGCAGACTGGTAAGCTTTTGTTTTGTATCTTCTTGACTCGAACTTATTCAAGCATCTCTTGCTGGACCCTGAACAATAATTTATTAAGGAATTCAACTATATCCTCCTGCAGTTCTGTTTCAGAGAAGTTCCTTGTAATAGCAACTGACAAATTTATATATCATCAAAATAATATGAGAATATATCATCTATTCTTGTGATTGATGGCTATGATTTGGTGCTATGTTCCTGTTAGTTTATTCTTAAACAGTACTAAATTTACCTTACAGGTTTGTTAGGCGTGGTTTCTCGTCATGTCTTCTTGAGTCTATTCCTGAGGATCGGAGGAAGAGAATCAACCTCTCACGTGGATCAAAGTATTACATGAAGAAACTACAACCAGCACTAGGTGGAATTAGTGTCAACAGCTCTTCTTTTTGATGTTAATATGTCAGTAAAAGGTTTAATGTTTACGTGGAAAGGCCTCTCTAATTGTTTTGTTTTGTTCGTCCGTACATTCAGAAGATTGAGCATCTGTTTGGCTTTTCAGAATCCAATGATATGAACATCTGTACAGAACTCAACCGAAGATTGACTATTGATATTGTACAGACAAAAAAAGGAAAAAAAGGAAAAAAAAGAAAGTATATGCACTCTTTAATTCAGAATGGTGGAATATTCTTTTTGGACTGACTTCAATCTCTATACTGGAATTTGTTGATTTGATCTGGATTCCTTCAACTATTTGGGCACCATTATCATTGCCACAAAGTTCCTGTAAATAGTAAGAATACACTTACAAGTTTAGAACGGGTGCTTATAGAAGGATTGCATCAGTACCTTGAATTATCAGAAGAAGCTGAAAGGCTAGCCTCTGGCTGGATAATCCCTGCTATTTGGTAGATGAATTTGTAGTTTCTAGTTATACCTTGTGAAGAAATGTATGGATTTTTAATGGCAATACGGAAAAAGAAAGATGTTGGTCCCAAAGATGGTGGTCTTTCAATGCTGATAATTTTATATTTCATCTATTTCTTTGAAATCAGTTTTAAGTTTTACATCTAAAACATATTCTGTGTAGTTCTTTACTCAGCTGTTAAATTGTGACTTAATTTTTTGGATGGGCTTAAAGCCAAAGAACCGACAGTAATATAATTAAAGAAGGATGCATCACCTTGCTTATTGCTGATTTCCAAAGAGTAACGTTCTGATAAGCATATTCATGTGTCTACAGAGATAAAAGCTACATAACATGCCTTTGTTCGAGAAACAACACAACACTCTAATAATACAAGGATTCAAAACTCAGTCGCCGATGAGTTGTTCTACTCTCCGATGAGTGGGCGTGTGGATCTGCAGCGATCCCTGACCATCAATAAACACTGTGCCGAGCCTTTTTAAATGCCTGGGTGTAGTATAAATAGCAGGATGCTACTGGCTGTAGGAAGTTGATCATGCTCCTGAGATATTAACAGTGTTTTAGATAATTTCCAACCGATCATCAAGAAATTTGAAAAGCAATTGTAGATCCGTGTTAATAAAAAGATGCTCATGAAACTAAGGAATTATGTTGGCAAGATTAGGGTCAGCAGGAAGTGACACATTGATTATATAAGAAACCAGTAAATACCTGAGGAAGTTATTACCAAAGAACAGAAATTGTTCTGGAGTTCCCAAATTATCCGAGAACATGATGCTTGTCCAAGAGCATTCCATATCAGAATCTGTCCATGGATAGGCAGTTCCTGTTCTTAACTCCTCAAGTGGCTATGAGAGAGGGACATTATCTCTCTTTTTATCCCGCATTATATTGTATCAAATTGGTGATGAATTTCTTTCAGATTATGATTGTGACAGAATAGTTTGAATGCATAAAGAACTTAATTTAGGCCCAGCTGCATCCAGGAGTTTTTGACATCCCTATATCACTAATTTCTGCTCTCATCCTTCTAGCATCAACCCACCTTCCAACCTGAGCATAAATATTAGATAAAGCAACATAATGAGCAGGGTTTTCAGGCTCCAATCTGACTAAGTTTTCTAACGCTATCTCTCCCATCTTTACATTAGAATGCATTCTACAAGCACCCAAGAGAGCTCCCCATATACCAGCATCAGGTACCATTGGCATTTGATGAATCAATCCCCATGCTTCATCAAATTGACCAGTTCGACCCAATAAATCCACCATACAAGCATAATGTTCCACTTTCGGTTCCAAGTCAAGTTCATTTTCAATTGATTCGAAGATCTTCTTTCCTTCTTCAACTAGACCGCCATGCCTGCAAGCAGACAAGACACCCACAAAGGAAAGAGAGTCTGCTTTGATTCCCTTTTTGTTCATCTCCTTAAACAATGCAACACTATCTTCACCGAGACCATTGGTAGCGTATCCAGAAAGCATCACATTCCATGATACAGTATCTTTGTAGTCCATCCAGTTGAAAAAGTCTCGTGCACAATCAATTTGCCCACATTTTGAGTACATGTCAATTAGGCTGTTGCCCATGAGCACATTAGTCTCTAATCCAGACCTGATCACAAAGGAATGAAGAGCCAAACCATCTCTTAGAGAAATAAGCTGAGCCACTGCTGGAATTATACTCACGAGACTGACTACATTGGGCTTGATATTCTCAGCTCTCATTTCATGAAATACCGATAATGCTTTATTTGCATTTCCATTGTGCATATACCCAGCAATCATGGTATTCCAAGATATGACATCCTTACGAGCTTTAGTCTCGCAGAACAAAATCTCTGCTGAGGGAAATTTCCCACACTTGGCATACATATCGATATTGGCATTTTTCACATGATGGTCAGAATCAAACCCATTCTTTATACTCAAACCATGAACACTTGAACCTAAATCAGAAGCATTTAAAAGAGCACAAGCTGGAAGAATGCCAACCATAGTTCCTGGATCAGATTGCAGTCCTGTTGCCCTTAACTGCTGAAACATCCTAAGAGCATTGCAAGCATCTCCAATTTGTGCATACCCATTGATTAGCGTATTCCAAGTTATAACTTCTTTGTGCTGTAAAGCATCAAAGACTACATGAGCTGAAGTAAAAAGTTCACACTGAGCGTACATTGAAACTAGAGCAGTTCCAACTGAAACATCCTTATTGATGCCCAATCTTAAGGCATAGCAATGGATGGACTTCCCAGATTTCACATCCAACAAGTCTCCACAAGCAGGAAGCACACTTACTATAGTAACCTTATTGGGTACAAAACCCCTCATTACCATTTCCCGAAATAGAGATAATGCTTCTTTGGATCTACCTATGTGGATTAGGGATGATATCATTGCAGACCAAGCAACGATATCCTTCTTCTGAATCCCCTCAAACAAATATTTTGCCGTTTCTAAATCCCCGCATTTAGCATACATTGTCATGAGCACTGTAATAGTAGGAACATCAAAATCTATTCCTTTTTGAGTTGCATAATTATGAATATCCATCCCCCTTTCAAGATCTCCAATCTCTGCCACGGCCGAGAGAGCACTCATCAAAATTACCTGATTCAACTTCAAATCATCTCTCCTCATTTCATCAAAAAGCTCCAAAGCCTCCTGAAAAAACCCATTAAAGACATACCCCGATATCATACTAGCCCGTGAAACATCATCTCTCAAGCCCAACATCCCGTCGAAAATCCCACGAGCAGATTCAACATCTCCACACTTTGAGTAAGTATCAACCAACCCGTTAGAAACACTACCCAAAAAACCTCTCCTAACAACAAACCCATGAAGAGTCCTACACAACATAACTTCACTCAATTCACAAACAGCCGGAAACAGGTTTAGAAAACTCACCGAATTAGGTTCAATCCAAACACCCATCATCTCCCTAAAAAGCCCGAGAGCTATACTGGGCTCCCCTCCCTTCGCAAAACCTGCAATCATAGCATTCCAAGAAACAACATCCCTCATCGGCATTGAATCAAACGCTTTGCGTGCAATCTCAACCCTACCGAATTTCACATACATATCAACAAGTCCAGTCCCAATAAACAAGTCATCAATCAATCCTCTACGAATGACTTGGTTGTGGACTGATTTGCCCGTTTTCATATCGTGGGCCCCGACGCAGGCCTTGAGGACGAAGGTGAAGGTGTAGTTATCTGGCTCCGGGCCTCGATTGAGCATTTGGGTGTAAAGTCGGATAGCTGTTCTGGGATTGTTTGAGTTAGTGAAGGATCGGAGGAGGGAGTTGAACAGGATGGTGGAGGGGCTGTGGTGGAGGCCGAGGATGAGGAGGCGGGAGAGGATTTGGTTGAGGTGGGTTGGGCTATTTATTGAGCGGAGGAGCCGGTGGTAGTCGGAGAGAGAGATGGCATTGGCGGCGTCGGTGGTTGGTGGTGGCGGGAGAGAGTGGAGGAGGCGATGATGGAGGCGCTGCTTGATCATGTCGGGTGAATTGTACTGTGTTTTGGAAAATGGCGGGAGAATAGTATGCTGAAATGACTGCAGGGTATATAACAAATTAGAGCGTCTATCTTTATTCACGAGGTTAATAGTAGTAGACAATTAAATGGAGGACTTGGATGGTGTAAGATCTCATGTTCAAGAAAATGATGATAAATAGATAAAAAATCAAAACTGAGGGCCAATAATTTTGTAGTAATCAGTCGCTAGATCTTTTTGTAGCAATTGCAGAAAGTCCTTTGTCTAATTTGCTGATGAATAGAGACCATAGTGCATCTTGAACATTTCGACCTCCAGTTATCAGATTTTAAATGAAACGATGTATTCTTTCGTCCTGGTTTTGGTTCATACAACATGAGAATGCGAAATTGTTAATAGTGACAAGAATTGCGACCAGAGTTATTACAAACATATATCTGCAAAAATTCAACTAGCAAACTAACTTATCGAAGTATGAACTGCAAGAAGTAAAACTGAAGCGGGAACAACACAAGAGTGTCAAACCAGCAATGGAGTATGCAACACATGCCAGAAACAGGAACAGAAGGCGATAAAACAACACAAGAATTGTGACCAGAGTTATTACAAACATATATCTGCAAAAATTCAACTAGCAAACTAACTTATCGAAGTATGAACTGCAAGAAGTAAAACTGAAGCGGGAACAACACAAGAGTGTCAAACCAGCAATGGAGTATGCAACACATGCCAGAAACAGGAACAGAAGGCGATAAAACAATCCTAAACACAACATAGACCAGAATCAAGACGCTCATTAGAAATTGAAAAAGGATAGTTTACTGAACTCCAGCCGTCTACAAATCTAAACAGCCACACCATCAAAATCCAAGTCTTACAGCAGAACATAATAATTTGACATTGTTTGAAGACACAAAACTTGCTATTCCTAACAAAGCTAACGCAGCAAGATTCAGATATCATGACTTGAGAAGCTACTCCCTCGTACTTCGCAGATACTGCACCAAAAAAGAAGGGGATTAGAGTGCACTCTTCAAATTAAGTAAATACAAGTGAATCCAACAAAATGTAATTAAGATCCAGAAGA
The DNA here is from genome assembly GCA_012295165.1 of Asparagus setaceus. Lineage (NCBI taxonomy): Eukaryota > Viridiplantae > Streptophyta > Magnoliopsida > Asparagales > Asparagaceae > Asparagus > Asparagus setaceus. The sequence continues at coordinate 15,851,258 of CM022707.1, forward strand.
TTTAGTTGTAGACATGCATAATTTACAGATACAAAAATAAGTTTTTTGTATAACAGCCAGTGTAGTTAAAACAGTCATAGCCAATAAAAGGCTTGTTTGAAGGTGGCAAAATATGTGTACTGCTCCAGGAGCACCATTGGTCTTAGGCTCAGAAATATAAGATGTCAAATATATCATTATAAAACCAAAAAGACTACAAAGAGAGAAAACAAAAGGGACCTCAAAATCCAATAAAGACAGTTTATATAAATTCCCTTTGCAAAAGAGTCCAGTTCCTTCGTCAGAACCTAATGGCTCCTTACCCTGAGCCTTCTTCCACGTTCAAGTAACATTATGCCTCGACTCTTGAATCTGACATTCATATGATTATTTAACACAACGCCCACTATAAATTCTAATAAAATTGTTGCCACTAAGAGTATGGGATTTAAAGCAGTAAAAAGGAAAACATTTTGCATTTGGGCCATTTCAAATTACTGCCTATTTGCTTATTATCCCCACCATTACTAAAACATGGCAATTGGTTCTAACCCTACTACCCTTGGTGCAATAGTCAAAAACCCACACTGAAATTCTTTAAACATCCATCATAAATTAGCATTCAAATTATCACCTTTGGAATGGCTTATAAAATATAAGCTTTACAAAACTTATTATGATAGTCTGCATGCCATTAGACTCCAAAAATCTTCGCTCTAACTGCCTAGCAAACACTTCATTAATCATTCTCATTTGTCTCCATAAAACATGTCTAATATAAGTAGGATGGAAAAAAAAATCCATTCACCTATTCCTGGATTATTAAGACCATCATTAGAATGCCAGAAGTAATAAAAAGAATTAAGTAGCTGTCATCAGAAAGAAACACAGGGCTTCAACATCTCAAAACTGCCTCCTAAAACTCGTAGAAATGATCTCATGATTAACGTACACAACAATATCAGGTATATAAGTATATAAGTAGGGGGTACTACAACATCGACAAATACCACAAATACACTAGCAAGTGACAATAAATAACAAGCTATCCAAATTATGCAGTAGAATGCTTTTAGAAGGTCTAAGAATCTTGGATACACAAGGTATTCTAATAATTACTCCTTACTGCTACCATCGGTATGGATATAGTAATTGAAAAACTATTCTCAATGTTCTCAACCAAATAAATGGGAAGAAATAGAGCAGACCTGAATCCAATGATCATTTAATGCAGAGTACAGAAAGCTACATACTGTAAATCTAAACTAGTAAGCGAACTTATAATCGTCATTCATAGCTCAACACAAACAACATCAAATATTAAATTAAAGTTCAATACCTAATCACAAATACAATGCTTATCAAGTAAAAATTTAATTAAAAATCTAAAGCGGCGAGATGTTACCTTAAATGTTGCTTGGGTACATAAAAACCCTAACTTTAGCTCCCTGCACCAACAAAAAAAGAAAAACAAACATAAATAATCAAAAAAAAAAAACCTCGACAATTGCTATCTCCACTCACCATGGCTTTGGGAGGCAAGTTGGATCTGAACTTAGCCCTAACGACGCCGCTGTTGCCATGAGGGCGAGAGACCTTGCCCCAGATGCATCTGTAGTGGGACCCACCGGTCTTGACCTTGGCCTTGTAGATGTAGGCCAGTCTCTTGCCGCAGTACCACGCAACCTCCTCCTTGGTGTTCACTCCCTCGATCTGAAGCAGCGACGTGTTCTCGTACTGGTTCGATTTCGACCTGAAGCCCCCCACAAAATAATAAAAAAAAAAAATCAAAAAATTGGGAAAAAATTTATTGATCTCGAAGAGATCTTATGGAATGGAGATCTTACCTCTTGTATCCGAGAACGGTGCCTCGGACGTACAATCTGCAATCATAGAGATGAAATTGTGAGTTCGAGATGGAGAAAGAGAAACCCTAGGTTTTGTGAGATCTGAGGATTTTGGGGGAGAACCTGACGCGCTCTCCTTGCCTTCCCTGGACCATATTTGCTGCAGAGGGATGATTGAAGACGACGACGGAGAGAAACCCTAGCTCGTTTCGATGGGAGTTTTTAAGATGATTATTTATCTGGACCGCTGCGTTTGTTCGATTTTGAGGCGGATAATTAGGCCCAGCCCCATTGTCATGGATCTTTTCTGAGATGGGCCTGATGTACGCTTTCATATCCTATCTGTTTCTAAACTTAAGTTGCTTCCGCTACTGGGCCTGAATAAGACAATTAAACACTTTAAATCTATGATCATAATTAATGAAAAAATAAGAAGAAGAATAAGAGAACAAGAATGACGAGGTTTTGTCAATGGATAATTAAGTAAATAAAAGAGGAAATTACAGTATCAATTAGGTCTTTTTTTCCTTGGCACAAGATGGCAGAATCGAACTCAAGTCTTCATTATTTACAAGAGTGGTTATCATACTTCATCCAGCTAGTTACATTGGAGCAAGTAAAGCTCATCATTTTATGTATTTTTCATACTCAATTTAGCTAAATTAAACGGATACTCATATCCTTTTTCTTGTTGTCTTACTGTCTAGCTTGTACGCAAATAGTTTGTAGTTATGATTTTATACATCAAGACCTTCTTTTAAGGTCTGAGTAACCTATCAGAACACATATTTTTTCCTTTCTGCTATGTTGTTTAATGTTAATTATATGAGTTAATTCATCAAATACTTCCTGCTGTGGACTGTGAAAATAGAACCAAAACCATTTTATTTGATATTTGATAATTTAGCATGTATATGCTTATTTCTCAAGTTTCTTTGCTCAATTAGTCCTCTTTCTTGCCAACTAATCCATCCATAAAAAACATGAACGATCAAGATCAACGTGCCCGCCAGAAAAATAAAACTCATAAAATCAACGCGTAACATCAAAGTGGACCAACCGAAGATACAAACAAACTGACCCATTCTCTCACTCGCCAGCTTCCTTCGCTACAAAGAAAACCCCCCCTCCCATTTAAACTCGTCGTCGCTTCACTCACTCCAGCGATCAAACGCTTGGTCTGCATAATTCTCCAACAAAAGTAAAACAAAATGGAGCAAGCTCTGCTCTCAGATCAAAAGCAAGAAGAGAGCTTGAGATACTATCAGTACGTTGGTAGAACCGCCTCCTTCAACGCTCCATCGGCGATTGGAGAGGAGATCAGCGTTGACGAGATCCGATCCGCTTCCGTCTTCTCCGATCCTAACTATTATCCGCCTTCGATTCATTCTGCTCTTGTCGCTTCGCCTGAATCCGATCCATCTCAAGGTTAGGGCTTTAGGTTTTTTTTTTTTTTTCGCTTGGAATTTTGGGAAATTTTTTTAGTTGGGGATTTTTTGTGATACGTTTATTTTGTAGGTCAAGCGCTTGTTTTTCAAGGAGGATATGGGGATGATTTTCAACAAGGATACACTTCAAATCAATTCGGGAGGTGAGAATTGTTACTGTGCACTTGTCAATTTCTTTTTCTTTCAAGTACAGAGAACTAATTTCTAACACAATTTTACATTTGAGGCTGATCTAATTGGAACAATTTGAGGATTTAATTAACCCCTTTAAAGAAAAATTAGGGTAGCGTCCCATTCTTGAAGAAAACCAGGGTAGCCTAAGCCTTGATAAGGGAAATAACCGCCAATACTGTGAATAAACTACAAGGTGGAGTTTGAGATATGACGATAACCAATGGCTTATGTAGTGGCTAAGCTAATAGAAATTAGAGGATTTCCTGATTTTTCATATAATGTTACCGCGTGGCTACTCTATACCTCTTCATAATGTATGCATCAGTTCTCATGTGTCTTTTTTAATAGATTTTTTTTTTATAAAGCATATATTTTCTCTGTCATTTGAACACTTTGGTCATTGATATTACATGTAAATAATCATGCAGGCCTATATTGGATGAGGTGGAAATCCGGCAGCTACTTATTGATCATGTTGGTCATCGTTGTTGTTGGGCGAGCCAACCAGCTAGGAGGTGGAAAATATCTGCCATTGAAGATTGCAACGTATATGTTGGAACTTTAGAAACTTTCATAGAGGAGAGAGAAACTGTTAAAGAAACTGAGCCATACTCTGGTGGGGAAATTGATGGAAAAGATACGGGGCCGGAACTGGGATTGTGGGAACTGGACTTGAGGTCGGAATTTCCTCTTCTCTTTGTGCCACACAAAGAATCAAGGACAAAAATTCCTCATTCGGAAGCTAAGGAGAAATGCTCAGGTATGGATTTGCTAGCTTATGTTTTAGAACCCAGTCAATAGAATTTTGCAAGCAAGTGTGGTACAACCTCGTCTTAAAACTTTTTATTTTTGTTGTTTTTGGATTCAGAAGAGTTTTATTCTTGGCAAGCATATTGACATGGAAACTACCTGTAGCATATTAACCATTTCTTTTATTTTCGCCCTCGTTGGCTCCTTTGGGGAACTATTCTTGCTTTACAAAGAGTTCAGTACTTGATTTTAGTAATCTGCTTTGTTTTCTTGTTCTGTAAAAACCACAAGGGAAGATAGTGGAAGCTTTATTTCTCTAGTAGGCATCTGTGATGACTTCATTTAGTTATCCTTGCACTACGATTTTCTATGAAGATACTCTTGGGGAAGATGTAGTCTGAGATGCCTGAATATACATGTGGCCATACATATATACCAATATATTGTCATGTAAAATGCACGCACCCACGCACGTGCGCTCACGGACACATGCACAGTGAGAGTTTTTTTTTTCCTTTTTTGTTTTGTTTTTGTTTTTTGTTTCTGTTTGGGGGAGGGGGAGCAAAGAGGGTTGGGGAATCGACAGGATACAGCGGAGGGGGAAAGGGGTTGCAAGGGTTGGGTAATGAAAGGAGGTATGAAAGGGAGAGAGTCGGGTCAGAGGCAAAGTTGTGTCTGGTGTAGAAAGGGGATGAGGGAATTACGTAGAGAGGGCAGTTGGTTTCTTTTAAGAAGGAGAAGGGTATTTTTGGATTTTTTTTTTGCCTCTGTAATACCATATACATAAAGGCTGAAATACTGTATTTGGGTTTAAAAATGATTGGAAATGGGTCTTTTGGGTGTATGCATGATTTTAGAATGGGTGGATTCAAAAAATAAGTCGTAGCAAAAGAATGGGTTTAAAATTAAAAAAATAAAAAATCCCTTCCAACAAAGAACTTAAGGTGAAGGGGGATAGACTTAAGAAACTGAGAGGTACAATAGCTTGCTTGGTGTGTAGAAAGTGCTCATTTTCCCTTAATCCTCCCACCTTGTAACATAGATATCAAGCTTGAGATTGGTAATTAACCCTTCTCCTAAGACTATACTAAGCATACCTCTGAATGGATATTAACTTACATGTCTGCTAACTGGCATTAATTTTAAATGAAGGAGGATTTGCTCTTTCAGTCAGTATCAAACCAGTGCTATTTGGTCTCATGGTGTCCTTCTATAGTAGTTTTCACACTTCTCTTGGTCAGTACATCTGCAATAAGAATCTTGGAATTGTCCTGAAACAAATCTAGATAGTATGCTCCCAAATTTCCAATTCATCAATTTGATGCTGTGGAGTGAAAGAAGGATATAGTCAGAGGAGAAATACACAGAACATTACTCTTACTATATATCTTCCACCAGCCAGCTTCAGCCAGCACCCTTCTCAACTCCACCATCAGATAAAAAAAAGAGAGAAGATACCCACTCTAGGCTTGACAGAGTGGCAGATATGGATCTCTAGCTTGCATCTGCGGTTAAGCTAATGCTTCTGAAGCTTCAAACATTTTTTTAATTCTTCATGGCTTCATCCATAGTTTTATGAAGTGGTAGGATTTCGTTTATTGATAATTTTATTTTTTAATATTTTAATCATTTTACAAATTTACCCCAAGATTTCAATACATGAGAAGAGCTGGTTAACTAGCTTTGGTTGCTCCTAAAAGTGTTGATTTCAATACATGAGCTGGATACTTTCTCGTTGATTGGAGCTAAACTGTATCTTCTTTGCTCCCAATTTAATGCACTCTGGATTTTAATGTTTTAATTGGCAATCAATGTCTCTTATCTCTCTCTTAGGTCTCTAACTTGCAGCCAAGTCCACTAGTTACACCATTCTTTAATCTTGAATTGTTGATGGGAGCTAGACTGTATCTTTTTTGCACCCAGTTTATTGCTTACTTAGGATTTTAATGTTGAATTTTCAATCATAAGACATGTTTCTCTCTCACACACATCTGTACTTACATCCTTTTGAATTTTAGCATATTTTTATTGCCCAACTTACCTTAATATTTAGCTGCCTAATATAATGATGGTTCTTTTTTCCTTTTTCAATCTTAATTTTCTGGATCTTCTGTTAGTAACTTAGTAACTGCTTGAATATAATTTATAAATATCTGACAGGGTGTCAAGGTCGAGGAGAGATTCCCTGTCCTACTTGTAATGTCGGTCTAGAAACTGGGTTTTACAAGGAGAATCAGATGAGTCAATGTCATGTATGTTATGGGAGAGGACTGATAGCTCATCGAGATGGATCTGATACAATGTAAAGGAGCAATATCATTTCATCACTTTTCTTTTGTATATAATTGTAAACAGGTAAGAAATGCATAATTATATATGTGATACTGATGTTTTGCAGATGCAACAAATGCAATGGTAACGGGAAGCTACCGTGTGTGATGTGTGCCTCACGTGGATTAATTAAATGCCAGACATGCAATGGACAAGGTTCTTTACTCACTCGAAACATTGCTCTTGTTAGATGGTAAGCAGAGTTTATACACTGTGATCCTTGCACCATTGGGTGCTGAAAATAGTTAAATCTATCAGCTAAGAACAAATTGATAATGTTAGTAAAAGCTGGAGCATCTGTACTTTGAATATTCTGTCGATTTCAATTAGTTGGGTTGGTAGACAGCATGCACTATGAGATGAGAATGTCAGGGGACCAAACCTTGGACTACTCGTGCATCCTGCGCTTTTTTGAGCGTACAATTTCGCTTCAAAAATATCATAAGATGAACTTCTATTTGTCATGTTGAAGACTTGTATACATGTGCCTTAACAATATTATGCACAACATTATATTAGCTTTCTTATGACATTTCAGCCATGATCACATCTCAAAGCACATACGTGCAGTTTACTATAATGATTCTTCTCTAGTATCTAGAGCACCTTTGTTTAGTTGCTTTGAAGATTCTTCGCTTAGCATTCCAGGTTTGCAACCTGTGACACATAATGAAGTTTGATATAAGTTAGTAAGGCACAAATTTCCGACATCATCTTGATTATGAAATAGTTGCTCAAAATTTCCCAGAACCAATACTTTCAGCCTATGCATGAAATTCTGCAGAAACTAGTTGACACCATTATCATCAAATGATGTTTATTAGGAACAAAATCAATCTTGAAACCCTAATTCTTTGTCTAGGAGGACGCTCTCAAACCGCAAGGTTAGTGCCACCGCTGGAGCTGCATCGGTTCCTGATGAGGTATTCCACAAAGCCAGAGGCGTCCAGCTCTACAACACACAAGCATATCAATGCACTCCTGCATATTTTGCTGATTCATATTTGCTCAACCGCTTCTCATCAGAAGTCATCGCTGACCGAACTCCTATTCCCCCTGCCTCGAGAGTCATCTGTGAGCGTCACACAATCTCAGTTGTGCCCGTAACACGTGTCACCATGGCTCATCGCAACAAAGCCTTCAGTTTCTACATCATTGGAGTTAATAGAGAGGTATATATAAGGGATTATCCTTCGAAGTTCTGTTGGGGCCTCTGCTGCTGTTTGGAGTGGTTGAAAGTATAACATCTCCACCTTCATATTTTCAAATTGCTGCTATTTGTATGTAATTTTGTTATGATTTATATGCTTGTGTACAATTGGTTCTGTATTTTCATTGTGAGTGTATTAGAAGTTTATATATGCAATGAGTGAGTGCATAATTTTGGTTATACTTTTTCTTGTTTTGGACGTTTTTCTGTGGAATTTATGTGTCAGATAATTTAAGAACTGTCGTGTGTTTGTTATGTTTTTGGTCTTTGTCAGTTATGACTATTATCACTTATATATAATTGTTATTTTACGTTTGGTGTTTTAGTATATCTACGCTGAAGGATCAAATTGCTGAATACCTATCTGTACTTTAAATTTCTTTTTAATGATTTATGCTTGTCTGATCATCTGTGTATTATTTATTTAATTTTTTTTTTTTACCGCAAGTTTACTAATGAACCGATGGAGTGCATAATTTTGGTTATAAATTTTTCTCGAGTGAAACATTGATTTTGGTCGTTATTATTTTATGGGTTATGATTATTATGTTTTCAACCACTGTTGCCGGTTGGAGTGGTTGAATAATCTTTATGACAAGGATTTTGTACATTCCCGATAGCCTGAGCTATTGTGTAATTTCACAAGTAACCCTGAATTCTGCGTATCTATATGGGTTACCTTGAGATTATAAATTGTAACTACAAGGATGACCTTGGAGCCCATACAACGAGCAACTCCTAGGATTATCGGTGTAACTATAATTAGTAAGTTGCGCACATAGACTCTAGGTCACACGTACGTGTTACTTAACAATATGGGCTAGGGCCCTTCTTTCTTAGAAAAAAATGTCTATAATGGTATCACTTAAAAGCTTTTCCCTTTTTCATTAGTGTTCGCGTATCTGGTCCCTATGGGCTGGGCCTGGTCCTCAAAGGTTAAGTTTCAATGGGCTTCGCCTGTGATAATTAGAAATAAAACTATTTTCCGATTTCTAGTAGGAGTAGCAAAACTAGTCATAAGAATTACCATATTAATAATGATGATGATAACACACACTACTGCTGAAACTAGAACTCTAAGCTGGGCAGGAGTCGGAGTGGACAAAGGATTATGGTTCTATATATACAAATAAAACAATAAAGATAACATAATCATCAAAATAATAGTACGCTCCCACTATAACTCTATAGGACCAGAAATTCCTGCGTGTGTATATGTGCTAGCTGCGACTCTACTTGAAGAAAATCCATCAATGGCTTCGGTTGTAGTCCAGATGGAGAGCCCAAGACCAGCCATCAGCACAAGTAATAAGAGGAAGAAAATTTTCATGTTGCATGCGCAGATTGCTACGTTAATTGCGTTTTTAGTATTATCCTCGCTGCTGCTTCTTCTTCAAGAGCAACATATGATCTCAGAGCTCAGGGTAGACGCGGACGTGACTAATTATATGGTAATGGCCATTGAAACCTTATTGTGCTTCGTATTATTTCTTAGTTTTACCTTTGTTCTTCATAGAAATTATTCAAGTTCTTCTTTTGCTAATTGGTAAAATCTTTTTATATGGGCGGTGCCAAATATTATCGCCGTGATATTTAAAAGGTACCGATAAGTGATTCCATGCAACTTGGAGGAACTCTATACAATATTCAATGTTAACCCGGTATTAAAATTTTTTGACTGCAACGTAAGGAGATTTTTTTTTTTTTCTGAATATGATAGATTTGTGAGTTTGATTCCTCAATAGCGTTCTTGGTGACTATTATTTGTCAATTATTTTACGGCAACCGTGTTGTTATACATGTATATATGAAGTACAAGTCATATTTGTGGTTTGTAAATTTCTCTATGGTAGTCATATATTGGCTCTTTTGTGTCGGCTCTGTTATTTATCGAGATATATTTAATAGGCTATCCTAATGTCTGAAGAAAATTTTGAGAAATATTTGCAGGTTGATTATTAGAGATAAATTTTATAAAATAACTCTAGTAACTTGCACTGGCAAAATTTCATGAAAAATTCGCATCAAATTCCGATTAAAAAACTTTTTTGTCCCCCTCACGTTATCTCTCTCAGCATGTAAGGAGACATTATAAAAGATTAACTGAATTGAAAGGCGCTATATTTTGGTACTCCTTACAATATCTAATTAATACGAGCCACTTTGCTACGCAAGTAAAATTGGGCGTATATGAATTGGGCCCATATGAGGCCCTAAACAATAAGAAGGAAGAATTCCAGACTTCTTTAAGCGCTTTAGCTTTGTGTTTGCTCAAAGTAGTTAGTTTTCCCACCATTTTTTGTTTTTATAATTTGCTTCTAAGATTAGTTTATATTTATTTTATATAGATTTTATAATAATGTTTCTAACAAACTCTTCCTTCATTGTTTATCACTTATATCAGGGCTACAAGATTTGGGCCCAACCAAATAGTGAAGGTTTTCACCAATGCATTCAGCCCTCAAAAAACACAGAAAGTACGTCAGCTTATGCTCATTTTTTTTCGCCTCCATTTGTTAGGTTAAATGCCTGAAACATTACCTTTTTCCTAACTCAGGCTTTCTTTATTTCCAGGAAATCATATGAAGGCAACAAATGGCTATCTTGTAGTTCATGCCAACGGTGGTTTGAATCAGATGAAGATGGGGGTATTTACTGAACACAAATGTAGTTTTTTATGAAGAAACACTACTGACGACTAAAGTTTTTATTGCTTAAATGCAGATATGTGACATGGTAGCAGTAGCAAAACTTATGAATGCAACATTAGTTGTTCCTTATTTTGATCATACTTCATACTGGAAAGATCCTAGGTATGCAATATTGCTATTGCTTTTGTTCATACCAGTGAAAATTGTTCGAAATCTCTGACCCAGATTTTTAAAAATCAATTTACAGTGAATTTGGAGATATATTCGATTTAAAGCATTTTATCAAAACTCTGGAAGCTGATGTTCGGATAGTAAAGCGTCTACCAGCTAAGTATGAAGGAATGCAAGCCCACGTTATGAAACCAAAATCTTGGTCTAAGGTAAAGACTCATTATGTGTCTGATATATATCTGATACATGAATTTTAATAGCAATTTCGAATTAAAATTTTTACCTTTTTTTTTGGCAGGCTTCTTATTACCAAAAAGAACTTTCAAAAATTTTGAAGCAGAAAAAGGTGATAGAGTTCACATTCGCAGACAGTCGACTTGCAAATAATGATGTTCCCCATCCTATTCAGAAACTTCGTTGTCGAGCATGCTACAAGGCGCTTCGCTTCACAGATAAAATCCAAGAGCTAGGAAATATAGTAGTTTCGAGGCTCAGAGCTACAGGGAATCGTTATCTTGCTCTTCATTTAAGGTATGTATATAAGATCTATTTACAGGAGCAGAGTTCTTTGTTCAAATTCAGTCATGATTAAGGTTCACATAAAATTTGAGTTTATTCGACCCCTCCGTCTCCATATATTCTCATCTCTGTAAGTATCAGTGACCTTAGGAGAATTTCACAAAATTACCCTGACATGTGACATGTTTTGGACCATTTTGCCCTTATGTACTTCCTATATCATCTACATTAGCCTCATGGGCTCTATGGACTGACATAAATAAGTGCATTTAGAGGTTTTATATGAGTCATTTAACACCATTTTCAACAATTTCCAATATTTCATTTTCTTCCACACTTTAATTCTTAGTCTTTTTCTCATACAAATTTCTAAACACGCAGATATGAGAAGGATATGCTAGCCTTCACAGGTTGCAATCACGACCTCACCTCAAGCCAAGCAGAAGAACTAAGACTCCACAGACTAAGTGTTGATCGTTGGAAAGAGAAAAATATCAATGGGGATGAAAGAAGAAGAGAAGGGAGATGTCCAATGACTCCAACAGAGACTGTAAAATTTCTAAAGGCCATGGGATATCCAAGCTCCACAGTGATTTACATTGTAGCGGGAGAAATCTATGGAACAAACAGCTTGGAGATTATCAAAGAAGAGTACCCACGCCTTTATACACATCATAGTTTAACTACACCTGCAGAAATGGGGGCTTTGAGGATGTTAAATAATCAGCTGGCTGCTTTGGATTATATTGTGGCACTCAAAAGCGATGTTTTTGTTTACACTCATAATGGTAACATGGCTAGAGCCATGGAGGGGCACAGAAGGTTTGAAGGTTTTCGGAAGACAATTTCTCCTGACAGGTATTTTCCCTTGCCGTAAATTTATTCTCAAGACAATTCAGATCCATAACTACAATGATTACAGATTATAACCTAGTAAACTATGCTAAAACTTCATACACAAAACACAAAGATAATAGTTACTTCCAAATGATAATGAAAAGCAATTTTTTTTAATGATTAATTGTGTCTCTTTTAATCTGTTTATAGGTTGCTAACGAATTATTTTTTATGTCAGGAGAAAATATGTGGAGCTTATTGACCGGTTTGATAATGGGGAGATGAATGAGATTGAGTTTCAAGAGAAGGTGAAGGAGGAACATGAAAATAGGATTGGGGGTCCTTTGAGGAGGCAACGTGGGGAAATACCAAAGCAAGAAGACTACTTTTATGCAAACCCTTTGCCAGGTTGTATTTGTCTCTGAAATTATACTTTGTACTGTTTGTAATTTGTATTCTATGATCAGTTTTGTTTATTATTTTCTGTTCTCGAGACAATCCAGTTTAAATAAACATTTTTGGTACATAATTTGTCTGTTTGTGGATCTTGATAAATTGTTATGGTTTTAGACTTAATAGATTCGTGATTTGTGCCATTTGATCTTATGATCATAACTCTATTGACTCCAATAGTCAGGTTGCAATTATTTGAACTGATCTATATGGCTTCTATAATATCTGAACTTGTGATTAGTCCATGATTTTTGAATAGGAATTATGTCCTCTAAAGGATCTCAAAAGAGAATTTAATATGGAACTCATTGTAGCTGTTTACAAAGAATGCAGATACACAAGTATAAACCTATGATATAGATGCAAAACTGTGAGGTAGATTTCTCAATAGGAAAAAAAGGATATAGAAATTAGTTCATATATATTAAAGAACCATTTGATCAACTATACCAGTCAAGAAAGAGAATGGAAAAAGTAAGGACAAATACGAAAAGAAATAGAAAAGTTCTGCTGTTACTATTTCGCTTAATTGCCTGTGCCAGCTCCTTGTTACCCATCCCCAAATTCTTTGTAGCTTCAATTGCCTGGTAATAGACACAACAAGAGCAGACGAAGGCTGATAATAACGGAGAGTAAAATAACAAAATAATAGGCAGAGGCAGGAGCTGTTTCTCAAATCAGTGACAAAGTATTGATTAATAGAATGGTGGTAACAGGATTGAAACACTTGCAGATGCACTGTTATTTTGTGTTCATGTGTGCATATGTATGCTACAAAGGAGGGAGTTTATGCTATATGGGAACCTCCTCAGTGGGGAGTGTAAAATGTCATTCATTTGCAGCCAAAAATACTGCACCAACAGTTTAATTGAGGAATTAAGAATCTACTGCAGAGTGCTTGTTTTATATGCAAAAATAAATCACAGTCCGTGAAAAGGGTGACACCTTTAACCAAATAAATTCATATTAGATAATGAGAAATAAAAAAAAGGTTACCAACCTGCACATATAAATGCTCAATTTGCTGAGCCTGTTGTAGGACATGAGTGGACATGAGATGATTAAATGCTGACATCTCAACCATCTTCAATTCCGTCTCTTGAACAGCATATAGAAGGCTTGTTAACTCAACCTGTTCAAAAGGGGAGTAAATAAAATCTATTATATACACAAACATTACCGAGCTTTTTCCTCACAGATTGAGGTTCCTTAAAACAACTCCTCTATGAAACAATAATAAACCTGGAGCGCACGAGTCTCATCATCCAAAAGTTGATCCTGGACTCGCATAGACCAGAATTAGAAGGAAACTCCTGCTCTTTAAACTCTGTGAGATCAGACTTGGAGGTGTCAGAATATCTTGCATCAGGTACACTTTGCAACTTTCTTCTTGGCATTGCTCTATTCACAGCATCTTGAAAGCGTATGGATCTAAGCCTATCAAACTGAGCCGTAACAGTCTGAAGTCGTTCACTCAGAATCAAGACCTGCAGTTTGAGAGGGACAGAACGGGAAACGATTCAGTGATCAACCAGAATGACAGACATTAATAGAGAGCAGATTAAGCATGAGAATTAACATGGTTTATTGCTAAATATGCCGAACACATTAAAATAAAGTTAACTCTCAATTCCTGAAGGAACAATTTCATAGTTCACCCTTTCATTTCTAGTTGTTAGTTCTTTACTGAAAGGCTGCATTATTTCCTCTTCCACTAGTGGATAAAATGAGGAAGGAAGGATAATCTGAGTCTCCCCTATCAGCAGCACAAGATAGCACTAGAATGGTACAACCTCAGACAGTGTCATGTTAACGAGTACCCACACATCGTGTGACTACAAAGCCAAAAGGAAGCACTTTCATTGAGTTTTCTCCCGTCAATTCATTTGCGAATTATTTGATCCCTGTCATATAATATTGATAGAAGAAGATACCCTCTTGAGTAAAACAGCATATTACTTGATAGAAAAATAAACAGACTATATAGATGGACATCCAATGAGAGAAATATGACTAGGCTCTACAACTGTATCAAACCAAGTATACTTGAATAATATATGAAATATTCAGTCATTAATAGCATACCACGCCATGCTTGTGAGCTATAACATCTGCATGAGAGCTATCATCCCTCACAGAAAGCCACTGGTTGAATTTCCATCACTCTTCTCGTTGTGTATTCTATCCTTAAGAATATCAATCTGATCCTTGCATGCTTTCACAAAAACGCTAATCTGAACACCAAGCAAATCTAATAAAAGGGTAGAATAGTTTGTTTAGGCTTGAAGGAAAACACAACTTAGATACGGACTCTAGGGAATCGCAAGTAACCCACTTCATGCTCAATGTTGTCCCTTTCTTGTTCAGTTGTGCGATGCAAATCAACATAATCTTTCCGATGCTTCACGATAAAATGTTTCAATTCGTTGATGCTTTCTAGCTACAAATAAACACTCCACAGTTTCCAGTAAAGGTCAGATTTTTTATAACTACATTAAAAAAACAAAAAGAAATAATTGAAATAGATCAATAAAACAACAAAAATTAGAGAGTATCATTGGTTCATTTACCGTCTTGAGTGCAGCTTTAGCAAAAGGGATCTCTGTGGAGGCCTGTGCATAATGAAAGAAGTCATAACAGCTGCCAAATTGGACTATCAAGGAAACACCAGCGTTAGATATGCGATGTTACAAAATCTGGTAAAATCATGCAAACTTTAATAACTGATGATAGCAATCTGTTGAAATTTTTTAAAGAGTTATCTTGTATAGTGACAGTATTTTAAATTTTGACAATCCAAAAAGTTAAAATTGTTGAGTCATTGAGTAACTATGTTTCACGGATATGGGTGCGGGTCACATGGGTGCGGACACGGCAAAATCGTAAAAATTGGGATACATGGACACGGCTATATACATATTAAAATTAACAATCTATATGAGATCGATATTGCTTTGCATTCACATGTTACAGAACTAAAATCCTTGCATCACTTTTATGTTTCTTTTATTGAGTAAATTGTAAATCGAAAAACCACTTGTTTTTGAACTAGATACCAAATAACTCTTTAAAATCATACTTATTTAAAATCATATTATTTATGAACTAGGTATGTGCTAAAATGAACCTGTCCTGGGTCCATCAAGTTGCATAAATTTAAGGTGAAATGTACAATATATGTTCAAGAAGTGTATCACAAGTTTTCTAAACTAAAATATGTGTTATATAATTGAGTACACGTCAGAATAAATGTTGTATATGTTCAAGAAGTGTCCAAGGAGTGTCCGACCCTAAACGGATACTTAAAGTGTGGGACACAGATACGGGAGCCTAGATGAAGTGTCCGGTAACCAAGTGGAGTAACACTGCATATCAAATTAACATAATTCTTAACATTAACATTAAAAAGATGGGTTCCTTGAAGTATATTTACAATTAACACGTGCCAAGTTCTAATTTCACAATTACTAGACATGAATTAGTGTTTTGTGAGTGATGAATAAAATGATCAAACCTCAGCGTATCCAGACGAGAGCTGCAGCGCGAACAGCATCCTTACAATCTTCACTTATGTCCCTAATTTTGGCCATCTCCTCCTCCTCCTCAATCCAGTCTTCAGTTTCTCTATCATTTTCCTTAAATTAGTAATTAAAAAATCCAAAGAAAACCCAGATAATAAGAATCTCGAACGATGCCTGGAATCTTTACTCAGAGATCGGAAGAGAAATTTATATTTACAAAGCAGACTGTAAAAGCTTGGGATTGGGAAATGAGATTTCTTATAATGGGCTTCTTAATCTATTGGCCCACTAATACATAATGGCTCTCAAAGTCTATTCCGATGGACGAGGAATAGTATTCGCAGAGCTTAGTTATTTTATATCGAGTTACATATTTAGAACTCAAACGAGCCAGCCCAACTAGAAAATACTTTTGGTGCGGCCCAATAAGACACTAGATGTCTTTAGTCTTTGCTGTTCTTTCTTTCGTTCCCTTGGGAGGATTCAGGAATCAAGGAGTCGAAAGTGACGAAGATCAGCCGAGATCGAAGGATTTGAGGTTTTTGCTCTTTTTAAATTTCGATATTTAATTTCCGATTTGTTTTTACCATTACGCATCTTGTATTTCTCCGGTGCCCAATTCTGAATCGGGCGAGTTAGGGTTTTCTCATGGACTAGATCTCTTTATTATTATTATTATCTTTTTTGTTTTAGTTTTAGTTTTTTTTCCCATATCGCCTTGATTTTACTGAAATATGACTGCGATCAACCTCTCGAGTTTCGAGTATAATCATATTTTGAATTTTCTAGATACTCTTAGCAATTAATGGAGTGGGGGGATAAATGGTTGAAACTTTGTGTTATGTCCTTCTAATATATAAATGAAGGGCACAAGAGTGTGAGCAATGGAGCTGATTTGCTTGTTAGATAAGTGAAGGTTTATGTACTTGTTGTCTGTTTTTTCATAACCAATTGAACACGTTAACTAGATGAATACCCTTTAGAGAGTGTTCTAAAGGTGTTTGATTGTTTGCCTCTTGGGTGTGCCTGAGATATTATGTACTCTCTGTTTTGGGGAATGAATCAATGAAATGACCTATTCATTGACCCCAAAAAAAAAACACCCTATCACAAGAAGCAAGTTTTCCACAGATATATATTGAGATAAAAAATCTATAATATTGTAGCAAGTGAAGCAAACATTTTATGCGGATGAATCTGTGAAGTGGAAATAGTTGTCATTTGAGTGTGAAGTGGAAATATTGAGATGGGTTCCTTGGAGTTTTATCGGCCATGATTGTCATTTGAGCATTTTTAGTATTATGTCTGTGTGAACAAAGAAAGAGAGAAGTACAGTAGGAGAAACTAAGAAGTATTAGAGGATGACACAGGCTAATTGCTTGTATTTCTTGTCAGACGGACGAGGTCGTATCTTAAACCATTTATTGTTAGAATGTTTAGAATTGTATATGTTGAGTCCCACAAAGTTTTATGGACATGATTATCATTTGAGCGTTTGTACTATTAAGTTTTTTTCTTCACTTTCAAATCAATGTAAATAACTTAATAGGCTGGGCCACCACTTATATAAGTTAATACTATAGGCCAATTTTGGTAAGTCCACAGTCTAGGCCCATACAACCAAAATATACAGTTAGGGTTTCTCTTCTCTCATGTTTCAGCCCCAATTCTCAAACTGCCGCTGTCTCCGACATAGCAACCCACACGACTCATTCTCTTCATCTCGCGTTCGACGGGCGGAGCGCTGATCGGAAGGTGCTGACGACGAGGATCTTGCTTCCAAACATTTCGCGGTTAGGCTTTCTCTTCTCTCATCTTATGTGTTCGACGAGCGGAAGCCTTTCTAGATATGACGATGAGATTGTAGGAGGGGTTTAATCGAATACCCACGAATACTTGATGAATGGAAGTGCAGATAAACGAACTGAATTTGAATTCAATTTAGTATTCAAGTCGAATTCGAACAGGAATTTTGAATATCACAATATGGATCGAACTCGGATTCAATATCATATTGTGATATTCGATTCGATTCGGTCATTTACCACCCCTTAGTAGTGGTAAGGTAGCGTGCGCATATGATGTAGCAAGCTTTTCCGTATATGTTTTGAATAGATCAAGGTTGTGTGTACTTCTTTTGTTTTCTCATGTTGTTTAGTGGACATTCTTTTTATATGGTTATATGTTCCTCAAAGGCTCAATCAATATCCACACAATTATTCTCTTATTCTTTAGGATTTTTATTAGTCCATTAGAACATGGAGTGATGAAAAACGAAGGTTATTTTGTTGTGTTTGATTGTTGCTGTCCTTCTTGGCTATGAAGCAATTCAACAAACAGCATTTCAACCCCTAGAACTGGTAATAAGGTTTCTCTTGCAGCATAACAATGTTAACATTTTCATATTACCCTCGAACTGTCGCCTTTTTATTTGAAATCAGAGATAACTATCTAGCTTCAACATTTTTATAATTATCATATTGGAGACTCTCAAGGTATCAAATGGCCGTGCTAAAACCCATCATGTTTTCACTTCCTTCCGATAAATACAGTCCCAAATGTCTTAAGGATTATAATGTTTTGTTAGCTATACTTTGAAATGCAAATTTATACATTCCGAGTGTCATTGCTTCATAACCTTGTTATTCTCTACTGTTTATGATGTTCTCTCGAAGTTTTCTGTTGCACAGTTCCACTCTTTCCAGTAGCAGAACATGCCTAGTAACTTTGTCATGAAAACTGTAGTTTCAGTGTGCTTTCATCATTCTTTTTCATTCCACCTCTTTTTTGGCCAAAAAAATATATTCTTCTTGAACTTGAAGCTCATTGTTCCATTTAGCAACATAACTTGGTATGAGTCTGATAATCTGTTCTCATGTTTAAATGCAGAAGCATTACCTTCAAGAATGGGATTGTGGACATTGCTCGAGGGCTTTCTGCTTCTTGCAAATGCGCTTGCAATACTGAACGAGGACAGGTTTCTTGCACCTAGAGGATGGAGCTTCTCAGATGTCTCAGGACTCCAACGAGCCAAATCATTGAAAGGGCAGCTCATAGGGCTCATCTATGCGACTCAATATCTGAGAGTGCCCCTCATAGTTCTCAATGCTATTACCATCCTTGTGAAGCTTGTTTCTGGATGAGATTTAGCTTGGATTTTCTGCTTGTGGGTTAATTTGACACTGCAAACAATATTTTTGTGGCCTGTATTGTACGTGACATTTGATGTTGTTTACGTTTGCTGTTGAATTAAGTATCAGCTTGCAATTATGTATGAAAAAATTGGAGATAGAAAATTAGTGAATGACTGTCAGGTGTTTTGCTAATTATTTTTTCAAATTCAGTTTGGGTGGTTGTTTAAGCAAATTTGGACAGTTTAATACAGGTTTGTGTATTTGTTGGATATTTGTTCAATGACTTTCCTACAAAGCTGAATTCGTAATGAACAAGATACGCTTATTAACGCATAAAGCCTTTATAGATGCAAATTATAAGAATCAATGTGTATAATGAGAGCAAGCAGTAGAAGCACTTGGAGTAGAACCCACAAGGAGTTGGATAATTATTTGTGTTGAATGTAAACAAATTTGTGCATAGTAAGTACAATCAATCCCCAATTTTGCACAACACAATCAGCATCTGAGGAACCACTTCTTGATCATTTATTCGCAACTGAATGCACTGAGAGATGAAACCACTAAATAAAGAACCAATGCTTCATAGGTCAGCAAATAGATGATACGTTCTCGAATCAACAACAATCAATCTTATAGCTGCAATTGCAGCTGCTAGAGCTAAGAAGCTGAATCCCACAACATTCAACCAGTGCCAGGCTTTCTGAGGCACCGAAAGCTTGTTCTTCTTCGCCTTTAAATACATATGATTTGCGAGAACAAATGTGAGGGGGAATGTGCTCAATGCTCCAGTTAGGCTCATGAAATCTCCAAGAAAAGGAAGCAGAGCTGCTACAAAAGTGTTCACTGTGAGGTATCCTCCTCTTACTACGACTCTGAACAATATGTTTTGCAAGGAGAAAGCACTCCCTTTTCCTCGCCCATATTCAGTGTCCAGGTACTCATACATTGGACTAGCAAATATCTGGAAGATAAATAAACAAATGTCAGGATATCTATAACTATAATGATCCATAATCAAAACTAAACTCGAAGAAGGTTAAGTAGGAGAGATTACATGCAAAGCAATGACTGTCTGTAAAAAGGCTGCAGCATTTGCCATTGTCTTCACCCAAATTGGGCCATTCACGCTATTGAGAAGATACGTTGATGTCGAGGATCCATAAGCCCAATACCCTGCAAAAGTAACAGCATACAGTGGCAGTCCACCAACTGTGAACTGAAACCAAAGAGCTTTGTCCATGTTCTTGATAACGGGAGGCTTTACTGTTGCCTGTAATAAGAAGAGAGGAATTGTACAATATATTTATTGTTCAGTTTTGTTTCATGTTTAACTGGTGTCATGTCCAACATGATTTCAAAACTAATAAATCGAGTGATTATTAACCTTTATCCTTTGCTGATAATAAAACTGATAGCAATTGAATAAAAAGGCCAGTTCTGTATGACAAATGGTAACGCGATAATTACTTGATAATTATTGAGGGCATTTTTTTTCAAGTAAAAAGGAAAATGCCGATTTAGCCAGGATTCATCGACTTCTCAACTACATTCATCTCAAAACAACTTCCACCAGAAAATAATTGTGAAGCATAAGTCATAGACCCACACTAATCATTCTATAAAACAAAACCCAGAGTCAAAAAGAATTTCAAGTGGAGAGGATGAAGGCATATCACATTCATTTGTCAGATAGAAATCAAGTGGAAAGGATAAAGACAGATCACATTCATTTGCCAGAGAGAAAAAAGTTTGTTGTCAGTTGGGTCTACAAGTGTGGCTCTTGTTTGGAGTGATCTTCCTTAAATCAAAAAATTAAAATTTCACAAGCATATCATCTGCAATCTTCTCTAACTGTATATTGCAAACACGAGTTACAGAAGGGTGATGTGATCAAAATTGAAATTTAAAACTGCAAATTGCAAAATTATTGTGACTTTGGAAAGTGGTTTGTGCAGCCTACCTGTATCTCAGGCAGCATTCCTGTATTGTAAGCAAAAACGAGACTTGCCACAGCACCAACGGTACTAAAGATCTTACTTGTATGTGATCCTGGAATGCTGTAATCCCTAGCAGGAGAACTTATTCCTGTATCGATAGATTATGACAAAAAATGCAGTATCAGTTCTCTCTGGTTAGTTTCTGGAATAATTCAAAGAAGAATGTGAGTTTGAATGAGTGTACCATCCTTCATAGACAGCACAAATCCTGTAAGAATATACACGAGACTAAAGAATGTTGAGAACCCCAACCAAATCCTCAGAGCTGATAAGTGAGGTATTCCAAAAGCAAACAGACCACATACAAGCCCAGCAATTACAATACAGTAGGGAAGCTTCAATGCACCATCCTCCCTGTAAAGGACGTATATGGCCTGCACAAAAAAGGAAAATAAATTAGTAAGAACTGACGAGGGTAATGTGCTTTTTCCAAATATTTGCGGTCCTATGATGCGTGTTAAAAGGTTCCTTCCACTGCAGCAAAACTTCAAAGTCGTGATGAGGGTTGAGTTGTAATTTTATATTCTATCATGCTGGTTATTTTCCATTAATCTCTATATGGTTTCAAACACTCTCTCTCTCTCTCTCTCTCTCTAGGATGGAGTATACAGTTGGAGATTAAGAACCCCGATGCATAGGGTCAAACCAATACCTTTTTGGTCATTTGAAATGGTAAATGTACAACTTCAAGCATATACGAGGTGGTAGTGATTTGTACACTAGCATTCACAGTTCAAGTTTCAATTTTTTCCCCTTCATATACTACAATCAGAACTTACCAAGATAAACGAGCATATAATTCTAACAAATGAAGCTGAGACCATCACCCATTTACAACTGGAAAAAGAATGAATAATTTTACCAAAAATCACGAGCTGAACAAATAGAAATACTCACACCTTTAATGCTTGTCCAGCCAAAATAATATATCCAGTGTTGATCATGAATAAATTAACATATTGCATTGTCCATGTTAAATAGTACATTTTTCTGCCTGCAGTGGTGGAAACAAAGGGAAGAATGTATAAGCACAAGGCAGTTATAGAGATCTTTTAGATAGCACTTAAACCGAATATATGTACTACATGAAAACTGTGACGCATGAACTATGAGGAAATTTTAGACCCTAGACTAGAAAAAATGGCATGCTAAATCTCCATTTCGATTTACATGTAAAATTGACTTGATTTCAATTTAGATTAGTTTGTTTAAGATTCTAATCCTTCTTCTTAGCACCTCCTACTGTACTTCACTCTATTCTCGCAATTCTATATCCAGTACCACTACTTAATAAATTTTCAGGGAATCTTGTCCCAGTTTCTCAAAAAGAAAAATACATGAAAAATTTTGTAAAAAAGAAGTAAATGCAATACCATAGATGTGGCCAGCAAGATCTCTGTATCGGATATGTCGTTTACCGCCAATCTCATGAAGATGGGAAACGAGGGTGTTGGCGTATAAAGAAACTGCAGCTGCTAGAATCAAGCCAACAACACCACCCACCCATCCTAGAGGAACCATGACTGATCCAGAATATCCCAAGACATATGCGCTGTTTATTCCGGTTATGAGCACAAATCCAACTTGATACCAAGGATCTGATCAACAAATACATAATAAAAAATCTGAAACACTTGATTTTCGTTTAGCACTCTTATTCGTTTCCACAAGTATAATAATTACACTAAAAGTTTTTTTTCCCCCTTGAATTTACGGCGATCTCTATTTCAGCATCTTGTCAGCTGTCATTGAGTTCGTCTTGCATTACAGTATAATATAACATGTCAAATTTTGCGGGACAGAATTATATGTTGATTGCGAAAACAGTGTACATATTGCTCATCTAAGAGAGTAATGATTCGCATGCTGAAGGGACAAAGACCTGTTCAAAATTTTCATGCATTGCACCAAGATCAATTGCTGAAATTTATCGATTTTTCCTCTTTGCCGTCTTCTTTTCTATTGGTTGACGGCAAAATTAAATAAATTAGGACTCATATAATTCAACATCCAATAACATTGGTTATGCTTCAAAAACAAGGCTCTCATTTCTCCCCTTTTTTATTTGAATTCTCTCATGCTTTTTTTTAGAAAAAGAAAAAAAAAAAAAGAAACAGAGAAAAGAGAGATACCGTGACTTATTTGATGAGCGGTCTCATCGGACGCTTCAATCCCGAGCTTCTTCTCGCCGTCGACGTCCATCGTGGCCATTGTATCCGCTCCTCCGCCGCTCCCTAGAAACCAACGGTGACGGGATCCAACTGGCTCTCGATTGTCTCAACTATAAATAGCAATCACACCAACTGGCGCGCGCACAAATGGGTTCCTACCCGAAATAAATATGCGGAATAAAGTATACGTATTTGTATTAAATGCGAAAGATTCCTAAAAAAAAGAAAGGTCCACATCCGTCGAAGCGATAAAGATTTCGAAAAAAAGGGGAAAAAATCGTAATTTTAGATAAATATTTACGTTTAGAGGAAATCGCGGGGGAAGTTAGAGAAACGGGGAAACGAGGTTCGAACCGAGTTAATTTTTATCTAAACCCAAAGTTTTATCCTAATTTATTTCTAAACTCATCCACTTTCAAAATCATTCTCAGACACAAAAACTACAATGATATTTTTTAACCAAATTTCTTTATGTCATCTTTCATGTTTTGCTTCGTCTTGTCCAATTTGGTATGTTTACATTTTATGCTGGAACGAAAAGGAGACTGGAGCTTTTACTTTGAAGCGCCATCCTTTTTCTAAAAATTTACCATATTCTAATGTATGTTGTTGTACGTATTTTAGTGTAAGTTGCTATATTTTTAAAATGTCATATACAAAACTAATGAAGATGCATAAACCGGTTTTTTAAATAATTCTATGACACTTTTAAGTTTAAGTGGTATGGAGGTGGGTGGATTTAAACTAAATCTGCGTAAAACATTGAGTTTATAAATAAATAAATAAATAAAAATCCTTGAGTTAAGTGAAGTGGAGGCTTTTAAATATTTGTGGGCATAATTGCAAAGTTGGTGTTAAAAGATAGAGCTAATGGAAAGGAAAAGTTGTGCTTGTGCTCTATTATTTGGTCGGTAATAGTCTAGCGTCTTTTGAAAAGAGTTTTGACTAGGTCACTAGCTAAAGCTATGAAGGATATTTAATTGAGTGTCTTTATGGGTGATAGTACTTCTAGTGGTTTACGTTGCGTGGATACAAATTCTCAAAATTCTATGGAGAGAATATTAAGTCATTTTCGGGTCTTTCGTCTTAAAAGACTCTGCCTTTTCTAAAAAAGAAAGATGAAGAGATATTTTCCCGCGTGAAACTTGATTCTAGAGATAGAACATAAACGTGTACGTGTGTTCTTTGCTGTGTTGGATTTTGGAATAAAGGTAATGATTTTGGAAATAGAGCTTGCATCATTTGCATGGTCATTGATAGAATGAGAACTCCTATTCTGTGGGAAAATATAGGAAATGAAAAGGATGTAATGTTGTATTTCAGTACGGGATAATGTCCTCGGATTAATAGTCCGTGTATTTTTATATTTAATGTAGATAAGTTGAGATGTTTGCATTACATTACTTGTGCTGAGTACGCTTAATTTATATACAAGCTCTTGCATTGTTGCATGTCTGAATATGTATCCGAGTATTTGAATACCTTCGTGTATATCAAACAACTTACTGCTTTGTATTTATAACCGATACGATAATACACACACACACACACACACACACACACACACACACACATATATATATATATATATATATATATATATATATATATATTCACGAAATAAAAATATGGTACCTGTTTTGTATCGAATCTCTTGATATCCCCAGGCCCAATAGTTAACTTATTAATTTGGGCCTTGAGCCTCTTCACGCATTATTGACAGAGCAGAGATCGGAATAAAACCTTCAGTATAAACTTGCTTTCTCTAACTCCGGCCCAAATTCACTGAGATCCAAAACAATCCTACTGTGATTGGGCCGTTTTGTTAGCCACTAATACGTTTCCCTTATCTTATTATTTTTCTTCTTCTTCTTCTTTTTTTTTTTTTTTTTTTTTGGGAAGAGACTTTATTTCTCAAATGAAATTATCATATATCTCTGATTCATGCACTGTCTTTTCTCTTCCTCTGATTCATGCACTATCAATTGTAAATCCAGAACTCTATAATGCTACTGGCTTAATTCCCTTATGCAGTTCGATATCATTTTAAATTCCTCATTGCAATTAAGGTTATGTATCGATCCATTTAACCTAATATTTTCAACTTTTAGTTCCTTTCCTTTTTCATGCAACCCCTCGTTCTATATGTTAACAACAATTTATTTTTACGCATATTATAGGTAAATTTCATCATGAAAACTCATTGTGTAACTATCTACCAGTTGTCCTCCTTCATTTCTTTTTATATTGTAGTCAAAGATAAGAGTTCAGAGATGAGAATATAGTCTAAAGAGTCCTTAAGTTTTACTCCCTATTTCTAAGAAGCCCCTAAGATTCTAGTTTTTGACAAAGAAGCCTCTAAAGTTAACCCATCTTTTCTAAGAAACTATCAACTTTCCTTTATTGTCAATGAAACCCCTAAGCCTTATCCTTTCACTCTAAAATGCCTCTAAAATTTACTCTTCTCTTCTATAATGTCCTCAAATCTTATTGTTAACTTGGAGGTTTTGTTGTCAAGAAAAGAAAGTTGGGGGGCTTCTTAGAATAAAGGAGTGAAGCTTAGGGACAGGTTTGTCAAAAGTAAAAAATTAGGGGCTTTCTTAGCAAAGATGACTAAAACTTATGGGCTTCTTTGTCAAAAATAGAAACTTAGGTGCTTATTAAAAAAGAATAGTAAAACTTATGGGTTTTTTAGACTATATGCTCTAGCAGAGGTAGTAATTATTTGAGGAGAAGGCATCAAACACGATCACTTCAATTTTCTTCCTCGTTAAAATTCTTTGATCAAGAATTTTAGATTAAAAAGCGCCTACTAGCTTTGCTCTGTCACGGACACCCGATAAAACTACCAGTTAAAAGTAACAAATTTTTGTGTGATGTCATTAATGGCTTAGAGTTATGATTGTCTCCTTTTTACCATCCAGTAAAATGATGTGGCTTTTGGAAAAAATTATCGTGTTTAGGCTTAAACAAGCGAAAATTAAGGCAAATATTTATATCTATAATTGCTCTCAATCTACTTGCGTCTATATAAAACGAGTTGTCTAAAATGAGTCTGCATGATCTCTTTAATGATTTAACATAAAGCAATTTAGTAATTTTAGAATCCCGGCGAACTTCATGATCGTCCATGTCTACAGTAGCCATGAACATCCACGTAAACGTGACACCGTCTATCTTCTAAACGAGGTGATAAAACATCTCGATGATTTTATGGATATCCATGTTCATGAAAATAGCAAAAAGTTTTCGTCTGCCCTATTGTTAAGAGTTCGACATGCAAACAAAGAACTGAAAACCTAATATCCTACCTGCTATAATGGATTTAGGGTGGGTTTGAATAGAGAAGAGGGTAGGGGTACAAAAAAAAAAGTGTATTAAAGACTAGTTCATTAAATCAATTGCTTCAAAAACATAAAGGAGAAAAGAAAAATGAATTATAAAGATTATCATACAATCTAATATATACTTTTTAAGAAATTGGTTTAGAACTCAAACCCATGGGCCTTCAATTGGTTCTAAAGGCGTTAGGGTTACAAACTTACCATATTATCCTCACTCTCCTCGGTGGCACAGTCATCTAGATAAAACCCCAGCCGCACTGTTCCTCTGTCAGACTCTCACTTTTGTTCTTTCTCGTGTCTATCGACGCCGCTCTCTCTCCTCTTACTCTCTCTCTCTCTTCATTCCAACCCGAGATCAGAGCTAGGGTTCAAGCTCAGAGCGATCTTTGCAGGTAAGCATTTCTATCTCCGATTCAGTTCAATCAGGCTCTCGATCGGGCCTCCATTGATGCTGTCCATGTTTTCACAACCTATT
The DNA here is from genome assembly GCA_012295165.1 of Asparagus setaceus. Taxonomy (NCBI): domain Eukaryota; kingdom Viridiplantae; phylum Streptophyta; class Magnoliopsida; order Asparagales; family Asparagaceae; genus Asparagus; species Asparagus setaceus. The sequence goes on from CM022707.1 coordinate 15,878,273, forward strand.
TTTTTGCCGTTTATTTCTAATTTTTGTTGATTTAATCTTGTTTGTGTCCGATCTTAGAAGCGATCTCAATTGCGTGGTGTTTTTGGGTTTCGACATCGTAAGCGTGTCTTCCAGAGCTAAGCTGAGGTAATTGGAAGGATGTAAAACCCTTGGAACCTGTTTTTGATAGTGTTTACATCTTGGATTTGTCGATGCATGTACTTGAATCTTTGATTTTTTGTAGATTAGTTGATTATTTGCTTAGCTTATTTCCTTTTATGCGTTCGGCCTGATTACTAGAATTTCTTAGAACGTGTTTCTGTCTTAATTTTGTTGGAATATTTGTTTTTAGTTGCTGCTTGATTATCTTCATACTTTATAAATTACAATGCTCTTCATTTATGTGGAAGCTTTTTCATTATCTTGCATGCTTTGAAATCTCGATTGTAGCTTTAATTGGTGCACAGAGTATCAATGCACACATCTCTATCCCTGATTTAGTTCAATCAGGCTTTCAAGCGTACTGCTCTTGAGTCTTGATAGTGATTTATGTTATTAGAAAGTTTTTTTTTAAACCATTTCTTTCTATTTACTTTTTGTTGATTTTATGTTGTTAGTGTCCGATCGTGGAAACAAACACAATTGTGTGGTGTTTTAGGGTTTTGACCTCGTTACAATGTCTGCTATGGCTAAATGAGCTATAAGAAGAATCTAAAACCCTGGACCTGTTTGTAAAACTCTCTACTCCTTAGCTTCGTGGATGCATATATAAGGAATCTTTAGTATATTTTCATATTAGTTGATTATCTGCTTAGTTTTCCCCCCTTTTGTACGTTCGGGTTGAATTTTCAGTTCATGGCTTATAGCTAGAATTAATTATAAATTTTTTCTTACTTTTGTTAGAGTGTTGTGTCTATCGTTGCTGGATTATCTTCATACTTTACGATGGATTTCATTTATATGGACGTGCCTCCTTTTTTTTTTTGTTGTTGCATGCTTTAAAATCTCAATCGTAGCTTTAATTGGCATTAAAGCACAGTTATCATAGTATTCACTGGCATTAAATCACAGTATCAAGGTAAACTACTAGCAGTATCAAGGTAAACCACTGGCATATCCCCTATATAGACCAATCAGGCTCTCGATCCAACTGCTCTTGTTGGCGATTTATTTTATTTGAATGTTCTTTTCTGTTTATTTATATGAATTTAGTTGATTTTATCTCGTAAGTGTTTGATCGTGGAAGCAGTCTCGTATATGTGGTGTTTACCGTGTTTTAGGGTTTTGGCAGTGTCTTCTCGGATCATTTGAATTATAGGAATCTATAACCCTAGATCTCTTTGTAATACTGTGTACGCCTTTGATTTGTGGATGCATGTTATGGATTGTCCATTGATGGTTAGGTTAGTTGATTATTTCCTGAGCTTATTCCTTTTATATGTTCTAGTTGATTACTAGAATTTGATAGAATATTTTTCTGTCCTAGTTTTGCTAGAATATTGTTTTTATTGTTGCCTGATTATCTTCATACGTATAACACTCTTCATTTATAGAGAAATGGCTTCTTTTTGCATGCTTTAAAATATTAATTGTAGCTTTAATTGGTATGAAATTGTAGAAGTCGTAATTCACTGGCATGAAATCATAGTAGTGCACATTTGCTTGTTGATTTTCTACATTCTAATTGATTTTTCAGTTAGTGGCCGATTATTGAAATAGCTAGAATACTTTTTCTTGCTTATTTTTGCTAAAATATTGGGTTTTTATTGTTGGATGATTATCATATATTCTCTCATGCTGCTTCTGTACATGGACATGCTTTCTAATTTTGTTGTATGCTTTAAAATATCAATTATATTGTTAATTGGCATTTAAAGCTGAGCAACCATACTGATATTGATTGAAAGTATTGTCTTCTAAGGTGGCGTAAGCTGAGTTGGAGCCCTAAACAGCATGGGTTATGATAATGACTGCGTAGTGAATATCCATTCTCTCCCGGGTGAATATTTCTGTGCTGTATGCAGTATGCTCATTATTCCAAACGAGGCTTTACAAGCACAATGCACACATTTGTACTGTAAACGGTGCCTAGCTTATCTTGTAGCCACTACTACTGCCTGTCCTTATGATGGCTATACTGTGACTGAAGCGAGCTCTAAGGTTTATTCTTCTTTCGTTTTTCTTTTATCTTTTACATGAGTCTGAATTTTACTTAAGTTTCTTAACATCAAAACTGCAGCCTCTGGTAGAATCTAGCAAAGAACTTGTAGAGGCCCTTGGCAAAGTAGCTGTACACTGTCTTTATCGTAGGACCAACTGTCAGTGGCAAGGAACATTGGCTGAAAGCATGGTCCACTGTGCTGAATGTAACTTTGGTAACTCTCTTTTCTTGTGCAATCGATGCGGAAATCAGATTATGCATTGGCAAGTTCAGGAGCATGCGCAAATATGCCTTGTAAGTTAAAAAATGAATCTTTGTAATTTTTATTTAGGGATTTGTATTCTCTCTGCTATCAAGTAGAGGAGAGACCACTGTTTTTAATTTACACAGTTTATTATTTTGTTTGAGGGTTATGATATATCTTCAGTGAAAAGCGGCGATGAACACATTGCACAGGGGATATGTTAACTATTAAATTCAGAGTGAATCAGTACCGTCTATTATTTTGTTTGACGGTTGTGATTAAAATTAGTGTCCTCTCCAGTACATTCTGGTAGTGTAGGATCCAAATTCTTTATTTTGATGGATTTGGTCTTTACTCGATAATAATTATGCTATTGTCTGACTGCAGGGTGTTTTTGGTCATGCACAAGTTGTTGAAAAGTCTCAGGCTCAAGATGCCACGGTTGCAATGGCTACATCAGCTGGTGCGACAGCTGTTGTATCAACAGCTGCTGCTCCAACTCCTGCTCCTCCTGCATCAACAGCAGCCATAAGTGCTGCTTTCAGCCAGGCACAGGTCCAAGGCAATGCTGTTGTCCATCCACAAGCTCTCACCTCAGAGCAATGGTACCAGCAGCAGTACCAACAGTACTACCAGCAATGCCCTGGATATGATCCTTATCAGCAACAGTACCAACAATATGCTTGGTATCAGCACCAAGTTCATGAACAGTACATGCAATGTCAAGTTCAGGCTATAGCTCCTCAGCATGTAATTGCACATCAGCAGCAGCCCCAACCCCAACCCCAACCTCAAGTACAACCTAGCCAGCCCCAAGTTTCTGCACAGGTCCGGTCTCAACTGCAATTGCAACTGCAACAAGATCCTCCTCAGCCTCAGCCTCATCTACAAAAACATCCCCATTCCAAACCCCAATCCCAACCTCGGCCACATGTACCTGCTCAAGTTCCGCAAATGCAACCCTTAGCACCTCCTCATCAACCCCATCAAATGCCACATCCTCAGGTCTACCGCCATTATCAGCCACAACATCCAACCCAAAACCACCTACCCCTGCAATCCCAACTTCAATCCCAACACCCTCCTATGCATATGCAGCCTCAACCACAGCCCCATCCACATCCTCAGATGCAACCTCCACTACCTCTAGTTCATTCGTATCAGTCTAACCCACAACCTATTCCCGGTGCCCCACAGCAGCGTCCTATGCTTATACACTCTCAGCAGCAGGGCGTGTTTACCCAACACCCTCCTATTCATATGCATCCTCAACCACAGCCACACCCCCGTCCTCAGATGCAACCTCCGCAACCTTCCGCTCATTCGCACCAGTCTTACCCACAACCGGTCCCCAGTGCCTGGCGGCAGCATCCTCAGCAGCAGGGCATGTCTACCCAGCACTCTCAATCTCAGGGTCACTTACCACCCCATCAACATCTGCAGGGGCATCCTCTCAAGTCTCAAACGACGATGCCTTCCCAACAACAGCCAGCAAGGCCACTTCCTTATGGTCCTGGAAATCTTCATCCTACGCAGCAGCAAATTCAGCAACCGGCTCAACCTGGCCAATTCCAACAACAAGCACAAAGTCCTTTGCATCCAGGTCAGGTGCTACGGCAGGGATCAGTCCATCAGCATCAACACCACCCACATAAACAATCTTATATGCAGCAGCCTGCTCCTGGGCATCCTCATCCGCAGCTGAATTATCCTCCAGGTCATGTTTTGCCACCTCATCAAGCTCAGGCTACAAACCAGCAATTACGTAATCAGAGTTATATGGGAAGGGCTAACTGCAACGTTCCAGCTTCTTCTGAGCTGCCGTCTGGACCCATACAACAGACTCTGGCATCACATTCTGAGAGTCGAGCTGGTGTATTACCGGCATCACCTGCTAATCCACAACAACGGGCTTCTACTCTTAAAAGAATTGGACAAATGCCACCTTTGAATGATGGTTTTCTTGTGAAAATTGCTGAGGGGACTAAAGAGGGAGAACAAATCTTGGAGAATGCATCTGATTCTATTTCCGAGCTCAAGGATGGTGAAGCAGCTAGAGATGCTAAGGAGAAAGAGAGCCACACTGGAAATGAGAACAAAAATGGTTCAAAATTGCACGCGAAGTATGTGAATGCGGATGGATCAATGGTTAAGATCCCACATGAGGTAACGGAGGGTTCTCATGTGGTCAACGTTCATGATGGAAAAAAGAAAGTTGAAGGCCAGGAAGGCAAATTTGGCGACAAATCCTATGAGCAGTTCAAAGGAGAGGATACTCATCTTGTATCCAAATTACACACTCAACCAGGCCCTGACATGTCTGTGAAGCGGGAGCGTCCACGATCTTCTGAGAGGACTAACCGCAGTTTTGTCTCTGACGGTCATAGCGCTGAAAATGTTAGAAATATGCATCCTCCTGAGCAGTACCGGGGCTCAGATCGACGTCAGGCAATGCCGTCCAAGGCGCCAAAACAAATTTCATATGAACATCCTCACATGCCAGGTTCAGGCATGATATCTGAAAAGCTTCCTGCATCTGATAGGATGCTTCCACAGCCAATGCACCAGTCTAGCCAAGAAAGAAGGTCCCTAGAGCCTCCCACCCATCAGATGGCTGTTTCCCAGGAGCCTTCTTGGCTACCTCCACCACCAGGAGGGGTTCTGAGTCGTCATGGTTTCCCTCTGAAAGATTTCGAGCAAAGGGGTGTGGCCCAAAATCATCTGTCCCCACCTCATGACCTTGGAGAGCCTTCAATACGACCATCTATGAGTGGCCCACTTCAAGGAGCAGTGGACCCACCTAGCAGGATGATGGGAGGGCCTCTATTTAATCCTGGAGGTAAGTTAGGCAAATCGGCTGCTTTTAATGCTTTGGAAGCTGATGCACATGTTGTTAGAAGGCCAAGAGGTTATGATGACATGCCACTTGAGCCTCACAGGTGTCTATGCAGTGAGCATGCCAACTATGGGCAGTCAATGGCACATGGGATTACAAGCAATGTGCCTTTTGGTGGAATGCATGATCCAATGTTTGATTATGATCTGTCAGAAGATAGGTTTAGGCCTTCACCAGAAGAAAGGTTGAAACCTTTTCCTCAAAAAGAATTTAAACCAGCTCATGATGAATGCGTTAGGGCCTCTGAACATGTAGTTAACAAGAGAGAGTTTGAAGATCAGAAGCAAGTTCCTCGGTCAGCTCATCTGGATGGTGAAGGTCCAGTTAGGTTTGATGGTAATTTGGTGTCAAGGCCCCTTGATAGGATGAGACGACAGCCTAGAGGTGCTAATACATTTACTTCAAGACCACCATCATATGAATTGAATGCTGCATTTCCGCCAAGGTCCGGTGGTTCAGATGTTTACCTGGATATTGGTGATGGTGGTAGATCTGTATCCTCACGTAAACATCAACAAAGAAGATATGATAATACCTTTGCTCATCGTGATCGTCTCAGTCAAGTTCCTGAATTTAGTCGTCATCGAGCTGATGGTTTGCTACCTTCAAGAAGCCCGGGTACTAATTCTACTTTTGCTAATGTTAGGCTTTGGTGCAACTTATGCATGTAGAGTGTGTTTGCAAGTGGTCAAAGTGGCTTATAAGCCATATAAGCCACTTTGACATGTTTGGAAAGTAACTTATTTTGGATTATAAGCCACAAAAAAAGCTATTGTACCCTAGCTTATTTTTTGGTGGCTTATAAGCCACAAGGGTTGACCGAGTTAAAGACCAATACACACCTCATCATTTCAAAAAATTTCAAGATCTATTTGTCTTTCTCCAACCTCATTAAATGTTTTCTGGTCATTTTGATAACAATGATGACTTATAAGCCTCCCATTTGCCAAACACTCTACTATTAAAAATGGATCATAATCTCCTAAATTTACCAAACTCTTTGGCTTATAATTCACTGGCTTATAATTCATTTGTGGATTATAAGCCAGTTGGATTATAATCCAAAGTTGCCAAAGATGCTCGTATTTCTGGCGAACAATTTAAAGATTTAAATCTTTCACTAATTGGGACAGGTTATTTTAGTGGAGAAACTTTAGATGGCCAGCCTAACCAATTGAGGCGGGGTCTGGATAACCTCAGACCTGACAGTTTCTCACGTGATATGCCCAGCGATGAAGTTGGCTCACAGAAAATGCCTAGCTTCTTTAGGAGTGGTGGGTTTCACTGCCCTCTTGATATCAGTGAAGCAAGTGAATCTGGAAACTTGCATCCTCCTCTGTGTATTGGTGATCCAGGCAGTGAACGTTTTATTTCAGTAAGTCATTTTCATTTATCTTTGTGACATACATGAATGATTACATATCCAGCCACCTATTCTTAGACTTTGTGGCATACAACCTGTTGCTTATTTTGGTCCTAGTATTTCTCATTTCCTTCAACGTTCATCCGCCTATATGATAACTATTGAATGTGCTTTGGTACTTATCATGCTACTGTATAGGCTTCTCGTGAAGATGATATTGACAGCTTTGAGCAATCAAGAAAGAGGAAGGCTGTTAGCACCATACGGTGTCTGATTTGCAGGATTGACTGTGAGAATGAAGAGGCTTTGGAACTGCATTGTCAGAGCAGGGAGCATCAGAAATTGAGTATGGAGATGGTTCTGAGAATTCAGGGAGGCAATGTCGAGAAGCATAGGTCAGACATATTTTCCCATTTCTTCAGTTTAATGTGTTTCCTCTTCCAAAATTGGAATGCAAATTCCAACTTTGATCCCCTTGCAATTGTCCCAATCTTTTCTCTTTTAAACAGGTACCCTGAGAATGCTACTTCATTTGATGATGGCAACAAATCAAGGAAGGGAAGCTTTAAGAAACGTGCTATCAGAAAGTGAAGAAAAATGTGGATCGGCAGCAAACTCATGGTATCATTCTGAAATCACATCATCAAGACTTACTTTGATATGATTTCTATACTCTGTATATCATTTGTTTGATATCTCTCATCTAGTATATTTCTCATAGCCAGCTGTCATGGGTAGTTCATGTATCTTTTTTTTGCCCCTTGCAGGTTACTTTGGGACCTGTCCTTTTGAAAACTCGATGGTTTTTTCACAAGCTAAAAAGTTTCCTCGTGGTACTCTCTTGTGTTATGCTGACATTGAGCTGCATGTATCATTGAAATTTTCTTTTCTCTGGTTGGCTCTTCAGATGTGCAGCTGCTTATGCTGTAGTAGGTCTTCAGATATTGTGGTTTTTTATTGTTGAATTTGGAATATTTAACAGTTGCATATTTCTTGTTATGTCTTTGTTTTATCTATGCCGTAGTGGAAGTTTAATGTTTTACATATCATATGATTTTAACTTAACGGAGCACACTGCATACTCTCAATTCTTTCCTCCCCGGAAACAAGTGCTACTCCTTTTCTCCCTTTTTGACAGAAGGACCCAGGGAGTCCATATTATATCTACTGCAGAAAATCCTTTTAATTTTTCCTCATAGAGTTTATTCATTTCTTACCTCTTTTAGAAGGACAACGATAACAATATCATCAAATAGTAATGAGGCACCTCTTTGGATTTCTAACTATTCCAGCTAGTTTCTCTAAAATTTAAAATATTCAAACGGTCAAATACTTCACCGAATAATTGTACAGAACTGACAATGGGTCTAATGGTTTAGCAATAAAGATTAAATTTACCCTTCTGAAATAGCTGATTGATCTCATATTGTTTTCATTTATGCAGATTTATTATTTAATATTTCAAAATTCATAGTTTATTTTTATTTTTCATTAAGTTTGTGTTGTGAATTACTCTGTTTTGTCGAACTTTTAAAATGTCCCTAGGATCTTGAATTTGATTTTTGCTTCTATGACTCCTCTGGGTGATAGCTTAAGCTTGTTGTCTGAGCTTGGCCAGTCACGCCATCTGTCATGTTCACTTATCTACTGGGATTCTACCTGCCAATGTCCAAAAGTCCCTAGGATCTTGAATTTGATTCACCCTTATATGACTCCTCTGGGGAATAGCTTGGCCAGTCATAATTTTTATCATGATTTTTATCACATTCACTTAGCTCATGGGATATACCTGCCAATGCCCAAAGGTTCCTTTTATCCTTTTCCCTTAATTGTTTCTGTCATGCTCCGACTCATTTTTGATTAATCCACAAATTTTGAATTTCTAGATCAGTTTCAATGATTTGCACTGATGCAAACATGTGAATTAAATCTGTGTGCCCCTTGACTGCTTTAAAAGATGATTATGTCTAGAAGGTTGTTGAGGATGCTTGACACTTGTTCTTACAAGCCTACCTTTTCTAATCTCTTATTTTCCACAATTATTAATCTTTCCTACGTCCTATAGATATTTTATAAGGTCTGACATATTTATCTCCTATAGGAAAAAATGAGAAATTTTGTTTGGCATTCGGCATTTGTATTGATGAGATGAGTTCACAAAACTCTTCTTTTGTCGACCAATGTAATTTGATTTCAGAATATGTTCATCGTCGTACATAATTATGTAAACCAGTATATAATGTACTGTAATATAATATAAATAATATAATACAGTAAAATAATATAATACAATATAATACAATGCGATGAAACAAAATATTTGAAGACCAAAAAATCATAGTAAAAGCCTCACCAGTAACTTTTGATTATTGGGTTGTTTACATGAATAATCTTCCTGTATCCAGCTTGTGCCAGTTTCCCAACAGAAGAAATTATTCCCTTTTCTTGGTTTCTGAAACTTCTTTCTTTGATCCATATACTTGTGCCTTCTCCTAAAGCATATTTATTACACATGGTTTTGGTTATGATCTATGACCTTATTCTCAAGGTAATTCCACTTGGGCATCTGTAAACAAAGTTCAGATGTCCATGCCCCTCTAACAAACATTTGTTAAAGCTCTTCTTCAATTGTTTCCTTGTAGTTGTTGCTGTCTCTTTGGATGACACTTGATTTGTACTAAGATTCACTATGTTGTATAGAATCATAGTTATGTTAGCTTGCTGCTGAGTTTATCTGTATCCAATGTTCACAATCAAGTTTATTCATGGTAGCATATGATACATTGGATCTGAAACAGGAGTATTTCTATAAAATGTGAAATATTCATCAAATTTATTTTTCCATCTAAACAGCTCCGTTGACCTTAAAACCATGAAAGATAACATGATGACACCAAAATGTTTACAAGAGGATAATTAATCAGTCGCACTCAACCGAGGCAAATGCAACAAAAACTCTATTTGACCAAGAAAAACGACATGAAGGCAAGTACTAGCATCATGCATCATGGAAACTATAGAAAGCAATAGCTCTAAAAAAAATTATGGATCTAGGACAAAGTTTTGTCATTTGCCAAATCACAAACAGATATCTAAACTAAACAACATCCCAACATATACAGATATGCTTACAAGCTGTACCATGAAAACAAGTTTCTTGACTTTTGATGAAGATTTTCAGTTATACGTATTTTTGCTTGTGGGGTGGAATATTTGCAGTGAGCACTATATATGCACAACTGATTTAGAAATAGAAATGCATAAGTTGGCACGGAAAATAAGGATAGATGAGGGAATGGACCATAAAGAAGGAGAAGGAAAAGGCATTTCATATTTGTATGTAGATCAAATCATGGTTCCATACCATGTAGGCTCTTTTCTGTTTTAAAGGAAATTCCAATAATTATTTAGTCCTTATGTGAACTGTACCCAGTTACGTTATTGGATAGATAAAGAATTGCCATGGCAGGGGCAGTCCACACGAAAGGTTTTATTGTTACATACGAATGGTTCTCCGTCTTTCCTTGGGTTACATGCAATAGGTTATCTAGCAGCCATTATCCCAAACTTTTTGAAGGGACTACATCTAAAGTCTATATCCCTAACCTGCTTCTCCTTTAAGCTTTCTAAAGGGAAGCCACCTAGCTATCATATCGTTCTTTCCCATCCTTTTGATTTCTCGTCAAGCATGCAAAAACAAGCTTGTGATTGCTGCCGCTAAAACCTTGCTAGGTCAAGACTTTGTCTGTAGCTAGATTTCTAATATCAGTTATTTCTTCAAAGTCATCCTATTGTGGTTGAAATATGCAATTTTGGAGGATCTTCGTTACTAGAGAAGACAACAGGAATTAGTGAGCTTTTGAGTAATGAGTTTTGTGGATTCTAAACCAATGAAGTTTTAAAATATCTTAGCTAAATTACTAATTTATGTTCTCTATGAATTTTCATTTTATTCTATTTTATTTTGAAGATTCGTGAGGTTAGAGTAGGCAGGTTGATCTGGTCTTTTACTTAATTTGCCTAGGTGTAAGAATCCTTTGTTTGACTGTAAAAGAATATACATATTCTTTACATACTTAAAATTTCCAGTTTCAAAGTGGTGCTGCACACAAATTTAATCAGTATCAGATTTGTATCGAAAATGTAGGTTTTGCAGACAGCAAACTCCATAGGGGAATAATGTATATATCTATATATTGCTACACGTGTATAATTTTATGGAGATCCAAATCTTATGAAATATGAACTATAGTTCATGGCGTATTGGTTTTTTTGGATCCACAGATGATGTTCTGCAGAAGGAATTAGTCCTGTCCCACCTTTATACACAAAGCAATAGTGGGAGATGATAAACAGTGACTTATGCTTTATTCACCATTTTGCTACGCAATCTACAGAACGAGACAATTTGACCTGTTTGCTACAGAAGATATTAAGAGGACAAAAATAGTAGTTCAATCACATAGTTTGCATAAAGCAGCAAATGAATTATGCAATTAGAAATAACAGATTACTGGCTTAGGCCACCGTCATTGAACGAGGGACTTCACCTTTACTTTTAGAACTAATTTGAGCTAGAATAGTAGTTAACAGACCTTTACTTTTCTGCAATTTGTTACGTTTGCATCTCAAACATTAATTAGATGCTTTAGCTTTTAGTTGACCGACAAGAACCCGCGTAGAGTCTAGTGGTAACTGAAACAAGTTTTAATTACCAGTCATAATTGGCTTTTGACTTTAAAAGCACTTGTTTTTTCTCCTGATTCTGTTAAACAAGTTTTAATTACCTGTCATAATTGCTGTTTGGCTTTAAAAGCACTTGTTTTTTTTTTGTGATTCTGCTAGTTTCTGAGCACTTATTTGACTGTTATTTTGTCTCATTACAGAATCTTTTGTTCACCTGATTCCGGCATCATTTCTCATAATTATGAAGTCTCTTCCATCATATAGGTATACAATTTAATTTCTCATTTTCTTTTGAATACAACATTGGAACTACCGACATCATTTAATAGCTGAACCTGCAGCGCTTAAGCTGGTCATGATCTAATAATTATGCTTCTTCCTACTTACTGTGTAGTTGAGATTTGAATTTTCTCTTACTCTTTGGGATTACTTGGTAGAGGATGGTACATGTCTTTTACTTGAAGCTTATCTAAGTAGAACTGCAGTTGATTGGATCTCTGCGTGACGTAACATATACATTAGTGTCCCTCACTACTATGGCCAAGCCCTATCCCCACGAACAAATGTTGCTATTCCACATCACACTAATTCAACAATAGCATTGACCAAATTTCTGACTTCTTATCATACTAACATCAACTCTGTAATTCACAGTTCATGCCAGTTTCTAGCAAGTGATACTATTAAATTTAATGGACTCACTAGTTACATGGCTTCTCATCGTACATAAAGTGGCCATATATTGGTACCTACCTCATTTATTTATACTTTTTTTGGGGGGGGAGTTGGCATAACAGACATGTAAAACGAGGTTGATGGTCGGGATTTCATGTGTATTAGATGACATTTTGGAAGGGGACATATAAATAAATGCCCAATGACTATATTTCTATGAGCACCATTATATGTTGCTGAATCCAATTTGTTTCTACCTTCTAACCAAATGTTCAATCAGTGGGGAAATGTGACATGTCATCAAAACTTGTCCTTCAGAACAGTGGGTTACAAGGATGTTTGGGGACAAAAATCAATATGGGGAATACTAGATGTGTACCAGCCAAGTCCTTTCAACCTAAAACAAAACCTGTTTAATAATTGGGCCATTACTAAACCTGAACCTGACCTTATAAATGATTTAGCATTTAGACGTTTCAAAGAGCAATCTAGAATATATACACACATTTGTGCTTTGCCCTTATACCACTGCCTTGGTATCTTAGCTCCTTTGGGCATATATGTTGAAAGAGACAAATTTATTGTTGGAAGTATGTCTTAGACATTTGTCTCTAATATCGTGATGTCATATTAGCCAGTGAGAGACTCTAACCCTTCTCTCTGCAGGATGCTACAGACCTTAACCTCTGATAACGTAAATCAGGAGGAGCATTGTTCCTTCATAAACACCTATTCTCCTAATTCATACTTTGTATGACAAACGTTTAAACTGAAAGCAGTTAATAGAAATTGCAGTGTGATATTGTCCAAGTACTTAAAAAATAACTTCTCTCGTGTCATTTTCAACTTTTACTAGGAATTTTTATTAATGATTCAGTTTGTAGTAAGTATTTTGGCATTTCATAACTCTGATTAATCGCTTGTGCTCAACAGAACTTCTTAGTAGGATGAAAACGAGGATATCTACCTTGATCTGCATGTCCCGTGTTGGGAGCCTATTTTCGACAATGGTGTTTCGAGTATTGGATTTGTGCTCCTATTTGTTGACTATTTTTATTGTTTGATCAAAGTGAAGTATCAAATTAATTGGTGAGTCATATGAACCTTATGGACTTTAGTGCTTCAATACAATGCCACAAATGTGTAGTCACATCATGTTTTGCAATTAACATCACTTTGAGCATGATAATATCTCCCACACATTGATTTGCATGTTGGATTAGGTTCCCAAAACTGGACTAGTTTTTCTTCAGAACCTCTATAGTTGATCACTTCCAATCTAATTTAAGACCTCAAATCTTTGATGTTAAACTATTAATCATTAGTTTCTATCCAAGACACATGTCTAGGGCATGTCAATTTGGCTTTCTTCAGGTTTTTGAGGTAGATTGATGGCAATATACCTTTCACTTTGCATACTCTTGCCGAAGTTAGCTTTGTGTTCTTCAGTCTTTAAGAGGCTAAATTACGGAGACTTCAGTTAACACTGTTAACACTATAAAGTTGGAGAAACAATGAGATTAAACAAAAACTATTAATGATTTCTTTATTAGAAAAAGTTGAATTTCGAAGTTGTTCTCTGGGCCTATTTATAGTCCAGCTAAAATTTATACCCGTTTTTACAAAATTCAATAGTGACATCTTCAAGTTCCAAACATCTTGACAGTGAACAATGGAAATGTTCCTCAACACAGCTGCATGAAACAAAATAATTCCTTTAGCTGATCATGAACTTGAGATAAAACTTTATTGTTTGTATTACCACTCCACATGCTTTTAGGAAAATGTTAATAGGTTTTTTTAGAATATTCCTTGCAATTATTATGGAACTCTGGTTACTGATTAATATAGCTGAACTTAATCAGTATTAGATAAGTTAAGCAAAGCTGGTTTAAAGATCAATCTGGAGCTCACCTTGATGAGTTAGATTAAAAAGGTGAACATGTTTTACTGAGTTGAAGTCAGAGTGGGTTGTTCATGAATAGCTTGCTTGGATGTATGGCTTAACTTGGTGCTACCAAGGACTAACTGTCAAAAATCATTCTTCATGTAAGATTCTGGATTAAGGGCAGAAGACTAAAACATTTACTATTGGATATTGCATTGTTGCATGGTGCGAACCACAGAGATAAACAACAGAAATTCTATATGATTGCAAGGAGACTATAATACACAGTCTCCATATCAAATCTTATCATGTTACACTACTGTCAGACCAGCATTCAGCTCCTTTGGATTTCAACTGAAGCCTGCTTGACTCTTACATGCTCTATGAACCTTGTGATCCGTTATTTTCAATATTTCATAACCGGTAGTGTTCTCTACAGGCATTCTGTGTTCATATGAATTAATGTGAGTAGTATAGTAGTATCACTATCACTGCAAGGGTAGTAGCTTTTGGCGGACGATTTATAGTAGTAGATGTTTATGTAATGCTTGGTAGAAAGCACATTTTGCCTCTAGTCTTATAGCTTTGACAGTTTTCAAAAATATGTTTTGTTTATTCTTTTCCTAGAAATTATTATTTTGAATAGTTCAGGGACATCTAAAGCTCTTGTATGCTGATCATTGATCAATGGTTTCAAAAAGAGTTGTTTTTTATTCATGCCCATTAGGACCCTTGACCCTTGATCATTGTGGTCATTTATACTGCAAATTTTCAACTAGGGGTAAAATTTATTCCTTTTCAGGGATTTCTTTGGAACAGAGGAGCTTCTTCACTTTATCAATATCAGGTTCAGTAGAGTGTTTTCCAAGGACTCAACTCGTTCATCTGGTAATTTATTTTGTTCTGTGACTTTTGAGCAACTCATTTCTGTCAGTTGATATATCAGGTTGGTCTTTCTGTTCTGATGCTGACAACCCTGACTTCTTTTCTGCTAAACTTTGTCAAATTAATTTGGCATAAGAATCCAAATTGTTCAAACCAAAAATTTATCAGTAGTCCAGATCCCTTCAAAAATTCTAGTTCCTATTTGTAAATCTATAGCCTAGTTATAGCTAAATCATGTTTGATAATTTAATGGCATTGCAGCTCATCATCTAAGGAAAATGGCTTCATGCATGAGAGTATGAGACTACCTCAAGACTTTAGCTGTGCCTCCCAAACAATGGCCTGTAAATGAACTATTTTGTCATAATTTTTATCGATATGAACTTATAACATTAGACTGGGTACAAAGGATGATCATTTATCAATTAACGCGTGGAATATATCTATAGTGGTATCAGCGAGATCTGATTGAAAAAACTGTGGCTATTCCGGAAAATAGTAGTTGGACATCTAAGACGATAAGTTATTATGACGTAGAAATGGACATTTGGGTATTGACCTCACATCAATTGTTTATGTTGATACTGGTTTTTTTTATTGAAATATTGCTGAAAGGACTCACAAGGCTTCTGAATTTTTATTCCTCTAAATTGAATAGGGTAAAGATTCATGAAGGTACCCATGGTTGCTCCATGTATTTTGATGCTATATAATGATCTGAAAAAGAATTTTATGGGCATTATGATTGGATTAGATATTTTAGGCCTTATATCATTGGTCATTTTGATGTGCATTTATCAATATAGGTTGTTTTTCCTGATAATATTGCTTATCATCTAGTAGTTTAACGAGCTATGTGGCAAAACCAAACCATCTGATTCTGTGTGTCTAATGAGATAGACATGCAAATTCTTTTCTTTGTTGACCACTTCTGATGTATGCTTCACATTATCAATTACTAGTTCATCTTCCCAATTCCAAGTTCAAGATCCTTAAGCGCATTACTCTTACTTAGAGGTTGCTTGGGAAGGTTTATTTTTTGAAGCTTATAAGTTATATTGGCTTTTAGTTGCTTTTAGCTTTTATGATAAAAATATTATAAAAATTGTTTGGGTAGAATTGTAATTTGTTTGGTCAAACCTAACTTACATAAATGAGCTTACAAGCTAGTTTTTTAAAAGCTGGGGTACATCAGCTTTTGAAAATGACACTTATAAGCTAACTTATTTATTACTTCACCAAACGGTTAGAAAAGAAAAAGTTAGCTTAAAAACTAGTTTGACCAAAAAATAAGCGTCCCCAAACACCCTCTTAGTTCCTTGCTACTTAAAAAATCCTTCAATTTATCTATTATCTTTCTTGCTTACATAGTTTATCTTCCAAGCTTGAAACTGTCCTTGGTTTACAAGCATTTCATACTTGGTTTTAATAATCTGCTTTATTTGCTTGTTATTTATTTCTCAAGTAGGCATCCATGATGACTTCATTTTAGTTATCCTTGCACTATGATCCTCAGTGAAGATACTCTTGGGGAAGTTATAGTCTGAGATGCCTGAATATGCATGTGTACATATAAATATGCCAACATATTGTCATTAAAAAAAAAAACTTCTTTCTGTTTTTAGGGTTGTAATTTGACCCTTTATGGAGTTAGGACCTCTTCATACATATAATGAAAATAGTAGTGTTTGAAAAAGCTATTGAAACTCGCTTCAAAACTTTTTGAAGGGTAATCGCTTCAAAACTCATAAGTGAAGCTATTTATCCCTTGAAGCCTACGCTTCATCACTTTAACCTTAACTAAAGTGTGCACTTCACGCGACATGAAGCGCTTCTCATTTGAAGCACACATTTCACACAAGGTAGGAGGATATACAAGAATGTTTGACTAAAAATAAGATACATATCTTATAGTATACGTGCAACTTAATTTATTATGACTTGCATTAGTACTTAACATATTTACTTCTTATTTACTAATCAAAACTTGAATGTATCTATTTTAAATTTTTATACTGCTATATATTATATATTTTGTAATATTTATAAATTAAAATATACTTAACTCATGAGGCTTGCGCCTCATGCTTTGAAGCTTATGCATCGCTTCATAAATGGGTCTAATGCTTCGCCTTGTGCAGTTGCGTTTCTGTTTTTTTAAACATTGGAAAATACTTTTTTGTCACTTAAATACTTTTTTGATTTGCCGCTTTTCCGATAAAAACATTCACTTGTTTTATTCTTTAGATTTTTCTGTTGGGCTTTGATTTTCTATTTTGACTCTTTCTTAGTCCTCATTCCTCTGCTTTACTATTTCCATTCTAAGACTCATTATTTCTGCTAGAGTATCATAGCCAGTCTGTGGCACTGTGCATAGAAATAGATAGGTACTCACTTGACAACTAGTAATGCAGGGGTCTCAAAGGAATTCCAAAAAAGTGTTAGTGGTTCCTTTAAAAAGGTAACAGGTTTAAGAGAATATGATTGACATATAAGGGTAAGATATCTCCTTGTTTTCAACTTTTCATATGCAAGCCTTTTTGGACATTTGGGCATGTTTTAACCGTGTTGGATGTGATTAGAAAATCAATTTGGAGTATATGTGTTGAGTTTGTGCAAAAAACCTGCCAATATTTTATGGTGATGGTTTGAACTGGAATTTCTACCTTTAAACCAGCTACGTTTTACCCTATACCTTGTATGTGAGCTGCATATTGATTTTTCTGTTTATTTTATTGTTAATGAAAACACATTCAGCTGCATGATTGTGATATTAGTCTTTTTAGTAGATAATGAAACATGCTCTAATGAAGTATATATTAGGATGCCATGAGCCTTCAACTTTCATGCAAACATGCTAAATGTCAAGATTTGAGTGCAAGGAAGAAGTGTGTTTATCCATTTTTCTAGTAGCAAACCTGCCATGTGTATGGGGGCGAAAGTTGATCGAATAGTAATCAAGTATGTCACTATGTCAGTAACTATTAGCTCAAATTTGATTTGGAAAAGCATTTATGAGAAATCGAAAACTTTTTATTCATATTGTAAAATTTTGGCATTTATTTTGATACTTTTGTTTTATTAAATATTCCCTTTATATGTGATCCTTTATGCTCTATGTTATTATGCAGATATTTTAAGATAAATTTTGATTCTCGTATATTTTTTTTCCAACTCGTATACTTATCTTGAGAGAGATAGCGTTTCAATATCTCTTTCTCGATAGATCATTCTCAAATTGATTTTTATTCCACGCTATTATTTTAAATAACATCCAATATTAATTTACTTGGATTTGGAGTCAGATTCAAGATTGTAAACAAGTACAAAGACAAACACCTTAAATTTTATTTCAATTCTGGTCTAATTCTCATTCAATGTACTTCTACTTGCTTGATAAAAGATCCACCTAGGTGATGTTTCTGTCAATAAGTACTTACCATTTATGCAAGTATAGTTGCAAGCAAAGGTCCATTAGTATGCTCTGTTGTTGCACAAAAAGTGACACAAAGGAGTTTGAAGACTACACTGATGCATATGCACATTGTCAGTTCATTATCCACAAGCGAGTTTAGAGACTATGCTGATGCATATGTACAATGTTAGCACATTATCCTGATTTTACCATCTTGTTTTGACTTTTACATTCCGCATCACAGATATTTTGCTTTTCCACTTTCTTTTTGTGTGCTTTTTTTTTTTAGTTTTTGTTGTGCAGAAAGCTGCTTCCCCAGCGGAAAGGAGTTTAAAGACTTGCAAATACAGCATGCAGAGGACTTGACAGCAGCATGTTCTCGGAGGTTAATTCTGTATGCCCATCATGGAGTTCTCCTTTTTTTTCCTTTTCCTTTTATTTCTTTGTAGTCTTGAGAAAATTTTATCATTGTGAACTAGTTTTCCTGGATGTTGTCATCTAATTATCGATCACATAAAGCTTATGAACGTATACTGTTGTACTGAAGGTTTTAGTCGTTTGACTATATTCGCAGTTTCGAAGGATAAGGCATAAATATTCTGCAATCCATGTATCTATTTTTCAGGTGGTATGCATCTTTATTACACTGTTTTTGTTCTTTATCAACTTTGTGATGTAATCTTTCATATGGGTGAATAAATTTATACAGGTTGCTTTATTGGAATCTAGAAATGTTGTGTTACTACATTTATATGGATTGTTATAATACTATGTGACAGACTTCCTGCTTTGCAGTGCGGTTCTTGTTTGATAGCATGTATCGTCACGCCCATGACTAGCAATGTCTTGTAAATGGGGGTATTATATGCAAAGGCAGATAAACATACTTGCGGTCATTTTTGCATGCTAGTTTTCTACTATCCTATACTTCCTACTGTTGTGTCTGTTTATTTCGCTCGAATTTGATCTGCCATAGGTTTATAAGCAATCAGTTTTATTACAAACCCCTGTTCTTGATCCTTTGATAGAATTATCTCAAACTCTATTCTCAGTGATTTGGAAGTGGTTGAGTTACCTTAAGGGGGTGTTTGGTTCACATGTTTTAGGAAAAGTTTTTGAGAAATGACAGTTTTGTAAATAAAATATTTTCTATAATTGCAATTTGATGTGTTTGGTTCACTTTAGGTTTATAGAAAACATTTCTTAAAAAGTACAGAAAAGAGGGAAAACAACTTCCTAGCAAAAGGAGAGGAAATCATATGGAAAACTGATAATTATATTAAAAAAGTAATAAACCCGTATTTTTTTACTTGTTTTGAACCAAACAACTTCCTAAAAAAGGAAAACTTGATATTTCTATAAAGTACTAAGGTCCATTTTCTTGTTTTGAACCAAACAAAAGAAAAAAATTTATACTTTTTTACTTCTCAAAATTTTATTTGGTGGAAAACATTTCCTATAATTTGGGTGGAAAATATTTTCTATAATTTCAAGAAAATGAACCAAACACCCCCTAAGTTGCTTGATAGAATGCCCAATTTTAGTGCAAGAAAGTGTTATTCTTCACGCGTTCAGTCAAGCAAGTTTAAACTTTCAACTAAAAAAATATTGTATGCTTCAGTCACGCATGCAGCAAATGGGCACAATTGAGCGTAGAAATAATGACCGATCGAGATTGGGATCCTCTACTAATCAATAGTGGTTCATAATATTTGCTAATGCATCTCCACTTTTATTTTGTGGATAAGCACAAAGTGAAAGATATGACCCACAAAATGAAAAGTGAAGATATATTAGCAAATATTAGGAACCACTATTGATGAGCAGATGATCCTAATCCAACCGATTGTTCCCTCCAAGTTGCAGAAGCACGTGACATCCTGCACTGACGAAATCGTAATTCCCGTTTCACCTTAACTCCGTCATTACACGCCATAATTAACATACTTACCTTGTTTTATTTACCTCGTTCACTTACCCACCTGCCCATTTTCGTCATTTTCCCCTCCCACGTGCAGCGCACTCATTCCCAATTCAAATTTCAAAATCCCCTTCTCATCAAACCGTTGCTCCTCCCACCTTTTCCCAAGCAAAATCTCAGCCCTCCATTTTCACGCAGAACCTCGAGGACCCCGCTATATAACCTCACTCTCCCCCTCACTCGCCCAAATTCTCTCTCAGTCCTCCCTCAAAAAACCCAAACCCTAACCCTAGTACTTAGAGAAAAATGAGAGATCCTTCACATCCAAGGCGGCCAATGCGGGAACCAGATCGGAGCCAAGTTCTGGGAGGTCGTGTGCGCAGAGCACGGCATTGATTCCACCGGCCGATACACCGGCGACTCAGATCTGCAGCTGGAGCGGATCAACGTCTACTACAACGAGGCGAGCTGCGGCCGCTTCGTTCCTCGCGCTGTTTTGATGGATCTGGAGCCGGGGACGATGGACTCGATCAGATCTGGGCCCTACGGTCAGATCTTTAGGCCCGATAACTTCGTGTTTGGGCAGAGCGGAGCGGGGAATAACTGGGCCAAGGGGCACTACACCGAGGGGGCGGAGTTAATTGACTCAGTTCTTGATGTTGTGAGGAAGGAGGCCGAGAATTGTGACTGCTTGCAAGGTAGAATACTCTCTTTCACTAGATCTGTAGAGTTTTTGCTGTTTGATGCTTAGATCTGCAAGTGTTCTTGTAGTGAATCCTTAAATGATTGATGTTATAGTGCAGTTTTTTCTGTATATATATATATATATATATATATATTAGAGCTTATGGGATCTACTGTTCAAGTAAATTTTTGAGTAGCTATTCACTAAAATTTTGATGTGTGCTAACCTTAATATGTCGATTTTAGTACATATTATTTCAGGAAGAAAACCTCGGAGTTGTAGGGTGAAGACTAAACCTCATACCTAAAAGCTGGATCTACAGTTTTTTGTGCGTAGTGCTTAGATCTGGGGGTGTTTGAGTAGCTAATCTTTAATGAATTATTTTTTAATAGATCTTTGAGTGCTCTCTCTTAAGATGTTTGATCATTTTGTTGCATATTTTAAGTTTATTGGATTTTAGTTTGACCTGTCGTAACAGTTCATTAGATTATCACTACACGTTTCAGGAAAGTGGCAGGGTGTTAGATATAGACCTACAGATTTTGATATGGTTCATGCTTATCTAATGTTTTACTAGTTTATAAGGTTTTGATCTGTTCATATTAGCTGTAACGATTTTGGAATAGTTTGTCTCAAGATGTTTGGTACTTTGTTCATGACATACCTGGCTTTTGGTCTACATATGCAGTTTTGTACTTTAAATAATTTGGTGTGTGATATTATAAATTGTAATGTGTTTTATGATTTTTGAACTTACATACCTAAGAGATCTGTTGCTTTGCATCTGTGACATACAAATCTGCTCTTCTTTTATTGGAGTCCTTCAGCTCCTTCATGTTTAATATTGTATCTCTTTTAGTTCAGCTTTTGTATGTAAATTTCAACATTTTACTGGAATTTTATTTAGTTTAAAGTGTGGAAAGCTGTTCATTGTCAACAAGCTGAATATGTATTTACTTTTATTTGCTTATATTAATTAAAACTTCATTCTCAAAAAAATTCAGGGTTCCAAGTCTGCCACTCCCTTGGAGGAGGAACAGGTTCGGGAATGGGAACCCTGCTGATCTCCAAGATCAGAGAAGAGTACCCCGACAGAATGATGCTCACCTTCTCCGTCTTCCCCTCTCCCAAGGTCTCCGATACGGTTGTTGAGCCTTACAATGCAACGTTATCAGTTCACCAACTTGTTGAGAATGCTGACGAGTGTATGGTCCTTGACAATGAAGCTCTTTATGACATTTGCTTCAGAACTCTCAAGCTCACCACACCCAGCTGTAAGCAACAAAACCCCCCTTCACATCCATCACTTTTCTTACTTTGTTGTTATAGTACTTAACTTCATGTTGTTGTTTATTGACAGTTGGAGACTTGAACCATCTGATATCTGCAACAATGTCTGGTGTAACCTGCTGCCTGAGGTTCCCTGGTCAGCTGAACTCTGATCTCAGGAAGCTGGCTGTTAATCTGATCCCCTTCCCTCGTCTTCATTTCTTCATGGTGGGTTTTGCTCCCTTGACCTCCCGTGGGTCCCAGCAATACCGTGCCCTCACAGTCCCCGAGCTCACCCAGCAAATGTGGGATGCGAAGAACATGATGTGTGCTGCTGACCCAAGGCACGGGAGGTACCTTACTGCCTCTGCCATGTTCAGGGGGAAGATGAGCACCAAAGAAGTAGATGAACAGATGATCAATGTGCAGAACAAGAACTCTTCATACTTTGTTGAGTGGATCCCCAACAATGTCAAGTCTACTGTTTGTGATATTCCCCCCACCGGCTTGAAGATGGCTTCTACCTTCATTGGGAACTCGACTTCGATTCAGGAAATGTTCAGGAGAGTCAGTGAGCAGTTCACTGCTATGTTCAGGAGGAAGGCTTTCTTGCATTGGTACACAGGGGAAGGGATGGATGAGATGGAGTTCACTGAGGCCGAGAGCAACATGAATGATTTGGTTTCCGAGTACCAGCAGTACCAGGATGCTACTGCTGATGAAGAAGAGTATGAAGAAGAAGAGGGTGAAGAAGGGATCTATGAGCCGTAACTCAACCAAAACAGTGTGGCTGCAACTTCCAGTTGCCGGTTTATGCTGTAACTGAATGGCATGACTTTAGGTATAACTTCGTTTCAATTAAGCACTGTTGTATGATTGGTAATGGTCTAGGACTGGTAGTTTTTAGTTTTTTGTGGTTATGTTTTTGAGTTAGAATGTTGGCTGGGTGTGGAAAAATGTGTTGAAATTGGCACAAGTACTGGATTTGTTCTGGATTGAGAATGAGAAATGGTTTCTGCTTTTCGTCATTTTGAAAATTTTCCTTGTGTTGGAATGTTATTCACTCTCTGAATCTATTTTTTTATTTCAGGGAATTCTCATTTCTGATTCTATTTTTATTTCTAGAGATTGTCATTGCTAGCAGTGATATTGACTTTTTCTTCTCAGCTTTTAATTATTTTTTTCGAATGTCAAAGTGTTTTGCTGAGTCTTTACATTCTGATATTTTTGTTTTTGCTGGATATAGTATTATCTGCAGATTTCTATTTGAATTCTTGTAAGATGCTGGTATTTATGTGCAGAAATAAGTTACTTCGTGTCTGAAGCTTGCTAATTTTTCTGTTGTGTCTAGTCTTGATATTTTGCTGCTGTTTAAATATATGCAGGAATCAGAGAACTAGTTAGGTTTAACCTGGATTTTTTCTGCTTATTACAATCTTATACATTTACTAGATTACAACTTGAATCGTAATTTTGCAGCTGTGCAGGCATTAGCAAACCTGGATGCAAAGTTGTGTTTTGCAGCTTTTCCCCTTTGTTATAACTGCAATGTATTTCCCAGAAAATGCTGCAACTCTTAACAATAATTGTTAAACCCATATCAGCAGATGAAAAAGATGCCAAGTAGTTATCAACAAGTTTTTTTTTGCAGTAGACAACGAGGTGTTAATTACACATCTTCAATATTACTGATGGATACCTATTTTTGCAGTAGACAAGGTGTCAAGACATTCTTGCGGAGCTCTAAACTTAAACCTAAAAAGCCCGTTACAGTGACAAATTGATGTTCAGAAAACTTCCACCTAATATGTCTAACTAATGTCGTATCCTCATGAACTATAATCATATCTATTTTCACAACTGTTTCAAAATATAGTTGATGATTATGAATTACAAAGATTATCAAATTCTAAGCTGGATGCAAACTGTTATCAACCGCCCAAAATAGCCCAAAGTCTTCGACCTCTCTCCTCCCTAAATTGCACACACTATATTAAGCAAACCTCTGATTCTCCATTGTTCATTAGTTTCATAACAAACATCCCCTTTTAGCCCTCGAAAGTTTCCAACAACCAACAAACGAAGTTCAGGAATAAAAGAGAAAAGAGAAAGGAGATCATTTCTCGCCACGGCTCCCCTCAAATTTTGCAAGATGCCCTTCCCTCTCCTCGTCGTCTCCCTCTCTCTCCTCCTTCCATCAGCCTTCGGTTAGTGCATTAATTTGCATATATAATTTTATGTCCAATTATGGATCCATTTTATCTATCTTGATTGATAATCTTTTAGCGGTCAGTTACATATATAAGTTTATGTGTTACAGCTGCGGATGTAATTTGCGAGAATTTACCAAAAAACCAGTGCGCATTCGCTGTCTCCTCATCGTCCAAACGATGCGTATTGGAGAGCTACCAAGGAGCTGGTGCGCCAACAGAGTACAAATGCAGGACCTCAGACATTGGTGTCGCGCGAATCTCTGCTCACGTCGAGACCGACGAATGCATCAAGAATTGCGGAGTGGATCGCAACTCGGTGGGAATCTCGTCGGATTTGCTTATGGAGCCTCAGTTTCAGGATAAGTTGTGCTCACCTGAGTGCTTCCAGCGTTGTGCTAACATTATTGATCTCTATTACAATCTTGCTGCTGCTGAAGGTAAAGCAAATTTGATTTGTTTTGGGTTTATTTTGTTAAATTAATTATACCTAGTTTTGTTTCATTTTTCAAATTTGTTTATGTTTAAATTGAGTACAAATTATGTAATCAAAGTCAAAGGAGACCTTTATGTTTGATTCTTTAATGATTATACATAATAGGTATTTTATAAAAACTATTTTGATGGAGGGATTTCATGAAAAGTGGGTATGGATTTGTTTTGTAATTTGCAAATCTCTTTTCTACTTGATGATTTGTATAAACCGATTGGTAGCAAATCATCTAATTCTTTTCAATTTCTAATCTTTCTATTAGAAGAAGATATTTCATTAACAAATATAAAGTAAATTACATAATATCTAATCTAATCTATCTAATCTAATCTAATACTATTATAAAAGTGGGTTGTTATGTTAAAACATTTCTTCCCAAAATGTCCTTCAACACATCCATCCATACATACATGAAACACACAACTACCCAATTTTTTATAACCTCGCCATTGACTACGCATCCATTCATTCATACATACATGATGACACATGCACACTCAATTTTTCATAACCTCCATATTTATGACCATCAAATTTTCATTTTACCACTCACTCTTAACATTCATCCACTAACTCTTGACACTAAATGTAACTTTATTCACACTAATGATAAAAAACGTTACAACTCTTCATCTCCCACCAAATCACTATAAATAATAACAAAGTCTTATCAAATTTCACCAATCAAAATTCCATTCATAATCAAAATTTAGATGAGGAAGAAAGAAGCCAAATCTACACGTCTCATAACCCACAATAATCATGTCCATTACTCTCATGAATGGAACTTGATGCTTGAGAGTATATCAACTTGCCCCTCCAAACCTATATGAGCATCTTCAACTATCCCCATCCAGAACCTCAAAGATGCTATCGATCGCGTGAATTGCATAACTACTGATGTATTTTTTAGAAGCAAGCTAAGCACATCAATGCATGCGATTTTTTTTAATTTTTATGTTTACCCTTAGTTTGGTTTGTATCCATAAAATAAGAATATGAATGCATTTATCATGCATTGTCAAATTTGAATGCATAACATATGCATGATTAGTTCACTCATTCTAGTTTTGACTATTATTTTGAGAAATTTTGCTATTTTCTCATCAAATATGAATGCAAATATGAATGTCTATGCATCCTTGGTTTGTGGATTGTACTCGGTATAGAAGCTAATGTGGTACATATTTACAAAAAAAATGCTTTGGCATGTATGCCCAATTTTGAAATTCTCCTTTTAGACTTTAAAAATAAATTCTCTAAATATACATTAAATTTTAAATTCTCTCAAATATGTTGTAACTTCTATGCTACTACCGTTAAGTAGTTCAAACTAAGAAAAAGGAATATAATTGGCAAAGGAGAAAGAACGAATATGTGTTTATGAAGAAATTTAATAGAAGAAAATTTTTAACTGGTACACCCTTTAAATTTGCATTTCACTTATACAATAAGCTCAAGCAATTATTTTGTTTAATTCATCAAGTGTATCTCATCCTCTCATTCTTTAATATTTGGCTTTTTAAATATATATCATCCAAAAAGTAGCATTTTGTTTTAAATTGTCTAAAGTTATCACACTTTGAATAATTTTTATAAATAAATAGTTAAAGATTTTAGAAACTCATGCCAAAGAAAATCCCTAACATGATTAAAATGACCAAATACTAAACAAATCACTAAGCCTTATTTCCATCAGAAATCGGTTAAAACTTGAATCTTGAAATTTCTTTTAGTTTGTATAAAAGTTCTATATTTTATATGTATCGTGATCCTTGAGTTTTCAAAAATCATGGAACACTTTTCTTTTTCTTTCTTGAATACTTCAGATGGCACATTTGGGTCAAAAAGGCGACAAGTATGAGTTATACTTAAATGTACTTAATTTTTTTTATGTTAGCGGTGGATCTAATTATGTTACGTAAACAGGAACGCCTCTTCCTGACCTTTGCCAGGCCCGCAAGTCCGGTGCAGTATCTGGGCCGGCTAATGGTCCGGCCTCTAGGCCAATTGGTTCTCCAAAGGCCAGCCCAAAATACAGCCCAATGGGTTCTCCAAAGGCCAGTCCAACTGGAAGCCCACTGGGCTCTCCCAAAGCAAGCCAAACTGGCCGATCATCGGGCCCTCCAAAAGCAAGCCCAAAGCTAGCCCGTTGGCCTCTCCGAAAGCCAGCCCAACTGACGGCCCATTGGTCACTCCGACCAACAAACCAGTTAGCAGTCCATTGGACTCATCATCTTCTGCTGATAGTGCTCCCGAGGCTCCTGCTGTTGATGGTGAAGATGGTGCGGATCCTGAGCAGGATGACAATGACGTGGTTGCTTAAGTCCCAATATTGGTTATTGTCAATTATGACGTTTAATGTTTAAATATGATGTATTATTGTAATTATTTGAATTTTAATGATTTTTAAAAAATAGTTTTAATTTTTATTAGTATTCATGATGCTTTAGATGAATGTCATATGTATTCTCTTTGATAACTACTGATTTATCAATAAATGAAACTCATTTTTTTTTATTTGTTTTGATATATCTTTTAACATTAATTCATGTGCAAGATGTCTCTTGCTGTCATACATTATTTGTTAAGATACCAAGCATGAAATATTGAAGTCTTTGATGCACGCACCAAGGACCTAATTTGCTTAAAAGTGCCAACTCTTATTAATCGTGAACATATTTGATCATATATCCATCTAATTATTTTTCTATAAGAACTCATACAATCACATCTCATAGTTTTGCCATAGCAACTACTCACACAATTAACTGAATGGATGCAGAACATCAATCGTCGTTATTTTTTATAAAAAGAAAGAAAGAAAGAAAGAAACCCTCGTTTTTTCCAATCTTCGATCAAACATCAGTCTCTGCAATATTTGATGAGACACATTTGATAAATATTCTTGACCAAAAAGTATATCACCAACCGTTGGTTTTATTTGGCATTTCATGCATTATCCTCTAACATAACATGGATGATTCGTTAGTACGTAAACCGTCATAATACAGGAAATGAATGCGTATTTTTATGATTCAAAATATTGTTCTGTCACTTAATTAACTCCAAGGAATTAAATGCCTCTGCATCATGGAGTATATTCCCTAGCTATTTAATCACATTGGGCAGCCATACGTATGAACTGAAGAATAACAAGTCATATATATATAGTTAATTTCTTCACATGTTAATATTCTTGAATGTCGACCAAATCTCTGGGCGATGCCTCGAAGACTACAAAGCGTGTCTTGTGTGAAATTAGGTCCCATTAATGTAAGCCAACTTTCACGGGGACCCTTCTGACTCAAAACTCCAAGCTTCAGTACTCCTTTTCTTCTTCTCCTCCCTTTTTTCTTTGACGGCACACATGTATTTAAACTCGGATTCGGATCATCTTTAATATCAAACGTAGTGTACGGGCCACTATTTAATCATGTCCATTAATGATCTAGTGGTTGGTTATGACTTTTTTTCTTTAAGTACAAATTATAATTTAATGAGTGCAATATACGGGGTCCGGTGAGTGTTAAATTTAGAATATAACATATAATCACACACTAGATAATCATCAGTTGTTTAAAAGTAATGATCTCTCTACTACTTATTTTCATAGTAGAAAGGATCCAGGTTCAGTTAAACTCTTGATCATTCATTGCATCAAATATTAATGGAGAAGGTAGCATATATATACACGCCAAGAGAATTTATAATGCGCTTTGAGTTCAAACGGTTTGGAGGATCAATAACAACATTATTGTGATGAACTCTAAAGATAGATCAATGTGAAAACACCATGTATAAATAATTGAGCATATGAGTACTACTTAATTTTGTGATTTCAAATTATATTGTGGGAAAATGGGGAATCTTCATGAAGGTATCTATATATAATTGTGGATATCATTTTTCCATCATAACCTCTCTTTCCCCACGCCCACCACCTCCCCACAACACCCACCCACCCCCTAACTAGAAACAAAAGCAAAAGCAAAAACAAAAACAAAAACAAAAAAGAGGGGGAGGGAGCAAGGAAATGCATGTGCGAATATAGTTGCCAGCATGTGCATGTATGACTCTTGATTCATTGCATCAACACTCAAAAAAGTAAGAAATATTTGACCAAGTGTACACCTAAAATTAACACACCTCAAGCTCAAGAGATTGCTAGCTCGATATAACGTAGATCATTGACATGTGCATATATAATTTATCATGTCATTTGTATTAGTAATTCTGTATCAAAAAATATCTTCATGAAAAATCTCCATTGGTTTATTTATTTATTTATATAAGAGCATGGAATAGAAAAGGATGAAATTTAAAAATGAATATCTACTCAAGGATGAGATAATCAAGGACGATACTGGATACTTGATTCTTTAAAGCCTCAAAAAACATTACATGCCCTCTTGACAAGCTATCTGAATCATGAATCACCGGGCCCCTTCGAAATTTCATTTTCCTACCTTATGCTCAGTTATGTGCAAATGTATGCTTGTAGTTAATTATAGTTCGGCCAAAGTTAGCTTTTTTTAGGAGCTTATAAGTTAATTTTTTAAAAGCGGGGGGCTACCAGCTTTTTAAGATGGAACTTATAAGTTAACTTATTTAGTTTGTTACCAAACAGAGAGATATGAAAAATTAGCTTATAAGCTTTGTTTGACCAAAAAAAAAGCCCACCCAAACACCCTCTAAGAATGTTAATTAAATTTAGTTTTGTAGAATTACAGGCAAAAATATTTCCAAAAGTTATCTGCTACATCTTGTTTAATTGTGGTGACCCATATAATTGTCAATTTATCTAGACATATATCAATTTTCCTTTTCGTAAATTTTTCATGAAAATTTTAATATATCATCTTATGGATTAATTAGTTCCAGCAGAAAAGAAATTTAGCAAAAGTGAAAACATGAAAGGCTTCTCTAGCGTTTCTAAGTCTGATCTCTATTCTGTACTGATACTGATAATTACATGCATATATAAAATGAATACATGAAGTAACCAAGAACTAAGATCTTAAGAAGAATTCCATCCTCTAACAAAGTAACAATTAATAGTATCAAATTTACCTGCTTATTTCTAAAGTTACCATAACAAGGAATTTGTTTATCTAAAATACAAAAATATTCATCGTAATAGTTTTACAGAAAAATATTAAAAGGAGCTCATATGGATGAAACTAGCTAATGAAAAATTCATGCAAATAAATTTCTATTAAGCATAAGTTTGGTTACCTTACATGAAGACTAACAATTAATAAGCACTGAATACTGCATGATGATAATCGTAGAATGAGTAGAGGAGGGATCCAAAGAGATTGCATGATTCTTTCCTTACATATTTGATCAATAGAGAAGAATCAATGCGATCCCTTTGGATGCTTCCTCAATCCATAAGCACATCTCTCTCTCTCTCTCTCTCTCTCTCTCTCTCTCTCTCTCTCTCTCTCTCAAGTAATCTTGCAAGAATACACTGTCTATGAAATCCTAACATATAGAAGGAGATTAATGCTTTCTACAAGAAAACTCAATTCTAAGGACAATATTGTCCCCTTTCAGACTTCTCTCTCAATGCTGCTAGTGATAGATGCCCTAATTTGAACCATAATTACCATTAAGCCCTCTCGAGTAAAATGATTACATGTCATGCAAGATTAATTACTAATTAGTATATATACACCTTACTTTTCTATAGTACTATTTGATCATTATACTCCTTAACTAGTATACTTAAATTTTCCACATCAAATATTATATAAAGGCTAGCTATTGAAGGACACAGCTGTCGAAAACTCCATTTCTAGACTATACCTTCGGAAAACTACACCTAAAAGAAATGGGTAGAGTATATCTACAATTTTCACATGCGCATAACATGGTGCTTATGGAAATAGATATTTTAGTACTATGCAAAAATACTTATTCTCGGTAAAGATTTCAACTAAAGATATTCTTAATCTAAATTAATTATGTTTTCACTCACCTTTTGTTTATTTTTCTAAACTATTTTATGTTAGTAAATAACAATATTCCCATTATATATATATATATATATTATACCTTGTTATCTACCAGCTGCACTATTGACATAGGTAAAGCATCAGCATATTTACTGCGTGGATATTTTGGTAACTCTGATAGTATTGTTCAATGACATGTCTACACATCAGAACCATGATTAGGGAATTATATAATTCCACTCCTTTGAGTTTTATATCCATGTGATTCCCCTAGCTCCTATAACTCTATAGCTATTCTCATTAATCGAGTATTATATGTGATTACAGTTGGTTTACCTTTAAGCTATGTGGACCAAAACCTATGGTAATCTTTTAAGCCATATAGAATAGAGACACATTGGTACATTAATATAGCCTTTACAGGCAAAGCTAATCCATCAGTTATAAAAAAATAATAATTTCTTTTTCTTTTTTTCTTCTTTTTATTTTTTTCAATTTTTTAAAAACTTTTTATTTTGAGAAGGGGGTTATTCACTATGCCTACCCTTGACAACCAAGAGCCTATGTGTGCTTAGATGGCCTCAGCTGCTTTAGATGTGAGGTCAGTGGTTTTAGAGCTTTCCGTCTCCTGCACCAAAAGCTATCTTCTTTGTATCAAATACATTAAATTTGATTGGTTTTTATGACCGGAGAAAGCTTTATTTTTTGAGTAACAAGACTGTAGTTTATTACATATGCACGCGCATAAATATATATTTTCTCGTTAGTAAGCAACATGAAAAGTGAAGAAGAAAAATACATCTAAAAAATATTTTAAAAAGTTAGCAAATATTGTTCTCAAATTAGTTGCAGTAATGCGGTAGACATCACATCACATTGGCTATTTTAATTTTCTTAACATAACCATAAATGCTCTATGTAATTGCACTATTATTTTAAATTTATATGTAGTGAAGCCACAAAACTAGGAATCTAGAGCCTATTCTCCTTCACATATAAATATAATCCGATATGTTGCGCATTTTCATACCAGTAAACCAAATAGCCTTAGCCCAGCCCAACCCCAAGCCTAAGGCCAGCCCAATATATATGGAAGTTATAAAAAAAATTTCTCAGGGTAAATGCAGAATTAAGCAACAGGCTCCTGCTTTCATTTCATGTTTCAATTTAGAGAAAGGCCTCAAAGTACCTTTTAATGGATGTTTTTGTTAGACTAAACATTGTAAAATGATATTCCAAGCTTTGGATTGATTACTCCTACAGTCTTACTCTAACTTGAGTGTATTGAAATTGTAAATGTCAATGAGCATACAGGTTCATAGGTGTTTTTCCACTTGATTATTGCTAACGCAAATTACAGAACATGAACTAGAGATGTAGAGCCCTTACTCTCATTCTAAGAATTCTTGGCTAAATTAAAAATGTTGCTAATTAATATCACCTGATGAATATAATGTATTTGATATCATATATATACAACATCAGGCATCAAAGGCTTATTGTGGTGACCAATGCAACCTCCCTAAAGCGAAACAAGAGTAGAGTCGCTGCATAAACTAAAAGTACTGTGAGGAATGTTTGTTCTAATGACTATGAAAAGATTTATAAGTTTCTCCTTAATTTCTTGATAAATCTTCAACATATTACATTTCTATTTATTTGTGATGCGCTCCTGGGCAAAGTTTTAAGATACTGTCCTTGCCTCAGTTTAAAGGCACCTTCCACTGCATCACAACTCAAGGTAAGGACTGAGAGTTTAATTTTTAGATTCTAATATGCTCGAGTAAGTTGTGCATCACTATGAACCGAAATCTAAACACACACAAAGAGTATCTTTTTAAATCCGCTTTAAATACATGACTTACATTGCTCCAATATCACAAACCTAATCTGCTTCACTTAAAATCCAAAATTATGGTGAGTGTTATTATTTGTTTGTTCTAAGGTAACAAAACTAGGTATTAAAGATGTGGTTCCATTGAAACTAGCTAGTGACTCTAGGATAAATATAGAAAGCTTGAAGGTGTCCCCAAACCCAAAGTGATAAGGACTTGTTCATCTTTATGCAATATTTTTCTTCTATAGTGTCTCCTTTATTTCCCCTCTCGGCCTTCTTGATCTCTTTGTTCTCATCTTTGAAAGCATTACACCTTTAGAGTACGAATTGATATACTATGGGGATAATTTCACAAACCCCTTTAGAGTACGAATTGATATACTATGGGGATAATTTCACAAACCCCTGACCTTTGGGGAGTGTTGCACATAACTCCTCTGAACTATGGGTTATGTGCAACACCGCCCAAAGTTTGGGGGGGTTTTGTGAAATTATGCCTATATTGTACTTTGACATGTAAAAGGTATCTGAAAGCAAGTACACATAATTCCTTTCTTGGAGAGAATTAGAGTTGCTTTCATTGTACTATATGTGCTCTATTTGGACCAATTAAAATGTGGTTTCATGAGTACTTCTATAGATGATCATGATATTTTTCTTTCTTTTCGAATGGTTTTGGAAGAACAACAATGCTAATCCTACATTACATAGATTTGACATGTATCTCAACACAAGTCACAACCAAAAGGAGGATGACATAATTTTCAGTAAAAATTCTTAAAGTTAGCCAGTTATTAACTGTCGATGCTAACAGTTATTGGAGATACATGTGGTTCGAGTTCTGTAGAGAAAATAAGATTATAGCTATCTAATTCTTTTTTCCTTTCTCGTTTCTTTTGGAACAAATGTCTTAGCCTAGATTTCTAGATACTGATTATTAATTTTGAGATTGAATGAAAATTAACGAATACAGAACTGGATTAGTTTTTGTTCCCAAAAAAAAAAAAAAAAAAAAGAAAAGAAAAGAAAAGAGCCCTCATACTGCTCAAGCCACATGCCTTCTGCTCCTAAGATATCTCACTGGGTTTTCTTATGGTGGTCTTCTTGAATATTGAGAACATGTCTTGACTTTGAACAAGATCCAGAAAGTAGAAGAAAGAGATTAGTCAATAAGCCACTTGTGTTTATAATCTTTCTTTTATATATATATATATATATATATATATATATATATATATATATATATATATATATATATATATATATATATATATATATATATATATATATATATATATTTGTTAAGTGCTGTCATTTGCAATATTTTCTGTAGCTAGTCTTTCATAATCTTAAATCTGTCTGCAACACTTTCTTTGTTATTCACATATCAGTTTTTATCACATGAATCCAGTTCATGTGCCACACTTTAAACTGAGAAAAATTCATGTTTGTATGATTCATGGAATTACAGAATACATCATTATTAAACCTTGTTTTTACCATCACTCTCTAGTGTTTACAGTGTTATTGTAAAGCTGAAGGTAGCAT
This sequence comes from Asparagus setaceus, assembly GCA_012295165.1. NCBI lineage: Eukaryota > Viridiplantae > Streptophyta > Magnoliopsida > Asparagales > Asparagaceae > Asparagus > Asparagus setaceus. Next base: position 15,912,391 of record CM022707.1, read on the forward strand.
TTTAGAAAAAAGACCACTACTTGCTCCTCTTCAACTACTACAAACAATGTGCATTATAATCTGAAAGCGATTGAAATCATACCCATTGCCCTTTTGAACCGAATTCAACACGCACACTTGTTTACCTTAAAGTTTATATATCTGTTGCGGGTTTCATCATTATTTGCCTGTGCTAAATTTGAGTTTTTAGTTGTGGAACACTTTTTTCTTACGTTTGCTTTGCTTCTAATACAAGATTTCACTTTCTACTCCCCTTCAGCTGCTTCATGCGGCCCATCATCTTGGGAATTTCTACATTAGGATCCATAGAAATCCATACATGGAGAAAAGATATTATGAAACGTGCCTCAGTACAGATTTAAAGTTGGTGGTTGCACTGGTACTTTAGTCCGATTGTACTGATATAGTATCGATGATTGTATAGATATAACATTCTAATTTGACTGATATTGATTCTATTGATATTGTATGTTCTGATTGCCATGTTTACATGTTCATCTAAATATGATTTGGGCCAACAAAAATTCAGTGGTAGGTAATATGACTATAGTCTTGATGATGATGTGGGACTTTAAAAAAAAAAAGTAAGTAAAAGAAAAAGATGGTGAGCAAACAGACAACAATGAATGGCCCAAGGAAACAGTAGCACTACCTCGTAGGTTTTCTGACTCCGCAGTGCTTTTTGATATTGTACACAATCCAATCGCAAGTCCTTTTCTTTTCTTTTTTTTTTTTGTCGAAATCAGTATTATCATTAGTTATTGTACTATTTTTTTTAAGTTTAATCATCAACAGTGTTTTTAGCTATATAAACCCCCTCCTGTTTATTTTCTGCTACTTGTACCTCTGAGTTAAAAGATAAACACAAAACAAAAGGAAAATGCCTATGGATTTCTTGTTCTGTACTTTCATTTCCTTTAGCTTTTCTTTCACCTTTATTTCATGACCAACCTCAGAGATCCGAATGAGAATAAATTGCTGATTTTGGGTGTTTTTGGTAGCTTGTGAGGAACAATATCAAAGTTACCCACAAATCCCATATCTCTGGATTCTTGCTCTTGGAGCCTAAATCCTTTCATGGGTTTGTTAAATGATCTTGGTGCTTTCTACCGAATCCTCAAAGATCTCATCTTGCCCATTAAATTCTAAGCTGTTCCTTCCTTTGCGTTAAGCCTCCACATTTCTTCAGAAAATGGTGATGAAAGAAGAGAAATCGTTTGAAGACATAGAAGCCGGGCCCCACCTCGCTTCTCAACTCGCCGGCGAGAGCGAAAGCAGTCTCTACTTCTCCGATGCCGATGATAGGTCATGGCAATCTCCATACAACTCAAACTATGATGATTTCCAATGTTCTAGGGTTTCAAGTGATGAAATTGATGGGGTTGATGATGAGCTCTGCAGCAGCTCATGCATCTCATCAGAATGTTCATTTGAGTTTGATTTGGAGTGTGGGAGTCCAGATATAATTGTGAATTTGGAGAGAAATGAGAAGGATTGCAGAATTTGTCACCTAGGGTTAGAGAGCAATGCGGCTGAATCGGGGATTGCAATTGTTTTGGGGTGTTCTTGCAAAGATGATTTGGCTGCTGCACATAAGCAATGTGCTGAGACTTGGTTCAAGATCAGAGGAAACAAGTAAGAAAATATGCTAACCCCTGAAACTTAATTTTGTTGTTCATTTGCTTAAAGTTTTGTGGGTGCATTTTGCTAAGTTGGCAATGGATATTGTTCGTTTTAGCTATTGAGATCATAATGCTTATTAGGAGAAAATTTTTTAGACGGAAATTTTAGAATAGGGTGGAAATTAGGATGGATTTTGAGATGGTTTATGGAATTATATTGTGGAGGCCGGTGTACTTTGTAGAAGCAAGGTTTTGGACTTGCTTGAATAATGCGTAACCCATAAGTATCGAATCTATCGAGGGGTATAAATTGATAACTCGCCCTTTTCCATAAGAAGTAAAATAAAGTGAAGTATAAGTGAAAAATGATACCCATAAATCCATCAAATATTGATATAATATGAGTGAATGAGGATGGTGTGCCCCTCCACACTTTTGGTTGTTGAGTGAATGAGGATGGTGTGCCCCTCCACACTTTTGGTTGTTGTGTCGCTAGCGTGACACATCCATCCTATAGTTGACGTGACACACCCATCCTATAGTTGACGTGACACACATATGGACGATAGCTTTGATGACCAACGTACCCAGATCATAGCATACAATCTACATGTGTGAGTGGGTGAGTAGCGATCTGGGCAGGTGGGTTATTAGAATTAGAATCTTCCTCCAAGTGTGAGAGAGAACAAAAAGAAGAGAAATGCAATCATAGAAGATAAGGATTTTGTACGTGGTTCGGCAAGATACTTGCATCCTCGACTAGACTGGAGTTTCTTTTATTTACCAGCTAAAGTTACAATTATAAGAGAGATTGCCCATTTATATAATGAAGACTATGACTTAAAGCTACATGTAGAGTTATCAATTTACCCATCTAAGTATCATATAAATTTCAGAAATTTTTGAACATTTTAGTTTGTTTTGATCCAATAGCATATGCGTACTGATATTTGAAAATTCGAGATTTCATAGGTTATACTCCACGATTTTTGTTCAATTTTTGTTGGTTTTATCCCTATGAAACTAAGTACTTCAAAATTCATAAATTTTCCATTTTCATTCGTTTCAACCCTAATGGCAATTAATTAGGCATAGTAAAAAATTACAATTTTCATGGGCTATCGTCGCAATTTTGTCCATTTTCGTTCGTTTCCACTCAATGACAACTAAGTATGTATAATTCAAAATATCGCGATTTTCATGGGCTATATATATATATATATATATATATATATATATATATATATATATATATATATATATATATATATATATATATATATATATATATATATATATATATATATATATATAACCTACGATTCTTATCCAATTTTGTTTGTTTTGACTAAACGATATTTAAGTATGCGTACTTCAAAATTTGTGATTTCATGGGCTATAACATATGATTTTTGTTCATTTCGTTTATTTCAAAACAAAGAAAATCAAGTATGTGCACTTCAAAATTCGCGATTTCATGATTTATAATCCATGATTTTTGTACACTGTTGTTTGCGTCGACCCAATTACAATTAAGCGATTTCAAGGGCTGTAATCTATGATGTCTGTGCATTTCAGTTCGTTTCGACTCAATGATAGTTAAATAAGCATACTTTCAAATGCACGATTTTCATGGGCTATAACTGACAATTTTTATTCATTTTGGTTCATTTTGATCCAATCACAATCAATTATGTGCACTTCAAAAGTCTCAATCTTCATGGGCCCTAACTAATGATTTTTGTCCATTTTCGTTCATTTCAACCCAATAATATATGAGCACAAATATTTAAAAATTCTCAATTTCATGGATTGTAATCCATGATTTTTATCCATTTTCATTCGTTTCAACCCTAATGACAATTAATGATGCATACTTCAAAATTTCATGATTTTCATAATCTGTAACCCATGATTCTTGTCCAATTTTGTTTGTCTCGACCAAATAACATTTAATTATGGATACTCTAAAATTCACGATTCATATACTATAACCGATGATTTTGTTCATTTTGTTAGTTTAAAAACAAAGAAATTAAGTTAGTGTACTCCAAAATTTGCGATTGCATGAGCTACAACCCATGATTGTCGTCCATTTTTTTTGTTTCAACCTAATGACAATTAAGTATGCTATTTTCAAAATTTGCAATTTCAAGGGCTATAATCCATGATATTTGTTCATTTTCGTTCGCTTCAACTCAATAGCAATTAAGTATACGTAGTTCTAGTTTCACGATTTTCATGGGCTATAACCCACGATTTTTGTCCACTTTGGTTCGTTTTTGTTTGGGTCGAAAGTTGATTTCATTTGTAAAACTAGAGAAAATTACACTTTGATTCTCGCCATAAGAAAATTAAATAACTCTCTCATTAAACTCAACAAGAGACGCTACAAGTGTAGATCTCTTTGTTTCATGACTTTGTCTTGTCGGACGCTTAATCCGCCAACCACCGAGTGTCGACGTCAATCATCTAAGTTTAGTAGGCTTCAAAGAAAACAAGAACTTCAAAGAAATATCTTAGCAAGGTAAGATATCTACTCTTCTCAAGAATAAGTCAAGGCTTAAACTCGAGGAATCTCGTGGATCTTGTTCTTGAACCCAAAGCTTGATTGATTTTTCCTTTTCGATGGACCTCCACGCCCAAGTGGACGTAGGAGGGTATTTATAGTCTTGGGAAACGCGTCTCTTCGTAAACACAAGTGTCATAAGTCGCGGAAATTGGTTAAGTAGCGGCTCCGGTACACCTCGCATGCCGCCTATGGCGGCCGGCGGTCTTGGCTTTACCTGCGCTAGCGGCGGCGGTATGGTACCCACCGACGACAAGCGAACAATATCGTCCCTTACCGTACAGCTGTAGCGGTTTTCGCTTTTAGGCATGATTAAATGCCTAGAATTACGCCTAGTGGGCATTATCTTCGGCGATATGCTGTCGCGATAATACGAGCGTTCCTGGCTTGATAAAGTCAAGTGGGCCCCACCAAAGATTGATTTAGACCCTTCGAGAGCTCATTTTAAGTATTCGGGTGTCTCAATTTGGCGAGACACAAGTAAGTGTCTTCGCTAGTCGCGAGACACATCAAGGTGTCTGCATTTCGTGAGAACAGCAAAATATTATTTCGCTATAGCGAGAGACACATCAAAATCTTTCGCTTCGTGAGACACACACAAAACATGTCTGCATGCTTGGCGAGACATGAACAAGTGTCTCGCCATGGCGAGGCACAAACCGGTATCGCATCAGAAGCGAGACACAATCTTCTCATGTGTTGACTTCTTGAGATTTCGACGACGTTGTCCTTCGATCTTCTCATAATTTAGTCATATTTGAGGTTCTTCACAATTTTGATGCCTACGCTTTCACCCAAGGATAATTAATTATATGTACTTCAAAAATCTCGAGTTTAATGGCTACAACCAATATTTTTTCCTATATTTGTTCATTTCGATCCAATGACAATTAAGTATGAGTACTTCAAAAGTCTTGGTTTTTATGAGTTTTAACTCTGATTTTGTCCATTTCTATTCATTTTGACCCAACAATATATAAGTATAAATATTTCAAAATTCACAATTCGATGGGTTATAATCTACGAGTTTTGTTCATTTTGTTGGTTTTGACCAAATGAAAACTAAGTATGCATACTTCAAAATTCACAATTTTATGAGCTTTAAAATATGATTTTAGTCCCTTTTCGTTCACTTCAACTCCAATGATAATTAATGATGCATACTTCAAAATTGCATTTTCATTTGGTATCACCTATGATTTTGTCCATTTTTGTTCCTTCGACCCAATAACAACTACGTATGCATGTTTGAAAATGTTACGATTTTAACAAGCTATATAGCCCACGATTCTTGTCCAATTTAGTTCATATCGACCAAAGGGCATTTAAGTATGGGTATTTCAAAATCCATGATTTTATGGACTATAACAGACGGTTTTTGTTCGTTTCATTAGTTTCAAAACGAAGAAAATTAAGTATTTGTACTTCAAAATTCGCGATTTCATAATTTATAATATGTGAGTTTGGTCAATTTTCTTTAGTTATGACCCAATGAAAATTAAGTATGTGTATTTTGAAATTCACGATTTTCATGGGCTTTAATCCACGGTTTTGGTCCCTTTTTGTTCATTTCGACCCTAATGATATTTAATTATGCGTACTTTAAAAATCACAATTTTCATGGGCTATAACCTATAATTTGTCCATTTTCGTTGCATTCACCTAATGGCAACTAAGAATGCATAATTGAAGATATCATGATTTTCATAGGCTTATAACCCATAGTTCTTGTCCAATTTCTTCCGTTTTGACCAAATAGAATTTAAATATGCATACTTCAAAATTTGCGATTTTATGGGCAATAATTGACGATTAGCTTTTTGTTTTTATAGCTTCGAACCAAAGAAAATTAAGCATGCGTACTTTGAAATTCGCGATTTCAAGAGCTATAAGTCTTGATTTTTGTCTATTTTTATTTATTTTGACCAATTGACAAGTAAATACGTACATTTCAAAATTCGCTATTTCAAGTGCTATAATTGATGAACTTTGTTCATTTCAGTTCATTTCAATTCAATGACAATTAAGTATGTATACTTTCAAATTCACAATTTTCACCGGTTATAACTAATAATATTTATCTATTTTGATTCGTTTCGACCCAATCACATTCAATTATGCATACTTCAAAAATCGAGCATTTATGGTCTATAACCCATATTTTTCCCATTTTCGTTCGTTTCGAACCAATAACAATTAAGTACGTGTACTCCAAAAGTAGCGGTTTTCATGGATTCTAACCCATGGTTTTTGTTCATTTTAGTTTGTTTCGACTCAATAGCATATGAGTATAAATATTTCAAAAGTCACAATTCAAAGTTATAATCCACGAGTTTTGTCCAATTTTGTTGATTTCCACCCAATGAAAAATAAGTATGCATGCTTCAAAATTCACAATTTTCATGGGCTTTAATCCACGGTTTTGGTCCCTTTTGTTCATTTCGATCCAATGACAATTAAGTATGTGTACTTCAAAATTAGCGATTTCATAATTTATAATATGTGAGTTTGGTCAATTTTCTTTAGTTATGACCCAATGAAAAATAAGTATGCATGCTTCAAAATTCTAGATTTTCATAGGCTTATAACCCATAGTTCTTGTCCAATTTAGTTCATATCGACCAAAGGGTATTTAAGTATGGGTATTTCAAAATCCACAATTTCATATGAGCTATAATCCATGATTTTTATTCGCTTTTATTAGTTTCAACCCGGAGAAATTAAGTATATGTATTTCAAAATCCACAATTTCATATGAGCTATAATCCATGATTTGTTTTGACCCAATAACAATTAAGTACATGTATTTTAAAATTCACGACTTCAAGGGCAATAATCCATGATATTTGTTCTTTTTCATTCATTTTGACTCAATGGCAATTTAGTATGCATACCTTCAAATTCACGATTTGGAGGAGCCATAACTTACCATTTTTGTCCATTTTGGTTCGTTTTGACCCACCAATGATTTGGAGGGGCTATAACTTAAAAATCACGATTTTGTAGGCTATAACCCGCATTTCCCCTATTTTTGTTCATTTTCGTTAGTTTTGACCAAGAAAATTAAGTATATGTATTTCAAAAGTCACGATTTTCATGGACGCTAACTCATGATTTTTGTTCATTTTGATTCAATAGCATATGAGTAAGTATATTTCAAAATTCACAATTTCATGGATTTTATTGCACGATTTTTTTTATTTTGGTTGGTTTTGACTTAATGACAACTAAGTATGCATACTTGAAAATTTTGCGATTTTCCTAGGCTATAATCCACGATTCTTGACTAATTTCGTTCGTTTTGGTCAAATGGATAAAGGTGTTGGTGAAAAAATTTGCGAAGTCATGGCTATAGCCCACAATTTTTGTTCATTTTCGTTAGTTTTGACCCGAAGAAAATTAAGTATATGTACTTTAAAATTCACGATTTCATGAGCTATGATCTTGATATTTGTCTAGTTTTATTTGTTTCTACCCAATGACAATTAAGTTTGCGTATCTCAAAACTCGCGATTTCAAGGGTAAATATCCATGATGTTTGTCCATTTCCGTTCATTCCAACTCAATAGCAAATGATTTTTGTGGGCTATAACTCAGGTTTTTTGTTCTTTGTTTTGACCCTATGACAATTAATTTTACATTTTTAAAAATCACGATTTTGTAGGCTATAATCCATGATTTTTATTCGCTTTTATTAGTTTCAACCCGGAGAAATTAAGTATATGTATTTCAAAATCCACAATTCATATGAGCTATAATCCATGATTTGTTTTGACCCAATAACAATTAAGTACATGTATTTTAAAATTCACGACTTCAAGGGCAATAATCCATGATATTTGTTCTTTTTCATTCATTTTGACTCAATGGCAATTTAGTATGCATACCTTCAAATTCACGATTTGGAGGAGCCATAACTTACGATTTTTGTCCATTTTGGTTCGTTTTGACCCACCAATGATTTGGAGGGGCTATAACTTAAAAATCACGAATTCATGGGCTATAACCCATGATTTTTGTTCATTTTCGTTAGTTTTGACCAAGAAAATTAAGTATATGTATTTCAAAAGTCACGATTTTCATGGACGCTAACTCATGATTTTTGTTCATTTTCGATCATTTCGACCCAATGAAAACTAAGTATATGTACTTTAAAATTCACTATTTCATGAGCTATGATCTTGATATTTGTCTAGTTTTATTTGTTTCTACCCAATGACAATTAAGTTTATGATCTCAAAACTCGCATTTCAAGGGTAAATATCCATGATGTTTGTCCATTTCCGCTCATTCCAACTCAATAGCAAATGATTTTTGTGGGCTATAACTCGTGTTTTTGTTCTTTGTTTTGACCCTATGACAATTAATTTTACATTTTTAAAAATCACGATTTTGTAGGCTATAATCCATGATTTTTATTCGCTTTTATTAGTTTCAACCCAGAGAAATTAAGTATATGTATTTCAAAATCCACAATTCATATGAGCTATAATCCATGATTTGTTTTGACCCAATAACAATTAAGTACATGTATTTTAAAATTCACGACTTCAAGGGCAATAATCCATGATATTTGTTCTTTTTCATTCATTTTGACTCAATGGCAATTTAGTATGCATACCTTCAAATTCACGATTTGGAGGAGCCATAACTTACCATTTTTGTCCATTTTGGTTCGTTTTGACCCACCAATGATTTGGAGGGGCTATAACTTAAAAAATCACGAATTCATGGGCTATAACCCACATTTTTTTTATTTTCTTTCATTTTGACCCAGCGACAGTTAAGTATATGCGTATTTCAAAAGTCACGATTTTCATGGACGCTAACTCATGATTTTTGTTCATTTTGATTCAATAGCATATGAGTAAGTATATTTCAAAATTCACAATTTCATGGATTTTATTGCACGATTTTTTTCATTTTGGTTGGTTTTGACTTAATGACAACTAAGTATGCATACTTGAAAATTTTGCGATTTTCCTAGGCTATAATCCACGATTCTTGACTAATTTCGTTCGTTTTGGTCAAATGGATAAAGGTGTTGGTGAAAAAATTTGCGAAGTCATGGCTATAGCCCACATTTTTTGTTCATTTTCGTTAGTTTTGACCCGAAGAAAATTAAGCATATGTACTTTAAAATTCACTATTTCATGAGCTATGATCTTGATATTTGTCTAGTTTTATTTGTTTTGACCCAATAACAATTAAGTACATGTATTTTAAAATTCACGACTTCAAGGGCAATAATCCATGATTTTTGTTCATTTTCGATCATTTCGACCCAATGAAAACTAAGTATATGTACTTCCAAATTCATGATTTTTGTGGGCTATAACTCAGGATTTTTGTTCTTTGTTTTGACCCTATGACAATTAATTTTACATTTTTTAAAAATCACGATTTTATAGGCTATAACCCGCATTTCCCCCTATTTTTGTTCATTTAGACCCAGTGACAATTAGGTATGTGTACTTTAAAATTTTCGATATTCATGGGCTCAAATCCTTGATTTTTGTCCATTTGCAGTCATTTAGACCCGATAGCATATGAGTATAGATATTTCTAAATTGGTGATTTCATGGGTTATAATCCATTATTTTTGTTCATTTTCGATCATTTCGACCCAATGAAAACTAAGTATATGTACTTCGAAATTCACAATTTTCATTGGTTTTTAATCCATAATTTTGTTCCAGTTTTGTTCATTTTGATCCCAATGGCATTTAATTATTCATACTTAAAAAATCACAGTTTTCATAGGTTATAACCTACAATTTGTTCATTTTTGGTGAAATGACAATTAAGTATGCATAATTGAAAACTTCGCGAATTTCATTCGTTATAACCCATGATTCTTGTCAAAATTCATTTGTGTCGACCAAATAGCATGGATGTATGGTAAAACCAAAATTCACGAAATTATAGGCCATGAATTTTTGTTCATGTTTGTTAGTTTCGATGCACAAAAATTAAGTATGTGTACTTCAAAATTCGCGATTTTATGAGCAATAACCAATGGTTTTTGTCTATTTTTACTTATTTTGACCAAATGATAATTAAGTACACATATTTCAAAATTTGTGATTTTAATGGCTATATTCATGATGTTCTTTCATTTCCGTTATTTTAACTCAATGGCAATTTTGTATGCATACTTTCAAATTCATAATTTTCATGGACTACAACTCTCGAGTTTTGTCCTTTTTAATTTATTTCAACCCAATCACAATCAATTATTCATACTCCAAAAATTGCATTTTCATGTGCTATATAAACCACAATTTTTCCATTTTCGCTCATTTCTACCTGATGACAATTAAGTATGTGTACTAAAAAGTATCGATTTTCATGGGCTCTAACCCATTAATTTTGTCCATTTCGTTTGTTTTGACCTAATAGCATATGAGCACGAATATTTCAAAACTCACAATTTCATGGGGTATAATCCATTTTTTTTCATTTTTATTGGTTTTAATCCCAATGAAAGTTAACTATACATACTTCAAAATTCATGATTTTAATAGGATTTAATCAGTGTTTTTTGTCCATTTCGTTTGTTTCGACCTCAATCACAATCAATTATTTGTACTTCAAAAATCGCATTTTTCATGGGCTATAACCTAGGATTTTATCCATGTTCGTTCAACCAAATGGAATTAAGTATGCATATTGAAAATTTCACGATTTTCATAGGCTATAACTCACGATTCTTGTCCACTTTTGTTCTTTCAACCAAATGGAATTAAGTTGTTGGTCAACAAAAATTTGCTAATTTATGTGCTGTAACCCATGATTTTGTTCATTTTTGTTGTTTCGATTCAAAGAAAATTTCGTATGTGTTCTTTGAAGCTTGCAATTTCAGGAGCTATAACTCGTGATTTTTTTTCACTTTTACTTGTTTAGTCATGGTGACAATTAAGTACGTGTATTTTAAAATTCGTGGTTTCAAAGACTATAATCCATGATGTTTGTTCATTTGCATTCGTTTCTATTCAATAGCAATTAAATATGCATACTTCCAAATTCATGATTTTAATTAGATATAACTCAAAATTTTTGTCCATTTTGAGTCGTTTCGATCGAATAGTATAAAATATTTTAAAATTTGCAATTTCATAATCCGTGCTTCCTTTTATTTTCATTCATTTTGACCCAATAAAAATCAAGCCTTTGTATTTCAGAATTCACGATTTTTATAGGCTTTAATCTATGATTTTGTTCCATTTTCGTTAATCTCGACCCCAATGACAATTCATTATTCATACTTCAAAATGGTAATTTCATGGGCTATAACCTACAATTTGTCCATTTTTGTTGGATTCGAGTCTGTGATAACCAAATGTGCATACTTGAAAAATTTGTGAATTCTATAGGCTATAACCCACAGTTCTTGTCCAATTTTGGTCGCTTCAATCAAATGACATTGAAGTATGGTAATAACAAAATTCACGAATTCATAGGTTATAACCCATGATTTTTGTAGGTGTTTGTTAGTTTCGACGCAAAACAATTTATAATATGTACTTCAAAATTCGCGATTTTATAAGCTATTACCCATAAATTTTATTTCCATTTTTATTTGTTTTGACCAAATGAGAATTAAGTACGTGTATTTCAAAATGTGTGATTTTAAGGGCTATAATTCATGATGTTCTTTCATTTCTGTTTGTTTTGACTCAATGACAATTTAGTATGCATACTTACATACTATTCATAGACTATAACTCATGATTTATTTGTCCTTTTTGTTCATTTTCAGTCATTTCGACCCGATAGCATATGAGTATGAATATTTCTAAATTCGCGAATTTATGGGTTGTAATCCATGATTTTTGTTCATTTTTGCCCGTTCGACCCAATGTAAACTACGTATGTGTACTTTAAAATTCACAATTTTTATAGGCTTTAATCTATGATTTTGTTCCATTTTCGTTAATCTCGACCCCAATGACAATTCATTATTCATACTTCAAAATGGTAATTTCATGGGCTATAACCTACAATTTGTTCATTTTTGGTGAATTCGACCTGATGGCAACTAAGTATGCATAATTGAAATTTGACCGTGTCATGTATGACCAAATCAACCAACAGGATTATCTCAACAAATTAAGATAGCGGACTGCTAGTGATTGTGGGTTGTTACACGGATTTTAGGGGGAAATTTTGTTTATGGGCAGATTTTCGGGATGGAGTGCTAGTGGGGAATGACCTATAAATAGAGATGTAATTCGTGATTCTATGAGCGATAACCCATGATTTTTATCTATTTTTATTTATTTTGTCCAAATGACAATTAACTATGCGTATTTCAAAATTTATGATTTTAAGGGTTATAATCCATGATGTTCTTTCATTTCCGTTTATTTCAAAATTCATTATTTTCGTGGACTATAACTCACAAATTTTGTCCTTTTTAAGTTGTTTCGACCTAACATCAATCAATTATGCGTACTTCAAAAATTGCATGTTAATGTGCTATAACCCACATTTTTTTCCATTTTCGTTTATTTCAACCCAATGACAGTTAAGAACGACTTCAAATGTATCAATTTTCATAGGCTCGAACCAATGATTTTTGGCAATTTCGTTCATTTCGACCTAATACCATATGAGCACGAATATTTCAAAATTCACAATTTCATGGGTTATAATTCATTTTTTTCATTTTCATTGGTTTCGACCCTAATGAAATTAATTATATTTACTTCAAAATTCATGATTTGAATAGGCTTTAATCAATGGTTCTTGTCCAATTTCTTTCATTTCCATCTCAATGACAATTAATTATGCACTTAAAATCACATTTTCATGGACTATAACCTAAGGTTCTATCCATTTTCGTTTGTTTTGACTCCAATAGCAAACTAAGTTTGCGACTAATAATTTTGTGATTTTCATAGGCTATAGTCCATGATTCTTGCCCACTTTTGTTTGTTCCTACCAAATGTAGTTAAGTTTTGGTCAACAAAATCGGTGAATTCATGTGCTAAACGATTTTTGTTCATTTCATTTCTTTCAACCCAAAGAAAATTAAGTATGTGTACTTCAAAGTTAAGCCATTTCGGGGCTATAACCCGTGATTTTTTCTATTTTTATTTGTTTCGATCCAATGACAATAAGTACGCATATTTTAAAATTTATGATTTTAAGGGTTATAATCCATGATGTTCTTTCATTTCCATCTCAATGACAATTTAGTATGCATACTTCCAAATTCACGATTTTTATAGGCTTTAATCAATGGTTTTGTCCAATTTTGGTCGCTTCAATCAAATGACATTGAAGTATGGTAATAACAAAATTCACGAATTCATAGGTTATAACCCATGATTTTTATCTATTTTTATTTATTTTGTCCAAATGACAATTAACTATGTATTTCAAAATTTATGATTTTAAGGGTTATAATCCATGATGTTCTTTCATTTCCGTTTATTTCAAAATTCATTATTTTCGTGGACTATAACTCACAAATTTTGTCCTTTTAAGTTGTTTCGACCTAACATCAATCAATTATCGTGCACTTCAAAATTGCATGTTAATGTGCTATAACCCACATTTTTTCCATTTTCGCTTATTTCAACCCAATGACAGTTAAGAACGACTTCAAATGTATCAATTTTCATAGGCTCGAACCAATGATTTTTGGCTATTTCGTTCATTTCGACCTAATAGCATACGAGCACGAATATTTCAAAATTCGCAATTTCATGGGTTATAATTCATTTTTTTCATTTTCATTGGTTTCGACCCTAAAAAAAATTAAGTATATTTACTTCAAAATTCATGATTTGAATAGGCTTTAATCAATGGTTTTTGTCCAATTTCTTTCATTTCCATCTCAATGACAATTAATTATGCGCACTTAAAAATCACATTTTCATGGACTATAACCTAAGGTTCTATCCATTTTCGTTTGTTTTGACCCAATAGCAAACTAAGTTTGCAGACTAATAATTTTGTGATTTTCATAGGCTATAGTCCATGATTCTTGCCCACTTTTGTTTGTTCCGGCCAAATGTAGTTAAGTTTTTGGTCAACAAAAATCAGTGAATTCATGTGCTAAACGATTTTTGTTCATTTCATTTCTTTCAACCCAAAGAAAATTAAGTATGTGTACTTCAAAGTTCGCCATTTCAGGGGCTATAACCTGTGATTTTTTCTATTTTTATTTGTTTCGATCCAATGACAATAAGTACGCATATTTTAAAATTTGCGATTACAAAGGCTATAATCCATCATTTTCGTTCTTTTCGATTCAACAGCAATTAAGTATGCATACTTCCAAATTTACGATTTTCATGGGATATAACTCATGATTTTGGTCCATTTTTCATCATTTCAATCCAATAGTGTGTGAATATTGTTGATGTATATAATCACAGTCACTAACCTTGGTATGAGTTTAGTTTTTAAGAGAGCGGAGTCCGCCTTCTCTCCTAATGTCCGGTGACGCTGCCCTGCCGTGGGTTCACCTACAAAGAAGAGAGCACCCACGGAAGAGGCAGAGTTGGGATCTCCTGTTCCTCCGACGGCCAAGTTAGTAATGGGAGAGAAAATTTAATGGAGCAGAATTCACTCGTAAAAAATCACTTACTTCGCTTGTCGCTCACGCTGCTACTTATACCTGGGTTGTGGAGATATTTTCGCTCTCCATTGGCTGAGAAACCATTAATGAGTCAGTCCTCTCCTCCACGTGTGAGCGGTGATTGGTGAGCACCTCTTTGTCCGCTACTTATCGGCCTTTACAGTGTCAAGTTGTGGGTAATTTGAGGGTTAGTGTGATCTATTCGCCATTAATGGGATGAGATTGATGGTGCTCAGAATGCATGGGTCCGAGGTGCCTTAAATACCGTGGAGAGATGAGCAAGGGCTGCGCTGCATTTAATGCGATGTTGATGGGTTCGAACAATCGATAACCGCTGCTCGAGTGGAGGGAACCACATAGATAAGAGAGGGTGAGCCGGTGACCGTGGTCGATTTCGCGCCTTTGAGCGCCCATTGAGTAATCGCTGAAGGGGACAACTAGTACCGCCTTCTTCGCCGCTCCGCAGAACGGATGGCTAAGAAAAGGGGCTAGGTTTGCTTCGCATTGCCCGGAGGGGCGACGACTAGTTGGAAGGGGTTATGATAGATATGAGTTGGGAGGACGACTAGCACCGCTTTCACATTGTTCTGGGGACTAGCGTTAGAAGGCGGTGGTCGGTCGCCCCCGCCGCTCGGGGCGTGTGCCTTGGAAGGATAGCTCGGTGCGCCAATTGCCGGGCGACACCTGCATCGCCAAGGCTGCTCATGGAAGAGTTGTTGATGGGCCGACCCACACCGCCTTTCTCGCCGGCTATGGCGATAGTCGCTAACGGACCGTACGGCGGGGACAGAGCGTGAAGTGCCCTGGTCGGCAGGAGGTTCATGTCGCCCAAATTGACGGCGAAAATGTTTATTCGTGTTAACACTTATTTTTCTTTTAATCACTAATTAGAGGTTATGACCATAACAAATATGAATATTTCAAAATTTACGATTCAATGTGTTTTAATCCACGATTTTCATTTATTTTGACCTAATGAAAATCAAGAACGTGTACTTCAAATTTCACGATTTATATAGGCTTTAATCTATGCTTTTGGTCCATTTTCGTCTATTTAGACCCAATGACAATTAATTATGCATACTTCAAAATGGTAATTTTCATGGCTTATAACCTATCGTTTGTCCATTTTCGTTGGATTCAATCTAGTGACAATTAAATACGGATACTTCAAAATTTTTACAAATTTTATAGGTAATAACATACAATTCTTGTCCAAATTTTTCACTTTGCTCAAATGGCATTTAAGCATGGTAATAACAAATTTTCTTGAATTCATAGGCTAAAACTCATAATTTTGGTTGGTGTTTATTAGTTTCGACGAAAATTTTTTGTATGTGTACTTCAAAATTCATGATTTCATGAGCTATAACCTATGATTTTTGTTCATTTTATTTGTTTCACCAAATAACAATTAAATATGTGTATTTCAATGTTTGTGATCTCAAATACTATAATCCATTATGTTCTTTGATTTTCGTTCGTTTCGACTCTATATGAATGTAGTATGCACTTCCAAATTCACAATTTTCATAAGCTATAATTCACGATTTTTGTTCAATTTGGTTCATTTTGACCCAAACACAATCATTTATGCATACTTAAACAATCACATTTTCATGTGTTATAACCCACATTTTTCCCTTTTCGCTCATTTCAACCCGGGATAATTATGCACACATTTCAACCTAGATTTATGAAGTCATGGACTCTAACCCCATGATATTTGTCCATTTTATTCGTTTTGACCTAATATCATGAGATCTAATATTTCAAAATTTTCAATTTCATGGTTTATAATTCACAAGTTGTGTTCATTTTCGTTGATTTCGATTCTGAAAATTCAGTTTGTGTTCTTTATAATTCTCAATTTTCATAGGCTTCAATCACTTTTTGTCTATTTTGTTCGCTTCGACCCCAATAACAATTAATTGCACACACTTCAAATTTCATGGGCTAACCTATGATTTTGTTTATTTTCGTTTAATCCAATGGCAATTAAATATGCATACTTTAAAATTTTGCGATTTTCGTCCGCTATAACCAAGTGTTCTTATCCAATTTTGTTCATTTCAACCAATGGCATTTAAGTATGGGTACTTCAAAATTTGTGATTCTTAGGCCATAATCCATGATGTTTATTTGTTTTGTTAGGGTCGAGCCAAAGAAAATTATGTGTACTTCAAAATGCTCGTTTCATAATTTTGTGTCTGTAATCCATGATTTTGTTTGGTTTTACCCATTTATAACTAAGCACGGTATTTTAAATTTGCGATTTCAAGAGCAATAATCCATGATATTTATTCATTTCGTTTGTTTCAACTTAGTTGTAATTAACTATGTATATTTTCAATTCACGATTTTCATGGGCTATAACTCGCGATTTTGGTCCATGATTCATTTTGACCCAATCACAATCAATAATGTGTACTTCAAAATCGTGAATTCATGGGCTATAACCTACCATCTTTGCTCATTTCAATCCAATGTGTGTGAATATTGTTGATGTATATAATCACGATACTAACCCTTTGTATGAGTTTAGTTTTTAAGAGAGCTGAGTCACTTTCCTAATGTCCCATCGCTGCTGTGGGGTTCACCTACAAGAGAGCACCCACGAAGAGGCAGAGTTTGATGGGTTCCTCCGACGTCAAGTTAGTAATGGGAGAGAAAATTTAATGGAGCGTGAATTCACCAAAAATCACTTACTTCGCTTTATTCACGTTGCTACTTATACCTGGGTTGTGGAGATATTTTCGCTCTCCATTGGGAGAAACCATTAATGAGTCGGCCTCCTCCGCAGGTGAGCCGCTGATTGGTGAGCACCTCTGTTCGCTACGGATCGGCCTTTACTGTGCAGTTGTGGGTAATTTGAGGGTTAGTGTGATCTATTCGTCATTAATGGGATGAGATTGATGGTGCCTCAGAATGCATGGGTCCGAGGTGCCTTAAATACCGTGAGAGATGGGGAGCAGGTCACAGCATTTAATGCGATGTTGATGGGTTCAACAATCGATAACCGCTGCTCGAGGGAGGGAACCACATAGATAAGAGAGGGGAGTCAGACCTAGTCGACTCGCGACCTTTGAGGCCCATTAGAGTAATCATTGAAGGGACAACTAGTACCCTTCGCTCGCCCGCAGAACGGATGGCTAAGAAAAAGGGGCTAGGTTTGCTTCGCATTGCCCGGAGGGGCGACGACTAGTTGGAAGGGGTTATGATAGATATGAGTGGGAGGACGACTAGCACCGCTTTCACATTGTTCTGGGGACTAGCTAAGAAGGCTGACGGTCGCCCCCGCCGCCGGGGACAGTGCCTTGGAAGGATAGCCCAGGCGGCCAATTGTCATGACGACCGGTACCGCCGTCATGGGAAGAGTTGTTGATGGGCCGACCCACACCGCTCTTTCTCGGCTATGGCGATAGTCGCTTAACGGACCGTGGCAGGGATCTGCAGCGTAGGGCGCCCGTGGTGCGCGGAGGTTCATGTCTCCAAATTGACGGCGAAAATGTTTATTCGTGTTAACACTTATTTTTCTTTTAATCACTAATTAGAGGTTATGACCATAACAAATATGAATATTTCAAAATTTACGATTCAATGTGTTTTAATCCATGATTTTCATTTATTTTGACCTAATGAAAATCAAGAACGTGTACTTCAAATTTCACGATTTATATAGGCTTTAATCTATGCTTTTGGTCCATTTTCGTCTATTTAGACCCAATGACAATTAATTATGCATACTTCAAAAATGGTAATTTTCATGGCTTATAACCTATCGTTTGTCCATTTTCGTTGGATTCAATCCAGTGACAATTAAATATGCATACTTCAAAATTTTTGCAAATTTTATAGGTAATAACATACAATTCTTGTCCAAAATTTTTCACTTTGCTCAAATGGCATTTAAGCATGGTAATAACAAATTTTGCGAATTCATAGGCTAAAACTCATAATTTTGGTTGGTGTTTATTAGTTTCGACGAAAATTTTTTGTATGTGTACTTCAAAATTCGCGATTTCATGAGCTATAACCTATGATTTTTGTTCATTTTATTTGTTTCGACCAAATAACAATTAAATATGTGTATTTCAATGTTTGTGATCTCAAATACTATAATCCATTATGTTCTTTGATTTTCGTTCGTTTCGACTCTATATGAATGTAGTATGCACACTTCCAAATTCACAATTTTCATAAGCTATAATTCACGATTTTTGTTCAATTTGGTTCATTTTGACCCAAACACAATCATTTATGCATACTTAAACAATCACATTTTCATGTGTTATAACCCACATTTTTTCCCTTTTCGCTCATTTCAACCCAGTGATAATTAAGTACGCACATTTCAACCTACATTTGCGAAGTCATGGACTCTAACCCATGATATTTGTCCATTTTATTCGTTTTGACCTAATATCATGAGACGAATATTTCAAAATTTTCAATTTCATGGTTTATAATTCACAAGTTGTGTTCATTTTCGTTGATTTCGATTCAGTGAAAATTCAGTTTGTGTTCTTTATAATTCTCAATTTTCATAGGCTTCAATCACTTTTTTTGTCTATTTTTGTTCGCTTCGACCCCAATAACAATTAATTGCACACACTTCAAATTTCATGGGCTAACCTATGATTTTGTTTATTTTCGTTTAATCCAATGGCAATTAAATATGCATACTTTAAAATTTTGCGATTTTCATCCGCTATAACCAAGTGTTCTTATCCAATTTTGTTCATTTCAACCAATGGCATTTAAGTATGGGTACTTCAAAATTTGTGATTCTTAGGCCATAATCCATGATGTTTATTTGTTTTTGTTAGGGTCGAGCCAAAGAAAATTATGTGTACTTCAAAATGCTGTTTCATAATTTTTGTGTACTGTAATCCATGATTTTTGTTTGGTTTTACCCATTTATAACTAAGCACATGTATTTTTAAATTTGCGATTTCAAGAGCAATAATCCATGATATTTATTCATTTCCGTTTGTTTCAACTTAGTTGTAATTAACTATGTATATTTTCGAATTCACGATTTTCATGGGCTATAACTCGCGATTTTGGTCCATGATTCATTTTGACCCAATCACAATCAATAATGTGTACTTCAAAAATCGTGAATTCATGGGCTATAACCTACCATCTTTGCTCATTTCAATCCAGTAAGATTTAAGTATGTGTGCTTCAATTGTCTTGATTTTCATGCACTCTAACCCCATGATTTTTGTTCATTTCGTTCGTTTCGACCCAATCACATTTAAGTACGAATATTTTAAAAGTCGTAATTTTGTGGGTTATAATCCATGATTTCTATTTGTTTTTGTTGGCTTCGACCCAAGGAAAATTAAATATTTGTATTTCAAAATTCATGATTTTCATAGGCTTTTAATCCATGATTTTTGTTCATTTTCGGCGTTTCGATCCCAATGACAAGTAATTATATGTACTTCACAATATTGCTTTTTTCATGGTTTATAACCTATGATTGTTTTTCTATTTTTCTTTATTTCGACCCAATGGCAACTAAATATGGATACTTATAAATCTCATGATTTTCATAGGCTTATAAACCATAATTTTGTCCAATTTCATTTGTTTTGACCAAATTGCATAAAGGTATTGGTAAAAAATCACAAATTCATAGGCTATACCCATGATTTTTTTCATTTTAGTTAGTTACCACCAAAAAATTAAGTGCGTGCACTTTAAAATTGGCAATTTCATGAGCTATAACCCATTATTTTTGTCCATTTTTATTTGTGTCGATCCATGTCAATTAAGTACACATATTTCAAAATTCGCTATTTCAAGGGTTATAATTCATGATATTTTTTCATTTCTATTCATTTCGACTCAATAACAGTTAGGTATGCATACTTCCAAATTCTGATTTTCATAAGGCTATAACTCAAATTTTTGTACATTTTGGTTCGTTTCGACCCCATGACAATTATGCATATTTCAAAAGCGTGATTTCATAGGCTATAACCCACATTTTTTATTTTCATTTGTTTCGACTCACGGCGATTAAGCGTGCATATTTCAAAAGTCTTGACATTTATGGGCTCAAGTCCATGATTTCGTCTATTTTCGATTGTTTCAACCCAATAGCATATAGGGACGAATATTTCAAAATTCGCAGCTTCATGGGTTATAATCATTTTTATTTGTTTTTGTTTGTTTCGACTCAATGAAACTTAAGTATGTGTACTTTAAAATTCACAATTTTCATGGGCTTTAATCTACGATTTTGGGTTATTTTTGTTCATTTCAACCATAATGACAATTAATTATGCATGCTTCAAAAATCTTAATTTTCATAGGCTATAATCTACGATTTTTCACTTTCGTTGAATTGATCCAACTACAACTAAGTATGCATTATCCTTGAAAAATTTGCAAATTTCATAGCCGACAACCCACGATTCTTGTCCAATTTCCTTTGTTCGACCAAATGACATTTAAGTATGGTAAGAAAAACACTAATTCATGGGCTATAACCCATGATTTTTTTCATTTTCGTTAGTTACCACCAAAAAATTAAGTGCGTGCACTTTAAAATTGGCAATTTCATGAGCTATAACCCATTATTTTTGTCCATTTTTATTTGTGTCGATCCAATGTCAATTAAGTACACATATTTCAAAATTCGCTATTTCAAGGGTTATAATTCATGATATTTTTTCATTTCTATTCATTTCGACTCAATAACAGTTAGGTATGCATACTTCCAAATTTACGATTTTCATAAGGCTATAACTCAAATTTTTTGTACATTTTGGTTCGTTTCGACCCCCATGACAATTATGCATATTTCAAAAAGCGTGATTTCATAGGCTATAACCCACATTTTTTTTATTTTCATTTGTTTCGACTCACTGACGATTAACTGTGCATATTTCAAAAGTCTTGACATTTATGGGCTCAAGTCCATGATTTCTGTCTATTTTCGATTGTTTCAACCCAATAGCATATAGGGACGAATATTTCAAAATTCGTAGCTTCATGGGTTATAATCATTTTTATTTATTTTTGTTTGTTTCGACTCAATGAAACTTAAGTATGTGTACTTTAAAATTCACAATTTTCATGGGCTTTAATCTACGATTTTGGGTTATTTTTGTTCATTTCAACCATAATGACAATTAATTATGCATGCTTCAAAAATCTTAATTTTCATAGGCTATAATCTACGATTTTTTCACTTTCGTTGAATTCGATCCAACTACAACTAAGTATGCATTATCCTTGAAAAATTTGCAAATTTCATAGCCGACAACCCACGATTCTTGTCCAATTTCCTTTGTTCGACCAAATGACATTTAAGTATGGTAAGAAAAAACACTAATTCATGGGCTATAACCCATGATTTTTGTTTATGTTTCTTAGCTTCACTGCACATAAATAAATGTGTTCTTCAAAATTAGCGATTTTATGAGCTATAACTCATGATTTTTTACTATTTTTATTTATTTTGACCAAATGACCATTAAGTATACATACACGTATTTTAAAAATTCCAAGAGCTATAATCATGATTTGTTTTTCATTTGTTTGTTTCAACTTGATGACAATTGAATATGTATACTTCTAAATTTATAATTTTTATGAGCTATAATTCATAATTTTTATCCATTTTGGTTCGTTTGACCCAATCTCAATCAATCATGCTTACTTCAAGAATCTCATGGGCTATAACCCACATTTTTTTCATATTTTCATTCATTTAAACCCAATTACAATTAAGAATGCTTACTTCAAAAGTCCATATTTTCATAGTATCTAACTCATGATTTTTGTCTATTTTCATTCGATTCAACTCAGTGGCAACTAAATATGCATACTTCAAAATTTTGCAATTTTCCTATAAATAGCCCATGATTCTTGTCCAGTTTCATTTGTTTCGATCAATGACATTTAAGTATGGGTACTTTAAAATTCGCGATTTCTTAGGCTATAATCCAATTTTTTGTTTGTTTTTTATTAGTTTCAACCCAAAGAAATTTAAGTATGTGTACTTTAAAATTCACGATTTCATGAGGTATAATCCATAATTTTTTTATTTGAACCCAATAATAATTAAGTACGTGTATTTCAAAATTCTCGATTCAAGGGAAATAATTCATAATATTTGTTCATTTCCATTCATTGCGACTTAATGGCAATTAAGAATGCAAACTTTCAAATTGACGTTTATGGGCTGTAACTCACGGTTTTTATCCATTTTGGTTCGACCCAATCACAATCAATTATGTGTACTTAAAAAATCGCGAATTCATGGGTTATAACCCACATTTTTTCATTTTCGTTAATTTCGACCTAGGGACAATTAAGTATATGCGTACATCAAAAGTCACGATATTTATTGACAATAACCCATGATTTTTGTCCATTTTTGTTCGTTTCGACTCAATAGCATATGAGTATGAATATTTCAAAGTTAGCAATTTCATGGGTTATGATCTAAGATTTTTGTTCATTTTCGTTGGTTACGATCCATTAAAAATTAATTATGCAAATTTCAAAATTCATGATTTTCATGGGCTTTTTAATTCACAATTTTTGTTCATGTTGTTCATTTTGACCCTAATGACAATTAATTATTTGTATTTCAAAATAGCAATTTTCATGGGATATATATAACCTATGATTTTGTCCATTTTTGTTCGCTTGGCCTACAATTAAGTAAGCATATACTTCAAAACTTCGCGATGTTCATAGGCTATATCCACAATTTTGTCCAATTTTATTTGTTTCGATCAAATAACATTTAAGTGTGAGTACTTCAAAATTCGCGATTTCGTGGACTATATACCACAATATTGTTCGTTTTTGTTAGTTTCGACCCAATAAAAATTAAGTATGTGTAATTCAAAATTCATGATTTTAGTGAGTTATAGCCCCCAATTTTTTCATTTATATCACAAAAGCAATTACATACACATATTTCACAACCACAATTTTCGTCCGTTTTCATGCATTTCTCCCCAATGGCTATTAAATACGAGTACTTCAAGATTTACAATTTTCATGGGACCTAACTCATGATTTTTGTCCATTTGTTCCCCTTTCAATCTAATAACAATTAATTACATGTATTTCAAAGTATCATGATTTCATGAGCTATAATCCATGATTTTTATCATTTTCATTCATTTTGACTATATATACTTGATTTTCATTGAAGTTGTGCATACTTAATTATCATTGGATTAGCGAATATGGGGTGTTAGCCTGCGCAATACAATCAGACACCACAACTCCAAGATGGGTCTGTGGTCTGCGAGCGCACGTGTATTGCATCCACATTGTTGTGACACCCACCGAAACTGTCGACCCCCCAACAAAAATCACACACAGGCGTGCCCCACAAGCAATTGAAGAAAGGATAAAGTAAAATAAAATAAATTTGTGTTCGAATGCATTTCACAAGTGACCTTTTTCTTTTAATTTTAGAACATGCACATAGGCTATACTTTGGCATTTGGCTCCAACTCTGTGCGTGCACATGAAGTTATAAACATCTATGAGAAGTATGTTGTTGTTTGAGTGACTAGAGAAAGAAGGTAAAAAGAAAAAGCAAAGAAGATAGTGTTGATTAAGAAAGATAAAATAGCATGGAATTAAAGTGGTAGAGAGAGACGCTTGGAACCAAGGATAAATAATTCCAAGGAATCAAGCTGAAAGGGAAACTTTAAGAATTCATTGTTTAAAATAGTATTCTTTAAATAATATTTTCCTTTTGGTTCTTTTGAACTAAAGAAACAATGAAGGATGATATGAAATACTATAAGTGCTGATCTGTCAAGAGATGCTTTATTTGGGCATGGATAATAATTTCTTCGAATATTTGCAATATTTCAGTTGTGGAAATCATGATATTCCAAATAAATTAAGTAAGCATATACTTCAAAACTTCGCGATGTTCATAGGCTATATCCACAATTTTGTCCAATTTTATTTGTTTCGATCAAATAACATTTAAGTGTGAGTACTTCAAAATTCAGCGATTTATGGACTATATACCACAATATTGTTGTTTTGTTAGTTTTAGACCCAATAAAAATTAAGTATGTGTAATTCAAAATTCATGATTTTAGTGAGTTATAGCCCCAATTTTTTCATTTATATCACAAAAGCAATTACATACACATATTTCACAACCACACTTTAGTCCGTTTTCATGCATTCTCCCCAATGGCTATTAAATCTGAGTACTTCAAGATTTACAATTTTCATGGGACCTAACTCATGATTTTTGTCCATTTGTTCCCCTTTCAATCTAATAACAATTAATTACATGTATTTCAAAGTATCATGATTTCATGAGCTATAATCCATGATTTTTATCATTTTCATTCATTTTGACTATATATACTTGATTTTCATTGAAGTTGTGCATACTTAATTATCATTGGATTAGCGAATATGGGGTGTTAGCCTGCGCAATACAATCAGACACCACAACTCCAAGATGGGTCTGTGGTCTGCGAGCGCACGTATTGCATCCACATTGTTGTGACACCCACGAAACCGTCGACCCCCAACAAAAATCACACACAGGCGTGCCCACAAGCAATTGAAGAAAGGATATAGTAAAATAAAATAAATTTGTGTTCGAATGCATTTCACAAGTGACCTTTTCTTTTAATTTTAGAACATGCACATAGGCTATACTTTGGCATTTGGCTCCATCTCTGTGCGTGCACATGAAGTTATAAACATCTATGAGAAGTATGTTGTTGTTTGAGTGACTAGAGAAAGAAGGTAAAAAGAAAAAGCAAAGAAGATAGTGTTGATTAAGAAAGATAAAATAGCATGGAATTAAAGTGGTAGAGAGAGACGCTTGGAACCAAGGATAAATAATTCCAAGGAATCAAGCTGAAAGGGAAACTTTAAGAATTCATTGTTTAAAACAGTATTCTTTAAATAATATTTTCCTTTTGGTTCTTTTGAACTAAAGAAACAATGAAGGATGATATGAAATACTATAAGTGCTGATCTGTCAAGAGATGCTTTATTTGGGCATGGATAATAATTTCTTCTCGAATATTTGCAATATTTCAGTTGTGGAAATCATGATATTCCAAATAAATTATGGAAGATGACACCATTCCTTTTATAATGTGCAACTAGGATGATTCCTTACTTTCTCAATCTTTTTTTCCTTCAATTCTTAAATCATCTTTAATATCTGAGAAGTAGTTATACAGAATCAATTGCCTATATAAATTAATGTCTTCTGGATTATATGGTCCCTTTAGATTAGTTGGCTTTAAATTCAACCTGTAGGTTTTGCTTTGTAACAGCTTCCATAAGCAGTTCAATTTACACCCTGTCAATAAAATATTATCAACAAAATGTTATGTTCAGCAGCTTCATTTGAATTTCTCCATTTAACTATTATAAAACTTTGGAGGTCCTTAAGGTTATGCAGACACACTCCTCATACACTAATATACGTCTGTCTGATCAGCAAATAGTGTGTGATCATAGATTGTTATTTGAGATTTAGAAGAATGCAAATCATGTTGTATAAAGTTGCTCCTTTTAAGTATCCCATGTATATTATAACATTGATTTTTTTTTTACTTACTTTCACCTTATGATGGAAAATTACCAATTTATTCTAATGACGTTATTCTGGATAACACAATTAGGACATGCGAGATTTGTGGCTCAACAGCAAAGAATGTAGCTGGAGCTTGTGAGACTGAATCGGTTGTTGAGCACTCCAATGAAACAACCAGCAATATCGATTCTCCTAGTCAACCAACTGAAACTCGACATTTCTGGCAAGGACACAGATTCTTGAATTTCTTGCTCGCTTGTATGATATTTGCATTCGTCATCTCTTGGCTCTTTCACTTCAATGTCCCTGGCTAAAACCTGAGCAAAATCTTAGAGCACTGTTCTACTTATTGATCCAGCACTGAAGCATGCATGAATATGAGATGAAAAAGGGCTTTGCTTGTTCAACTTTGCATGATACATCATGCATTTGATGTTTCTTTTACCCGAGCCCTTTGTATTTTAATTATATTACTTGGATGAGTTGTTCTAGTGCCTCTGTATCCAAGTGGTATAGTTGGAAAATTGGAGCTGTATTTGGTTGATACTTCCTATTGGTTTTGTGAAGTCTGAAAATAGGGGGAATTAGGAAGGAATGTAAACTGTGAGTTGTTCTAGTGCTTATGTAAACCGTGAGTTTCTTTTCTTTTTCTTTTCTTGTCTTTTTTTCTTTTTCTTGTAGTAATAAACCGTGAGTTTCTTAATGTATAACGCAATATCCAGCTGATCACACTGTCTCAGTGATTTGTAATTTGGTGAGAATGTAAGCAACTTGCTTCATCTATTTGCCAACATATTGTTGGGTATTTTCTTTTCTTCATAAATCAGTTGCTTTTATTTTAGTATTTTAGAAGATTTTGGGTCCTAGGAAATATAACTTGAGAACTCTTAAAAGAGACACTATATCTTATATATATTTGAATGCATTCGCCTTGACAGAAAGTATGAATATGTAGGATTAATAGTATATCTACTATGATATTTTTGTCATCTCTTTTGGCCTTTTCATTAATAAGGATATACTTCTAGTTAACTTACTGAGGCAGATGATCCATAACTGAGAAGAATATGAGTTATATAGTCGATCCAAAAATTCAAGGTAAAGGGAGGATGGAAGTTTGAGTAATAAGGAGCTTATTATCATAACAACTTGTAATTTAGGAGTTTCTTTTCTTTTTCTTTTTCGCAACAAAAGTCTACTAAGAAACAAAAACATAAATCCTAATAATTAACAAATTAACATAATAATAATTTTACCAGAGTCGATTAAATAGATCTAAATGCTCTGCTATCCAGAAATATTAATGATAACAAGGGTTAATTACATATAATTCATTGATATTCCATTCACTTAAAACTCCTATCCGCATCAATAATGTGCAAATAAAAACAAAAAAATCATAAATAAATGAACGAAAAGGTCATACAAAATAACAAGTTTATATTTTGAAGCGGTCTAGAAGAATAGAATGAATGTAGGAATGGAGTGGAATTGATGTGGGAATGAAATGCTCATTTCCATTCTCATGTTTGGGTGCGATTAGAGAATTATGTGGAAATATCTTTAAGAATGATATATTCAAAATTTATTTTACTATTTTCATTCTCACTTAAGTGGGAATATCCATTCCTTAATAACTCATTGGGAATAACAATTCCCACATTAAGTGAGACTTGATGAGAAATGGGAATGGCAGTTCTAGTATCTAAAAACACATCATATTTGATAGCATGAATGAGAAGTTAGAATCATATTTCCACTCCCACTCATTCCGGACTACCAAATGAAAAGGGTTTACAATTTGATCCTTTTGAAGTTGTCGGGTCGGATCGGGTCGGGCTCAATTTGTTTATTGACCCGACCAATCCAGCCTTCAACATATACTTGCCCCCTTATCGATCAAAAACCCTAATTCCCAATTTCGCTCCGTCTCTTTTCATTTCTTTCTTCCTCTGATCTCGTTAGTTCCAAGGTTAGAAACGCATTTCTCTCTAATCTTCAACTGATAATAACGAATTTTTAGTGATATTATCTTCACGTGTTATTTGAGTTTGATTTACTAATTCATTTTTATTTTCTACGATTTTTCGATGTTTAGGTCAAAAATCTTCAAAATGGCTGCTCAAGGTAATTTTGAGAAAGAACAGGTACGTATTTTAACTAGAAAGATGATTGGATATTGTTGTATTATCAACTATTTATTTTAAGAGTTTTGTTGTTGATTATTATTATTATTATTTCTCTGTAAATAAAACAGATCTTTGGAATGGCAGAGAAAGAGATGGAGTACAGGGTAGAGCTTTTCAACAAGTAAGATAAATCACTATCAATATGTTGCTTATGAAACAGTGGCATTTCATAGATCTTAGCAATTTCTGTGAGTAATTCAGATACAATTTTAGATTTTTAGTGACAAATTGCTGTGGACAGGTATATAAAGATATCGCGATAGTTCTACTTTGTCCCTCATATCAATATATGTGTCCGTGCTCTAAGATCATAGAAGCAATGCTGCAGAAAAAGAAGATTTGTCATCCATGTTTTTTCCTACCCCTTTCCTTTAGGAGAATAAATAAAAGCCAATCAGGATCATGCTTATGATGCTGTTTAAGAGATTGTGAAAGTTAAACTTTGAGGAAAATTTAAGTTCTTATGACGAGCTTGGGCATTATGGTTCTTGATGTATTTGTTACAGTTCCATGATAAGTCTTAGGGTGTGTTTGGCAAGTTTGAAAATAATGTAGACTAGGGTGTGTTAGGCAAGTTTGAAAATAATGTAGCCTAGGGTGTGTTTGGCAAGTTTGAGAATTATGTGGAAATATCTTTAAGAATGATATATTCAAAATTTATTTTACTATTTTCATTCTCACTTAAGTGGGAATATCCATTCCTTAATAACTCATTGGGAATAACAATTCCCACATTAAGTGAGACTTGATGAGAAATGGGAATGACAGTTCTAGCATCTAAAAACACATCATATTTGATAAGCATGAATGAGAAGTTAGTATTTTCACTCCCACTCATTCCCGACTACCAAATGAAAAGGGTTTACAATTTGATCCTTTTGAAGTTGTCGGGTCGGATCGGGTCGGGCTCAATTTGTTTCTTGACCCGACCAATCCAGCCTTCAACATATACTTGCCCCCTTATCGATCAAAAACCCTAATTCCCAATTTCGCTCCGTCTCTTTTTTATTTCTTTCTTCCTCTGATCTCGTTAGTTCCAAGGTTAGAAACGCATTTCTCTCTAATCTTCGACTGATAATAACGAATTTTTAGTGATATTATCTTCACGTGTTATTTGAGTTTGATTTACTAATTCATTTTTATTTTCTACGATTTTTCGATGTTTAGGTCAAAAATCTTCAAAATGGCTGCTCAAGGTAATTTTGAGAAAGAACAGGTACGTATTTTAACTAGAAAGATGATTGGATATTGTTGTATTATCAACTATTTATTTTAAGAGTTTTGTTGTTGATTATTATTATTATTATTTCTCTGTAAATAAAAACAGATCTTTGGAATGGCAGAGAAAGAGATGGAGTACAGGGTAGAGCTTTTCAACAAGTAAGATAAATCACTATCAATATGTTGCTTATGAAACAGTGGCATTTCATAGATCTTAGCAATTTCTGTGAGTAATTCAGATACAATTTTAGATTTTTAGTGACAAATTGCTGTGGACAGGTATATAAAGATATCGCGATAGTTCTACTTTGTCCCTCATATCAATATATGTGTCCGTGCTCCTAAGATCATAGAAGCAATGCTGCAGAAAAAGAAGATTTGTCATCCATGTTTTTTTTTCCCTACCCCTTTCCTTTAGGAGAATAAATAAAAGCCAATCAGGATCATGCTTATGATGCTGTTTAAGAGATTGTGAAAGTTAAACTTTGAGGAAAATTTAAGTTCTTATGACGAGCTTGGGCATTATGGTTCTTGATGTATTTGTTACAGTTCCATGATAAGTCTTAGGGTGTGTTTGGCAAGTTTGAAAATAATGTAGACTAGGGTGTGTTAGGCAAGTTTGAAAATAATGTAGCCTAGGGTGTGTTTGGCAAGTTTGAAAATAATGTAGACTAGGTTTGAACTAGCTCCAATTGGCCTTGGTTGTGCTAGACTAGACTTTGCTGAATTAGTTCTAGCTTAAACCTAGTTTGGCTAATTTGTAGACTTGACAGCCTTTTTGAACTAGTTCTCTTATAAACCAAGTTGGTTTATTTTAGCCTAGTTATGGAGCAAAAGTGGACCTCAAAGGAACAAGTTTTTTTTTTCCCATAGACTCATTTTGTCTTCACTAAAATTGGTTTACCCAGTTTACCAAACAAACCCTTATAGTTTGCAAAAATTAGGAGATGTCACAATCAATTTCCGCCCATTTCTTTAACTTTGAGCAACTTGTAAAAGCTTTCAAGACAAGATTTCAATTATTATGAAACAATGAACATGGCTGACAAAATATACATGCAGTCCCGTAGTCCGTGTTTCCATGTATTCTCGATACAATTCACCTCTTGATCTTAAAAATGGATCAGTTTTACATTTTGTGTAACCATAATCTTTTACTTGCTAAAAGCATATTCACTTAAACTCTAGTACATCTACATGTGCGAGCATTTGGACCCTTTGCTGCCTCCTTAGTTGCTCTACCTGCAATCTCTCGTGATTATAAAAGTATGCAGTTCAGCTCAATCCTTAAGGATATCCTCATTAAAGTCCTCATTTTCATGCATCTCAAATGTGTCCATGATTTCAAGCCAATACAACAAATATGGTCACCAAAATTCATGCTCGCATCTTCAAAAATAATTCTCTCCCTCATGCTCGCAATCTCTCCTTCATGCTCGGTCTGTTCCGTAACTCCTGTGCTATTGTCGCCTATATATCTACAATTTCAGTTAACCTTCATTTAATGCAAATCTCTAATCTTCAACTGATAATAACGAATTTTTAGTGATATTATCTTCACGTGTTATTTGAGTTTGATTTACTAATTCATTTTTATTTTCTACGATTTTTCGATGTTTAGGTCAAAAATCTTCAAAATGGCTGCTCAAGGTAATTTTGAGAAAGAACAGGTACGTATTTTAACTAGAAAGATGATTGGATATTGTTGTATTATCAATTATTTATTTTAAGAGTTTTTGTTGTTGATTATTATTATTATTATTTCTCTGTAAATAAAAACAGATCTTTGGAATGGCAGAGAAAGAGATGGAGTACAGGGTAGAGCTTTTCAACAAGTAAGATAAATCACTATCAATATGTTGCTTATGAAACAGTGGCATTTCATAGATCTTAGCAATTTCTGTGAGTAATTCAGATACAATTTTAGATTTTTCGTGACAAATTGCTGTGGACAGGTATATAAAGATATCGCGATAGTTCTACTTTGTCCCAGAAAAAGAAGATTTGTCATCCATGTTTTTTTTTTCCTACCCCTTTCCTTTAGGAGAATAAATAAAAGCCAATCAGGATCATGCTTATGATGCTGTTTAAGAGATTGTGAAAGTTAAACTTTGAGGAAAATTTAAGTTCTTATGACGAGCTTGGGCATTATAATTCTTGATGTATTTGTTACAGTTCCATGATAAGTCTTAGGGTGTGTTTGGCAAGTTTGAAAATAATGTAGACTAGGGTGTGTTAGGCAAGTTTGAAAATAATGTAGCCTAGGGTGTGTTTGGCAAGTTTGAAAATAATGTAGACTAGGTTTGAACTAGCTCCAATTGGCCTTGGTTGTTCTAGACTAGACTTTGCTGAATTAGTTCTAGCTTAAACCTAGTTTGGCTAATTTGTAGACTTGACAGCCTTTTTGAACTAGTTCTCTTATAAACCAAGTTGGTTTATTTCTAGCCTAGTTATGGAGCAAAAGTGGACCTCAAAGGAACAAGTTTTTTTCCCCATAGACTCATTTTGTCTTCACTAAAATTGGTTTACCCAGTTTACCAAACAGACCCTTATAGTTTGCAAAAATTAGGAGATGTCACAATCACTTTCCGCCCATTTCTTTAACTTTGAGCAACTTGTAAAAGCTTTCAAGACAAGATTTCAATTATTATGAAACAATGAACATGGCTGACAAAATATACATGCAGTCCCGTAGTCCGTGTTTCCATGTATTCTCGATACAATTCACCTCTTGATCTTAAAAATGGATCAGTTTTACATTTTGTGTAACCATAATCTTTTACTTGCTAAAAGCATATTCACTTAAACTCTAGTACATCTACATGTGCGAGCATTTGGACCCTTTGCTGCCTCCCTTAGTTGCTCTACCTGCAATCTCTCGTGATTATAAAAGTATGCAGTTCAGCTCAATCCTTAAGGATATCCTCATTAAAGTCCTCATTTTCATGCATCTCAAATGTGTCCATGATTTCAAGCCAATACAACAAATATGGTCACCAAAATTCATGCTCGCATCTTCAAAAAATAATTCTCTCCCTCATGCTCGCAATCTCTCCTTCATGCTCGGTCTGTTCCGCTAACTCCTGTGCTATTGTCGTCTATATATCTACAATTTCAGTTAACCTTCATTTAATGCAAATCGCCAATCTTCTTCATACTAACTGTGAGTATGTACATCACCTTAATTAGTAATAAACTCCTCTATTTCTTGCATCTAGATTCCTAACTCAGAAATGAACATATGTCCCTGACAGTTGGTAGTTTTTTTAATATGTTGACATCTATTCAACAATTGAAATCAACTGCTTTATCTGTTTGTAATCCAAACATAAAGTCGTGAAGTTCATAACAAAGAATGTATGATGTTATATCAACAATTTGAAGCTGCATTGGGAGAAAAATAGATACTCAGTTGATGCCCGCTTATCTTAGGAAGCTTGATTGCTGTCTATTATTGATAGGAAACTTGCATATGTTTTAGGAAACTGTTCTTACAGGGATACTCTTATACTTTGATCGATTGAAGTGGACATTTGCAGTTCAAGTATCAGCCTTTACAATGAATGTGCCACAGTTGTCAAATTGGATAAAGATGCGAGATGGGTTGTGGGTGTAATATCCAGAGAAAATGTAACCTTAAAGGCTTATGTGACTGTAGACAGTTTTTATATGAAACTTGCCTTGATAGATAGCTTTTCAGCTTTTCATAAGAAATTATTATTATTAAGAACATTTTTCCACTACTTGTTAGTATCCAAAAAATGATGCAGTTGAAACCTATCATTTCCCATTTGTAGGGATTGTCCAAAGAGGATCCATCAGCCAAATATATGTGGGATTTTGCACAATCTTGATTATGCTGTGGTGTTTTTAATATACTTCATCAAGTTCAGTAATGTTTCTTGTTTCCCTTTTCTATTGGTACATGATTTCCTGTATTATATATTTTACCTATAATAGACACTTCTTGGTCAGGAAAGTTTTTAGGCTTGATAATTGGTAGTATGAGTTTTAATTCTATGACTTAGCCAGATGCCCATATTTACCTAAGCCAGGAATCACTCACTCTCTTCCCTTTCTTGGTTCCTACTTCGGGAGATTGACCACAGCTGATTTTACATGACTTAGACTTAGGCAGTCGATTTGGGAAAGAAGAAAGAGATGAGATGCCACCAAAGCGCAACCATCAATTCATAGACAGGCAGTTGGTGTCTTGTTGACAACCAGTCTTATAGACACTTCTTGGTCAGGAAAATTTTTAGGCTTGATAATTGGTAGTATGAGTTTTAATTCTATGACTTAGCCAGATGCCCATATTTACCTAAGCCAGGAATCACTCACTCTCTTCCCTTGCTTGGTTCCTACTTCGGGAGATTGACCACAGCTGATTTTACATGACTTAGACTTAGGCAGTCGATTTGGGAAAGAAGAAAGAGATGAGATGCCACCAAAGCGCAACCATCAATTCATAGACAGGCAGTTGGTGTCTTGTTGACAACCAGTCTTACTGAGTATTTCGCTATAGTCAGCCACATTTTGATGTGCAAAGGCTTAAGGTGTGATAATGATCATGGGCTTTCCTGATGCTGGGATTTTATATTTTATTTCTTTAAATTTTATTGCAGATAAAGGTAGCAGTACTCATGTCAAGCATAAAGTATTTTTTTTTCTCAAGCATAAATATTTTCATTTGTTTAGCTATTACTACTGCTTATATAAAGGTCATGTGTATGTACTTGCTGATTGAGCCATATGCATGTACGGAATTATCCTTCACCTCTTCTGAGATGCTGGTTTTAGTTGCTTTGGAAATTTGCAGAACAAGATAATTGTATTGTGGATAGATAATACATTGCTAAATTTATATCAAAATTTTACTTCAATATTCACTACCAATTATGCTCTTGGTTTGTATACTCTGAGGCTTACTGAGTGACAGTGTCCAATTTTACTAGGTAAAATGTATTATGAGTTAAATGGCTATTGATTTCGCATATTTTGATCTTCTTTTGAATATTTTACAGGCTCACTCACACTTGCTTTGACAAATGTGTCGAGAAAAAGTATGTTATCTTTATGACTTGATCTCATTTACAAGATTGTTATAAAAGTTCATTGCTTCAAGCACTTTGAAGATGTATCAACCTAGGAAATATTTCTTCTAATGAACTTGGAAGTTGAATTGAAGTATGATACGTTATAAATTGTTGTTTCTTGTGTTCTTTTTCTTTTTTCAGATATAAAGAATCTGAGCTCAATATGGGTGAGAACACTTGTATCGATCGGTGCGTTTCAAAATATTGGCAGGTACACTGTTAGTAACTTTTTGGATATAACATTGATTCGTGTTGGTGGACATTGTTTGAGTCACTAATTTGAAAATGGTCAAGGGAAGTCAATTAGACATTACAATTTTTTACCCCATTACTTTGGTATAAACCCATGGTCTTCGGTATCTAGAAATTTTCATACTCGATCTTCATTCTCAGTAGGTTTTGTGCATCAATTGAATTTTTGAGTTTGCTGCTGCATGGGCTGTGCTAGTTTCTGTTTTTCCAGCTTTTCCTTCCTTTTTATAGGTTCAGATTTTATGAATATAATAATCAATTCCTTGAAAAATATATATATAATTGTGGCTGTGTCCAACAAAAGCTCAGCATATATTAGGTTTGCATCCTGTTAATAGCTCAAGAAATAGTCTCCTTTTGTGAGAATATATAACCATGGACAAGGGTCTCTAAGTTGAATCGGCTGAAATTAACTCTAGAGGAACTCATTTGTTAAAAAGAATCCCAAAATTCCTGAAACTTAAATGCTGACTCTTGAATATAACTATGTTTTAAGGTATTTTCCTTGTTATTTTGTCCTTTTGGGACGAATTTGCCTGAAAGTTTAAGACTACATTCCCTGTACTATAGAGGGTTAGTAATTTATTATCCCTGCACGTTTTTATGAGTATTTGGATCCCCGATGCCCAAACAGAGTCATCTCTCCGTTATTTATAACCAAGCTGTAATACTTCTCTGAAATTAAAATGTTTGGTTCATATTGCAGGTAACAAACTTGGTCGGGCAGCTGCTTGGTAACAATAACAGGCCAATGTGAAGGATGAGTCCTGTTCTCCTGTTTACCAAACTAACCTGCAGCCATGAATTGCAATAAATCGAGCGGAGCATGTAACTTATGGGGAAGGGAATTTGTTGCCCTTTATAGGATAAGGGAGAATGTAAAATGCATTACATGCGGCAAACTTTTTTGTGTTGGATATTCAATTATGTACACCTTTTATTTGCACAAGGGAATAGCTGAGTATCTCACTTTAATTTGTTTGGTGCGTTGATAATTCAGTCAATTGGAACTTTTGGTATTCACTTGTTCTTCTTGATTTGCTTGGGTTACTGCTCTCTGGATCTGTGACGCAGGATGTTGGATTAATATTTGACTTTTTATTTCTTTCATTGCTATTAGGTCGCAACAAGAGAAAAGAGACAAAATTCGTGATTTATAACCTATGAAAATCACGAATTTTGAAATATGAATGCTTAATCTAAGTGGGTGGAAATGAATGAAAATAAACAAATCATATGTATAATTAAATATCATAGGGAAATGAATGAAAATAGTCAAATCGTGGGTTATAGCTCATGAAAATTATGAATTTTTAAATATATGTATTTAATTGGCGTTGGGTCGAAGTGAACAAAAATAGTCAAAAATATTGCTACTTAATTGTCATTGGGTTTAAAAGAACAAAAATGGACAAAAGTATCACAAATTTAAAGTATGCATACTTAATTGCCATTGAGTCCAAACAAGTGAAAATGAAGAAAAATCATGGGGTTAAACCCACGAAAATTGTGAATTTTTAATTATACAACTTAATTCCTAATAGATTGAAATGAATGATATTTGAGAATACACAATAATTAATTGCCATCGGAAGAAATATATGCAACTGAACAAAAATTATGGGTTAGCCCATAAAAGTTATGAATTTTAAAATATGCATACTTAACTACCTTTGGATCAAAAAAGAAACAAAAATGATGGACTATAGCCTATGAAATTGTGAATTTTGAAATACACGTATTCAATTGCAAATTGATCAAAATAAATAAAATGGACAAAAATTATGGGTAAGAGCCCGTGAAAATCTCAACTTTTGAAAAATGCATACTAATTGCCATTGAGAACAAAAGGCAACCAAAAAAAAACTGTAGTTATATTTAACAAAATCATGAGTTTTGAAGTATAGATGCTTAATTAACATTGGATGGAAATAAATAAAAATTAACTAAAGTTGCGGCTTATATTCCATGAAATTGCAAATTTTGAAATACATATCTAATTGTCATTAGTTCGGAAAGAACGAAAATGGATAAAAATCATGGGCTATTACCCATGGAAATCATGAATTTTGATGTACAAATAATTAATTGGTATTGACTCGAAATGAATGAAAACGGAGGAAATATCGCGAAGTTTGAAATACACATAATTTATTATCACTAGTCGAAATGAATGAAAATGGACAATATTTGTGGATAGCCCAAGAAAAACATGAATTTTATAGTACGATATTTAATTGTGATTATCCTATATCAAAAGGAAAAGAGTAAAAATATTATTGATTATAGCTCATAAAAATTGTGAGAATTGAAATAACCATAGTTCATTGTCAATGGGTCGAAATAAACGAAAATGGACAAAAACATGTGTTATAGGCTTATAGCCCATAAAAATTGTGAAATTTTAAAATACGCATGCATATTTTTATTGAAACAAAAGGAACAAAAATGGACAAAAACCATGAATATCACGATTTTAAAGTACTAATACTTAATTGTCATTGGATAAAAAATAACAGAAATGGACAAACTCGTGGTCTTGATATGAAGTCTAAATGAACAGAAATTGACAAAAATCATGGATTATAACCCATGAAAATCACAAATTTTAAAGTATGCAAACTTAATTGCCATTGGTTCGAAACGAACAAAGATGGGCAAGAATCGTGGATTATACTCCTTGAAAACGGTGAGTTATGAGATACGCATACTTAACTGTCATTGAGTCAAAACATATAAAAATTATAAAAAAATATAGGCTACAGCCTATGAAAATAGTAAAATTTTGAAATATGCGTACTTAATTTAAATTGACTTGAAACGATGGGAAATGAACAAAAAAACGAGGGTTAGAGCCCATAAAAATCGTGGCTTTTGAAATACCCGTACTTAACTGCACTATGCTGAAATGAACGAAAATAGGAAAAACTCGAGGATTATAGCTCATGAAATTGTAAAATTTAAAGTATGCATGCTTAATTGCCGTGGGTGGAAATGAATGAAATTGAACAAAAATCATGTGTATTTCAAGTACGTCTAATTCCATGCTTATATCTCATGTAACGGGAATTTTGAATTGCGTATACTTAATTTACATTGAATCAAAAGGAACAAAAAAGGGACAAATTGCGAGATAGATCCCATGAAATTGGCAAATTTGGAAGTACACATAATTAATTTCCATTGGTTCAAAACGAACAAAAATGGTCAAAAATTGTGAGTTATAATCCATGAAAATCTTGAATTTAAGTACAAATAAGTAAATGTTATTGGATGGAAACTAACAAAAATGGTAAAAATATTGCATGTTTAATTGTCGTTGAGTTGAAAAATAATAAAATGAACAAAAATCATGGGTTATAGCCCATGAAATTATGAATTTTGAAATATGTGTAATTAATTGCAATTGGGTCGAAATGAATGAAAATTGATAAAATTGTTGGCTAGACCCAAGAAAAGCACAACTTTTGAAGTAACTATATTTAATTGTCATTGGATCGAAACGAACAAAAATGGACAAAAATATTAGGTTATAGCTCATGAAACCGTAAATTTTTAAACTATACATGCTTAATTGTTATTGGGCGAAATAAGTGAAAATGAATAGAAATCGTGACTTACCTATGAAATCGTGAATTTTGAAGTACGTTTACTTAATTTTTGTTAGGTTGAAAAGGGCGAAAATAGAACAAAATCTTGGATTTATAACCCATGAAAATCGCGAGTTTTAAAGTATCTGCATAATTAATTGTCATTGGCTTGAAATAAATACAAATTATCAAAATTAACAGGAAGTTTAAAAACGATAATTCATTGCCATTGTGTTAAAATGGACAAAAATCATGGATAATAACTTATAAAAATCTTGAATTTTAAGCACGATAATTAATAGCCATTGGATTGAAACGAATAAAAATGCACAAAATTCATGGACTATAGTCCATGAAAACCACAACGTTTGAAGTACTCATACTAGATTGCCATTAGGTCAAAGTGAACAATATTGAACAAAAGTTGTGTGTTATAGCTCATGCAGTTATAAATTTTTAAATACGAGCACTTAAATATCATCTAATCAAAAGGAACGAAATGGACAAAAATCATGGGTTAAATTCCATGAAAATCTCGAATTTTGAAGAATCAATACTTAATTATCATTGGGTCGAAATAAATGAATTGAGTCAATAGAACAAAAATTGACAAAGGACATGGATTATAGCCCTTGAAAATCTTGAATTTTGAAGTATGTAAACTTAATTGACAACAGTCAAAACTAACGAAAATGGACAAAAATTATCGGTCGTAGCCCTTAAAAAATTTTGGTGTACATACTTACTTGCCACTAGATCAAAAGAATGAAAAAAAAAATCACCATTCAGTCAATGAAAATTACAAATTTTAAGAGTATTTGAACTTGCACGGAATAAAACAATTATTTTTATGTGGACCACTGCTTGTTCCAGGCTTTGGTGGTTTAAACATAGCAGGCTACTAATATGGACCACCATTGGGCCTGTTTTGTTGTCCAAAATGATAGGTTAGGGACCATCGCCAGACAGGAGCTGGGAATTGGTTATAACTTGATTTTGGAATGAAATTACCTCCCATGTGCTCTGCACGTTCTTGGGGTCCGGCCTCTGCCACGCCACCTTGTCCACTATCAAAACAGGTATTTAAGCTCATAATAGATTTCAATATCAAAGACCAAAAAGATAAAACTATCATTAATGAAACAAGCCCACCACATGCAATCCCAACAGCAAAACATACCACCTGTACTCATAATCAGTGCATTCACCCTCAATCAACAAATTCCAGCATTCACATACAAAAAAGGATCACCATCGATAGCACAAGCTTGATCAAATGTGAAGACTACACTATCCTTCTTAAGCTGCACATAATCAAAGTCATGATACATTGAATTAGTGGCATAATCACCACAATAGAAGCATGACTGCTCTCTATTGTCTCCCCTTTGAAGTCGATCCTTATAGACCTTCGGTCACAACCAATGAATTATAAAACATAAGGATGCATTCGGGCTGGGCATCAAATCTGAGGAACTATACCCGTGAATTATATACCATAAGGATGCTGCTAGGGCTTGGCAAAGGCTTTTAATCTGGGAGCTAAAGCGAACAGCCCCAATCGAAATCGATTACTCCATCAATTACGATCAGTCCAATCGTCATGAACCGTTCATTGTTTCAGAATGGACATGGTTACCATTTTCTAGATGCTTCCCATTCATTTGCGTCCTTTGTCTCTGAATCAAAATCAAGAAATGAAACATGTCAGGAGTCGAGATATAAATGATATATACCATATGTAACGGACTGAAAATTTCAGAAATGACCAAAAATCATATTCGTGTGCTATACCCAATCAGCAGTATCAACAGAATTCCCATTCAATGACTTGTGGTGCTCCTCTTTGGTTCTGTCTTTTTCTTTGGAGCTCAGTGGCAACAGTGGTGAGGCACCACCAGTTCGATCAGGCATTTCTGTAAGGAAGCAAGAAAAAGAGAACTTTACACATGAATGTTGATGAAAAGCTTATACATCAAGCATTTAAACTCGCTT
Organism: Asparagus setaceus; assembly: GCA_012295165.1. Taxonomy (NCBI): domain Eukaryota; kingdom Viridiplantae; phylum Streptophyta; class Magnoliopsida; order Asparagales; family Asparagaceae; genus Asparagus; species Asparagus setaceus. The sequence continues at coordinate 15,953,097 of CM022707.1, forward strand.
TTCTAAAAACTTTTGCAGTGCAGTCATCTCACTGATATATTAGCTCGCCAATGCAAATACTTTGCAATCATTACAGTACTTTTTACTGCTTTTTTGTGCAGTTTTTTCAGTCTTCATTTGGGTAGTTTCATTTGCTTTTTTCCTTTACTTCCCTCATTCACTCGTATGGTAGATTTATTGCTTCATGTAATTTATTTTCATTAACATAATTTTCCTTGTTCTACATTATTTTCTCTCATGAACCAAGGAATAGGTTTCTGTCTCCTTCCTGTCAATATTAGCACTGGGCCGAAATGTTTCACCTCTAGAAGAGGCAGAAATAAAAAGTCGAAATTCCGACATCCAATGCTCATCCAAGAAAGCATGTCTTTGGATTTCTAATAGCACGGTACAACATAACTGTGTCAAATTGTTCCTAATTGAACCTTTGAGATTATTCTGGTAAGCCTAGCAATACGCTATAGTGAAACATCACAAGCAGCCCAAGTTTGGACTCGTGGAAGAGCTACAAGGGAAAGATGTAGCCCAAGTTTGGACTCGTGGAAGAGCTACAAGAGAAAAGGAAACATCTTTCCTATTGAATTTGTCAGCAGTATGATAACAACGATCCACATAATGACAGGTGAATCACTATTGCTCATTCCACAGGACTTAAGAAGGGTATATGCACCAGGTTCACAGCTCTTGGGAGACAAGTACACAGATTAGAGAACATACAAATAGCCAAATATATGTGAATTTCAGAGATGTAGAAGTGAGTTTGCAAGAAAAAAAGAAAATTTTAAATGCTAAACCTGGTAGTTGCTTGTCAACAAAAATACCACCAAATTTACAGTGTACCTGGATTAATGAAACAAGCCCACCACATGCAATCCCAACAGCAAAACATACCACCTGTACTCATAATCAGTGCATTCACCCTCAATCAACAAATTCCAGCATTCACATACAAAAGGATCACCATCGATAGCACAAGCTTGATCAAATGTGAAGACTACACTATCCTTCTTAAGCTGCACATAATCAAAGTCATGATACATTGAATTAGTGGCATAATCACCACAATAGAAGCATGACTGCTCTCTATTGTCTCCCTTTGAAGTCGATCCTTATAGACCTTCGGTCACAACCAATGAATTATAAAACATAAGGATGCATTCGGGCTGGGCATCAAATCTGAGGAACTATACCCGTGAATTATATACCATAAGGATGCTGCTAGGGCTTGGCAAAGGCTTTTAATCTGGGAGCTAAAGCGAACAGCCCCAATCGAAATCGATTACTCCATCAATTACGATCAGTCCAATCGTCATGAACCGTTCATTGTTTCAGAATGGACATGGTTACCATTTTCTAGATGCTTCCCATTCATTTGCGTCCTTTGTCTCTGAATCAAAATCAAGAAATGAAACATGTCAGGAGTCGAGATATAAATGATATATACCATATGTAACGGACTGAAAATTTCAGAAATGACCAAAAATCATATTCGTGTGCTATACCCAATCAGCAGTATCAACAGAATTCCCATTCAATGACTTGTGGTGCTCCTCTTTGGTTCTGTCTTTTTCTTTGGAGCTCAGTGGCAACAGTGGTGAGGCACCACCAGTTCGATCAGGCATTTCTGTAAGGAAGCAAGAAAAAGAGAACTTTACACATGAATGTTGATGAAAAGCTTATACATCAAGCATTTAAACTCGCTTTTCTAAAAACTTTTGCAGTGCAGTCATCTCACTGATATATTAGCTCGCCAATGCAAATACTTTGCAATCATTACAGTACTTTTTACTGCTTTTTTGTGCAGTTTTTTCAGTCTTCATTTGGGTAGTTTCATTTGCTTTTTTCCTTTACTTCCCTCATTCACTCGTATGGTAGATTTATTGCTTCATGTAATTTATTTTCATTAACATAATTTTCCTTGTTCTACATTATTTTCTCTCATGAACCAAGGAATAGGTTTCTGTCTCCTTCCTGTCAATATTAGCACTGGGCCGAAATGTTTCACCTCTAGAAGAGGCAGAAATAAAAAGTCGAAATTCCGACATCCAATGCTCATCCAAGAAAGCATGTCTTTGGATTTCTAATAGCACGGTACAACATAACTGTGTCAAATTGTTCCTAATTGAACCTTTGAGATTATTCTGGTAAGCCTAGCAATACGCTATAGTGAAACATCACAAGCAGCCCAAGTTTGGACTCGTGGAAGAGCTACAAGGGAAAGATGTAGCCCAAGTTTGGACTCGTGGAAGAGCTACAAGAGAAAAGGAAACATCTTTCCTATTGAATTTGTCAGCAGTATGATAACAACGATCCACATAATGACAGGTGAATCACTATTGCTCATTCCACAGGACTTAAGAAGGGTATATGCACCAGGTTCACAGCTCTTGGGAGACAAGTACACAGATTAGAGAACATACAAATAGCCAAATATATGTGAATTTCAGAGATGTAGAAGTGAGTTTGCAAGAAAAAAAAAAGAAAATTTTAAATGCGCAAACCTGGTAGTTGCTTGTCAACAAAAAATACCACCAAATTTACAGTGTACCTGGATTAATGAAACAAAATTAGTCAAAGCAAAAATTCGTCATCAGAAAATAATAACTGAATGCTGAAAGTTTATCCTACCATGCAACAACAACATCAACTGAGTAATGCTTATGCAGAAGCGATTATAAGCAGACTTTGAATGATAGCCATCAACCAAGCAAGAGCCTTGATAAACCTGCATACAACCAGGTAAGATTAAAGAGCAGATCAAAGAAGATTTTTAGAACTAAGATTCTAAGCATTCTAGGCCCTTTACCTCTTGGAGCCATATTTATGGTATACACGCACAAACACCAGAGTGAATATCATGTGGGATGAAAATATCAGATCACCACAACCATAGATGACTCCTCGAGGAACTGCGAACAAGAACAAACCAAATGAACATCTATAACATCCAAGTAATATGATAATGAGACTCACTAAAGAATTGAATTCCAGAAGAACTGCAAACAGGATCACTTCAAATGAAAAATACTTACAGTTAATTAGAAGCACTTCCCACACACTATCAGGAGGGGGCAATGTGGCAAGTTCAGAACCCTGCATGGCGGCTCAATGGTCTCAGTTATAAATTACTAAGTGAGATTCATTTGAATGAAACTATAATATGTTAATAGTTGGTACTGGTCAGTTGCTATTGCAAGCTCATCAATAAAATTGGCATAGAGATGTACCTCACGACAGTGATAGTTAGGCCCAGGAAGTTGAGTAGAATAGAATGTAACAATCCGTAACATCTGTGAGGCCTGCATGAAAAACTTCCTTGTCAGACTACAGCATTGGCAACCATCAACAGGGGTTATCCAGTATCAGTTATGGAACTCACAACTAAAAAAGCCAGCACCCTCCGCCATATTAGAACTGTATAGAATCGTTTACTGTGGAAAATGAAAGGGTGAAATGTCCACTGCAAAAGAAATTGACGGAACATCATGTCATAAACGCTTGGAAAACTGAATGAAAACAATCTCAGCCCTTCAGAAAATACATGGGAGAAAGAAAAGCAGATATTAACAGAGTGATCGAATAAACAACAAAAGAGGACATTCATCTGCAGTGCGAAACTCAACGAATGAAATTACAGATAATCTTATCAGGATAAATGACAGGTCTAGTTTTTTTTCAATACTAAAATGCAACTAAGTTCCATTAGATATAGGAGCCAACTCATATACAATGAATAAGTAACAAGGCAACCCATTAAGAGGGGAGAAGGTTGCAAAATTGTAACGCAGCTATACTAGCATGTGGAAGGTGGTACAGATAAAAAATTGGGACAAGACCAGCAGAACCTTATGAAACTTTGCTGCTATAGTAATAGTATAATGAAAAAGTAATGTAATTGAGTGACAAAAAGATAACAAATCACAGCACTATTTGACCCTTTGTAGGTCTAGAAGCTAAAAGATAACCACTACGAATTATAGTTTACGAGCAATTGAGTAAATAGAGTAAACATTTTCTATCATCAGCTTCAATAAGGTAACAACCATAGGGTAAAGGAACATACCAATAGAAATGAGAGAAAGATGACGGTGAATACAGTCTCGCTAATATAAGATCTCTCCTTCCAAGTTCCTATATCAACAAAAGAACAATAAGATAGTAACTTCGTAAATTCTTAGTAAAAGGACATTTTTGTTATAATTGAACCCAAGGATAGCTTTTTCAAGACTTATTGCGACCGTATGTGACAGATAAACTACATAATAATATACTGACCGGAAGGATCATGAACCCAAGATCTTGGAGAACAGGTCCAGGTCGATGTAAATAGTGAACTCCTCGAGCTGCCAACCCATGAATATACTGGAGACAGAAACAAAAAACATAGCATACTTCTCCAAGTTAGTACATACCATGGTCATTAAAGTGAGCCTGCTATTTTTTTAAAATTTATTTCCATTTGGTAAATTCTATGCAATATCAGTCTGAGTTAATTAACTCTTTATTTCTTCCCTTTCTGTACAAGACAATTTATCAGCCTCTACATTAATTTCCTTTCCTTTTCGATACTATAGTGTATATTTTTGAAATTTTTCACTTATTCACTGGACACAATACTGCTCAGAAAATTCCCAAATATTTGGTGATATACAAAATAAATCAAATATATATATAATTTTGAAAAAAATGTTCCGATCACCATCAAGAAATCAAATAAAAATAATAATAATACCTGAAAAATAAGCCCTAAGAGCAAAAGCTGCCACTTTTCCAAAAGAATCTGCACCTCTAGAGCAATCTCTGTTGCAATCTTCCTCCATAACTAAAAAATCACAACAAAAAAATTCAAAAATTCCCCCTTAAATCAACAAATCTATAAAGGAAAAAAAAATGATTGATTAAAACTAAATCAAACAGACCTTGGTAGCTTCTCTTGCAAGATACATCGTAATCTTTATGAATGCAATTTCATCCATAGAACGAAAACCCTCGATTAACGAGATCGAGAAAACCCTAGCTCTTCGATCGCCGATCCCCAATCGGGGGCTCCGAGTCAAAAGATTCTAGAAGACCGAGAACAGCAGCAGCGGCGGCAGGACCAATTGAACAAACAAAAACTTTAAAAACAAAAAAAGAAACTTTAATGTCGAGAAAAATGAGAAAAATAAGCTAAAACCCTAGCTTTTATACGCTGAGGGGGGAAGTGGGCCCCACTTATTTCTAGAACGCGAGGTTGACACGGAGAAGAAAGAAGCAGCAGCCGAAGACGACGCTCGACGAAAGAAGGCTTGGCTTTTCTAGATGCTTCCCATTCATTTGCGTCCTTTGTCTCTGAATCAAAATCAAGAAATGAAACATGTCAGGAGTCGAGATATAAATGATATATACCATATGTAACGGACTGAAAATTTCAGAAATGACCAAAAATCATATTCGTGTGCTATACCCAATCAGCAGTATCAACAGAATTCCCATTCAATGACTTGTGGTGCTCCTCTTTGGTTCTGTCTTTTTCTTTGGAGCTCAGTGGCAACAGTGGTGAGGCACCACCAGTTCGATCAGGCATTTCTGTAAGGAAGCAAGAAAAAGAGAACTTTACACATGAATGTTGATGAAAAGCTTATACATCAAGCATTTAAACTCGCTTTTCTAAAAACTTTTGCAGTGCAGTCATCTCACTGATATATTAGCTCGCCAATGCAAATACTTTGCAATCATTACAGTACTTTTTACTGCTTTTTTGTGCAGTTTTTTCAGTCTTCATTTGGGTAGTTTCATTTGCTTTTTTCCTTTACTTCCCTCATTCACTCGTATGGTAGATTTATTGCTTCATGTAATTTATTTTCATTAACATAATTTTCCTTGTTCTACATTATTTTCTCTCATGAACCAAGGAATAGGTTTCTGTCTCCTTCCTGTCAATATTAGCACTGGGCGAAATGTTTCACCTCTAGAAGAGGCAGAAATAAAAAGTCGAAATTCCGACATCCAATGCTCATCCAAGAAAGCATGTCTTTGGATTTCTAATAGCACGGTACAACATAACTGTGTCAAATTGTTCCTAATTGAACCTTTGAGATTATTCTGGTAAGCCTAGCAATACGCTATAGTGAAACATCACAAGCAGCCCAAGTTTGGACTCGTGGAAGAGCTACAAGGGAAAGATGTAGCCCAAGTTTGGACTCGTGGAAGAGCTACAAGGGAAAGATGTAGCCCAAGTTTGGACTCGTGGAAGAGCTACAAGGGAAAGATGTAGCCCAAGTTTGGACTCGTGGAAGAGCTACAAGGGAAAGATGTAGCCCAAGTTTGGACTCGTGGAAGAGCTACAAGAGAAAAGGAAACATCTTTCCTATTGAATTTGTCAGCAGTATGATAACAACGATCCACATAATGACAGGTGAATCACTATTGCTCATTCCACAGGACTTAAGAAGGGTATATGCACCAGGTTCACAGCTCTTGGGAGACAAGTACACAGATTAGAGAACATACAAATAGCCAAATATATGTGAATTTCAGAGATGTAGAAGTGAGTTTGCAAGAAAAAAAAAAGAAAATTTTAAATGCGCAAACCTGGTAGTTGCTTGTCAACAAAAAATACCACCAAATTTACAGTGTACCTGGATTAATGAAACAAAATTAGTCAAAGCAAAAATTCCGTCATCAGAAAATAATAACTGAATGCTGAAAGTTTATCCTACCATGCAACAACAACATCAACTGAGTAATGCTTGCGAGAAGCGATTATAAGCAGACTTTGAATGATAGCCATCAACCAAGCAAGAGCCTTGATAAACCTGCATACAACCAGGTAAGATTAAAGAGCAGATCAAAGAAGATTTTTAGAACTAAGATTCTAAGCATTCTAGGCCCTTTACCTCTTGGAGCCATATTTATGGTATACACGCACAAACACCAGAGTGAATATCATGTGGGATGAAAATATCAGATCACCACAACCATAGATGACTCCTCGAGGAACTGCGAACAAGAACAAACCAAATGAACATCTATAACATCCAAGTAATATGATAATGAGACTCACTAAAGAAATGAATTCCAGAAGAACTGCAAACAGGATCACTTCAAATGAAAAATACTTACAGTTAATTAGAAGCACTTCCCACACACTATCAGGAGGGGGCAATGTGGCAAGTTCAGAACCCTGCATGGCGGCTCAATGGTCTCAGTTATAAATTACTAAGTGAGATTCATTTGAATGAAACTATAATATGTTAATAGTTGGTACTGGTCAGTTGCTATTGCAAGCTCATCAATAAAATTGGCATAGAGATGTACCTCACGACAGTGATAGTTAGGCCCAGGAAGTTGAGTAGAATAGAATGTAACAATCCGTAACATCTGTGAGGCCTGCATGAAAAACTTCCTTGTCAGACTACAGCATTGGCAACCATCAACAGGGGTTATCCAGTATCAGTTATGGAACTCACAACTAAAAAAGCCAGCACCCTCCGCCATATTAGAACTGTATAGAATCGTTTACTGTGGAAAATGAAAGGGTGAAATGTCCACTGCAAAAGAAATTGACGGAACATCATGTCATAAACGTTTGGAAAACTGAATGAAAACAATCTCAGCCCTTCAGAAAATACATGGGAGAAAGAAAAGCAGATATTAACAGAGTGATCGAATAAACAACAAAAGAGGACATTCATCTGCGAGGTACGAAACTCAACGAATGAAATTACAGATAATCTTATCAGGATAAATGACAGGTCTAGTTTTTTTTCAATACTAAAATGCAACTAAGTTCCATTAGATATAGGAGCCAACTCATATACAATGAATAAGTAACAAGGCAACCCATTAAGAGGGGAGAAGGTTGCAAAATTGTAGCGCAGCTATACTAGCATGTGGAAGGTGGTACAGATAAAAAATTGGGACAAGACCAGCAGAACCTTATGAAACTTTGCTGCTATAGTAATAGTATAATGAAAAAGTAATGTAATTGAGTGACAAAAAGATAACAAATCACAGCACTATTTGACCCTTTGTAGGTCTAGAAGCTAAAAGATAACCACTACGAATTATAGTTTACGAGCAATTGAGTAAATAGAGTAAACATTTTCTATCATCAGCTTCAATAAGGTAACAACCATAGGGTAAAGGAACATACCAATAGAAATGAGAGAAAGATGACGGTGAATACAGTCTCGCTAATATAAGATCTCTCCCTTCCAAGTTCCTATATCAACAAAAGAACAATAAGATAGTAACTCGTAAATTCTTAGTAAAAGGACATTTTTTGTTATAATTGAACCCAAGGATAGCTTTTTCAAGACTTATTGCGACCGTATGTGACAGATAAACTACATAATAATATACTGACCGGAAGGATCATGAACCCAAGATCTTGGAGAACAGGTCCAGGTCGATGTAAATAGTGAACTCCTCGAGCTGCCAACCCATGAATATACTGGAGACAGAAACAAAAAACATAGCATACTTCTCCAAGTTAGTACATACCATGGTCATTAAAGTGAGCCTGCTATTTTTAAAATTTATTTCCATTTGGTAAATTCTATGCAATATCAGTCTGAGTTAATTAACTCTTTATTTCTTCCCTTTCTGTACAAGACAATTTATCAGCCTCTACATTAATTTCCTTTCCTTTTCGATACTATAGTGTATATTTTTGAAATTTTTCACTTATTCACTGGACACAATACTGCTCAGAAAATTCCCAAATATTTGGTGATATACAAAATAAATCAAATATATATATAATTTTGAAAAAAATGTTCCGATCACCATCAAGAAATCAAATAAAAATAATAATAATACCTGAAAAATAAGCCCTAAGAGCAAAAGCTGCCACTTTTCCAAAAGAATCTGCACCTCTAGAGCAATCTCTGTTGCAATCTTCCTCCATAACTAAAAAATCACAACAAAAAAATTCAAAAATTCCCCCTTAAATCAACAAATCTATAAAGGAAAAAAAAATGATTGATTAAAACTAAATCAAACAGACCTTGGTAGCTTCTCTTGCAAGATACATCGTAATCTTTATGAATGCAATTTCATCCATAGAACGAAAACCCTCGATTAACGAGATCGAGAAAACCCTAGCTCTTCGATCGCCGATCCCCAATCGGGGGCTCCGAGTCAAAAGATTCTAGAAGACCGAGAACAGCAGCAGCGGCGGCAGGACCAATTGAACAAACAAAAACTTTAAAAACAAAAAAAGAAACTTTAATGTCGAGAAAAATGAGAAAAATAAGCTAAAACCCTAGCTTTTATACGCTGAGGGGGGAAGTGGGCCCCACTTATTTCTAGAACGCGAGGTTGACACGGAGAAGAAAGAAGCAGCAGCCGAAGACGACGCTCGACGAAAGAAGGCTTGGCTTTTTGTGATGCTATTAAATCTATAATACCCCTCGGTATTGGAATTAATTACGTAAGTGACACTAGAGTACAGGTCATCTCTGCTGTCACCGTGGATGGGCAGAGCTGTAAATTGACAGCGCAAACACCTGACCTGTAGAGTTCATTTTCGTTTTTTTGAAGAACAGATATTCCTCTTGGGAATCTCAAGTAGTAGGTTGTAGAGATTAAATAGGTTCATTAGGATATTATGAATTATCAATCTGATTATATCCAAATCTCTTATGATATTGTTGAAATGGATGTCTTTTTTAAAATTTTATTATGATTACATATACTGATAATGTACAAACACGATCTGATTTGTATCCAAATACATGTTTTGATTCAGATATCTAATCGTAAAGACTGTTTGGCAACTCCTTAAACTAGAGATAGGTTTAGTCCTATTCCTATCCCCATTTTGAGGAAAAAATTTATTTAGATAGAACTTGATTAGTACTGGCCTAAATTGATCCTTAAAATTACTTTTGTTTTTGTCGACCTATTATCTGGATGATCGATAACAATAACCAGTCTAGTTGATTAGTTTTATTTTTCTTTTCTTTACGAGTCAAATATTTTAGTGAAGTCTATACAATTTTTTTTCTTTTCTTTTATCTACATTTATATTTGCTTTTCATAGATACGGATTATATATTACATTTTCATTATGGAATCATAATGATTATATCCATATCTGATAAGTTTGCATCCTTCGAAATATCAACTTGTAATCTCCGCACTTATAAGCCTGAAATTAAGGAGACCGGCCGCCGGCCCTTCACATGTTCCACGTGGAAGGGTGAATTATGTGGACTTGATGTTTGATGGTAACTACGAGGTTGCCATTGACAGAAGTAACGGAAAATGGTTGGTTTCTGCACGTGATGAGGAGTAGTTTGCCGGCTTTTTGGTGTATTTGAATTCGAAATATTTTGAGAGAGAAAGCGCGTTGAGTCTTCGATGGTATCGTTTTCTTTGATTGGTTAATAGTTTGACCAAATAATGGGCTGAACTGGGCTTTGAGCTTTGATCTATAGCCTATGGGCCATTTAGGTGTGGCTCATTATTGAAGCTTAAGGCCAATAGTACATTGGCCCACATTATAGGACACATGTCTCTCGATTGCTAAGCACTTGATAGCTTGGGCGGGCCCACTTGATTGTCTATTTGGACACTTCATCAGGCCAGTCACAGAATCTTTTTGACCCTGATGGTATGTTTTTTCGTCAATAGAAACTTGAGAGAGCTTGTTTGCATGCAATTGAAAATTAAAAGTGAAAAAATGATTCATGCTAGGTGTTTGTTTGCATGCAGTGATTGTGAAGGTGAAATTGTTTTCGAAAAAGTCATGGTGGAAAAGTTATTACTTCAATAACCTCAAGGCTGTCATGTTGTAGTATACTAGATTCAATTTTGTAGATGAAATGAAATCATTTTCTAAAGATTTAGCATCAATAATGCTCATATAATGAGAGTGAGCTTACAACATGGATACCGCATGAAAAAGGAGGGGGGAAAATGAAATCAATTTTGTGTTAAGAAAGTGATATACAATGAGAAAGAGGTATTCATATTGCTACTAACGATGTGATTATATACTTTTTCCAAACTATAAAAATTCATTGAAGTCAATTATAAATTTTTTTTAATTGTTAAGTATGTAATGACACAACTTTTCAAAACTCTTGGCTTTGTGTTATCTTGAATACATGACCAGTTGCACCTTGACTCGTGTAAGTTAGAAAAGGGTGAGACAACGGGCATGCGTGAAAGCATACCGTAATGCATCAAAGAACCCAAGTACAATCCTCTATGTATGATTTTAATCAGTTATTTATTACTTTTCTCCAGCCAAGGTTCATGCATGTTCCTAGCACGTGAGCAATATCCAATTGCACTACGCTTTAACTTCGTTTATTTTATATCTGAAAGCAAGCAAAGTTTCGTTCTAAAAAGTCGAATGCCGGTTGCAAGCACATGGTAACCAAGGCCGTGTAGCCCGCCGCACCGGCCCACATATGGTTGCGGGCCTTGTTCGGATTACATATACATTGTTTAGGTCAGTCTGAATGCATGAATTAAGTGCAAGGCAACATGAGAATCTTTAGAAGACGACAGAAACTGAAGATAAAATCTTAAAATTGTTTGATTGAATAAAGAAGCGTAGCATACAACAAAACCAAGGGGATAACAAATTAACAACCCTTGGATCAGTGAACCAATCCTTAAATCCTTCTGTATTGCACTGATCCAAGGATTATTAGTTCATTGGATATTGTGTAAAGTGCCCACTGGATATTTTCTCATCCAAACAAACCTCATATCAGTTACATACTTTCACTTGTTTTTACAGGGTCTTGATCCAAGGTGCACCGCAGCCCCGTTCTCCAGTGCAGTATGCACCGGCGAGAAGCTCATCAACGACGACGACTGCTTTGTTCTCCCTGTCGACGCCAACCCTCCAACCCTCCGATCACGAAGCATCAACACTGTAGAAATCATCAGGCACACTATATGGGGCTACTCCAGCCAGCCTACTGGCCTCTTAGTCCCCCACAATTGAATCCCCGATTGGAGACTACCGGTTCATCGATGGCATCAATGTTGCTCATTCTGGAAAGACTGATGTGTCTCTGTTCAGGTTTGGGGAGAGCAGAGATGGGTTCACGAGGATGAGGATGGAGGTGTGGACTGTTGAAGAGGTTGATTTCAATGTAGAGGGGTCATCTATGGATTGCTTCTTGCCTCCGGGGGATCTCAAGGAAGAGAAGAAAGATTGTGGTGAAATAACGAAGAATGCACGTGCGCCTGTTAGGATTCAGGGTGTGGCAAGTAGGCTTGGTTCTTCAAAGGTTGCCTCATTGGACGTCGATGAGTGGGGTTCAGAGGAGGAGGAATATGAGAAGCTATAACAGACTTTGCATTCAACTGTAAATAGAAAAAAATGTAAATTTTGGGGTAGAAAAAAATGTAAATTTTGGGGTATGTGTATGTGTTTAATGGTAGATAGAAATGTTAGCAGTAGAATTTGATCAAGTGATGTTACTCTGATCTAACTTAGAACACAATGCTATTGTATTTTTCATAAATCAGTAAATCACATTATCAATGAGCTGATAATTCCAAGACAAATGCAGGCATATGGATACATGACATCTCTAAAAATGCACGTACATATGGTTCAAAATGATTGGGAAACACTTTTATAATTGAAAGTCCATATATCTGGCCAATTACCGGTAATGGTTCATATCAGACTAGTGCTAGTTGATGAAGGTTTACTCTGACAAAAGAAAAATAGTCTTTTTTTTTCAATTCCAATTGAATGCAATTGGCTATCAGAATATATATGGATACAACTGTCACAGGGTCTCAAAAAGTAAATAATTATATACAGTTTTGTAATCCATCATATTCAGAGAAAATAGTCTAAGAGACAAATGACTTACTGAATTAGCAATCAGTGGGAGGAACCGAAGCTTTGCTTCAAAACTCTTGGAGGGAAGTCTTATACCTGCTTCATGCACATATGAACAAAAATCCAAGATTCTGAGGCAAAAATAAAATACAAGCTTTCATCGATGCAGCTTTCTGCTATGAAGGATAGCGATACACATAGCAAAAGCCTGCACAGAAGCAACGGATGCCCCAAACTCCACTGTGTAAACTCCCTCTCTGAAAGCAGTCATCTTGAATGTATGCTTGTTTTCTGTATCTTCAAACTGAGAGAGAATTTAACCATGTCAATAATCGAATAGAATTCTTTGAAGCTAATCTAGAATAAATAAAAAAGAAGTATAAAAGTCTAGAGATCAGAAACCTGAGGGAATAATTCAATTCGATGAGCTCCATCAGATGAACTAGAGCTCCTGTTCTCTGGACTATTATCAGTTAGAACTGTAAGCTTGCAGCCCTCATCCCAACCTCCACAATCACAAGAACCTCCTGATCTCCATCTCTCAATCAAAGGTGAGGGCTCTCCTTCAGATGAAATGCCATGAATCCCGCTAGGGAGAATCGCAATTACACTTGGTAACCTTGAACTCTCATTCTTTTGCTCAATGTGCAACTCTTCATAGCTTATTTTGGTTGAATCTTTGGGCTTTTCATTTGGAACCTGAATAATGATAGCAGCAAGCTCGTTGCTGAATGGAGAAATAACACGTTGATGATTCGTTGGTTCTAGTTCAGTACCGCAGCAAACAAACTCTCTTATGGAAAAATAGTCCTCAGAAGCAAAACTCGGTGATTTGGAAGAAGAAACCCTCATCTGGCCAATCATATTGTAGGCTAGATCATTCTTCTTGCTCTTATTTCCTTGGCCCATCCAGACCCGACCTTTCTTTTTGAGTTCATGAGCAGTAAACATTGTATATATGCATCCAACATCATTTTTCTGTTCTAAGTTTCCTTTAGCCATTATGGAAGCAAGAACACTGTTGTCATCGGCAGAGAACACAAAAAGAGGGAGCCCATTCTTCCAAGCAAGTTTCAGAAGACCATGTCTCACTGATATCACTTGTTTTTGGGCCTCAACTGAAGAATCATTACTAATTTGTTGGGACCGATCACTGGTTAGTTTAGAAGTTGTGCCAGAAAAATAAAATTGGTTCTTTGGCTTCAATAATGGATCAAGTATTCTCCTCAATGGACTTCGTCTATTTCTGCTACTAGACGTTGCATTTTCTTCGTGTGTGCTACCTGAAGGAATAGCTTGTTGCTTCATTTCTTTCCTTGAAGAACTTTCTCTCAAACTAGAATTTCTTAATAGACGGTGTGGTGTTTTGCTATGTATACTTCTGGTATGAGAGGTTGAATTCTCTTCAAGGGAATTGTCTGAAATATTAGTTTGCTTCATAATCGTTTTCCCTGATGAATCTAGCTTGCCAGAAATTTTTGTCATATCCTTTTCTTGTGCACTAGCACTTGGCACTTTGTTGTCATACACCAAGTTGCTAGAAATAGAAGGCTCAAAATTTTGACTTACAGAAGGAAGTGGACATGAATAAGGAATGTCACTGAGAGAAAAATTTCCTGAAAAACTCTTTCTGCCTACTACTGCTGCAGAATCACAGCTAATGCGCCTTGTATGTTCACTCTCTAGAAGGTTGTCCCACATGCCTTCGACCACCGAGCACTGATCTTGTAGCCAATCTTTGGTAAAGTACAGATTACCAGAAAAACTTTGTTGTTCACAGTTCCGAAACTTCTCCTCTCCTTCTGATCTACCAATTTGAGACTTGACCTTGTTACTGCCGACATCTGGATTTTGGGGCTTGTCAATTGAAACACCTTTCATATTTGAACGTCTTATCTGACCTTCTTCTGATGATCTACAGTGTTCCCTTTTATTTGGGGAGTGCTTAGTTTGAGCACAAGGGCTATTTCTGCTTCTAGCAGACTGTGAAGATGACCCGAATGTAGAAAACGATGCAGTTGTTGATGAATTGGAGCTTGATGGAGAATCTCCCTCTCTCCTATCTGCGACTTGTTTCTGAAGGTATGCCCACTTTTCGAGACGCCCCCAATCAAGAACTCCAAAGTTTAGAGCTTTCTCTTGAACACTATCCCCTTTCTCCAATCTCTGGAGATAGCTTGGGACATTTGACATGTACTTCACTACATCGTCACCTCCTGTCATATTTCTACCTGGTTGTGTCTTCTGATGATTACAAGTCATTGAGGGTTTTCTTTCTTCAAGGGATGAGACCTTCTCGCTTGAAGATCTAGGGGTCTGATACTGAAGTGAACTCCTTTTTCCTTGTACATTATGATCCATTGGCGGGATTTTCTTATGCTCAGAATTATCTGCTTGTGATTTGGACTGCATGATTCACAATCACAAGTCATGCAGTTTCAAGCTGGTTTAACTGTATTGCTTCAAAATCTTGTATGATGAAGAGATATGGCCGGTTATTCGATCTCATGCTAGTGAAAAAGACCCCATTGATTCTAAAACATGGAGGAGGCTAAATTAGAAAAACAGTGTCATGTACCAATGATGATTCTCTACAAGTTTCTCATGAACCTGGCCTACATACGCATGACAGTATAAATATAACAAGGGATGGTATCTGAAGCTAAAGAAAGACACAGGACAGATTAAACAGATGTGAGGACATGCACAGATACACACATAAAACTGCTGATCAAACTGAATTAGGAATTTCTTAATGGCAGTTTCAATATACGAAATGCATATGACAAGTATCATACATGTATTTACCTTGAAAAAAAGGAAAAAAGTATCCTTTCTGAGTTCTGACTTCTTATTCGAAGAATGTGTGCTACCTAATTATTTTACCATCTTGATATGTAGAAAGGTATACACAAAACAGAAGTATCGGGTCCAATACATAAGTTTGAGATATGTGTAGGACACGTGTCCAACAGAATACAACTTTATATTTGAAGTGTCCATGATACCTAATTATAAGACCATCTTGATATGTAGAAAATTATGATGAGGAGGTATTTAGGTCCAACAACTACTTTCAATTTAGAAATGTAGGCTCACTAGTTCAACCTTGGACCAGTACATAAAATTTAGGGTAGGTCGATATAGCATCATAAGCATTTCAAAACAATGTTATCTTAGAGTTTAATTCCTCACAGAATTGCATGTTGTGTTGTGCCATATTTCATAAAGTAAATGGCAATTATTTTTTACTACAAGAAACGGAGACACAATCATGGGAGAGATCTTTAGTTACTTGAGATAAGAATTCTTTAAATATCTAGGATTTCTCAGAAGAAGAGCCCAAACAAGAAAGAAGTATGGGATCTCTAGATTGCCTGCCTGTTTGATGAGAAATGATTGATTTTCCCTTATTAAATGACGTGCTGAGGGTGGCAACGCAAGCTTATCTCTCTAGGAGTGCATAAAATCCTTGCGTATAAGTGCATTTCTCTATCTCTTACATTCAGCTGAATTAGGGTCAAGATTTTAACTTTTCTGTGTCTGAAATAGGTGACGACTAAAGCAGAACTTAATAGCTAAAATGCTGAAATATAAGTTCAAAATGTAAGATCCAAAATGCCAATTCAAACTACATGTCAAACCCTTATTTTTTCTATTACCCCTGTCCTTTTTTCCGAGTAAACACCAATCATGTAGAGTAATACCTAAGAAGAACTTAGCCCCTGAAATTTATAACTAATCATGCAATATCTCTCCCTAGCCCCTTATCTTGCTTCATCCTCTATTTTTGCTTTCTATAGCTCTGTACACTAATTCCTCTCAAATTATTTGGCACATTGCTCTATTTCTGAAGAACAAGAGTATGCACAAACCATAGAACAAACCTAATCAATTCTTAACATCTTGACCAACAATAAGATTGTCAACACCAAAATCTTCTCTCTCTTTTTTATGTATCTACCATTAATTTTCTTTTTTGGATATTCAAAACCCAAAACAGGACCAAACCATGAACACTTAGACGACCAAACCCAGAATTCCCAAAAACCACCTCTCAATCGAAAATTCAACCATAACCCATTTCAATTGACACCCAATTTTGCTCAAAAAAGAAAGGAAGAAAAAGAAAAAGAAAAAAAAAACTCACCTGGTGCCTAATCAACAGGCAGAACAGCATTCAACATAACAGCAAAAAATGTGATTAAACAAATGTAAGTGAGAGAGAAGTACCCTTTAAGATGAAGAAAGGTACAGAAATCCTAAGGAAATTCGTCAGCCTTGAGTCAAGAATATATCATTAATTACTCATCAATAAACTGTAAAATTATGAGATAAGGCTTGAGAGTGTTTACCTTGTGGAAACCCAAGAGAGAAGATTCGAAATTTCTAAATTTCAAATTTCAATTTCAATTCCAAGTCCCATTCAATGGAAGGAACAAGCACCGAGCGCGTCAAGAGTCTATGGGGCATGGCTTTGTTTGTTGGTGGTTGGCATTTTTGGTATTTAGCCCCTCATGGGTTTATTCGTGATGTCGATGTTTATGAGGGGGTGAAAGTGAAATCTTTAGACGGTTCGCTTCTTTCCCGCGGCGCGCGTGGGGCCCACGCGGGTCTGCTTGTCGTTGAAGTTGAGCTGTGGAGTGCAGTTCCCGAAATGACTCCAAGTGGGCCCCCCAGCAGCGTCGTTATTAGGCTTTCTAAATTTTGTAAGCATTTTTTCACATTGCTATTTTTTTTTATCTTTTGGAGATTATTACTCTATCCCTCTAGAAAATAAAAAAATGTTTAATGTTTTCGTTAAGATAATTATATATTATAAGTACAGTATAATGATTCTTATAGTAGCATGAATGCCACATGGGGATATTCGAGAAATATTTTCGTTATCGGATAACAGATGATATCAAAGTACTAGCTTTAAATGTTTCAGAGTATATAAACGCTGCAAAGAAATATATATATATATATATATATATATATATAATGGTACAAACTATAAGATATTTTATGTACAAGGTAGTCTAAAAGTTTTGATAAGGTGAAAACTATCTTGAACAATATGAGTGGTGATAATTGCACTATAAGAGTTATAGTATTCTTGTACTACTACACGCCCAAAAAAGACACTTTCTTGCAAATTATAAAAGAAATTATAAGTTGTCATGATCTCATTTCTTCGTGTGCAATAGGACAAGAATAGGATAGTACATTTAGCATTTTCCAAACAATATTATTACCGGAAATATGCCTTCTACAACACTTAAAAGAGAAGGTTCCTTCGGTTGTTGTACAGTTGCCTTCATCTGATGGAACAAAACTAATGCAGCCATGAAAGCAAACATGTTTCTTCACGATGAAGAGATTCTTGAGATCAAATCTTAAATTTGAAAGAATTAAGTTGGTGAAGAAAATAATAAAGAACAGGCACATGTCCATTTCTTGTCACAGTTCACTAACAAACATGAGAGAGTTAAACTTAAATCACCTCGCCTCCAATGTGACAATACAAAAAGAAAAGAAAATGTTGAAAAGATAAGATGCATCTCTTGGGTCTCTTTCATTCAATTGAAAAATGAGATTGAGCAACTGGGGGCCCATTTCATAAAGAAGAGGAACGAAAGAGAGATCTTGCTTTCATAGGGTTCTTTGGAGAAATGATACCTCAAGGGAAAATAAACATCTTTGTTTGCAAAGCTTATGCAAAGATGTACATATATAGACTACAAACTAGGCCTTTATTGAAGTATATTAAGAAACTTTCTTATGACTCTACATAAGTTGTTCTTTTTCTTTGTTTGTTTTCCCTTTTACAATATTCTTTTCATTTGCTTATTCTATCTTCTTCTTCTTCTTCTTACTTTTGAGAGAGAGAAAGAGAGAGATCGAGAGAGAGAGAGAGAGAGAGCCAGTTGCTTATCGCATGTTATTGTAGTATATAATTTTGAGGAGCATAAATAGACCAGGATAAGGATAAATTTCGTCTAAAAGTGATATTAATGGAAAATTGAGATGATCTAAATCCAATTAAGTCTTAAACATTTATTTGAAGTTTGAGACAGGTAGTGAAAGAATACAACATAAAACGCAGTATTGAAAACTAAGATATGCTTGGGGAAAAATATACAATTTTGAGGTTCTCTCTCTTCAGATGTTAAAGTGTACTATGCATATCATCATCATCTAAAAGAACATAAAGTATTCTCTAAAATGTTAATAATTGGACCCCAAGACTCTGGTAGATATGTGTTCCATAAGCTAATGATTGGTAATTTTATCCAAAGATGAATTCCACTCAGTAGACAAATAGTACTCCATCCCACAAAACATATGCCTTTACTTAAAGTAGAATCTTTTTCATGATGCTTTCAATCTTCATGGATTGGAATCCAAGGAGAAAAAAAATTAAAAAAGAAGCTAACTCAACCAGAATGATTCAAATAGAATGATTGAGTTACTATATACGGACCAAACCTAATCATCCGCAGAAGATCAGAAGGATTCAAGTAGAATAAGTGAGCAATTATGGACCAAAATTGATTCTCATCCTTCAGGAGCTAATTAAACTGGGATTAGCAAAAAAAAACTTTGAAAAACGATAATCATCTTAAAAACTTATAATTAGTTACTGAATAAGTCATTTAAGAGTCAATGATCTAATATAAAATATAGTAACTATAATAAAGATAAATAATTTAGACTTGAGCATAATAGATGCATCAAAATCTCAATTTCGTAGAACTCATTTTAAACGGCGTGAAGTGAATTGGATCACCTCACTTTACGTTTTAGAAGAGAGCTAACTGGGTAGTCATGAATAAATTTTCTAAAAAAATATTTACATGCACCCTCCTTTTCAAGACATGGGCCGAACAGCTAATCACAAATCGACGGAAAAAGAAGAAAAACAAAGAGAAACTGCAGAAAACGCAGAAATTTTGATAAGGTGATTACCTATGTCCTTGAGCACAGTCAAACCACGATTCTACTAATCATCAATGAATACTTACACTTAATCTCTCAAATCTAAATCTCACTTATATGCCATCTCTATTTCTCTCTCTATTGGATACATGAAAAGTCCCCACCCACCCGCCCATTTGTAGTCACGATGCAAATCCGTAAAGGCTCGTTTGGTGTGAGGTTAAAACAATCAGAGTTGAACTTTAACATAGTAATTATTACTCTAGAACAGTTAGTGGGGGGGAATATTCATAAGGATTAAAATTTAACACAAAAGGATCTCTACCACTCTCAAAATGCATAAATTATAAAAAGCCCCTCAAAATATTAAACTTACAAACAACCTCCTAAAAAAATGACAATTGTAAGAAGTCTCGTGCACATTTAAAATTTACAGAAAACCAAAGGAAAAGTTCCTCTCTGCCAAGTAAGAGAGAGAGAGAGAGTATCTCCCTTTCACGGGCTAATAAACCAAAGGAAAAGTTCCTCTCTGCCAAGTATGAGATCTTGATCTCTCTTAAAGAGAGAGAGAGAGAATATCTCCTTTTCACGAGCTAATAAACCAAAGGAAAAGTTCCTCTCGGCCAAGTATGAGATCTTGATATCTCTCCAAGTCAAGTCTGCTATGTATATATTTCAAAAATCATTCACAATGCATCCACACACGCAGCTCATCTCCTAATAAACAATTGGGATCTTGACATTTGGTTTGCGTCCATAATGCAAGCATCTTATCCACCCTAATTTCTTATTTGAGCAAACACAGCAGTTTTTTTTTCTACCAACGCATCACGCATACATGTTCACATTGTTAATTATGATCTAAATGATTTAGTTGCATAGAGAGTTAGAATGTATGTCACATTAGTAATGCACCAGCCTAAAACCGAGCTTTTGAAGACCAGAATTAAATGAAGAAACATATGAGCTCTTGAAGTCCGAACTTCTGCCAAAAATGGCCGAGCAGCACGACGACAACACAAGAAGAAGCCTCATGTTCTCTTATTCCCTTTACCCGGTCAAGGCCACATCACCCCAATGCTCAACCTCGCTGAGCTCCTCTCCTCCACCGACCTCCTCGTCACCTTCCTCAACACAGAACACATGCACCGCCACCTCTTGACCACCTCCTCTGACGCCCTTGACCGCTTCCATCTGATGCCAACCTTCCGCTTCCGCACGATCCCCGCGGTCTCCCTGATGATGATCCCCGGCCGTTTTACTGGCTGATCGATCTTGTAGAGACGATGAGGAATAGGTGTAGCGATATTTATAGAGAGATTTTGGTGTCCGGCAACAACAGCGGTGGTCAGTGGCCGCCGGTGACATGCGTGGTTGTTGTCGGGTTTATGCCTCTTTGGTTTGAGGTGGCGGAGGAGATGGGAGTCCCGACGATGATTTTGCATCCAAGTAGCGCTTCTAGTCTTTGGGTTTATCGCAACATCCGTGAGATGATTAAGAGAGGGGAGCTCCCTTTTGAAGGTATTCATGATATGATCTTTTACAACTCTTTGTTAAAGTACTACTATTAGATGGTTGTGTTAATTTAGTAATAGAAACCATTTGGTTAGAGTCATAATCTAAGGATTTGTTTGGCAATCTCTCAAAATTAATGAGAGAATTATTGATAATTTTGGGAAGAAGTCTATTAGGGAAAAACTAGAACCAATAGAATTTTGTTTGTAAAAAGCCTGGGTTGACAATAGCCCATTTTTTCCTAGGCCAAAAAACCCACTCAAACTAGTTCTTTTTTATTCAGCACCACCGCCGTGGATCAAAAGAGAACCAGTTCTCTCAAGACAGGATCAGGCCAAATTGACC
The DNA here is from genome assembly GCA_012295165.1 of Asparagus setaceus. Classification (NCBI taxonomy): domain Eukaryota; kingdom Viridiplantae; phylum Streptophyta; class Magnoliopsida; order Asparagales; family Asparagaceae; genus Asparagus; species Asparagus setaceus. The sequence continues at coordinate 15,974,689 of CM022707.1, forward strand.
CTAAGAATATTGATTTAAACCAAATTCGTATTTTTAAACTAAATGGATGCTAGATACTCTATCAGATAATACTAGCATTCTGATTCTTAACGAAAAACTGTGTGTGTTATGAACATAGATGAAACGGACCTGGAGAGAAAAATAGAGAGCATTGCAGGGATGGAGAGTTTTCTACGACGCAGAGATCTACCAAGCTTCATCCAACAAGGCAAATCCATCGAAGACCGAGCCTTAAAATCCGTGATGAACATCGCTGCCAGGTTGACTCGAGCCCAAGCTCTCATCATCAACACAATTGAGTCCGTCAAATCTTCATATCCGATCTGTTTGCACCCCTATTTACACCCTCGGACCCCTACACACCCTCCCCAACAACAATAGAACTTTTTCTATGATCTCTCCTACATTGTGGCAGGAGGATCGAACATGTTTATCGTGGCTCGACGCCCAACCAACAAAATCAGTTGTATATGTAAGTTTTGGAAGCTTTATGATTGTGTCGAGAGAGGATCTTATATATCGAGTTCTGGCATGGGCTAGCGGATAGCGGGCATAGGTTCTTATTGGTTGCTCGACCGGATTTGATACAAAGAGGCAAGAAGTTAGAGGAGATGACGCTAGAGAGAGGGCGAATTGTGACATGGGCCCCTCAACAGGAGGTATTGGCCCACCCCGCTGTGGGGTCTTTTTTGACACACAGTGGATGGAACTCGATGCTGGAGAGCATAGTTTCAAGAGTGCAGATGATATGTTGGCCAATGTTAGCAGAGCAACGCATAAATAGTTGGTTTGTGAGCAAGGTTTGGGGGATCGGAGTGGACATGAAGGCTTTGCGAGGGAGGTGCATCGTCGAAAAGATGGTGACAGAGGTGATGGACGGAGAGGACGCCAGTGACAGGAGGAGGTCGGCGGAGAAGATGGTGGAGAGGGCGAGAGAGTGTGTCGAGGAAGGGGGATCATCTTATAGAGATTTGCAGAAGTTGATTGAACATATCAAATCCTTGAAAAGGCAAGAATAACTGATATATATGTTCATTTGGAGATGTCTTGTGTTACTTATTATTGTTGGAAACTTATAGCTATCATCAATTTGAGAGCATTATATTTTCTTCGGCAATATGAGGAAGTGCCATCTATTACAAATCTCTTAGAATGTATCAAATCAAAGTTTACAAAACAGCAACAAGTTTGCATATTTTACAAACTAGTGAAGAGTTTACAAAACATTTTGAATGCATCAATCATAACTGTTCCGCTAATTCAGAGTTTTAGTGCAATTGAAAAAATCTATGATATCATCAGAGTAATCTCACTTCACAAGAATTGAAGCAAATTAAAACATTACCGTTGTGTAAGTTCAGCTTTTGATCCATAAATATGAAGCTCAACCCCCAAAGACATGTTTTTTTTTGTTAATTAAAGAAATATCCACCAAAGACATGTTATCTGTGAATAAAAGTGGTAACTCTCAAACTACTAGAATTTTATCAGAGTTTGAGCGTAGTAATTAAATGGACTTTTGACACCACCTAATTGCTAGTGTAAACCGACGAATTAGAGATTTGGATCTAATCAACATTAATCAATGTGTGATTAAATTAATTAAGTTTGTCGTCATCCAATATGGGTCTGACAATTCACAGACTGAATTACCTAGATAATTGTTAAGGCTGGCTGAAAATTAAAAATAATTTAGACCAAACAGCAATTTAGTAATTAGTATTGGCAGGGCACAGCTCATCATGTGCTAAAACTATATATGTTGGATCTTTCCTCGTGCTGGTCTTTCATAATGTAAGCATCTCATCATCCTTAATTGTTTTATCTTCCATACTGTGAGGATCCATCTACATTATCAGTAACTGGTGTGTGAGATCTAAGGCTATATGGGGATCGATCTTAGTTTGCGTAAAAAAAGACGTCGGCTTCATTACACCCCGAGGAGAAAGCAATGGCCAAGCACAACAACAAGACTCACGTCCTCCTCTTCCCCTTTCCGGGTCAGGGACACATCCCCCCAACGCTCAATCTCGCCGAGCTCCTCTCCGGCGCCGGCCTCCTCGTCACCTTCCTCAACACCGAACACGTCCACCGCCGCCTCTCGACCGCCGCCTCCGACGCTCTCGACCGCTTCCGTCGGATGCCCACCTTCCGGTTCCTCACGATCCCCGATGGACTCCCGGAGGACCATCCTCGGACGGTCGGCTGGTTGAAAGATCTTGATGAAGCAATGAGGACTAAGTGTAGGGAGCTTTATAGGGAGATTTTGGTGTCGGGCGATGAGTGGCCGCCGGTTACGTGCGTGGTGGCCGACGGGTTTATGCCCCTAGGGTTGGAGGTCGCGGAGGAAGTGGGAGTCCCGACTATGATTTTGCGAACGAGCAGCGCATGCAGTGTTTGGGCTTATTGCAACATTAGTGAGATGACAAAGGGAGGGGAGATCCCCTTTGATGGTACGTAAGATACACGACTATTTTGTTCATTATATATATAATTTAGTAGAAATAGAAAAGAGTGTAATATACACAACTATATTGTTCATTAATATATAATTTAGATCTGGGTATAATTTACATTTAGGTTATACATCACTCTTCTTTAATTTACCCAGACTAAATTTGTATGTGATGTATCTGTATATAGACGGTGTATATAGACGGAGACTTGGAGAAGAAAATAGAGGGTGTCAAAGGGATGGAATGTTTTCTCCGGCGCAGAGATCTCCCGAGCTTCATCCGACAAGCCAAATCCACCGACGACCAAATCCTACAATTCCTGATGAGAATGAGTGCCAACTTGACTCGAACCCAAGCTCTCATCGTTAACACAATCGAGTCTGTTGAAGCTCCAGTTCTGACCCATATCCGATCTGTTTGCGGGTCCACTTACACCCTCGGACCTCTGCACACACTTGTTAACACCGAAAAGTTACCTTCTTCAAACTTCGCTACATTATGGCAAGAGGATCGAACATGTTTATCATGGCTCGATTCCCAACCGCCAAAGTCAGTCGTATACATAAGCTTCGGTAGCATAGCAATCGTTTCGAGAGAGGATCTTATCGAGTTTTGGCACGGGTTAGTCGATAGCGGGTATCAATTCTTATGGGTAGGTGTAGAACATGCACAAAAACATGCACAAACAGTTTTTCAGGTTCAGTAGTCGACTACTAGGCATTGTAGTCGACTACTAGGCATTGTAGTCGACTACTAGGCATTGTAGTCGACTACTAGGCATTGTAGTCGACTACTAGGCATTGTAGTCGACTACTAGGCATTGTAGTCGACTACTAGGCATTGTAGTCGACTACTAGGCATTGTAGTCGACTACTAGGCATTGTAGTCGACTACTAGGCATTGTAGTCGACTAATCTGATGCATTAGTCGACTAATATGAGTTGTAGTCGACTAATGCAGGCGGTCCAAAAGCGGGTCTAATTAGGAATTGGTTTTAAACTCAATTCGCTTAGAGGCTATTAATAACCCCTAACCCGATTGTTAGGGTAAGTTTTCAAGCACGTTTGGGAGCGACCTTTGAGAGAGTTTGGTGCATCTTTGGAGAGGAGATCTTTTGAGAGATTGAGAGGTTTGTTTTAGGGTTTCTTTGTGAGAACTTGTAATCCTAATTTGTATTCTCTCTTTCTATTAGTGAAAATCCTCCTTACCCCGTGGACGTAGGCAACTTGCCGAACCACGTAAATCTCGTGACTTTACTCTTTTATTGTGTTTTGCTATCGTTTGTGGTGGTTTCTCGGCCGTTCCGTGTCCGCCAACAATAATTGGTCCAGCTATTGTTCGATTGGAAGTGGTGTAATTTCTAATTTGAGGGGTGTTCGGTGATTCCCGAGAAGCGGATTCACGAAGACAAACAGAGGATGGCCAACCAAGAATCACCAAAGTGGGAAAATTCGAGATTGAAAAGTTCAATGGGAAGAACGATTTTTCTTATTGGAGGATGCGATGAAAAACTTTCTAATTTCGCAAAATTGCACAAGACTTTGGATGGAAAGGAGAAGAAGAACAAGGATATGTCGATGAGGATTGGGAGGAGTTGGATCTGAAGCACGGCCGATTATCCTATGCCTCGAGAGGGATGTAGCTTTCGGTAGATGGAGAGAAACGGTGCTTGGCGTGTGGAAGAAGTTAGAGGTACCTTCATGACTAAGAGTCTAACTAACCGGATCTACTTAAAATCCAAATTGTATACTTGCAAGATGGAGGAGGGCTCATCAATCCGGGAACACATCAACAAGTTTGATAGGATCATATCAGATTTGAAAGACATAGATGTTAAAGTAGGAGGCGAGGATCGGTAACTTCTACTACGTCTCTGTAGAAGTCTTATGAGAACCCGTGCAAACACCGAGGCTTGTGGGAGAAAATTTGAAGATGGATGAGACTAGAACGGCACTTCTAGCGGACGATCTTCTGAAGATTGCAACTAGTGACATGGCCAACGGCGTAACAAGGAACAAGCGCAGGATTGTTTGCAAGAGGAAGGAGCAATGAGCGAGGAAAAGGCAAGGGAGGAAAGTCTAGATCTAAATCAAGACCTCTTGCGGGAAAAGGATGTTTCAAGAGTCTTGAATTTGGGCATTTCAAAGTCGACCGTCCAAATAAGAGAGTAGGTGGAAAGAAGAACAACAACAAGACCGAGGAGAGAGGGCAAGGAAGAAGCGAGCTACGTTTGAGGAAGGGAGCGATAAGGAATGCTATGTCGCCACGGGTGGCGAGGAGATCTCCCGAAGTGGATACTTGATTCGGTTGCTCTTACCATATGTGTCCAAATAGGAAGTGGTTTACTACCTACAGAGGCATTGATGGGGAAGCTGATTGATGGGGAATAACCATGCTTGTAAAACAAGGGCTAGGTAATATCAAAATCAAGATGCATGATGGAGTGGTTCAACCTTGACGGATGTGAGGCATGTTCCGACTTGCGGAAGAATCTTATCTCGCTTGGTGCTTTGGACTCCGGTGGTTGCGGATTATGATGGAAAACGGAGTGAAGAAGGTTGTTCGTGGTTCCTTAGTAGTGATGAAGAGTGTTCGCCACGGTAATCTATATTTCTCCAGTCGGCGGTGGCGAGGAAATCTGTGTTAGAACGAAGGAAGTGGTGGAGACCCATGTGAGCACACACGGTTATGGCATAGGCGGCTTGGGCATATGTCGAGAAGGGTCTAGTTCTCTTGGTAAAGAGGGTCTGGCGAAGAATCGAAGGAACCCGGCATGGATTTTTTGAAGATTGTGTATGGAAAGTCACACGTGGTTCAGCCGAAGCAAGTCTAAGAGCAGAGGGATACTAGATTATGTGCACCGACGTTTGGGTCCGGCTCGAACAACTTCAAGGGTGGTTCCGTGTATTATGTCTCGCTTATTGATGATTATTCTAGGTATGCTTGGATTTACTTTCAAGCACAAGAATGAGGTGTTCGAGACATTCAAGAAGTGGAGAACAATGGTTGAAACGGGAGACGAGAAAGAAATTTAACACAAAAGGATCTCTACCACTCTCAAAATGCATAAATTATAAAAGCCCTCAAAATATTAAACTTACAAACAACCTCCTAAAAATGACAATTGTAAGAAGTCTCGTGCACATTTAAAATTTACAGAAAACCAAAGGAAAAGTTCCTCTCTGCCAAGTAAGAGAGAGAGAGAGAGTATCTCCCTTTCACGGGCTAATAAACCAAAGGAAAAGTTCCTCTCTGCCAAGTATGAGATCTTGATCTCTCTTAAAGAGAGAGAGAGAGAGAGAATATCTCCTTTTCACGAGCTAATAAACCAAAGGAAAAGTTCCTCTCGGCCAAGTATGAGATCTTGATATCTCTCCAAGTCAAGTCTGCTATGTATATATTTCAAAAATCATTCACAATGCATCCACACACGCAGCTCATCTCCTAATAAACAATTGGGATCTTGACATTTGGTTTGCGTCCATAATGCAAGCATCTTATCCACCCTAATTTCTTATTTGAGCAAACACAGCAGTTTTTTTTTCTACCAACGCATCACGCATACATGTTCACATTGTTAATTATGATCTAAATGATTTAGTTGCATAGAGAGTTAGAATGTATGTCACATTAGTAATGCACCAGCTAAAACCGAGCTTTTGAAGACCAGAATTAAATGAAGAAACATATGAGCTCTTGAAGTCCGAACTTCTGCCAAAAATGGCCGAGCAGCACGACGACAACACAAGAAGAAGCCTCATGTTCTCTTATTCCCTTTACCCGGTCAAGGCCACATCACCCCAATGCTCAACCTCGCTGAGCTCCTCTCCTCCACCGACCTCCTCGTCACCTTCCTCAACACAGAACACATGCACCGCCACCTCTTGACCACCTCCTCTGACGCCCTTGACCGCTTCCATCTGATGCCAACCTTCCGCTTCCGCACGATCCCCGCGGTCTCCCTGATGATGATCCCCGGCCGTTTTACTGGCTGATCGATCTTGTAGAGACGATGAGGAATAGGTGTAGCGATATTTATAGAGAGATTTTGGTGTCCGGCAACAACAGCGGTGGTCAGTGGCCGCCGGTGACATGCGTGGTTGTTGTCGGGTTTATGCCTCTTTGGTTTGAGGTGGCGGAGGAGATGGGAGTCCCGACGATGATTTTGCATCCAAGTAGCGCTTCTAGTCTTTGGGTTTATCGCAACATCCGTGAGATGATTAAGAGAGGGGAGCTCCCTTTTGAAGGTATTCATGATATGATCTTTTACAACTCTTTGTTAAAGTACTACTATTAGATGGTTGTGTTAATTTAGTAATAGAAACCATTTGGTTAGAGTCATAATCTAAGGATTTGTTTGGCAATCTCTCAAAATTAATGAGAGAATTATTGATAATTTTGGGAAGAAGTCTATTAGGGAAAAACTAGAACCAATAGAATTTTGTTTGTAAAAAGCCTGGGTTGACAATAGCCCATTTTTTCCTAGGCCAAAAAACCCACTCAAACTAGTTCTTTTTTATTCAGCACCACCGCCGTGGATCAAAGAGAACCAGTTCTCTCAAGACAGGATCAGGCCAAATTGACCCTAAGAATATTGATTTAAACCAAATTCGTATTTTTAAACTAAATGGATGCTAGATACTCTATCAGATAATACTAGCATTCTGATTCTTAACGAAAAACTGTGTGTGTTATGAACATAGATGAAACGGACCTGGAGAGAAAAATAGAGAGCATTGCAGGGATGGAGAGTTTTCTACGACGCAGAGATCTACCAAGCTTCATCCAACAAGGCAAATCCATCGAAGACCGAGCCTTAAAATCCGTGATGAACATCGCTGCCAGGTTGACTCGAGCCCAAGCTCTCATCATCAACACAATTGAGTCCGTCAAATCTTCATATCCGATCTGTTTGCACCCTATTTACACCCTCGGACCCCTACACACCCTCCCCAACAACAATAGAACTTTTCTATGATCTCTCCTACATTGTGGCAGGAGGATCGAACATGTTTATCGTGGCTCGACGCCCAACCAACAAAATCAGTTGTATATGTAAGTTTTGGAAGCTTTATGATTGTGTCGAGAGAGGATCTTATATATCGAGTTCTGGCATGGGCTAGCGGATAGCGGGCATAGGTTCTTATTGGTTGCTCGACGGATTTGATACAAAGAGGCAAGAAGTTAGAGGAGATGACGCTAGAGAGGCGAGGTGTGACATGGGCCCCTCAACAGGAGGTATTGGCCCACCCCGCTGTGGGGACACACAGTGGATGGAACTCGATGCTGGAGAGCATTGTTTGCAAGAGGAAGGAGCAATGAGCGAGGAAAGGCAAGGGAGGAAAGTCTAGATCTAAATCAAGACCTCTTATGAAAAGGATGTTTCGGGCGCGTGAAGTGGGCATTTCAAAGTCGACCGTCCAAGAGAGTAGGTGGAAGAAGAACAACAAGACCGAGAGAGAGGGCAAGGAAGAAGCCAGCTACGTTTGAGGAAGGGAGCGATAAGGAATGCTATGTCGCCACGGTGGCAGGAGATCTCCAGGAAGTGGATACTTGATTCGGTTGCTCTACCATATGTGTCCAAATAGGAAGTGGTTTACTACCTACGAGGCATTGATGGGGAACTGTGATTGATGGGGAATAACCATGCTTGTAAAACAATAGGTAATATCAAAATCAAGATGCATGATGGAGTGGTTCGAACCTTGACGGATGTGAGGCATGTTCCTAATTTCATGGAAGAATCTTATCTCGGTTGGTGCTTTGGACTCCGGTGGTTGCGGATTATGATGGAAAACGGAGTGAAGAAGGTTGTTCGTGGTTCCTTAGTAGTGATGAAGAGTGTTCGCCACGGTAATCTATATACTCTCTCGCACGACGGTAATGTGAGATGCAAATGTTAGAACGAAGGAAGTGGTGGAGACCCATGTGAGCACACACGGTTATGGCATAGGCGGCTTGGGCATATGTCGAGAAGGGTCTAGTTCGCTTGGTAAAGAGGGTCTGGCGAAGAATCAAGGAACCCAGCATGGATTTTTGCGAGGATTGTGTGTATGGAAAGTCGTGGTTCAGCCGAGAAGCAAGTCTAAGAGCAGAGGATACTAGATTATGTGCACACGTTCCGCTTGGGGTCCACAACCTGGGTGGTTCCGTGTATTATGTCTCGCTTATTGATGATTATTCTAGGTATGCTTGGATTTACTTTCAAGCACAAGAATGAGGTGTTCGAGACATTCAAGAAGTGGAGAACAATGGTTGAGAACAGATGAAAGAAATTGAAGACGCCGAGATCCGATAACCGCATGCAGTATACGATGGTGCTTTCAAGGAGTTCGTGATCGGGAAGGAATTGTTCGACATCGACAGCCGTCTACACCACGCTGTAATGGGATCGAACCAACACCGCGAAAAGGCGCGAGTATGCGATCTTATGCGTGATTGGGCAACTATGGGGCGTGCGGCGCTGCTACTTGTTACATTGTGAACCGCTCACCACATTCGACATTGATGGTGATACACCATAGGGTGTGGTCGAGAGAGCATCGATTATGATAGGCTCGTAATTTTCGATGTACCGCCTACTATCACGCCAACGAGGGAAAGCTTGACGCGAGGGCCAAGAAGGCAATATTCTTGGATATGCAGTATGAAATATCATCGCTTCGTACGGAAGATTCAAAGTTCGTGATCGCAGGATGTTACCTTTGATGAGAAATCCATGATTGCTAGGCGTCCAAGGATGATGGTGTTATGGCCGGTGAGACTTCTAAGTCTCGTGTTATTGAAATAGAACCTAAAGACCAACTAGGTTCTAATCGTGCTCAAGTGGGAAGTCGTAGATGATGAGCTTGAGCAGGAGGAGGTTCACAGAAAATACACAGCACTACAACAACAAAGTACCGAGGATAATTTGGCTTCCACTAGGCCAAAGCGAGCATACGCTGTGCATCAAGTCAGGCTGATCAACCCCTAAAGCACTATGGGCGAGCTAATATGGTTGAATACGCACTGGGTGGAGGAGGACTATCGTCTCCTTCAAGGAAGCTATTCGGGACAAGGATAGTGAGAGTTGGTTATCATGATGGAGGAAGAGATGGAATCTCTTCTGAAGAACCAAACATGGGAGGTGGTCCCATTGCCGTAGGAAGAAAAGCTATTGGTTGTAAGTGGGTGTATAAAAGAAAGGAAGATCTTTGAGCTCGGTGGTGTAAGATACAAGGCAGGCTAGTGGCTAAGGGTTTGCACGTAAAGAGGGTGTGGATTACAATGAGATATTTTCTCCGGTGGTGAAACATACTTCTATTCGGTGCTATTGAGTATTGTTGCTCATGGTGATTTTGAGTGGATCAACTCGATGTTAAAAAATTTTCACACGGAGACTTGGATGAAGAGATCTACATGCATCAACCCAGGGCTACAAGGTTGAGGATAAGGAGAATCATGTGTGTCGTTTGAGGAAGTCACCGATGGATTAAAGCAATCTCCGGCAGTGGTACAAGCGATTTGACTCCTTCATCTTTGAAGCATGGGTTTTCCGGCGATCATGATTGTTGTGTTTACATTGAGCCGGAGGTAATTTTATCTATCTTCTTTGTATGTGGATGACATGCTTATTGCTTCTAAGAGCGGGGTGGAGATAGATAGGTTGAAATCTCAACTTGGTGAAGAGTTCGAGATGAAGGACATGGGTGCTGCTAGGAAAATACCGGTATGGAGATTAGAAGAGAGCCGCGAATCGACGATTGTTCTTGAGTCGGCGGGCTACATAGAGCGGGTGATCGCGAGGTTCGATGCAAAGTGCTAAGTCGGTGGTGACTCCATTGGCTCCACACTTTAGGCTTCGGTAATCAATCTCCCACTCTCTGTGGAAGAGAAGGCTATGGGCGTGTTCTATGCTAGTCACGATTGGCGGTTTAATGTATGCAATGGTGTGTACGCCCGGATATTTCCTGGTTAGTGTGGTGGTAGATTCATGGCGAATCCAGAAAGGCGACCGGGAAGCGTGAAGTGGGTCCTCAGGTACTTAAAGGGTACAGTTGATACGGGTCTGTGTTTTGGTGGAGAAACATGTCAGATTGACGGGTTTGTGGACTCTGATTATGCGGGCGATCTAGATAGACGGCGATCTACTACTGGTTATGTATTTAAGATACATGGAGCTCCGGTTAGTTGGCGATCGATGTTACAGTCTGATGGCACTTTCTACTCTGAGAAATGAGTACATGGCCATGGCGAGGGAGTGAAGGAAGCATTGTGGTTGTGGGGTCTTCTAGGCGATTTGGGGATTGGCGAGCGTGAACTTGTGGTGTGACAAATGAGTGCAATTCACTGGCGAAGAATCAGTTCATCATGCTGCATTACCAAGCATATCGATGTCGTATCATTTTGTGCGGGATGTCATTGAGGAAGGTGATATTTCTCTCATGAAGGTGCACACGAATGAGAATCCCGCGGACATGTTAACCAAGGTGGTCACAGGTAGTAAGTTTAAACATTGCTTAGACTTGCTTCATATCAGCTCTTGTTGATTTGCCCAAGAGGGCATGGTCCTTCGGGGCGGTAATGGGTAAGGTGGAGATGATTTGAGGTGAACTACGGTGAGCTTGATCCCGGTGGAGAATGCGTGGCGTCAGCGGTGTAGTGGCGCATTTGGATTGGCTGGATTGGTGATGGTGATCTCTAGATGTTCTTGGTGTTCTTCGGTGTTCGGTCCAAAATTTGAGGTGAATCAAATGATGTGCGAGGTGGAGAATTGTAGAACATGCACAAAACATGCACAAACAGTTTTCGGGTTCGGTAGTCAATTACTAGGCATTGTGTGCGCTACACCTATGACGAGAAAGCAAAGTTTGGTAGGAACGAGTAGTCGACTACTAGGCATTGTAGCGACTACCTAATGAGTGTATTTCTGCGTTTAGTGCAGTAGTCGACTAATCGTATTGTAGTCGACTAATCTGATGCATTAGTCGACTAATATGAGTTGTAGTCGACTAATGCAGGCGATTAAAGCGGGTCTAATTAGGAATTGGTTGTAAGTGGGTGTATAATAATCTTAAGAGCTTCATTGGTTATGTAGATACAGAGGCTAGTGGCTGGGTTTTGCAGAAAAGAGGTGTGGATTACAATGAGATTTTTCTCGGTGGTGAAACTACTTCTATTCGGGTGCTAGTATTGTTGCTCATGGTGATTTTGGCTGGATCAACTTCGATGTTAAGCGCCCTTTACACGGAGACTTGGATGAAGAGACTACGCAAACTGAGGCTACAAGGTTGAGGATAAGGAGAATCTGTGTGTGGCAATGTTTGAGAAATCCTTATGGATTAAGCAATCTCCAGGCGGTGGTACAAGCGATTTGACTCCTTCCTTAAGCATGGGTTTTCCGGCGATCATGATTGTTGTGGAAGCCAGCGGAGGTAATTTATCATCTTCTTTGTATGTGGATGACATGCTTGCTTCTAGGCGGGGTGGAGATAGATAGGTTGAAATCTCAACTTGGTGAAGAGTTCGAGATGAAGGACATGGTGCTAGAAAATAAAGGTATGGAGATTAGAAGAAGCGGGCGAATCGGCGGTGTTCTTGAGTCGAGAAGATACATAGGCGAATGTCAGCGAGGTTGGATGCAAAGTGCTAAGTCGGTGGTGACTCCATTGGCTCCACACTTTAGGCTTTCGGTAATCAATCTCCCACTACTGGAAGGAAGAAGGCACATGGAGCGTGTTCCTATGCTATGCGATTGGCGGTTTAATGTATGCAATGGTGTGTACGCCAGATATTTCCTGAGCGGTTAGTGGTCGGTAGATTCATGGCGAATCCAGAAAGGCGACCGGGAAGCGTGAAGTGGGTCCTCGTACTTAAAGGGTACAGTTGATACTGGTCTGTTTTGGTGGAGAAACATGTCGATTGACGGGTTTGTGGACTCGATTATGCGGGCGATCTAGATAGACGGCGATCTACTACGGTTATGTATTTAAGATACATGGAGCTCCGGTTAGTTGGCGATCGATGTTACAGTCTGATGGCACTTTACTACTGAGGCGAAATACATGGCCATGAGAAGTGAAGGAAGCATTGTGGTTGTGGGGTCTTCTAGGCGATTTGGGGATTGGCGAGCGTGAACTTGTGGTGTGACAGTCGAGTGCAATTCACTGGCGAAGAATCAGGTTCATCATGCTGCATTACAAGCATATCGATGTCGGGTATCATTTTGTGCGGGATGTCATTGAGGAAGGTGATATTTCTCATGAAGGTGCACACGAATGAGAATCCCGCGGACATGTTAACCAAGGTGGTCACAGTAGTAAGTTTAAACATTGCTTAGACTTGCTTCATATCGGCTCTTGTTGATTTGCCCAAGAGGGCATGGTCCTTCTGGCGGTAATGGGTAAGGTGGAGATGATTTGAGGTGAACTACGGTGAGCTTGATCCCTTGGGAAGTGCGTGGTCAGCGGTGTAGTGGCGCATTTGGATTGGCCTGGATTGGTGATGGTGATCTCTAGATGTTCTTGGTGTTCTTACGGTGTTCGTCAAAATTTGAGGTGAATCAAATGATGTACGAGGTGGAGAATTGTAGAACATGCACAAAACATGCACAAACAGGTTTTCGGGTTCCATGAGTCGACTACTAGGCATTGTAGTCGACTACTGCATGTGACAGCAAAGTTTGGTGGGCAGTAGTCGACTACTAGGCATTGTAGTCGACTACACTAAAAATGACGAAAGGTGTATTTGCGTTAGTGCGAGTAGTCGACTAATCGTATTGTAGTCGACTAATCTACGATGCATTAGTCGACTAATATGAGTTGTAGTCGACTAATCAAGGCAATTAAGCGGGTCTAATTAGGAATTGGTTTTAAACCCAATCGTTTAGAGGTTATTAATAACCCCTAACCCGATTGTTAGGGTAAGTTTTCAAGCACGTTTTTGGAAGCCTTTGAGAGAGTTTGGTGCATCTTTGGAGAGGAGATCTTTTGAGAGATTGAGATTTGTTTTAGGGTTTCTTTGTGAGAACTTGTAATCTAATTTGTATTCTCTCTTTCTATTAGTGAAAATCCCCCTCCTTACCCGTGGGCGTAGGCAACTTGCCGAACCACGTAAATCTCGTGACTTTACTCTTTTATTGTGTTTTTGCTATCGTTTGTGGTGGTTTTCTATCGGCTGATTCAGGTCGGCGCTACCGATGAGCTATCAGGTTGATACAAGAAACGAGATGTTAGAGGAGATTACAAAGAAAGAGAGGGGCGAATCGTGACATGGGCCCACTGACAGAGAATCTTGGCCCACCTGGCGTGGGGTGTTTCTTGACACATAGTGGATGGAACTTCGATACTAGAGAGCATAGTTTGAAGTACCGATGATATGTTGGCGGTGTTAGCCCAATAACGGATAAATAGTCGATTCGTGGCGAGGTTCTAGGGATGGTGGATATGAAGGATATCGAGGAGAACCAATCGTCAAGAGGATGGTTAGAGGTAATGGATGGAGAGGCCGATGAGAGGACGAGGTCAGCGGAGAAGATGGCGAAGATGGCCAAGGAGAGTGTTGAGAAAGAGGGATCATCTTATAAAGATTTGCATAAGTTGATCCAACATGTCAAATCCTTCACCGCGCAAGGTAAGTGATGTAATGTTACATGAGAGTCATTGGAAATGTGTTTTATTAGTGAGCGTTGAATATTTGAGAATAAGGATTCTTCAATATGAGGAAGTTTTACATAATGTGGGAGACTATAGTATTTTAGCAGAGAAGATGGGCCGAGCTTGTTACGGCTTTGCTAGATTTAACCATTTCTGTATTACGGCCTACTATATGTATTTTGACTTTTGATCCAAATAACATATCATATGAAAATGCCCAAAAGCCGAGCAGTCGTATTTGTTCTCTTCTCCTCTCATTAAGATTAATGCACCAATTCCGATTAGGAGGCAAATGAAATGTTACCTTGCTCCTCTCTACACTCTTATTATCTTATACCTCTCTTAAAGTACAATTTGCAATTGTTAACAATATGTGAATGTCCTACTAATTAGACATGAGAACTTGCGTACAGCGTACATGATTTGCTAGCATGATCCTATATCATGAGTATTACAATCTCTTTACTTTTGTGCAAGATACTCTCTATATTTTTTCTCACACCTCCCTCTCTTTCTTTTCTCTTCTCTTAATTAGAGACCGGAGTTCCTGGGATTGGGATGCATTTGATGAAGATCTTCGTGCCTATTTATAGGCAAACATCGCGTAAAATAATCAAACAATGCGGCTGTCACCGTTTTGTTTTCAACAAAACGGTGCCTAATAAGAACAAACGGTGCCTGATAAGATCAAAATGCTGGGGCCCGCAGCCACAATAGTTGACAAACCCAAGCTCTCATCGTTAACACAATCGAGTCTGTTGAAGCTCCAGTTCTGACCCATATCCGATCTGTTTGCGGGTCCACTTACACCCTCGGACCTCTGCACACACTTGTTAACACCGAAAAGTTACCTTCTTCGAACTTCGCTACATTATGGCAAGAGGATCGAACATGTTTATCATGGCTCGATTCCCAACCGCCAAAGTCAGTCGTATACATAAGCTTCGGTAGCATAGCAATCGTTTCGAGAGAGGATCTTATCGAGTTTTGGCACGGATTAGTCGATAGCGGGTATCAATTCTTATGGGTAGGCCTGTCCGATTTGATACAAGGAAACGAGATGTTAGAGGAGATTACAGCAAAGAGAGGGGCGAATCGTGACATGGGCCCCACAGCAAGAGGTACTGGCCCACCCTGCTGTGGGGTGTTTCTTGACACATAGTGGATGGAACTCGATACTAGAGAGCATAGTTTCAGAAGTACCGATGATATGTTGGCCAGTGTTAGCCGACCAACAGATAAATAGTCGATTCGTGAGCGAGGTTCTAGGGATCGGAGTGGATATGAAGGATATGCGAGGGAGAACCAATCGTCAAGAGGATGGTTAGAGAGGTAATGGATGGAGAGGGCGCCGATGAGAGGACGAGGTCAGCGGAGAAGATGGCGAAGATGGCCAAGGAGAGTGTTGAGAAAGAGGGATCATCTTATAAAGATTTGCATAAGTTGATCCAACATATCAAATCCTTCACCGCGCAAGGTAAATGATGTAATGTTACTTGAGAGTCATTGGAAATGTGTTTTATTAGTGAGCGTTGAATATTTGAGAATAAGGATTCTTCAATATGAGGAAGTTTTACATCATGTGGGAGCCTATAGTATTTTAGCAGAGAAGATGGGCCGAGCTTCTTATGGCTATGCTAGGTTTAACCATTTCTGTATTACGGCCTAATATATGTATTTTGACTTTTGATCCAAATCGCATGTCATATGAAAATGCCCAAAAGCTGAGCAGTCGTATTTGTTCTCTTCTCCTCTCATTAAGATTAATGCACCAATTTCGATTAGGAGGCAAATCAAATGTTACCTTGCTCCTCTCTACACTCTTATTATCTTATACCTCTCTTAAAGTACAATTTGCAATTATTAACAATATGTGAATATTCTATTAATTAGACACGAGAACCTGCGCACATAATTTGCTAGCATGATCCTATATCATTAGGATTATTTAATTTAATCACTTTTAGAGAAATCACTGTTTATATCCCCGATTTTTGCTATAAAAGGAAACTTGGAAGATAGGACAGGAGAGTAAATATTTGCTAGGAAGGATATTTATATATGTTGTTTGATAGATGACTCTCACTTAGCCGCAATTGTTCAAATCAAAGGAGAAACATGAATCATTTTCTTCCATTCAATTTTGTTAAAGTATTCTCTCCTCAGTTAGGTCTCTATTATTATATCCTTTTGATTGCTTCTTAACTATAATCTTTGCCGTTCATTTCTCTAACTCCTTAACATTCTTTCTTAATGTGTTCGTTAGTCCTTCTAATTTATCTACACCAACCCTTCACCTGTCATAAAAAAATAACTAAACCAAACAATAGTATAATGCTTTTTACGGCCTCTTTCTTTTGAAAAAGAAAGAGTTAAAAAATAAAAAATAAAAAAAGCAAGAAAAGAGAACTGCCACCAATAATAATTCCAAAAACGTCAATTGACTCTTTATGACAATTTAAAGGTCCGTCCTTGAACTGTGTGAAACAGGGGAGACCCTACACGCACCCACATTAATGTCTCCCATTAATTGCATTCGTATAATTCCGAAAGAAAAACCCCCGCTAACAAAAAATTTTGTTTGTCGAATCTCACGTGAGTCAACTTTTCTTTTTTGATAATGAAACCCTTAAATTTTGCCAATGCTAAAAGCTCTTAATTTTACCTTTCTCTTCGAAAAAGCCCTTAAGTTTTCAAAAGCCCTTAAGTTTTCTTATTAGGGGGTGTTTGGTTCACCCTTTTTATAGATTTGGAGTAGGACTTGATCCGACAAGAAAATCAGAATAATGATTCCGCCAAGATCCTAAAACTTAGTTTGGTTCAAAAAACTTTTATAGATTTTGATATCTATAAAGTTGATAAAGTGGTGGTTTTTTGTAGATTTCAACATCCTATGGGTTTGGGTGGATTTTGGTTAGAAAATGACACACTTTTATTATTTTAGAATAAAAAAACCCAAACTCCATAAAAATTTTCTATAAAGTTGGATTACAAACCAAACAAAACAAAGGAATAGGAATTGGAGGGGTTCTATAAAGTGGGATTCTATAATTTCATGTTATGAAACAAACATAGAAAGGTAAAAAAATGGGATTCCCAAAAATTCTATGACGTCAAAAAATTATCCTACAAATTTTTATAGATTAGGTAGGAATCCATAAAAAAAATGAGATTCCTAATCCTATTCCTAACCACTAGTGAACCAAACACCCCCTTAACTTAGAGGTTTCGTTGTCAAAAATAATAATAATAATAATGGCTTATTGGAAAAAAGAGTAAAGCTTACAGGCTCCTTTATTAAAAGTGGAAAAGAGACTTATTAGAAAAGATAAGTAAACAGTAAAATTAAGGGTTTTTTCCAAAAACAAAAGTTAAAAAATAGGAGCTTCTATGAAAAGAGAGAGAAAACTTAGGGCTCTTTAGACTATATTCGCATACAATCAGACAAGTAACATTCAGAGATATTATTTCGGAAAATCTTTAACTATACAAAGAAATCGTTTGCATTTACCTAAGGCTCTCTCGGTTTTGATTATGTATTTACCATCTATGCGGTTTGTTTCCGAACAACATGTCACGTGTCATCTAGCTCTCTTCTTCTCCCTGATCTCTCCACCCCCTCCTCAATTATATAAACGCACGTACAACGACACACTCAAGGAGAAGAAAGGCATGACGATGATGATGTCAATGGACCATCACATGAACATGACCATGGCGCCACCCCCATCATCCATGCACATGAAGAAGATGATGATGCACATGACCTTCTTCTGGGGCCGCCGCGTGGACATCCTCTTCTCCGGCTGGCCCGGAGACCGAGGAATCGCCTCCTACCTCCTCGCCCTCCTCCTCGTCTTCGTCCTCGCCTTCCTCGCCGAGCTCCTCTCCTTCCTCCCCCTCCGCAGTCATCATCGACGGCTGTCCTCTGCCGTGATGATGACCGGCGTCACGGTCCTCAGGACCGGGATTTCATATTTGGTTATGCTTTCTGTCATGTCGTTCAACGTCGGGGTTCTGCTCGTGGCGGTTGCGGGCCATGCTATCGGGTTCTTCATGTTCGGCAGCGGGTTGTTCTTTCGCCGGTGGCCGAAGGGGGAGGAGAATGGTGGAGGGCCTAAGTGTTGAGGACTATGCATGTCTTGTTTCTATGTGAATAAAATGCTTGTGGGGAAAGTACTCTGTTTCCGTGTTACTATTGGAAGAAGCATCCGCATGGAAAGGAATTGTTTATCTTGTTTATTATGATTTCAGATGGATTGAGAGCATGCAGTGATGTTAGCAAGAACCACTAAAATAATTTAGATGTATATGTGTTTCAGAGGGATCCTAATGCTCTTCATACTTTAATAAAAAATAAATAAATAAATAAGCAGTGGAGAGTCTGGCTTGTCAATTGCAATAGTCTGTTGTTTGATGAACAGATTTGATTATGTTGAAAATGAGAAAAGTGTCAATGGGTGCGAAACATAGGAGATATGATATCATATCTATCTATCTAAATATTAAATAGATGATTATAATTAAAAGATGGATATAATCTACTGAAAACAAAAAGGCTTTCGCACTGAGACAAAAGTTGAGGATTCTAACCTTCGGTATCAGCTACAAGGCTCGCTATAGAACCACGTATCATGCAATTCCAAGAACTCGGCCCTTTCTCTCCTCATCTGCTTCCAATTTCATGAACATTTTAAAACTATGAATATATCTGCTCTAAATTCTAGTTCCTAAGTAAAAAAATTTTTAATAATAATAATAATAACGTACCCTTTTGACGAGGGATTGCTACAGATGCATACACGCGATATATGTGTGTAATGCATGCCTCAATTGATTTTTGTGATCAGACATTTATCGGAAGCAGGCTAGCAAAAAAGGAAACACATCAGTAAGCTATTGAATTTAATCAAATAACTCCTACTCAGCTTAAAGCAAGTGAACTAACAATATATATCACCAAGTTAACGTTACTTCTCTTGAACTTCATTTGAAAAGTAGAAAATACTCTGTTTTTATTGATGGAAAAAACGTCATGATTGAATATATCTCTCTAATTAAATCAAGGTCATCTCCCTCCGATGCTCAAACTTGCGGAGCTGTTATCCCTCTCTGGCTTCCATATAACCTTCCTCAACACAAGAACCATCAACGAATGTTTGTTTAAAAACTCACCAACGTTAAATCAACTAACTCAATGGCCAAAGTTCAGATTCAGAACACACCCTGATGGACCCGCTGGCAAAGATCTAGATCCAATTGTACAATTACTAGAGTTTGTAGACTTGATGAGGGCTCGATGTGGTGAGCTCTACCAGGAGATTTTGGTGCCTAAGAATGGTGAAAACTTCAATGGTGGGTGGCAACGGGTTACTTGTGTTGTGGCCGATGGGTTGATGCCTATTGCACTTGACGAGGTCGAGGAGATGATGATTCCTGTGATGATTCTACTTACAAGCAGTGCTTGCAGTATGTGGGCTTGTTACTGCTCACCCAAGCTAATAGAAAGAGGAGAGCTCCCACTCCTGGTATGATGTATTGCTCTAGGGATACTTTACTCGTTCAAGAATTTAAAATATATATCCAATATGACATGATTAAAATACATGCCAGCCATCTATATTAATAATCTAAGCCATGTGTTCTTAAAATTCATGATGGAGGGATCAGATATATTCAAATCTCTAGTCTATGCATCTGAGGAGCTGAAAATGAATGATTTGTACCGGTAGTAAAAGTCAGTTATTTCGAGTTGCTTAGATTATAGGATAGAAAATCTCAAACCACATAGTTTTTTATTCACATGTGTTTGATGATGCGTAAATGACGACAACTGGTTTCGATTAATAAGATGAAAATTATATTTTTCTCACGGAAAGTTGTAAACAGTTGTATCATAACCTTACCCTTTTGGAGAATGTTAAATTGGAGCGGAGACATGGATGGCTCCATACAAGGGGTAGAAGGGATGGAAAGTTTCTTAGTAGATCTTCCAGGCTTGTTAAGAATCCCCATTCCCCAGCTGATCGGATTCTTGAATTCTTGAACGCTGCAAACAACAACTTAGCACCAGCAAAAGCTCTCATCTTAAACACCTTTGAATCATAAGATTCACCCATTCTATTTCATATTCATTCTATTTGTCCAATCACCTACACTCTCGGACCTCTTCACCTTCCACAAAGAAACTTGAACTCATCCGCCAATTTCCTAGTTTTTGGCTACAAGATAGATCTTGCATAAAATGGCTTGATTCTCAACCAAGGAAGTCCGTTGTCCATGTCAGCTTCGGTAGCATAACAATCATTTCCAGGAAAATTTTCTTGAGTTCTGTCATGGCTAGTCAAGAGCAGTCACAGATTCTTATGGGTGATTTGAACTGATCTTGTGCAAGGAACGACAGATGATTAACTGATGATGATACCTACAGAGTTAGAGGAAGACACGATGGAAAGGGGTTGTTTCGCGCCATGGGCTCATCAAGAAGAGGTACTAGGCCATCCAGCTGGATGCTTCCTGACACATAGTGGATGCAGCTCGACACTGGAGAGCATATTGGCAGGAGTCCCGATGATATGTTGGCGTTCCTTGCTGACCAGCAAATTAACAGTAGGTTTGTAAGTGACGTATGGAAGATTGGAGTAGATATGAAGGATATATGTTATAGAAACACTATAGAGAGGATGATTAGGAAGGTAATGAGGAGCTGAAGAAGTCGATAGATGAGATGGCTATAATATTGCAAGAAAAAGTGTGGAGGAAAGTGAATCTTCTAACATAAACTATCAAAATTGATCCAACTTATCAAATCCTTAAGTATATTCTAGCTTATAATTTCAATAATCAGGAGGTGTACTGTTATATAATGCTATGTATCTTAGCTAATGAGACAAGGCTTTTCTGTTGAATGAAAGCAAATCATATCAGATTTGATACCATAACTAACTCATAGATGAACAGATCAACTGATCTTATTATGTTGAATGAAATGTGTGAATGACTGCAAATCTACGCGATATGGTATCATAACTATCTAAATATTAATAGATTGTGATTGAAATATGAACTACTCACTACTTTTGACGTAGGGAGAGTGAAATCGATATAATCTATTGAAGAATTACAAAAGGCTCCTGCATTTGAGACAAAAGCTGAGGTTTCTAATGTTAGATATCAGCTACAAGGCTGTAGAACAATGCATCATGCAATTCCAAGAACTCGGCCCTTTCTCTCCTCATCTGCTTCCAATTTCATGAACATTTTAAAACTATGAATATATCTGCTCTAAATTCTAGTTCCTAAGTAAATTTTTAATAATAATAATAACGTACCCTTTTGACGAGGGATTGCTACAGATGCATACACGCGATATATGTGTAATGCATGCCTCAATTGATTTTTGTGATCAGACATTTATCGGAAGCAGGCTAGCAAAAAGGAAACACATCAGTAAGCTATTGAATTTAATCAAATAACTCCTACTCAGCTTAAAGCAAGTGAACTAACAATATATATCACCAAGTTAACGTTACTCTTGAACTTCATTTGGAAAGTAGAAAATACTCTGTTTTTATTGATGGAAAAACGTCATGATTGAATATCTCTCTAATTAACTCAAGGTCATCTCCTCCGATGCTCAAACTTGCGGAGCTGTTATCCCTCTCTGGCTTCCATATAACCTTCCTCAACACAAGAACCATCAACGAATGTTTGTTTAAAACTCACCAACGTTAAATCAACTAACTCAATGGCCAAAGTTCAGATTCAGAACACACCCTGATGGACCCGCTGGCAAAGATCTAGATCCAATTGTACAATTACTAGAGTTTGTAGACTTGATGAGGGCTCGATGTGGTGAGCTCTACCAGGAGATTTTGGTGCCTAAGAATGGTGAAAACTTCAATGGTGGGTGGCAGCGGGTTACTTGTGTTGTGGCGATGGGTTGATGCCTATTGCACTTGGCGAGGTCGAGGAGATGATGATTCCTGTGATGATTCTACTTACAAGCAGTGCTTGCAGTATGTGGGCTTGTTACTGCTCACCCAAGCTAATAGAAAGAGGAGAGCTCCCTCCTGGTATGATGTATTGCTCTAGGGATACTTTACTCGTTCAAGAATTTAAAATATATATCCAATATGACATGATTAAAATACATGCCAGCCATCTATATTAATAATCTAAGCCATGTGTTCTTAAAATTCATGATGGAGGGATCAGATATATTCAAATCTCTAGTCTATGCATCTGAGGAGCTGAAAATGAATGATTTGTACCGGTAGTAAAAGTCAGTTATTTCGAGTTGCTTAGATTATAGGATAGAAAATCTCAAACCACATAGTTTTTATTCACATGTGTTTGATGATGCGTAAATGACGACAACTGGTTTCGATTAATAAGATGAAAATTATATTTTTCTCACGGAAAGTTGTAAACAGTTGTATCATAACCTTACCCTTTTGGAGAATGTTAAATTGAGCGGAGACATGGATGGCTCCATACAAGGTAGAAGGGATGGAAAGTTTCTTAGTAGATCTTCCAGGCTTGTTAAGAATCCCCAATTCCCCAGCTGATCGGATTCTTGAATTCTTGAACGCTGCAAACAACAACTTAGCACCAGCAAAAGCTCTCATCTTAAACACCTTTGAATCATAAGATTCACCCATTCTATTTCATATTCATTCTATTTGTCCAATCACCTACACTCGGACCTCTTCACCTTCCACAAAGAAACTTGAACTCATCCGCCAATTTCCTAGTTTTTGGCTACAAGATAGATCTTGCATAAAATGGCTTGATTCTCAACCAAGGAAGTCCGTTGTCCATGTCAGCTTCGGTAGCATAACAATCATTTCCAGGAAAATTTTCTTGAGTTCTGTCATGGGCTAGTCAAGAGCAGTCACAGATTCTTATGGGTGATTTGAACTGATCTTGTGCAAGGAACGACAGATGATTAACTGATGATGATACCTACAGAGTTAGAGGAAGACGATGGAAAGGGGTTGTTTCGTGCCATGGGCTCATCAAGAAGAGGTACTAGGCCATCCAGCTGGATGCTTCCTGACACATAGTGGATGCAGCTCGACACTGGAGAGCATATTGGCAGGAGTCCCGATGATATGTTACGTTCCTTGCTGACCAGCAAATTAACAGTAGGTTTGTAAGTGACGATGGAAGATTGGAGTAGATATGAAGGATATATGTTATAGAAACACTATAGAGAGGATGATTAGGAAGGTAATGAGGAGCTGAAGAAGTCGATAGATGAGATGGCTATAATATTGCAAGAAAAAGTGTGGAGGAAAGTGAATCTTCTAACATAAACTATCAAAATTGATCCAACTTATCAAATCCTTATGTATTTACCATCTATGCGGTTTGTTTCCGAACAACATGTCACGTGTCATCTAGCTCTCTTCTTCTCCCTGATCTCTCCACCCCCTCCTCAATTATATAAACGCACGTACAACGACACACTCAAGGAGAAGAAAGGCATGACGATGATGATGTCAATGGACCATCACATGAACATGACCATGGCGCCACCCCCATCATCCATGCACATGAAGAAGATGATGATGCACATGACCTTCTTCTGGGGCCGCCGCGTGGACATCCTCTTCTCCGGCTGGCCCGAGACCGAGGCATCGCCTACCTCGCTCCCTCCTCCTCGTCTTCGTCCTCGCCTCGCCGAGCTCCTCTCCTTCCTCCCTCTCCGCAGTCATCATCGACGGCTGTCCTCTGCCGTGATGATGACCGGCGTCACGGTCCTCAGGACCGGGATTTCATATTTGGTTATGCTTGCTGTCATGTCGTTCAACGTCGGGGTTCTGCTCGTGGCGGTTGCGGGCCATGCTATCGGGTTCTTCGTGTTCAGCAGCGGGTTGTTCTTTCGCCGGTGGCCGAAGGGGGAGGAGAATGGTGGAGGGCCTAAGTGCTGAGGACTATGCATGTCTTGTTTCTATGTGAATAAAATGCTTGTGGGGAAAGTACTCTGTTTTCGTGTTACTAATGGAAGAAGCATTCACATGGAAAGGAATTGTTTATCTTGTTTATTATGATTTCAGATGGATTGAGAGCATGCAGTGATGTTAGCAAGAACCACTAAAATAATTTAGATGTATATGTGTTTCAGAGGGATTCTAATGCTCCTCATACTTTAATAAAAAATAAATAAATAAATAAGCAGTGGAGAGTCTGGCTTGTCAATTGCAATAGTCTGTTGTTTGATGAACAGATTTGATTATGTTGAAAATGAGAAAAGTGTCAATGGGTGCGAAACATAGGAGATATGATATCATATCTATCTATCTAAATATTAAATAGATGATTATAATTAAAAAGATGGATATAATCTACTGAAAACAAAAAGGCTTTCGCACTGAGACAAAAGTTGAGGATTCTAACCTTCGGTATCAGCTACAAGGCTCGCTATAGAACCACGTATCATGCAATTCCAAGAACTCGGCCCTTTCTCTCCTCATCTGCTTCCAATTTCATGAACATTTTTAAAACTATGAATATATCTGCTCTAAATTCTAGTTCCTAAGTAAATTTTTTTTTTTAATAATAATAATAATAATAATAATAACGTACCCTTTTTGACGAGGGATTGCTACAGATGCATACACGCGATATATGTGTGTAATGCATGCCTCAATTGATTTTTGTGATCAGACATTTATCGGAAGCAGGCTAGCTAAAAAGGAAACACATCAGTAAGCTATTGAATTTAATCAAATAACTCCTACTCAGCTTAAAGCAAGTGAACTAACAATATATATCACCAAGTTAACGTTACTTCTCTTGAACTTCATTTGGAAAGTAGAAAATACTCTGTTTCTATTGATGGAAAAAACGTCATGATTGAATATCTCTCTCTAATTAACTCAAGGTCATCTCCCTCCAATGCTCAAACTTGCGGGGCTGTTATCCCTCTCTGGCTTCCATATAACCTTCCTCAACCCAAGAACCATCAACGAATGTTTGTTTAAAAACTCACCAACGTTAAATCAACTAACTCAATGGCCAAAGTTCAGATTCAGAACACACCCTGATGGACCCGCTGGCAAAGATCTAGATCCAATTGTACAATTACTAGAGTTTGTAGACTTGATGAGGGCTCGATGTGGTGAGCTCTACCAGGAGATTTTGGTGCCTAAGAATGGTGAAAACTTCAATGGTGGGTGGCAACGGGTTACTTGTGTTGTGGCCGATGGGTTGATGCCTATTGCACTTGACGAGGTCGAGGAGATGATGATTCCTGTGATGATTCTACTTACAAGCAGTGCTTGCAGTATGTGGGCTTGTTACTGCTCACCCAAGCTAATAGAAAGAGGAGAGCTCCCACTCCTGGTATGATGTATTGCTCTAGGGATACTTTACTCGTTCAAGAATTTAAAATATATATCCAATATGACATGATTAAAATACATGCCAGCCATCTATATTAATAATCTAAGCCATGTGTTCTTAAAATTCATGATGGAGGGATCAGATATATTCAAATCTCTAGTCTATGCATCTGAGGAGCTGAAAATGAATGATTTGTACCGGTAGTAAAAGTCAGTTATTTCGAGTTGCTTAGATTATAGGATAGAAAATCTCAAACCACATAGTTTTTTATTCACATGTGTTTGATGATGCGTAAATGACGACAACTGGTTTCGATTAATAAGATGAAAATTATATTTTTCTCACGGAAAGTTGTAAACAGTTGTATCATAACCTTACCCTTTTGGAGAATGTTAAATTGGAGCGGAGACATGGATGGCTCCATACAAGGGGTAGAAGGGATGGAAAGTTTCTTAGTAGATCTTCCAGGCTTGTTAAGAATCCCCAATTCCCCAGCTGATCGGATTCTTGAATTCTTGAACGCTGCAAACAACAACTTAGCACCAGCAAAAGCTCTCATCTTAAACACCTTTGAATCATAAGATTCACCCATTCTATTTCATATTCATTCTATTTGTCCAATCACCTACACTCTCGGACCTCTTCACCTTCCACAAAGAAACTTGAACTCATCCGCCAATTTCCCTAGTTTTTGGCTACAAGATAGATCTTGCATAAAATGGCTTGATTCTCAACCAAGGAAGTCCGTTGTCCATGTCAGCTTCGGTAGCATAACAATCATTTCCAGGGAAAATTTTCTTGAGTTCTGTCATGGGCTAGTCAAGAGCAGTCACAGATTCTTATGGGTGATTTGAACTGATCTTGTGCAAGGAACGACAGATGATTAACTGATGATGATACCTACAGAGTTAGAGGAAGACACGATGGAAAGGGGTTGTTTCGTGCCATGGGCTCATCAAGAAGAGGTACTAGGCCATCCAGCGCTCGGATGCTTCCTGACACATAGTGGATGCAGCTCGACACTGGAGAGCATATTGGCAGGAGTCCCGATGATATGTTGGCCGTTCCTTGCTGACCAGCAAATTAACAGTAGGTTTGTAAGTGACGTATGGAAGATTGGAGTAGATATGAAGGATATATGTTATAGAAACACTATAGAGAGGATGATTAGGAAGGTAATGAGGAGCTGAAGAAGTCGATAGATGAGATGGCTATAATATTGCAAGAAAAAGTGTGGAGGAAAGTGAATCTTCTAACATAAACTATCAAAATTCGATCCAACTTATCAAATCCTTAAGTATATTCTAGCTTATAATTTCAATAATCAGGAGGTGTACTGTTATATAATGCTATGTATCTTAGCTAATGAGACAAGGCTTTTCTGTTGAATGAAAGCAAATCATATCAGATTTGATACCATAACTAACTCATAGATGAACAGATCAACTGATCTTATTATGTTGAATGAAATGTGTGAATGACTGCAAATCTACGATATGGTATCATAACTATCTAAATATTAATAGATTGTGATTCGAAATATGAACTACTCACTACTTTTGACGTAGGGAGAGTCGAAATCGATATAATCTATTGAAGAATTACAAAAGGCTCCTGCATTTGAGACAAAAGCTGAGGTTTCTAATGTTAGATATCAGCTACAAGGCTGTAGAACAATGCATCATGCAATTCCAAGAACTCGGCCCTTTCTCTCCTCATCTGCTTCCAATTTCATGAACATTTTAAAACTATGAATATATCTGCTCTAAATTCTAGTTCCTAAGTAAATTTTTAATAATAATAATAATAATAATAATAATAATAATAATAATAATAATAACGTACCCTTTTGACGAGGGATTGCTACAGATGCATACACGCGATATATGTGTGTAATGCATGCCTCAATTGATTTTTGTGATCAGACATTTATCGGAAGCAGGCTAGCTAAAAAGGAAACACATCAGTAAGCTATTGAATTTAACCAAGGAAGTCCGTTGTCCATGTCAGCTTCGGTAGCATAACAATCATTTCCAGGGAAAATTTTCTTGAGTTCTGTCATGGGCTAGTCAAGAGCAGTCACAGATTCTTATGGGTGATTTGAACTGATCTTGTGCAAGGAACGACAGATGATTAACTGATGATGATACCTACAGAGTTAGAGGAAGACACGATGGAAAGGGGTTGTTTCGTGCCATGGGCTCATCAAGAAGAGGTACTAGGCCATCCAGCGCTCGGATGCTTCCTGACACATAGTGGATGCAGCTCGACACTGGAGAGCATATTGGCAGGAGTCCCGATGATATGTTGGCCGTTCCTTGCTGACCAGCAAATTAACAGTAGGTTTGTAAGTGACGTATGGAAGATTGGAGTAGATATGAAGGATATATGTTATAGAAACACTATAGAGAGGATGATTAGGAAGGTAATGAGGAGCTGAAGAAGTCGATAGATGAGATGGCTATAATATTGCAAGAAAAAGTGTGGAGGAAAGTGAATCTTCTAACATAAACTATCAAAATTGATCCAACTTATCAAATCCTTAAGTATATTCTAGCTTATAATTTCAATAATCAGGAGGTGTACTGTTATATAATGCTATGTATCTTAGCTAATGAGACAAGGCTTTTCTGTTGAATGAAAGCAAATCATATCAGATTTGATACCATAACTAACTCATAGATGAACAGATCAACTGATCTTATTATGTTGAATGAAATGTGTGAATGACTGCAAATCTACGCGATATGGTATCATAACTATCTAAATATTAATAGATTGTGATTCGAAATATGAACTACTCACTACTTTTGACGTAGGGAGAGTCGAAATCCCGATATAATCTATTGAAGAATTACAAAAGGCTCCTGCATTTGAGACAAAAGCTGAGGTTTCTAATGTTAGATATCAGCTACAAGGCTGTAGAACAATGCATCATGCAATTCCAAGAGCCGAAGGCATCTCAAAGCCAGAGGTAGGCAAATATATATGTTCTCCATCTGAATCTTATTTGTCGTTCAATAATTGCATTCCTCTTTCAGTATTGCAGCCGAAGAGGGAGGAGAATCATGGAGGGCTGAAATGTTGAGGATGATGCCGCTCCTGTTTTTGTGTATATAAAATGCTTGTGGGGGGAGTATTATGTTTTTGTGGTATTAATGGAAGGAGTATTCACAAATATGAAGTGGGATAGATCGAAAACATGAGCAGTGATGTTTGTTTGCAACAATCTAATACTTTGTTAACAGATGGATTATGATATTCTCCACATAGAAGTACTATGTTATTGTGGTATTAATGGAAGGAGTATTCACAAATATGAAGTTAGATATCTGTGTTCAGATGGATTACGATACCATCCACATAGAAGAAGACAGTAGCGATTTACTTTCTCGATTGCAACAATCTAATACTTCGTGAACAGATTTGATTATAAGAGTGGAAAAAATTAACAGATTTGAGTATGTTTAATGACAAGTGTGAATGATCCTAGATTGTAAGAGATACGGTAGCATAACTATCTAAATACCAAAGGATGAGACATGGTATCATAACTATCTAAATATCAATAAGATGAGATAGAGCGTCATAACTATCTGAATATATTAATAGATGACTGTAACTAAAAAATGGAATAATCTATTGAAAAATAACAGAAGGCTTGAAAATGGATAGCAGCTATAAAGCTATATAGAACAATGCGACATGCAATTCCAAGAGCCCCGCAAAATTATCTTCCTTCATCTTAATTTATTGTCGCTCAATATTTGCATTCCTATTTCAGTTCTGCTCACCAAGAGCTTGGCCTTTCCAAATTTTACAATTCTGAAAAAACTGCTAAGGATACAAATACCAGATATGCATGTTACCTTATTGCCTGTCACCATTGATTCTCTGTGGTCATACATTTTCAGGAAGCAGGCTTCCTCCCTAACTGCAGTGAGTTATGAATGCATCACGAAAGAAGAAAAATGAAATTAAAATAAAATAGTTGATGAACTCAGAAAGCAGGATTTGATTTGTTAATCAAATAGAAAACAAAGAAACAGATCTATAAGCTATTGAATTTAAATATAGAAACTCCTACTCAGCTTAAAGCAAGCAAGTAAATGATATATATCAAGTTAACATCAATTCTCAACACTTTTCTTGAACTTCTCTTGGAAAGTCCAGAATACTCTAAATATCATGTCGAAAATCACCTTACTCAAAACCTTAAACTGTTAGCTTGTGGACTAACATTAATTCTTAGCAAGAAACATGATAGAATCTCATAAACAAAGTACTAGCTTATAATACATTGTATTTGGATACTCATCATCAACAATAAAGTAAGATAATTGCATTGCATGATATCTTCTTTTCATGCCATACTTAGAATACAACATAACAGAAGATCCTAAAAGTAATGTAATTACTGATGAGATGCATCAATATCTGAATTCTTTCTATGATAGCACACGACCCCGTGTAAATTTATAGCCCCCACCACCACCACCACCACAATCCCTAAATCAATTATTCTTTATTATCAATAAATTTTCAGGCCTAGAACTTCTAAAAGGGAAAAAAAAAAAACAAAAGTTGCCCCCACAAACTTCAAGGACAAAGGACAAACAACTAGTGGATGGTGGGACAAGCGACTCGTGGATGGTGTTTGCTTTCATGACTTAAACATTTCGGCTATCACATTAATAATTTTACCATCACAACCAGCCTTTTCCTACTGGTTTCCAAATATTAAAAGATGGTTATGGTTAAAACGTAGACTTTATCCTACGTTGGACAGTAGAGAGGGTTAAGAATACAGTATGTTCAATTGGAGAACATCAAAAGGCTTATGCACTTGAGACAATTGTTAGGTTATTGTTGACATAAGCTACAAGGCTGTAGAACAATGCATCACGCAACTCCAACAGCCGAAGGTGCCACAAAGCCATAAGCTGGCCAAAATATCTTCATCTTAATCAATGTGTGATATTCAATATTTGCATTCCTATTTCAGTTTTCGTCATTCTATCTGGTTACAATTCCATGAATTTACAATTTTTATTATTCTGAATATCAGTTTTAAAGATTCTAGTTCCTAATTTTTTTAAAAAGAAAACATGAAGAATTGCTAAAAGATACATACACAGGATATGCATGTTACCTTACAGCAAATCAAATTAAATTGGAATGCAGTGAGTTCCACATTTAACTGCAGTTGGTCCTGAGTGCATCACCAAAAAAATATTTTAATAAAATAAAATAGATGATGATCTGCATAACTCAAGATGCTGGATTTTGGTTGACAAGCAACTAGAGAACAAGGAAAACATATAATCAATTGAATTTAATAAAAAAAATCTGCCTACTAGCTTTAGGGACGGTTTAGCATTGCTTTTTTTAGGGTGCTTCTACTTACTTTTTTGAGAAGCTATCAATGATGATGTTTAGTAAAAAAAATGCATACTTATTGAAATTGCTTCGCTTTTAAGGGGTGCTTTTAGAAGCAATCTTAGGATGCTTTTAAAAGCGGTTCGCTTTGTTTTATAGTTTATAATATATATGACCTTCATCTTTTGACAATAAGCATAGTTGTGCGAAACACTTAAATTGCTTTTGTAAGCAGCTTTTGATATATGATTACCAAATGACTATTTTCAGCAGCTTATGTAAGTTGCTTCTATAAGCTGTTTATATAAGCAACTTATTATAAGCTCTAGCAATACCAAACTGACCCTTAGTTAGTTTAACGAAATATATATCAAATTAGCATTAATTATTAATACTTCTCTTTCAACTTTTTGGAAAGTCAGAATCCTCTGTTATTATGTCATAAAGCATTTTACTCAAAATCTCAACTGACTAGCTAACGAAAATTCTTAACAAGAGACACCATAGAGGCTAAGGCAGAGTACTATCTTCTAACACATTTTACTTGAATATCCAACAACACTAACCTAAGATGGTTGCATTTGTTTTTATGCTAGGTGTCGGTTTTCAGTGAAAAGTCATGTAACTGCTGATGAGAAGCATCAAAATCTGATTATTTTTCCCCTATACCCATGATTCTGAAGTCCCAAATTTTACACAATAATACTACTATTCAGGTCTCTTTGTCTAAAATCCTGAAGAATAGATGACTCACAAAGATTGAACAGCTAACAGTCAACCTAAGTGGGCGGCATATTATTCAACAACACTAAACTAAGATGGTTGCATTTGTTTTTTTTTGCTAGATGTTGGTGTTCATTGAAAGGTTATATACTGCTGATGAGAAGCAACAATAATATCTGGGTTTTTTTTTTCCTCGATCCCCATGATTCTGAAGTCTCAAAATTTGACATAATAATACTCCTACTCAGGCCTCTCTGTCCAAATCTCGAAGAATAGATGGCCTCATAAACTTCCAATAACAAACAATCAACTTAAGTGGACGACATAGTAGTTATCATATTACATAATTTCACGACAGCCAACCTTTTACCGCTGTTCCCTTTTGAAATGGAGCTATCATAATAATAATAATAATAAGCTCTCACTACTTTGCCTAAAAAAAAAAAAGAAATAAAGACTCAATTACTACCTAATATAAAAACTAGGATGAGACTCGCAAAGTATCATCACAAAGACCAGAAACAAAAAAAACACATCCATGGCAGAAGATAAGGCAACAGACCCACATGTCCTCCTCTTCCCCTTCCCCATTCAGGGTCATATCCCTCCGATACTCAGACTAGCAGAGCTTCTATCGCTCTCTGGCCTCCATATAACCTTCCTCAACACAGAAATTCCATGAATTTACAATTTTTATTATTCTGAATATCAGTTTTAAAGATTCTAGTTCCTAATTTTTTAAAAGAAAACATGAAGAATTGCTAAAAGATACATACACAGGATATGCATGTTACCTTACAGCAAATCAAATTAAATTGGAATGCAGTGAGTTCCACATTTAACTGCAGTTGGTCCTGAGTGCATCACCAAAAAAATATTTTAATAAAATAAAATAGATGATGATCTGCATAACTCAAGATGCTGGATTTTGGTTGACAAGCAACTAGAGAACAAGGAAAACATATAATCAATTGAATTTAATAAAAAATCTGCCTACTAGCTTTAGGGACGGTTTAGCATTGCTTTTTTTAGGGTGCTTCTACTTACTTTTTTGAGAAGCTATCAATGATGATGTTTAGTAAAAAAAAATGCATACTTATTGAAATTGCTTCTGCTTTTAAGGGGGTGCTTTTAGAAGCAATCTTAGGATGCTTTTAAAAGCAGTTTCTGCTTTGTTTTATAGTTTATAATATATATGACCTTCATCTTTTGACAATAAGCATAGTTGTGCGAAACACTTAAATTGCTTTTGTAAGCAGCTTTTGATATATGATTACCAAATGACTATTTTCAAGACTTATGTAAGTTGCTTCTATAAGCTGTTTATATAAGCAACTTATTATAAGCTCTAGCAATACCAAACTGACCCTTAGTTAGTTTAACGCAAATATATATCAAATTAGCATTAATTATTAATACTTCTCTTTCAACTTCTTTTGGAAAGTCAGAATCCTCTGTTATTATGTCATAAAGCATTTTACTCAAAATCTCAACTGACTAGCTAACGAAAATTCTTAACAAGAGACACCATAGAGGCTAAGGCAGAGTACTATCTTCTAACACATTTTACTTGAATATCCAACAACACTAACCTAAGATGGTTGCATTTGTTTTTTATGCTAGGTGTCGGTTTTCAGTGAAAAGTCATGTAACTGCTGATGAGAAGCATCAAAATCTGATTATTTTTCCCCCTATACCCATGATTCTGAAGTCCCAAATTTTACACAATAATACTACTATTCAGGTCTCTTTGTCTAAAATCCTGAAGAATAGATGACTCACAAAGATTGAACAGCTAACAGTCAACCTAAGTGGGCGGCATATTATTCAACAACACTAAACTAAGATGGTTGCATTTGTTTTTTTTTTTTTGCTAGATGTTGGTGTTCATTGAAAGGTTATATACTGCTGATGAGAAGCAACAATAATATCTGGGTTTTTTTTTTCCTCGATCCCCATGATTCTGAAGTCTCAAAATTTGACATAATAATACTCCTACTCAGGCCTCTCTGTCCAAATCTCGAAGAATAGATGGCCTCATAAACTTCCAATAACAAACAATCAACTTAAGTGGACGACATAGTAGTTATCATATTACATAATTTCACGACAGCCAACCTTTTACCGCTGTTCCCTTTTGAAATGGAGCTATCATAATAATAATAATAATAAGCTCTCACTACTTTGCCTAAAAAAAAAAAAGAAATAAAGACTCAATTACTACCTAATATAAAAACTAGGATGAGACTCGCAAAGTATCATCACAAAGACCAGAAACAAAAAAAACACATCCATGGCAGAAGATAAGGCAACAGACCCACATGTCCTCCTCTTCCCCTTCCCCATTCAGGGTCATATCCCTCCGATACTCAGACTAGCAGAGCTTCTATCGCTCTCTGGCCTCCATATAACCTTCCTCAACACAGAAACCATCCATAACCGCCTGTTCAAAAACTCTCCTGCCCTCGAGCAACTAGCTCAACGGCCTAGGTTCAGATTCAAAACACTACCTGATGGACTCACTAACAAAAATACTGAGCCAATTTTACAAGTAGTAGACCTTGTAGACTCAATAAGGGCTCGATGCAGTGAACTCTATAGGGAGACTTTGGTGCCTAAGAATGGTGAAGACCCCGACGGGTGGCCACCAGTTACTTGTGTTGTGGCCGATGGGTTGATGCCTGTTGCATTTGATGTGGCTGAGGAGATGATGATTCCTGTGATCCTTCTGCGTACAAGCAGTCCTTGCAGTGTATGGGCTTATTACTCCATTCCAGAGCTCATAAAAAGAGGAGAGCTCCCATTCCCTGGTATGATGATCTGCTCTACCGATACTTTACTCGTTCCAGAACTTAAAAGATAAACCTAATAAGACCATTTCGTTACACACAGGATGTAACTGATAGAAGTCTACAATTGCTTGTGAATATATATGTTTAACCATCTATCCTAATACTCCAACCCATTCATCATGATCTACACGTTCACAAATTCACGGAGATAAAAAATCACATTGATTCGAAATCTCTAGTCTCTGCATCTCATGACTCGGAAATGAATAATATATACCAGACTCAAACGACGGTTATCTTGAGTTGCTTTAATTACAGGATGGGAAGTCCCTTCCATTTGGGTTTTGATCCACTTGGGTTTGTTGATGTGTAGGTATCAATGAGCGATTTGGATTAATCATATAGATGAAAGACGTGTATTTTCAAAAGTAGGTGTAAATATTATAGTTCCACCATAAGTGTATTATAACCTCACCCTTTGGTAAAATGCTCAATTGCAGAGGAGGCTGACATGGATGATCTGATACAAGGGGTAGAAGGGATGCAAAGTTTCTTCTGACGCAGAGATCTTCCAGGCACACTAAGACACCCTCCAAATGATCAATTCTTGAATTCTATAACAAGACGAGCAACAACTTGGGAAGAGCGAAAGCTCTCATCCTAAACACCTTCGAATCATTAGATTCACTTGTTCTATCTCACATTCGTTCTGTCTGTCCAATCATTTACACTATCGGGCCTCTTCACCTTCTTCAAAGAAACTTCAATTCATCCACCAATTTCCCTAGTTTCTGGCTACAGGATAGATCTTGTATCAAATGGCTAGACTCGCAACCGAACAAATCAGTTGTCTATATCAGCTTCGGTAGCATAACCATCATGATGAGGGATAAGTTTCTCGAGTTCTTTCATGGGCTTGTCAATAGCGGCCATAGGTTCTTATGGGTGATTCGACCTGATCTTGTGCAAGGAACCACAACAGAGCTAGATAAATACACAACGGAAAGGGTTTGTTTCGTGCCATGGGCCCCACAAGAAGAGGTACTAGCCCATCCAGCGATCGGGTGTTTCTTGACGCATAGCGGATGGAACTCGACTTTGGAGAGCATAGCAGCAGGGGTGCCGATGATATGTTGGCCATTTTTTGCTGACCAACAAATTAGCAGTAGGTATGTGGGTGAAGTGTGGAAAATTGGAGTAGACATGAAGGATATATGTGATAGAAACACTATAGAGAGTATGGTTAGGAAGGTAATGATGGATGAGGAGCTGAGGAAGTCAGTAAATGAGATGGCTAATATTGCAAGAAAAAGTGTGAAGGAAAATGGATCTTCTCACATGAACCTTCAAAAATTAGTCCAACATATCAAATCATTAAGTATATAATAGCCGATAATTTGAATAAACAGGAGCGCATTGTTATATGATGCTATGTATCATAGCTTATGAGACAAGGTTTTTCTTTGTTATTAATGGACGAAGAATTCGCATAGAAAGAAGTCAGTAGTCTTAGTAATTATGATTTCAAGTGGATTTACAGCATCAGACGTGATGTTCTACAAAGAAAGTTGTTCTCATTTAAGCATAAAAGAGAAACTAGATGTCTATGTGTTTACTCTCCACACTGAGAAATCAATGGAGAGTCTATTTTGTCAATTGCTACAGTCAGCTATTATTTAGATTTAATTATGAAAACATATCATTTAGAGCAGTAACAGATTTGATTATGTTGAATAAAAATGAAAATGAATGCAAATCATATCAAATATCATATCATAACTATCTTATAGATGACAAATCAGCTGATAGTGTTGAATGAAAAGTGTGAATGACTGCAAATCTTCGAGATGTGCAATCATAACAATCAAGTATTACTACATTGTAATGAGAAAATTGTGCTTTTCACTACTTTTGACGTAAGAAGAGTCGAAACCCTATAATCTATTGAAGAATCACAAAAGGCTTCGGCATTTGAGACAAAATTTGAGGATGCTAATCTTAGATAACAGCTACAAGACTACAGAATAATGCATCATGCAATTCCAAGAGCTGAAGGCATCTCAAAGCCATAGGTCGGCAAAAATATCTTCTTCGCCTGAGCCTTATTTGCCGCTCAATGTTGCGTTTGTATTTCGGTTTTGAATGAGAGCTTAGCCTTTTCTTCTCATCTGCTTCCAATTTCATTAATGTTTTAGAACTTTTACCCTTTGAATTTCTGTTCTAAATGCCAAATAATAATAATAATAATAATAATAAAGAAAACCTCTTTTGATGAGGGATTGTTAAAGATACATATATAGGATATGAAGGTACCTTGCATGTCTCCATTGATTTCTTTGATCATGCAATTTCAAGAAGCAGGCTTCCATTTCTAACTGCATTGCGTCCTGCATGCATGACACAGTAAAATGAAATATAATATTATCTATATTACTCAGAATGCAGGTCAGTTTGAAAGTGGAAAACTGATAATAAAGCAGATAAGCCATTGTAACCTATTCAAAAAAAAGAAAACAAGAAAAACTTCGCTGCTAGCTTGAGGTAGTTTGAATATAATCAAGATCAAATTAACAAAAATCCTAGAACATTGGATTATGAACTAAAAATATTTATAAAGTTAACATTAATTTTAACAGGAAATGACCATAAACAAAGTACTATCTTCTAATATGTTACATTTGGATATTCAGCAACAACGAAACCAGAATAAATGCATTACATCATTTCATTTTTTTTATCCCGTGTTTTCTTCTTTTTTCCTTCAAAAAACTCGTGATTTCCACTGATTAGTGTGTTTGGTTGCACTCGAGTTATGTCTACTTGCCTATTTGAGGAACATACTATCCTTGATAAAACAACTCATAGATGACCAAATATGGTTAATTCTTCCAGTAAAAAGACATGTAATTAACTACTGTTGGAAAAAATCAAATCCTGAAAGCAGTCACAAAGAATACACGCCAAAGGAGAGACAGAGACTGGGTCTTTGGATCATGAAGATTCCTTGCCTTAACCGAAATTGACACGTAAAACAGTTCGAACATCGAAATTCATGGAAAGGATGAAAGCAAAATGATGTGTGCTGAAACATATATCACATAAATCGTAATCAGCATATCCGAGCAAGGGTTATCATGATACAGGGAATATGTATTCTTCTTCCATTGAACACATCATCATGTCCTAACAACAACAAAGCTTACTCCAAAATATTCCCCAGCTTGAAATTTAGACAGTAGACACAATCTATGACTGAGTTTTTATTTTTATTTTTATTTTTATTTCTTAAATCCAATTTCACAATTGAACTCTCAACATTTCCAGCCATTGCGAGCTAGTTCAATGATTCTAGTATAGGTAAATCTAACGATCGCCACAAGAAAAATACCAATTTAGATCTTCAATGATCATCAAAAAAATGCCAGAACTAATCTTAAACAAACCCTAGGTGTTTCTTTTCGCAATTGACAACGAAATGTGAAGAGAAAATGTAGGATTTCCATTTTATGATGCGATTGAGATTTAATTTAAAAAATTTGGTAGAAAATAAAAGGAGAAGAAACGAGTACCTGAGCTTATTACATTTGGGCACGAAATTTCGAAATTTAGCTTCTCTCAACGTAAAGGGATTCAAGAGATGATGTAGTATTTATAGCATCTTGAAAGTCCAGCAACAACAAAGGCTTGGGATGGAGGTTCAACCCGTCTATAGGCCCAAATAGATTTTACAGTGCAACTAGAAATAGTATGGGCCCTTATTGGGCTTTGACTAACTGTCATCACTGCCGCTCAAAGGAGATAGAGATAAATCTCCAAGTATAGGATCTTACTTTATTTTATTTTATTTTATTTTTGTTGAGAAAGTATAGATCTTAAGTAAAGTTGATGATTGCACCCTTATGCAACATTTGAGTTGTACCAATACTACATTGATAATTGCAGTAGTAAAATACCCTCTGATTAGAATGATATCAATTCTGTTGATATAAATAGGGTGTGACAAAATATTCATATATAATTGTATCCGTATCTCTTGATATGATTGAGAATATCTATGTCGGATAGATATGATAACAAATATAATTATATATTAAAATAATTATATCCATATCTGAAATATTTGAATAAGTGTTGGTCATATATTTGCAACAATTTTAATCCTTAGATTTATAACTTTGAGATTAATTTTAATGATCAAGAGATCTAATCTTAGCTTTTAAAATATAATGAACATATTAATGAACTCTTGCTTAGACCATATGAACGATATTATTTTTTCAATATTATTTAATTTTATAATATCCATTTTGTATCATCTATATCCATATATATATCGGTGTATCAATGAGATATGATTATGAATTCTCTTTACCGAGACATATTTGTAACCATATGAGATAGGTAACTGATACAGATATCATTAGATAAGTATCATATCCAATAAGACAAGTATCATATACCAGCCGCATGCACTACTGGATATAATGCTATGATTTCTCATGACATCCTTACTCCCCTATAGAACTTTTCATATTTGAAAAAGACACCTATAGAAAATCCTGTGAAGAAGAAATGCAAACAGTTAAAACATGACTATATTCATAATATGAGGTTTGCTATGATCCACTTAAGAGGATAGAACAACTTATCCTCCTAACTTTTAACCCTTCATCTTAGATTTGTAGTAAGAACAAATAAAAAATGGAGCTCATATCTTTCATGTATCCCAAGGAAAAATCTAAGGGAGAAAAAGTTAGGACACTTTTGCTTATCCACTTAAGTGGATTGTACTCAGACTAGCAGAGCTTCTATCGCTCTCTGGCCTCCATATAACCTTCCTCAACACAGAAACCATCCATAACCGCCTGTTCAAAAACTCTCCTGCCCTCGAGCAACTAGCTCAACGGCCTAGGTTCAGATTCAAAACACTACCTGATGGACTCACTAACAAAAATACTGAGCCAATTTTACAAGTAGTAGACCTTGTAGACTCAATAAGGGCTCGATGCAGTGAACTCTATAGGGAGACTTTGGTGCCTAAGAATGGTGAAGACCCCGACGGGTGGCCACCAGTTACTTGTGTTGTGGCCGATGGGTTGATGCCTGTTGCATTTGATGTGGCTGAGGAGATGATGATTCCTGTGATCCTTCTGCGTACAAGCAGTCCTTGCAGTGTATGGGCTTATTACTCCATTCCAGAGCTCATAAAAGAGGAGAGCTCCCATTCCTGGTATGATGATCTGCTCTACCGATACTTTACTCGTTCCAGAACTTAAAAGATAAACCTAATAAGACCATTTCGTTACACACAGGATGTAACTGATAGAAGTCTACAATTGCTTGTGAATATATATGTTTAACCATCTATCCTAATACTCCAACCCATTCATCATGATCTACACGTTCACAAATTCACGGAGATAAAAAATCACATTGATTCGAAATCTCTAGTCTCTGCATCTCATGACTCGGAAATGAATAATATATACCAGACTCAAACGACGGTTATCTTGAGTTGCTTTAATTACAGGATGGGAAGTCCCTTCCATTTGGGTTTTGATCCACTTGGGTTTGTTGATGTGTAGGTATCAATGAGCGATTTGGATTAATCATATAGATGAAAGACGTGTATTTTCAAAAGTAGGTGTAAATATTATAGTTCCACCATAAGTGTATTATAACCTCACCCTTTGGTAAAATGCTCAATTGCAGAGGAGGCTGACATGGATGATCTGATACAAGGGGTAGAAGGGATGCAAAGTTTCTTACGACGCAGAGATCTTCCAGGCACACTAAGACACCCTCCAAATGATCGAATTCTTGAATTCTATAACAAGACGAGCAACAACTTGGGAAGAGCGAAAGCTCTCATCCTAAACACCTTCGAATCATTAGATTCACTTGTTCTATCTCACATTCGTTCTGTCTGTCCAATCATTTACACTATCGGGCCTCTTCACCTTCTTCAAAGAAACTTCAATTCATCCACCAATTTCCCTAGTTTCTGGCTACAGGATAGATCTTGTATCAAATGGCTAGACTCGCAACCGAACAAATCAGTTGTCTATATCAGCTTCGGTAGCATAACCATCATGATGAGGGATAAGTTTCTCGAGTTCTTTCATGGGCTTGTCAATAGCGCCATAGGTTCTTATGGGTGATTCGACCTGATCTTGTGCAAGGAACCACAACAGAGCTAGATAAATACACAACGGAAAGGGTTTGTTTCGTGCCATGGGCCCCACAAGAAGAGGTACTAGCCCATCCAGCGATCGGGTGTTTCTTGACGCATAGCGGATGGAACTCGACTTTGGAGAGCATAGCAGCAGGGGTGCCGATGATATGTTGGCCATTTTTTGCTGACCAACAAATTAGCAGTAGGTATGTGGGTGAAGTGTGGAAAATTGGAGTAGACATGAAGGATATATGTGATAGAAACACTATAGAGAGTATGGTTAGGAAGGTAATGATGGATGAGGAGCTGAGGAAGTCAGTAAATGAGATGGCTAATATTGCAAGAAAAAGTGTGAAGGAAAATGGATCTTCTCACATGAACCTTCAAAAATTAGTCCAACATATCAAATCATTAAGTATATAATAGCCGATAATTTGAATAAACAGGAGCGCATTGTTATATGATGCTATGTATCATAGCTTATGAGACAAGGTTTTTCTTTGTTATTAATGGACGAAGAATTCGCATAGAAAGAAGTCAGTAGTCTTAGTAATTATGATTTCAAGTGGATTTACAGCATCAGACGTGATGTTCTACAAAGAAAGTTGTTCTCATTTAAGCATAAAAGAGAAACTAGATGTCTATGTGTTTACTCTCCACACTGAGAAATCAATGGAGAGTCTATTTTGTCAATTGCTACAGTCAGCTATTATTTAGATTTAATTATGAAAACATATCATTTAGAGCAGTAACAGATTTGATTATGTTGAATAAAAATGAAAATGAATGCAAATCATATCAAATATCATATCATAACTATCTTATAGATGACAAATCAGCTGATAGTGTTGAATGAAAAGTGTGAATGACTGCAAATCTTCGAGATGTGCAATCATAACAATCAAGTATTACTACATTGTAATGAGAAAATTGTGCTTTTCACTACTTTTGACGTAAGAAGAGTCGAAACCCCTATAATCTATTGAAGAATCACAAAAGGCTTCGGCATTTGAGACAAAATTTGAGGATGCTAATCTTAGATAACAGCTACAAGACTACAGAATAATGCATCATGCAATTCCAAGAGCTGAAGGCATCTCAAAGCCATAGGTCGGCAAAAATATCTTCTTCGTCTGAGCCTTATTTGCCGCTCAATGTTGCGTTTGTATTTCGGTTTTGAATGAGAGCTTAGCCTTTTCTTCTCATCTGCTTCCAATTTCATTAATGTTTTAGAACTTTTACCCTTTGAATTTCTGTTCTAAATGCCAAATAATAATAATAATAATAATAATAATAAAAGAAAACCTCTTTTGATGAGGGATTGTTAAAGATACATATATAGGATATGAAGGTACCTTGCATGTCTCCATTGATTTCTTTGATCATGCAATTTCAAGAAGCAGGCTTCCATTTCTAACTGCATTGCGTCCTGCATGCATGACACAGTAAAAATGAAATATAATATTATCTATATTACTCAGAATGCAGGTCAGTTTGAAAGTGGAAAACTGATAATAAAGCAGATAAGCCATTGTAACCTATTCAAAAAAAAGAAAAAAGAAAACAAGAAAAAACTTCGCTGCTAGCTTGAGGTAGTTTGAATATAATCAAGATCAAATTAACAAAAATCCTAGAACATTGGATTATGAACTAAAAATATTTATAAAGTTAACATTAATTTTAACAGGAAATGACCATAAACAAAGTACTATCTTCTAATATGTTACATTTGGATATTCAGCAACAACGAAACCAGAATAAATGCATTACATCATTTCATTTTTTATCCCGTGTTTTCTTCTTTTTCCTTCAAAAACTCGTGATTTCCACTGATTAGTGTGTTTGGTTGCACTCGAGTTATGTCTACTTGCCTATTTGAGGAACATACTATCCTTGATAAAACAACTCATAGATGACCAAATATGGTTAATTCTTCCAGTAAAAGACATGTAATTAACTACTGTTGGAAAAATTCAAATCCTGAAAGCACTCACAAAGAATACACGCCAAAGGAGAGACAGAGAGTGGGTCTTTGGATCATGAA
The DNA here is from genome assembly GCA_012295165.1 of Asparagus setaceus. NCBI lineage: Eukaryota > Viridiplantae > Streptophyta > Magnoliopsida > Asparagales > Asparagaceae > Asparagus > Asparagus setaceus. Next base: position 16,017,243 of record CM022707.1, read on the forward strand.
GATTCCTTGCCTTAACCGAAATTGACACGTAAAACAGTTCGAACATCGAAATTCATGGAAAGGATGAAAGCAAAATGATGTGTGCTGAAACATATATCACATAAATCGTAATCAGCATATCCGAGCAAGGGTTATCATGATACAGGGAATATGTATTCTTCTTCCATTGAACACATCATCATGTCCTAACAACAACAAAGCTTACTCCAAAATATTCCCCAGCTTGAAATTTAGACAGTAGACACAATCTATGACTGAGTTTTTATTTTTATTTCTTAAATCCAATTTCACAATTGAACTCTCAACATTTCCAGCCATTGCGAGCTAGTTCAATGATTCTAGTATAGGTAAATCTAACGATCGCCACAAGAAAAATACCAATTTAGATCTTCAATGATCATCAAAAAAATGCCAGAACTAATCTTAAACAAACCCTAGGTGTTTCTTTTCGCAATTGACAACGAAATGTGAAGAGAAAATGTAGGATTTCCATTTTATGATGCGATTGAGATTTAATTTAAAAAATTTGGTAGAAAATAAAAGGAGAAGAAACGAGTACCTGAGCTTATTACATTTGGGAACGAAATTTCGAAATTTAGCTTCTCTCAACGTAAAGGGATGCAAGAGATGATGTAGTATTTATAGCATCTTGAAAGTCCAGCAACAACAAAGGCTTGGGATGGAGGTTCAACCCGTCTATAGGCCCAAATAGATTTTACTGCAACTAGAAATAGTATGGGCCCTTATTGGGCTTTGACTAACTGTCATCACTGCCGCTCAAAGGAGATAGAGATAAATCTCCAAGTATAGGATCTTACTTTATTTTATTTTATTTTATTTTATTTTATTTTATTTTATTTTATTTTTGTTGAGAAAGTATAGATCTTAAGTAAAGTTGATGATTGCACCCTTATGCAACATTTGAGTTGTACCAATACTACATTGATAATTGCAGTAGTAAAATACCCTCTGATTAGAATGATATCAATTCTGTTGATATAAATAGGTGCACAAAATATTCATATATAATTGTATCCGTATCTCTTGATATGATTGAGAATATCTATGTCGGATAGATATGATAACAAATATAATTATATATTAAAATAATTATATTCATATCTGAAATATTTGAATAAGTGTTGGTCATATATTTGCAACAATTTTAATCCTTAGATTTATAACTTTGAGATTAATTTTAATGATCAAGAGATCTAATCTTAGCTTTTAAAATATAATGAACATATTAATTAACTCTCTTGCTTGTATCATAAGAACGATATTTTCTTCAATATTATTTAATTTTATAATATCCATTTTGTATCCAAGATCTATATCCGCATGCATATCCATATCGGTAGCCGATTTTGACAGATATGGTTATGAATTCTCTTTACCGAGACATATTTGTAACCGTATCCGAGATTGGGAATTAACCAGATACAGATATAATTAGATAAGTATCATATCCAATAAGATAAGTATCATATACGAGCAGCATGCACTACTGGACATAATACTATGATTTCTCATGACATCCTTACTCCCTATAGAATTTTTCATATTTGAAAAAGACACCCTATAGAAAATCCTGTGAAGGGAAGAAAAATGCAAACAGTTAAAACATGACTATATATTCATAATATTCTATGGATACAATTACCAACATTTGCCATCACACTATTGCAGCTGTACATAAATTGCAAAGCAAAAGCTAATATGACAGCAGGCACATAAAGTAAGCTACTTTGTGAAAAAGAAACTTGTGCAGTGCACATAAACTTTCATTATTAGTACTACATTTCATTTTCCATCACACTACCATCATCATATTTCTTTCTTTTACACCATACAGCCAAAACTTTATTGCAAAAGTACCTCCGCTCCATCACTGAAACCAACAAACCCCTGACTACATTAACAAAATACCCCCTCCACTTCATTATTATTCCCAGTTCCCTGCCCAAGTAAATAATAGAACAGAAGCAACAAAAACCAAAAGGGCAACTTTTGCTAAATAATAACTTGAGCCAAGGGGAAAAAAAAGCAAATCTATGTAAAACAACAAAAGATAACTATTCCTACTAAAAACTTTTTTGTTATAACCCCCTCCAACTTCTCCAAATTGCAAACACGACCATAAGAGAAATCTATCAGTAGGTCCACTCCTGGGGTAGACGAACATCATGGGCCGAAAATGCGGCCCGTTGTGGGCAAAACTGCAGCCGCTTTCCTTCATTGTACATCTCGTTTACACCTGAAAAAATAAATTTAAATATAAAAAAAGATTCTACAATGAAAATGAAGAATGTTGCAAAAAGAATAAAATATATAATTTTAAAAATACCGTGAGCAAAAGGGTTAATAGAACCGTCATTACCCTTTAGATTGAGCGCATTACCGACTCCAACCGGTAACAAAACAGTCGAGCAAGCTGAAAATAGATAATAAAATAAACAGTTAAAATTAATAAATATTAAAAACCATTAAAAGGGGGAAATTTAGGGAATTAATAATTACCAGGCTTTTTCTTGGGCTCAGTTTGGGCTCCAGCTCGGCGTGGGATGAAGACGCCTGTCCCTTTAGACTCCCTCCGACCACCGTTGAGAAACACGGCTCTCACAGCAGGCTCTTGTTGGGTCTGTTTCTGAAGCGGCGGCCCATTAGGCCCGTCTCATCTCCACACCCATCCTTTCTCGAAAATCTGTATCGGTTCTTTACAGCCCACTGCTCCTTATAAGATAAGTATCATATCCAATAAGATAAGTATCATATCCAATAAGATAAGTATCATATCCAATAAGATAAGTATCATATCCAATAAGATAAGTATCATATCCAATAAGATAAGTATCATATCCAATAAGATAAGTATCATATCCAATAAGATAAGTATCATATCCAATAAGATAAGTATCATATCCAATAAGATAAGTATCATATCCAATAAGATAAGTATCATATCCAATAAGATAAGTATCATATCCAATAAGATAAGTATCATATCCAATAAGATAAGTATCATATCCAATAAGATAAGTATCATATCCAATAAGATAAGTATCATATCCAATAAGATAAGTATCATATCCAATAAGATAAGTATCATATCCAATAAGATAAGTATCATATCCAATAAGATAAGTATCATATCCAATAAGATAAGTATCATATCCAATAAGATAAGTATCATATCCAATAAGATAAGTATCATATCCAATAAGATAAGTATCATATCCAATAAGATAAGTATCATATCCAATAAGATAAGTATCATATCCAATAAGATAAGTATCATATCCAATAAGATAAGTATCATATCCAATAAGATAAGTATCATATCCAATAAGATAAGTATCATATCCAATAAGATAAGTATCATATCCAATAAGATAAGTATCATATCCAATAAGATAAGTATCATATCCAATAAGATAAGTATCATATACGAGCAGCATGCACTACTGGACATAATACTATGATTTCTCATGACATCCTTACTCCCCTATAGAATTTTTCATATTTGAAAAAGACACCCTATAGAAAATCCTGTGAAGGGAAGAAAAATGCAAACAGTTAAAACATGACTATATATTCATAATATTCTATGGATACAATTACCAACATTTGCCATCACACTATTGCAGCTGTACATAAATTGCAAAGCAAAAGCTAATATGACAGCAGGCACATAAAGTAAGCTACTTTGTGAAAAAGAAACTTGTGCAGTGCACATAAACTTTCATTATTAGTACTACATTTCATTTTCCATCACACTACCATCATCATATTTCTTTCTTTTACACCATACAGCCAAAACTTTATTGCAAAAGTACCTCCGCTCCATCACTGAAACCAACAAACCCCTGACTACATTAACAAAATACCCCCTCCACTTCATTATTATTCCCAGTTCCCTGCCCAAGTAATAATAGAACAGAAGCAACAAAAACCAAAAGGGCAACTTTTGCTAAATAATAACTTGAGCCAAGGGGAAAAAAAAAGCAAATCTATGTAAAACAACAAAAGATAACTATTCCTACTAAAACTTTTTGTTATAACCCTCCAACTTCCAAATTGCAAACACGACCATAAGAGAAATCTATCAGTAGGTCCACTCCTGGGGTAGACGAACATCATGGGCCGAAAATGCGGCCCGTTGTGGGCAAAACTGCAGCCGCTTTCCTTCATTGTACATCTCGTTTACACCTGAAAAAATAAATTTAAATATAAAAAAAGATTCTACAATGAAAATGAAGAATGTTGCAAAAAGAATAAAATATATAATTTTAAAAAAATACCGTGAGCAAAAGGGTTAATAGAACCGTCATTACCCTTTAGATTGAGCGCATTACCGACTCCAACCGGTAACAAAACAGTCGAGCAAGCTGAAAATAGATAATAAAATAAACAGTTAAAATTAATAAATATTAAAAACCATTAAAAGGGGGAAATTTAGGGAATTAATAATTACCAGGCTTTTTCTTGGGCTCAGTTTGGGCTCCAGCTCGGCGTGGGATGAAGACGCCTGTCCCTTTAGACTCCCTCCGACCACCGTTGAGAAACACGGCTCTCACAGCAGGCTCTTGTTGGGTCTGTTTCTGAAGCGGCGGCCCAATTAGGCCCGTCTCATCTCCACACCCATCCTTTCTCGAAAATCTGTATCGGTTCTTTACAGCCCACTGCTCCTTCATCAGCTGCAGTCTCTTCAACTCATAAAACTGAAGATCATAAATCAAATAATTACACTATCGTACAATATATTGAATAATGTGATAGTCTTTAAAAAAAGAAAACAAATAAGGAGTGGGTATTTTAACTTACGCGAGCAGCTTGAAGCTGTTGCTGAATGAGGGCTCGATTAGGCGGACGGCCCATCTTGTGATGAGGCCCAGCAAGCCCACATCGATGAAGGTATTGATGATGGAGACTTATCCTTGAGAGTTGTGCAGCTGCGTAAAGAAGATGGAGAGCCTCGTCACCATGAGTCGCCGGCTCTGGCTGGGCCCTCACTTTTAAAGACTGCAATAATTCGAGAACTTAGCAACCAAAAAAAGAAGAAGAAGTCTGTTCAAGTTTGAGAAAAAAGAGCGAAGCAAGTTAGCACCTTTGGATTCTGTCGAGCGAAAGCAGAGAAAGATCCAAAGCTAAAGTGATGAGCTGGGCCTGAGAGAAGGGCACCTTCAACCTCGCTCTCTGTTTCGGTCGCGGGCGAGCTGGGATTGGAAGCGTCGGCGATGCTTTGATCGAGGAAGAAATCGTCGGAGAAGAAATCGTCGGGGAGCCAGAACTCGCTGGAGCTCTCAATCTCTCTCGGCATCTTGATGGTGGAGAGTGAGGAGGCGGGGTAATGGGACTGTCATAGGACTGATTTTGTTTGTTTATTTATGGAGGAGAAGGGATTTGCACTTGATATGCGCACTCCCTTTTAATCAAATTCTACCCCAGATATTAACTTACCATGGTTAAAACATGGCTAAATAGCACTTAAGCGGGTGTTTGGTTCACAAGTTTTAGGAAAAGTTTTTGAGAAATGGCAGTTTCGTAAATAAAAATTTTCCTATAATTGAGTTTTCATGCTGTCGGCTCTGATTTATGGAAAACATTTTAAAAGTACATGTAATAAGGGGAAACAACTTCCCAAGATTTCAGAGAAATCTCATGGAAAACCTGACAATACTATCAAAAAAGTAATAAACCCGATTTTTTTACTTGTTTTGAACCAAACAACTTCCTAGAAGAAAACTTGGCATTTATAAAGTCTGCAAGGCCCATTTTTCTTGTTTTGAACCAAACAAAGGAAAAGGAAATTTTGTACTTTTTTACTTCTCAAAACTTTATTTGGGTGGAAAACATTTCCTATAATTTGGGTGGAAAACATTTCCTATAATTTCAAGAAAATGAACCAAACACCCCCTAAGTAACTCACAGTTTCATTCACTTTGAACTTAAATAACCTCACTTGTGTTTTTTTTGCAGCATTTATATATATATCCTAAATTTGGTTAAAAGCATGTTTGACAACCGATTAAAGTAGCTTAAATAACCTTGCTTATTTTTTACGGTATTTATGTATCCTGAAGTTGTTCAAGAGCATGTTTGGCAACTGGTTATGTGGTTAAAATGACTTAAAGTGACTTATATGTCAGAGACATATTTTGTAAACATCTTTTTTTGGGTTACAAGACACAAAAAATAAGCTGGGTCAAGCAACCCAGCTTATTTTTCGGTGGCTTACACTTCACTCCTTAACATTTAAGAAAAATTCAAAATCCTTTTTTCTCTATCTCTGACCCTTTTTTGGTCATTTTGACAACAAGTATGGTTTAAAGCCACACATTTACCAAACACTCTTGTATTGAACGTGGATTATAAACTAAGTAGATTATAGTCCAAAGTTACCAAACATGCTCTAAATTAGCACATTAGTATCCTCTATTATATAAACATGAAAGTTTTTATCTGAGCTTTCTTCAATGATACTCAAAATCAATTGAGATGAGCGATAAATGTGAACATTTTAAACAATTTAATATTTATAAATGATACAGAAGACAGGTGAGAGCATTTTAATGCAAAGTGAGTGAAATTTTTAGGGATTTTTTGTTGCTTTTTGGTTCTTTGGTTTGAACCATTGTTTTGTTTTTCAAGCAGATGATATCTTTAAGTTTTAGTATGAGATTTTTCCTTACTCTCCTAAGTCGACAATTGTTTTAGAAAATTAGGTTAAGGTCTCTAAAAGAAAACTTGGATCGACGGAAGAAAGATGAGATCCACGGATCGACTGACGGGCGACTGGATGCCGGATCGATTTTGCAGCGCGATGATTGAATTAACATGAAGTGAGATTGAATTAACATGAAGTTGAATAGAAGTAACATGCAACCTAATAGAATTAACATGCAACCTAATAGAATTAACATGCAACCTAATAGAATTAACATGCAACCTAATAGAATTAACATGAAGTTGAATAGAATTAACATGAAGTTGAATAGAATTAACATGAAGTTGAATAGAATTAACATGCAACCTAATAGAATTAACATGAAGTAGAATAGAATTAACATGAAGTTGAATAGAATTAACATGCAATAAAATAGAATTAACATGCAATAAAATAGAATTAACATGAAGTTGAATAGAATTAACATGCAACCTAATAGAATTAACATGAAGTTGAATAGAATTAACATGAAGTTGAATAGAATTAACATGAAGTGAGATTGAATTAACATGAAGTTGAATAGAATTAACATGCAATAAAATAGAATTAACATGCAACCTAATAGAATTAACATGCAACCTAATAGAATTAACATGAAGTTGAATAGAATTAACATGAAGTTGAATAGAATTAACATGCAACCTAATAGAATTAACATGAAGTTGAATAGAATTAACATGAAGTTGAATAGAATTAACATGCAATAAAATAGAATTAACATGCAACCTAATAGAATTAACATGAAGTTGAATAGAATTAACATGCAACCTAATAGAATTAACATGAAGTAGAATAGAATTAACATGCAACCTAATAGAATTAACATGCAATAAAATAGAATTAACATGAAGTGAGATTGAATTAACATGAAGTGAGATTGAATTAACATGAAGTGAGATTGAATTAACATGAAGTTGAATAGAATTAACATGCAATAAAATAGAATTAACATGCAACCTAATAGAATTAACATGCAATAAAATAGAATTAACATGCAACCTAATAGAATTAACATGCAATAAAATAGAATTAACATGCAACCTAATAGAATTAACATGCAACCTAATAGAATTAACATGAAGTGAGATTGAATTAACATGAAGTTGAATAGAATTAACATGCAACCTAATAGAATTAACATGCAACCTAATAGAATTAACATGAAGTGAGATTGAATTAACATGAAGTAGAATAGAATTAACATGAAGTTGAATAGAATTAACATGCAATAAAATAGAATTAACATGCAACCTAATAGAATTAACATGAAGTGAGATTGAATTAACATGAAGTTGAATAGAATTAACATGCAATAAAATAGAATTAACATGAAGTGAGATTGAATTAACATGAAGTTGAATAGAATTAACATGAAGTTGAATAGAATTAACATGAAGTAGAATAGAATTAACATGAAGTGAGATTGAATTAACATGAAGTGAGATTGAATTAACATGAAGTGAGATTGAATTAACATGAAGTGAGATTGAATTAACATGAAGTTGAATAGAATTAACATGAAGTGAGATTGAATTAACATGAAGTTGAATAGAATTAACATGAAGTGAGATTGAATTAACATGAAGTGAGATTGAATTAACATGAAGTTGAATAGAATTAACATGCAACCTAATAGAATTAACATGAAGTGAGATTGAATTAACATGAAGTAGAATAGAATTAACATGAAGTGAGATTGAATTAACATGAAGTTGAATAGAATTAACATGCAATAAAATAGAATTAACATGAAGTGAGATTGAATTAACATGAAGTGAGATTGAATTAACATGAAGTGAGATTGAATTAACATGAAGTTGAATAGAATTAACATGCAACCTAATAGAATTAACATGCAACCTAATAGAATTAACATGCAACCTAATAGAATTAACATGCAACCTAATAGAATTAACATGCAACCTAATAGAATTAACATGCAACCTAATAGAATTAACATGCAACCTAATAGAATTAACATGAAGTTGAATAGAATTAACATGCAACCTAATAGAATTAACATGCAACCTAATAGAATTAACATGCAACCTAATAGAATTAACATGCAACCTAATAGAATTAACATGCAACCTAATAGAATTAACATGCAACCTAATAGAATTAACATGCAACCTAATAGAATTAACATGCAACCTAATAGAATTAACATGCAACCTAATAGAATTAACATGAAGTTGAATAGAATTAACATGCAACCTAATAGAATTAACATGAAGTAGAATAGAATTAACATGCAACCTAATAGAATTAACATGAAGTAGAATAGAATTAACATGAAGTAGAATAGAATTAACATGAAGTTGAATAGAATTAACATGCAACCTAATAGAATTAACATGAAGTTGAATAGAAGTAACATGCAACCTAATAGAATTAACATGAAGTGAGATTGAATTAACATGAAGTAGAATAGAATTAACATGCAATAAAATAGAATTAACATGCAATAAAATAGAATTAACATGCAACCTAATAGAATTAACATGAAGTTGAATAGAATTAACATGCAATAAAATAGAATTAACATGAAGTTGAATAGAATTAACATGCAATAAAATAGAATTAACATGCAACCTAATAGAATTAACATGCAACCTAATAGAATTAACATGAAGTTGAATAGAAGTAACATGCAACCTAATAGAATTAACATGCAACCTAATAGAATTAACATGCAACCTAATAGAATTAACATGAAGTTGAATAGAATTAACATGAAGTTGAATAGAATTAACATGCAATAAAATAGAATTAACATGAAGTTGAATAGAATTAACATGCAACCTAATAGAATTAACATGCAACCTAATAGAATTAACATGAAGTTGAATAGAATTAACATGCAATAAAATAGAATTAACATGCAATAAAATAGAATTAACATGCAATAAAATAGAATTAACATGCAATAAAATAGAATTAACATGCAACCTAATAGAATTAACATGAAGTTGAATAGAATTAACATGCAATAAAATAGAATTAACATGAAGTGAGATTGAATTAACATGAAGTTGAATAGAATTAACATGCAATAAAATAGAATTAACATGCAACCTAATAGAATTAACATGAAGTGGAATAGAATTAACATGAAGTAGAATAGAATTAACATGAAGTTGAATAGAATTAACATGCAACCTAATAGAATTAACATGCAACCTAATAGAATTAACATGAAGTGAGATTGAATTAACATGAAGTTGAATAGAATTAACATGCAATAAAATAGAATTAACATGCAACCTAATAGAATTAACATGAAGTGAGATTGAATTAACATGAAGTTGAATAGAATTAACATGAAATAGAATTAACCCCAAGCAGGAAACTAACATGAACCTCAATATTTTGTTAAATTCAATTTGATTCATGTTAAGTCTAATTTAATTCAATTAAAATGCCAAAATGCCCTTATCTCCTCCATATTCTTGCATGTTAAGTCTAAAACAAGTCGAATGAGACTTAACATGAACCATGTTAAGTCTATTTCAACTTATTTTTAAGTCTAATTTCATGTTAAATTCAATTTATTTCATGTTAAGTCTAATTTAATTCAATTAAAAATAAAAATAAAAAAATAAGTTGAAAATAGACTTAACATGAAACATGTTAAGTCTATTTCAACTTATTTTTAAGTCTAATTTCATGTTAAATTCAATTTGATTCATGTTAAGTCTAATTTAATTCAATTAAAAATAAAAACAAAAAAATAAGTTGAAAATAGATTGCCGACTCTATTTTTTAGACTTAACATGCAAGAATATGGAGGAGATAAGGGCATTTTACGCTTTTAATTGAATTAAATTAGACTTAACATGAACCATGTTAAGTCTATTTCAACTTATTTTTAAGTCTAATTTCATGTTAAATTCAATTTGATTCATGTTAAGTCTATTTCAACTTATTTTTAAGTCTAATTTCATGTTAAATTCAATTTGATTCATGTTAAGTCTAAAACAAGTCGAATGAGACTTAACATGAATTAAATTGAATTTAACATTAAATTAGACTTAACATGAATTAAATTGAATTTAACATTAAATTAGACTTAACATGAATTAAATTGAATTTAACATTAAATTAGACTTAACATGAATCTATTTTCAACTTATTTTTAAGTCTAATTTCATGTTAAATTCAATTTGATTCATGTTAAGTCTAATTTAATTCAATTAAAAACGCTAAAATGCCCTTATCTCCTCCATATTCTTGCATGTTAAGTCTAAAACAAGTCGAATGAGACTTAACATGAATCTATTTTCAACTTATTTTTTGTTTTGTTTTAATTGAATTAAATTAGACTTAACATGAATTAAATTGAATTTAACATTAAATTAGACTTAAAAATAAGTTGAAATAGACTTAACAAGTTTCATGTTAAGTCTATTTCAACTTATTTTGTTTTTATTTTTAATTGAATTAAATTAGACTTAACATGAATTAAATTGAATTTAACATTAAATTAGACTTAACATGAAACATGTTAAGTCTATTTCAACTTATTTTTAAGTCTAATTTCATGTTAAATTCAATTTGATTCATGTTAAGTCTCATTCGACTTGTTTTAGACTTAACATGCAAGAATATGGAGGAGATAAGGGCATTTTACGCTTTTAATTGAATTAAATTAGACTTAACATGAATCAAATTGAATTTAACAAGAATATCGAGGTTCATGTTGTTTCACCTACTATTTTATGCGATTTCTATTTCACCTTCATGTTCATTCACTTCATGTTAATTTATTCGCCAAGATGTTAATTCTATTTTCGTGCTGAAAATAGAATTAACATGCAACCTAATAGAATTAACATGAAGTGAGATTGAATTAACATGAAGTAGAATAGAATTAACATGCAAAGGAAATAGAATTAACATGCAAAGGAAACTAACATGAACCTCAAGATGCTTGTTAAATTCAATTTGATTCATGTTAAGTCTAATTTAATTCAATTAAAATGCCAAAATGCCCTTATCTCCTCCATATTCTTGCATGTTAAGTCTAAAACAAGTCGAATGAGACTTAACATGAATCTATTTTCAACTTATTTTTTGTTTTGTTTTAATTGAATTAAATTAGACTTAACATGAATTAAATTGAATTTAACATTAAATTAGACTTAAAAATAAGTTGAAATAGACTTAACAAGTTTCATGTTAAGTCTATTTCAACTTATTTTTTGTTTTTATTTTTAATTGAATTAAATTAGACTTAACATGAATTAAATTGAATTTAACATTAAATTAGACTTAACATGAATTAAATTGAATTTAACATTAAATTAGACTTAACATGAATTAAATTGAATTTAACATTAAATTAGACTTAACATGAATCAAATTGAATTTAACATTAAATTAGACTTAACATGAATCAAATTGAATTTAACAAGAAAACGCGGGTTCGCGTTCTCGAGCAAGCCTCCCGCCCGCTTTGAGTCAACCGGCCATGTGCCGCCGCTTTTGAGCCGAACGCTGGCTATGTGTGTCGCCTCGAACGCTGGCCGTATGCCCGCTAAGCTGGCCAAACGCGGCCACCGCATTTTAAATGAAACGCTGGCCATGTTCAAGTTCCAACGCAAGCTTCCTGTTTCTCGAACGGGTCAGAAACGCCATGCTCCGCTGGTTAAGCTTGAACGCTTATGTGTCTGCTGTTGATTGAAACGTGATGAGCCCCGATTTTGAATTGAAGAGATCAAAACTTGTGATCTTTTCACAAGGATTGTCAACTTGAAATCCTTGTACTCTGGAGACATTAGCCGATTCTCCTTTGTCATCGTGAAAGTTGTCGGTTTGTAACCTTCATCGATAGTGTTTCGGATATCGGCGTTTCTCGCAATTTTTACAAAATTTTACTCTCTCCAAAGTTTTCAAAGTTTATGTTGACCGGACGAAGCCAAATACTTTGATATCTTCTTTGTTTGATCCCGAAGGTATTGCTCCTCATTCTGCCTTCAACGGTTGTGTCCGCTTTTGCCCACGCTTAGTCATTCGCCTTGCATGGATGAACTCGCGTTTTGCCTTTTGAAATGCAGGAGTGACCGTAGCGTCTTGAACTTTGCTACGTGAGACTGATCCTCGCGATTTGAGGTTGAAACACGGAGCCGGCCATCGCGTTCTTTGTTTAAAACGCGGGCGCGACCCTCGCGTTTTGTGTTGAAACGCGGGGGTGGTCCTTCGCGTTTGATGAGTAAAACGCGGGGATGAACCCCACGTTTCCAACTAAGTCTTTTTTAGACTTTTCTTTAAGGTGCCAAAAGTATAGTGTTAACTTGGCATGCCTTTCACACTTGTTGTTTGAACAAGCTTTTGGGGATTTATCACTCTATTGTAAAGAGTTGATAAATTGGTTTTATCATCAGAGGTGGAATTTTTAACTTGATGATGATTTTTGAGGACTTATCGCTCTATTGAAGAGAGTCGATAAGTTGATTTTATCGAGGTGTGGGGTTAACTTGATAAAGTTTGGTATTTATGGTTTGAACAAGATTTTGAGGACCTATCGCCTATTGAAGAGAGTCGATAAGTCGATTTTATCGAGGTATGGAGTTAACTTGATAAAATTGGGTACTTGTGGCTTGAACAAGATTTTGAGGACCTATCGCTCTATTGATGAGAGTCGATAAGTTTAGGTTTTGTCGGGGGACAAAATATGAAACCTGTGATTTGAACAAGGTTTAAGGCCTGTGATGTGAATAAGGCTTACATGGCTTGTGGTGTGAACAAGGCTTTGGGCTTGTAGTTTGAACAAGCTTTGGGCTTGTGGTTTGAACAAGGTTTTGGGCTTGTAATGTGAACAAGGCTTTTTGGGCTTGTGTTGTGAACAAGGCTTTTAGGGCTTGTGTTGTGAACAAGGCTTTAGGGCTTGTGTTCTGAACAAGGCTTTTTAGGGCTTGTGTTGTGAACAAAGCTTTTTTAGGCTTGTGTTGTGAACAGGGCTTTAGGCTTGTAATGTGAACAAGGCTTGGGGCTTATCATCCTATTGAGGAGGATTGATAAGTTGATTGTCAGAGGTGTGAGGTTAACATGACAAGGATACGCTATGATTGAGCAACTTTGTGGACTTATCATCCTATCGAGAGGATTGATAAGCCGGTTATCAAAATCACGAGGATGTGTACAAATTTTGATAGGATTGTGTTGTAATTTGAACAACTTTGTGAATCTATCATTTTATGGAAAGGAATGATGAGTTGATTGATGGGGTTTAGTTGTGATTTGAACAATTTTGAGGAACTTATCCGGGAGGATTGATAAGTTGATTATATCATCGGTATAGTGTCGACTTGATGAAGATATGCGACGGAGCAACTTTGAGGACCTATCATCCTATTGAGGAGGATTGATAAGTTGATTGCGATTTAAGCAAATTTGAGGAGTTCGCCTCACACGTGACGCTGTGCTACGATGTTGAATACGTAGACTTTGTCGCCTTTACCGCAAGAGACTAACCAAGAACGCAGTTAGGGCGCTGACTTTAGGGTTATTGGCCAACCCCACCATCAACGGACTTGATGAGCCTTTACCGACACCGCTTGAATCGGCTAGCATGCGATTATCTAAACCGCTCGCATGTGACGCTGTGCTAAAAGAATAAAACTCTTTAGGCTTAATGCTACGATGTTGAATACGTAGCTTCGCCTTTCGAATAGACTACCCTACCGCATGTATTAGATGCGTGCTTATCTCTACTTAGGTTTCGAGATAAAATTCCCGATTTGAATTCGGTGTCTTCTTCGATCGGTAAAAGACTAAATCCAAGAACGTGTGTTAGCGCTGACTTACCCTACTTAGGATTCGATAAAATTCCCCACGTGTGGCGTGGATTGTGGTGTTATTAATAACAACTTGAGGACTTATCGCCTATTGAAAAGAGTCGATAAGTTGATTGTCGAGGTGTTAGGTTAACATGACAAGGATACATTGCATCGAGCAACTTTGAGGACTTATCGCCTATTGAAGAGAGTCGATAAGTTGATTGTCGAGGTGTTAGGTTAACATGACAAGGATACGCTATAATGGAGCAACTTTGTGGAATTATCGCCTATTGAAGAGAGTCGATAAGTTGATTGTCGAGGTGTTAGGTTAACATGACAATGATACGTTGCGATTGAAGCAACTTTGTGGACTTATCATCCTATTGAGAGGATTGATAAGTTGGTTGTCGAGGTGTGAGGTTAACATGACAAGGATAGGTTGCATTGGAGCAATTTGTGGACTTATCATCCTATTGGAGAGGATTGATAAGTTGGTTGTCGAGGTGTGAGGTTAACATGACAAGGATAGGTTGCATTGGAGAATTTGTGGACTTATCATCCTATTGAGAGGATTGATAAGTTGGTTGTCGAGGTGCGAAGGTTAACCCGACGGGATTGTGTTACGATTTGAGCAACTTTGTAGACTTATCATCCTATGGAGAGGATTGATAAGTTGATTTCATGTGCCGCCGCGACGTGAAGTGCTTACATTGTCAAAAGTATTTTGTTAACTTGACAATATTTAGAATTTATTATTCTATCGGAAAATAACAGATAATCAACCCCCACCGTAATTATTCTAGGTTGATACTACCCGAAGCTCTCGCGATTTAGAGCCGGGTCATCAATAGCCGTGTCTTCTGAGTCACCTCCTCTTCTTGACTTCAATCCTAGCAATAATTGCTTTCACTGCTACGGGAGACTAGTTGTTTCAGATTTACATTTTGCAACCCCATTCGAGCTAGAGATTGGTTTGTAAATTGTGCCGACAGTGTCAATCGTGAGCGCATCGTCATACCTCGCCGAGCATCGAAGAGCCATGTTTCGAACCGTCGACGAAGACTTTGATAGGCTCTCCTCCTTTGCTTAAGGGCAAGGAGAGAAGTGACAGAATTTCCGTGTCATCTTCAAAGAATCGCGGACAGAAGAGTCTCTAAATCGCCTTTCGATACATCCTCAGCAGCCATGAACCATTCAAAGGCAACCCCTTGAGGGTGCCATGAACAAACGAGCTATTATGGCATCGTTTGACATCTCATTCCCACCGTGACTTAAAATGGTAGATGTGTTGGTTCGGTGATCCCGCGCCGCTGAAAGTTTGTAGCGTCGGGATTTTGAATTTTGAGGATAAGGAACCGATCCCATTCTCGCAGATACGGCCCCGACAACCCTTATCTTGGAGCTCGCACCTATTAGCCATGGCATTGAGGCGGGCTTCCGCTTCTAGCATTTTTGCCGATTGAGGACTTTGTTCGTTTTGGCCTCTCTTCTTTCTTTAGAGGAGGATTCTACGGATGAGCTTCTTGATCGGGAGCTTCATTCATTTTTCTTCTCGCTTTGAGGATTCACCTCCTCGTGATGATTTTGGTGAAGTGTTGAGTCGGCTATCGAAGTTGAGCTCTATCCGCAACAAGTTGGTTTATCATATCTCAAGTTGATCGATAGACTCTTGTTGTGATCGCAGGCCTCTTGCATCATAGCCCGATACTCTTCGAGCCTCTTCTTGAAATCTTCAGCTGTCTCCGTAGAAATAGCCACATGCTCTATGAAAGAACTAGAGGATTGAGATCCCGCGATGGTGAATGCTCATCATCGACTCAATTCCTTTAGCCAACTTGTGATAATTGACGGGTATGACCCTGCTCGAGTCCGAAAGATGTTTCAGAACTCCGGCTTGAGTCATTCAAAGCCTCTTCCAAGTCGGGGACCGATTTGCCTCGCTCATTAGAGCTAGAGATTGACGGTCGCTTACTCCATCATGTTAGAAGTGACTCCAAGGTATTCGACCTCCAAGCCTCCTTCCTCGTGAGAAAGCCGCCGCTCGGCGACCAAATGATATTTGTCAATTGTTCAAACACCGACGGCTTGGCCGCATATGAGCAGCGCCGATATGCCGATGATTTGGCACTTGGAACACGAAGATCGCGTTTGAGCACTTGAACGCGAGGTGCACCCGTTTGATTGGGACGCGAGATCGCGGTAACCCTCGCCAACGCCAGGTCCGTGTTTGAACATTTGAACGCGGGTTGTGACCCGCTTATAGTGGGACGCGAGGATCGCTGCAACCCTGCCGAACGCGAAGTTTCGCTTGAGCAATTGAACGCGGGTTGTGACCCGCTTGATCGCGGAAACGCCATTGAGGGTTTGCTCGTACCGCTTTTGCGAGGCTCGTGTTCCGCACATAAACGCCAGGCTTGCGCTCAAAAGAAACGCCGCTCGTGATCGCTGTTATTCGCAAACGCCAAGCGTTGGTTGGTCGATTGGCCATCTCGGTCGTGTTCTTGGCGAAGCAAATTTTCGATTTTGTTGAGGCTTTTGCGGCGACATTACCATCTTTACCATTAGGTTAGCCACGACAACCAAATGGGCTTTGGCCTCCTTAGAGGCTTTGTGGATCTTGGCGCATAGCCTTGGGGCTAAGGGATCCGGAGGAGAGTGCCTCCTCGAACTTGGCTTGATCGAACTCTACTGGCCGAGTTTCAACAGTCCCAATGAGCTTGACGTCGGATTGCCACCACCTCTTCATCGGTGAAAGAAGTTATCCCCAGCCAGTCGCCATCTTTTGTTCACAGGAAAATTATAAAATTGATCTATTCTATTTGAAGAATAATGAATACAATCTCTAATGCAATCTCTCTAACCGACTTAGATAAAAAGAAATTACAAATTCCTCGATCGGTTGCCCGATTTACAAAAGAGGGAAAGGTCAACGGAGACCCTTCCCTTTATTTAACTGGTTCTTCACGGTAGCGTGGGAGCTTGAATCTTGTATCCCGCTGACGATCCGACCGCCTTGATTCGTGGGACGAGGTTGAAAAATAACTTGCAAGAGCAAGTTTAGAACTCGCCGAAGTTAAGAACTCTTTGATAGAGTTGATTTTAGAAAAGGATTAGTAATCCTTTTAGCCAAGAATGGCGGAGAAGAACTTGTCGTAAGTTTGAAAACTCTAATCGAGTTGAACTCTCTAGAGAGTTGATTCCAGCAAAGGAGGTCTTCGGTAAAACCTCAATATTCTAAATCCGACCGGTAGGATTCAATCTCCACCGTTCAGAATTAGGAACAATGAGTCTTGAGGCTTCCTCCAAGTTTCACCTGATCAGACCACGGATGAAGGTCCGATCGTCACGCCGATCACAGCTGCGCGGAAGAAGCCGTTCTCTGCACAATTGGCTTCGGTAAAACCTCAATATCTCCAAATCCAACCGGTAGAAATCAATCTCCACCGTTCAGAATTAGGGACGACGAGTGTTGAGGCCGCCCTCCAAGTTTCACTCCGATCAGACCACGGATGAAGGTCCGATCGTCACGCCGATCACAGCTGCGCAGCAGAAACTGTTCTCTCCCTTCCTTTTGTTCTCCGGCCAAACTCCTTCAACCCCCTATTTGGCTGTGAAAACCCCCATTTATAGGGTTAAAGGGTGTAACCACCCCTTAAAATGCTCCATAATGGGGTTAGTGGGTGTAACCACCCCTTAAATTGCTCAAACGGTTGAGGAACCGCTCAACTCATGTTTGAATGAGTGAAAACGCCGTTCGCTGCCTGGCAAGCCTCGGCTCTGCTGCTTTGAGCTTCGAACGCGGCCATGTACGCGCTGCTTTTGAGCTTCAACGCGCTATGGTGCCGTTTAAAGCTCAACGCCGCAGGCTTCCGCTGCTGTTGAAACGCGGCCACGGTTCGCATTTTGAAATGAAACGCGGCCATGTGCCCGCTTTGGGCCAACGCGTTCGCTAAGGTTAGTTTCACGCGTTGGCCATGTGCTCCGCTGCTTAGCTTTCAACGCCGCCATGTGTCTGCTGCTTTTGATGAAACGCGGATGAGCCGCGATTTTGAATGAAGAGATCAAAACTTGGATCTCTTTTCACAAGGATTGTCAACTTGAATCCTTTGCATTCTAGACATTAAATTTTCGATTCTCCTTTTCATCGCGAAAGTTGTCGCTTGTAACCTTCATCGAGAGCTGATATCGCAATGCCTTTCGCAATTTTTTACACTCATAACCACATATAAGTTATAGCATCAACATCGACGCGGAAAAGGTTTAGTCGCTTGTTCTACTAGAGAGATCGGATCACTGCTACAAGAGACTGATGACTTGCTATAGTAACAAGCATACATATTCCTCAGCCAGAATGGTCGGGCTCGAAATTGGCTACCAACAAAGTCAACATCAAAATTAATTAAGATCAGGCCTGCCATATGGCTTTTACAGCCATTCCCATACCCCACATCAAATCAATGGTGACTTCTTCACAAATCCCGACATGTGTAAAACTAATGCTAAAGTGACCAACTGCCTCTCTCATTCCTAAAAGAGAAGAACGATTCTCAAGGAGGGTAAGTCATTTTTCTCCCCGCACGATGCACAAGAATAAATTATCGCTCATTTTCTTCTCCACTCAAGCTCAAAACAACGGAGACCCTTCCCTTTATTTAATCTGGGTTCTTCACGGTAGCGGTGGGAGCTTGAATCTTGTATCCCGCTGGACGATCCGACCGCCTTGATTCGTGGGACGAGGTTGAAAAATAACTTGCAAGAGCAAGTTTAGAACTCGCCGAAGTTAAGAACTCTTTGATAGAGTTGATTTTAGAAAAGGATTAGTAATCCTTTTAGCCAAGAATGGCGGAGAAGAACTTGTCGTGCAAGTTTGAAAACTCTAATCGAGTTGAACTCTCTAGGAGAGTTGATTCCAGCAAAGGAGGTCTTCGGTAAAACCTCAATATTCTAAATCCGACCGGTAGGATTCAATCTCCACCGTTCAGAATTAGGAACAATGAGTCTTGAGGCTTCCCTCCAAGTTTCACCCGATCAGACCACGGATGAAGGTCCGATCGTCACGCCGATCACAGCTGCGCGGAAGAAGCCGTTCTCTGCACAATTGGCTTCGGTAAAACCTCAATATCTCCAAATCCAACCGGTAGAAATCAATCTCCACCGTTCAGAATTAGGGACGACGAGTGTTGAGGCCGCCCTCCAAGTTTCACTCCGATCAGACCACGGATGAAGGTCCGATCGTCACGCCGATCACAGCTGCGCAGCAGAAACTGTTCTCTCCCTTCCTTTTGTTCTCCGGCCAAACTCCTTCAACCCCCTATTTGGCTGTGAAAACCCCCATTTATAGGGTTAAAGGGTGTAACCACCCCTTAAAATGCTCCATAATGGGGTTAGTGGGTGTAACCACCCCTTAAATTGCTCAAACGGTTGAGGAACCGCTCAACTCATGTTTGAATGAGTGAAACGCCAAGCCGCGTTCGAGCCAGTTCTCGCTGCGCTTTTAACGCCGCCATGTGCCGCTGCTTTGAGCTTCAACGCCGCTATGCTGCCGCTTTAGCTTCAACGCGTACGCCGGCCCGCTGCTGTTGGAACGCGGCCACGCGTTCGTGATTTTGAAATGAAACGCGGCCATGTGCTCCGCTGCTTAGCTTCCAACGCTGGCCGGTGTTCCCAAGGCTTAGCAACGCTGGCCGCAGCTATGCGTTCCTGCCAGCTCAACGCGGCCATGTGCTTCGCTTTGAATTGAAACGCGGATGAGCCCCGCGATTTTGAATTGAAGAGATCAAAACTTGTGATCTCTTTTCACAAGGATTGTCAACTTGTAATCCTTGTACTCTGGAGACATTAGCTTCGATTCTCCTTTGTCATCGCGGAAAGTTGTCGCTTGTAACCTTCATCGATAGTAAGCATGGATATTGGCCGTTTTCGCAATTTTTACGACCACAAGCGCCATAAATATGGCTACAAGCATCGACGACGCGGAAAAGGCGTCGTTAGTCGTCTTGCTACGGTAGACCACTCGCCGCCACAAAGACTTCGGATGACTTCATATAAGAATAGCTCACAATACTTCGCCAGAATTGGTTCTTTGAGCTCATGCCAACAACAAGTCAACATCAAAATTAATGATCATACGGCCACATGGCTTTTACAGCCATTCCCCATACCCCACATCAAATCAATGGTGACTCTCTTCACAAATAACCTGACATGTGTAAAACTAATGCTAAAGTGACCAACTTGCCCCTCTCTCATTCCTAAAAAGAGAAGAACGATTCTCAGGCGAGGGGTAAGTCATTTTTTCTCCCCCTGCACGATGCACACAAGAATAAATTACTGTTCATTTTCTTCTCCACTCAAGCTCAAAACACCGACTGATCGTCGGAGGTACAACGGAGCTGCCTCGCCCTCTCACGAAGCTTCTACTCAGTGGGGAAGAAAAACTCAACTCGAGCTAAGATTCTTGGAAGCCGGATCCCTGTCATCTTCAACCTCAAGCTAAGCTCACACCGAGATTAGTGATCATGGATTATATACATCAACACTATTTGATAGTTAAGATTTTTTCTTTAAGTGCAAATTAAAAATAAGTGTAAATATGCAATTCATGAGGATATAGTAAATGCTAAATTTGAAAAGATTCTCAACCATACATTAGATGATACATTATTGTTATTAAAAATAATAGTGTCTTCACTATTTTTTTTTTTTATTAATTGAATTAAATTAGACTTAACATAAATTAAATTAAATTTAACATGAAATTAGACTTAAAATAAGTTGGAATAGACTTAACATGGTTCATGTTTAGTCTAATTCGAACTTATTTTAGACTTAACATGCAAGAATATGGAGGAGATAAGGGCATTTTACGCTTTTAATTGAATTAAATTAGACTTAACATGAATCAAATTGAATTTAACAAGAATATCGAGGTTCATGTTAGTTTCAATCGCATGTTAATTCTATTCAACTTCATGTTAATTCTATTCCACTTCATGTTAATTCAATCTCACTTCATGTTAATTCTATTCAACTTCATGTTAATTCTATTCAACTTCATGTTAATTCTATTAGGTTGCATGTTAATTCTATTCAACTTCATGTTAATTCTATTCAACTTCATGTTAATTCTATTCCACTTCATGTTAATTCTATTCAACTTCATGTTAGTTCTATTTCACTGTTAAGTCTAATTGGCTCGAAACTTACCCTCCAAGATATCGGGCTCCGGTGGTCTTCTAGAACTAAGTGAGCCGGAGGAAAAGGGGAGAATCGGAGGAGATGGAGTGCTTTCGGCCGTTAATATTCCATATGTACTTGAAGGGTAGTGGTTGTTCAGGTGGAGGGAGGAGCATGTGGTGGAAGCGATGGAGGAACACGAGGAGTCTTGCGGGTTGATGGTGATGGAGGAGGAGGGCTGTCGCGATGGCGGAAGTGAAGATGGAGAAAGGGCTAGAAGCGTGGGCGTGGAGAGGGAAGATAAGCGAGTGATGGAGGAGGATAAAGGCTAATGGGCGCACTACGTGTGATGGTGAAGGAGAAGGGGATGGAGGCTGCCGGTAGAGTGTCGGGAGCGGAGGGCGAAAATCGGTCCTCGGAAAGAAAGAAAGTCATCGGTCGGAAGAAAGATCGAAAAAGGCGAAAATCGATCAGAAATCGGTCGAAGAAATCAGTCCCTCAGAAAGTCGGAAATCAAAATCTTCAGTTCTCTCGTCTTATGTATCGTCGATCAATAAAAAATACTTCATCAAAAAGCGTAAAATTTGAGTCGCATGAATTTTTCTTTTGGGGCCTTGACACAATTTTCCTTGTTTTATCTATATAACTTTTGGAGACATTTCATTGTTGTAGTCGTTTTTAAATTAAACAATAATGAATGAAGCATGGAGGTTATTCTAACAATCATTGGTTATCTATTTGATAGTTAAGATTTTTTCTTTAAGTGCAAATTAAAAATAAATGTAAATATGCAATTCATGAGGATATAGTAAATGCTAAATTTGAAAAGAATCTCAACCATACATTAGATGATACATTATTGTTATTAAAAATAATAGTGTCTTCACATCATCATCTTCTTCTTCTTCTTCTTCTTCTTCTTCTTTTTTTTTTTTTGTGGGTGGAAGTGGAGTGGAGCCAAATTCCATAATAAATGAATAAGTTACATGCTGCATCATGTCAGTGAGGAGACATGATGGAGAAGAATGTCTCTCCTTCTAATCTCACCCCACACTTTTTAACCGTACCCAACTTTAACTTAACCACAGCAAGCTTGAAATGACGAAAGCACCCCACCACATTCCAGGATTCTCCGGATCCACTCCCTCGCGGTGACACTTAAACCTACGCGAGAAGCGGCGGACGTCGGTAGGTGCACCGCTTTAACCGGATGACGTGGCGTTTACAAAGGCTGTAAAATATATCCGCCGCCGTCTTTGTAACGGCGTCAGGGTGAAGAAGCCTCAGCTGTCACTTTCAAGACTGCGCCGTGCCGTTTGCGGACGCACGAATCAGGTTATTTAATCGGGTTTAATGTTTTTTCTAGTTTCCCGCCAAAATACTGGGAAATTGTGGAATATATTGTTATGGTATTGATATAAAGTTATGGGAAGCTCTACCTGCTGAAAAGGACAGCACGATGGAAAGTACGACAGGTTTTTTGCTTTTCCGGACTTCAGTTGTTTCAATAAACTCATATATATAATATTAAGTAATTTTACGTAAATAAGTAAATCTTTTTTAATTAACATAAATAATTAAATCTTGGAGACCACTTTAAAATAAATATTCTTTACTTCCATAATAACGTTTCTTATCCTTTCAATCAATCTATCTATCATATCCTCAACCAATCTATCTATCATATCCTCAAACTTCTAGATTCTCAATTGAGGTGGTGTATTATACTTTCTTCATAGTTTGACACTATTGCTCACAAGAGGGGGTTATGATGAGTCATCACTATAAATTTCAGGTGAGACCCCTACTCTCTTGTGAGTGTGGTAGTGTCAAAGTAGCACAAAAAATAGTATATTTAGTATTTTCCTTCTCAATTGTTATATGTTATTATTTAAATTTCAAATTAATTTATTGGGTTTTTTCATAGAAACCACCTAATAAATATAGTGATTATACAAGAAACACCTTTAATTTTTAATTCATATAAAAACCACCTAAAAAGTAAATTTTATTTTCAATCAGTCACTCACACCCAATTTTTGTTGACTTTTTGACCAATTTTCCATTAATATCCTTAATGACGGCACACGTGTCACGCGTGTTTTTCCCACCAATAACTAAATGTATTAATGAAAGATTAGTCAAAAAGATAGCAAAAATGAACAGTGGTTGATTGAAAGGAAAACATACTTTTAGGTGATTTTGTATAAATTAGAAATTGTAGGTGGCTTCTATATAATCACTCTATTTTATACAGTGTTTTCCATGAAAACCCCAAATTTGTTTCTATCATTAAAAACAAGGCTAAACTGCACTTAAATATTTTTCATCAACCTTGCACTTTAATACCCTCTATTTTAAAATTGTGCATTAAAATCCCTCAAAGTATTTAAGTATTGCGATAAATAGCTCAAAGTTTCAAATACATTAGATGATACATTATTGTTATTAAAAATAATAGTGTCTTCACATCATCATCTTCTTCTTCTTCTTCTTCTTCTTCTTCTTCTTTTTTTTTTTTGGGTGGAAGTGGAGTGGAGCCAAATTCCATAATAAATGAATAAGTTACATGCTGCATCATGTCAGTGAGGAGACATGATGGAGAAGAATGTCTCTCCTTCTAATCTCACCCCACACTTTTTAACCGTACCCAACTTTAACTTAACCACAGCAAGCTTGAAATGACGAAAGCACCCCCACCACATTCCAGGATTCTCCGGATCCACTCCCTCGCGGTGACACTTAAACCTACGCGAGAAGCGGCGGACGTCGGTAGGTGCACCGCTTTAACCGGATGACGTGGCGTTTACAAAGGCTGTAAAAATATATCCGCCGCCGTCTTTTGTAACGGCGTCAGGGTGAAGAAGCCTCAGCTGTCACTTTCAAGACTGCGCCGTGCCGTTTGCGGACGCACGAATCAGGTTATTTAATCGGGTTTAATGTTTTTTTTCTAGTTTCCCGCCAAAATACTGGGAAATTGTGGAATATATTGTTATGGTATTGATATAAAGTTATGGGAAGCTCTACCTGCTGAAAAGGACAGCACGATGGAAAGTACGACAGGTTTTTTTTTTTTTGCTTTTCCGGACTTCAGTTGTTTCAATAAACTCATATATATAATATTAAGTAATTTTTACGTAAATAAGTAAATCTTTTTTTTAATTAACATAAATAATTAAATCTTGGAGACCACTTTAAAATAAATATTCTTTACTTCCATAATAACGTTTCTTATCCTTTCAATCAATCTATCTATCATATCCTCAACCAATCTATCTATCATATCCTCAAACTTCGGCATTCTCAATTGAGTAGTGGTAAGTATACTATACTTTCTCTGCTAGTTTGACACTATTGCTCACAAGAGGGGCGGGGGTTATGGTGAGTCATCACTATAAATTTCAGGTGAGACCCCTACTCTCTTGTGAGTGTGGTAGTGTCAAAGTAGCACAAAAAATAGTATATTTAGTATTTTCCTTCTCAATTGTTATATGTTATTATTTAAATTTCAATTAATTTATTGGTTTTTCATAGAAACCACCTAATAAATATAGTGATTATACAAGAAACACCTTTAATTTTTAATTCATATAAAACCACCTAAAAGTAAATTTTATTTTCAATCACCACTCACACCCAATTTTGTTGACTTTTGACCAATTTTCCATTAATATCCTTAATGACTCACACTGTCACGCTGTTTTTCCCACCAATAACTAAATGTATTAATGAAAGATTAGTCAAAAAGATAGCAAAAATCAGACACGGGTGGTTGATTGAAAGGAAAAACATACTTTTTAGGTGATTTTGGTATAAATTAGAAATTGTAGGTGGCTTCTATATAATCACCCTATTTTATACAGTGTTTTCCATGAAAACCCCAAAAATTTTTCTATCATTAAAAACAAGGCTAAACTGCACTTAAATATTTTTCATCAACCTTGCACTTTAATACCCTCTATTTTAAAATTGTGCATTAAAATCCCTCAAAGTATTTAAGTATTGCAGATAAATAGCTCAAAGTTTCAAAAACATTATGCATTTGTGCCCTCTTATTTATCCAATGCTTTGCATGATGCTACTCTCTTGTTTACCCAAAGTTGCATATAAAACCTCGCTTGTAAATATTCTCACTTAAATATCCTAAACTTTTAAATGTTTCAGTTTAGTGCCCTCTCGTTATGTGATATTCTTGGAGACGTAGAGAAAAGTTAATGCAATCTATAATTTTTACTACATGCTGTTTAAATACTTTGGGCCATTTTTACTTCGTTTTAAAGTAAAGTCAGTTAAGTACAGTGTTAGTGAAAACTTTAGGCCATTCAAGTGCAACTTAGCCTAGAAAATAATGCAAAATCAATATAAGTTTCTGTAGGTAAAGCACAAAGAGTAATACATGAGGCTATATTCCATCGCACCTATCCATATCCAAGCGGGATAGGTTTGTGCTATCCACGGAGGTGTTGTGATTAGTTTGGATATTTCATCAACCATTTGATTGGGAAAGAACTATCCATCATATAGGGATGGTTCTAATTTAATTTATTTTATGATCACTAGTAAATATACAGAAAATTATGTTTGTAATTTATTATATTATACTAAGAATGGGGAAAAAATGAAAAATAAAGAATCAAAAGCTTTACTCAACATTCCTAACTTAATTTTGAAGAAAAATAAATAAGAAAAAGTCGGGAAATCCAAAAGAAAAAAGGTAGCCTCAATTTACACTTTTTGTCTCTAGCCTTTTGAATGAAATTTAAGTTTCCCGCCGAAAGTAGCAGCGGGTCCCACCCGTCAAACTCTGAATAATCCGTGCATCAAAAACTTAAAATTCAAACATAAAAATGGTCAAGATCCAGAATCGAGATCGGACCCACTTTCGTAAACATCCAAAATCCGAAACAGTTGCCGTATGTTTTGGTTGATTTTCGAATTTTTCCTCAAAAGCAGCATCAATGATTTAAAGTTATTAACAAACATCACGCTCCAATTTCCCAAAGTTTGAAGGCCCAAGTTCGAGGTAAATATAAATCGAGTCGGCGGGTTTTAGGCTTCGGTTGACTGGACCCGACCCGGATACTTTCTCCATATTGATTTCCTTAAATTTAACTATAATCACAGTTATAGCTTATTATATGTATTTTATAATCGCAGTGTAAAACTCAAATACAAAACTAATAAGTGTTTGCATGAATTAGTTATATTAGTTCATTGATAAGTTACTTTTATGAAAGCCATTGAGGTTGCGTTGACGGCTTTATGAGGCTCGTGTTCGACATAAGCGAAACTGCGTTACGTAAAAGCCTTGGCTGGGATCGCGTTTTGGCTGCATAGCAGCGGTTCGCGTTGGTTGGTCGATTGGCCATCCGGTTGTGTTCTTTGCGACGGCTCGCCTTTCGCTGATTTGAGGCTTTTTGGCGACATTACCATCTTTACGATTAGGTTAGCCAACGACAACCAAATGGGCTTTGGCCTCCTTAGAGGCTTTGTGGATCTTCGCGTAGCGGGGCTAGGGATCCGGAGGAGAGTGCCTCCTCGAACTTGGCTTGATCGAACTCTACAGTCGAGTTTCAACGATCGTCCCAATGAGGCCGATTCGGTTAGCCACCTCTTGGTGAAAATTTATCCCCAGCCAGTCGCCATCTTTTGTTGAGGAAAATTATAAAATTGATCTATTCTATTTGAAGAATAATGAATACAATCTCTCGAATGCAATCTCTCTCTCTAGCGACTTAGATAAAAAGAAATTACAAATTCCTCGATCGGTTGCCCGATTTACAAAAGAGGAAAGGTCAACGGAGACCCTTCCCTTTATTTAATCTGGGTTCTTCACGGTAGCGGTGGGAGCTTGAATCTTGTATCCGTTGACGATCCGACCGTCTTGATTCGTGGGGCGAGGTTGAAAAATAACTTGCAAGAGCAAGTTTAGAACTCGGCCGAGTTAAGAACTCTTTGATAGAGTTGATTTTAGAAAAGGATTAGTAATCCTTTAGCCAAGAATGGCGGAGAAGAACTTGTCGCAAGTTTGAAAACTCTAATCGAGTTGAACTCTCTAGGAGAGTTGATTCCAGCAAAGGAGGTCTTCGGTAAAACCTCAATATTCTAAATCCGACCGGTAGGATTCAATCTCCACCGTTCAGAATTAGGAACAATGAGTCTTGAGGCTTCCCTCCAAGTTTCACCCGATCAGACCACGGATGAAGGTCCGATCGTCACGCCGATCACAGCTGCGCGGAAGAAGCCGTTCTCTGCACAATTGGCTTCGGTAAAACCTCAATATCTCCAAATCCAACCGGTAGAAATCAATCTCCACCGTTCAGAATTAGGGACGACGAGTGTTGAGGCCGCCCTCCAAGTTTCACCCGATCAGACCACGGATGAAGGTCCGATCGTCACGCCGATCACAGCTGCGCAGCAGAAACTGTTCTCTCCCTTCCTTTTGTTCTCCGGCCAAACTCCTTCAACCCCTATTTGGCTGTGAAAACCCCCATTTATAGGGTTAAAGGTGTAACCACCCCTTAAAATGCTCCATAATGGGGTTAGTGGGTGTAACCACCCCTTAAATTGCTCAAACGGTTGAGGAACCGCTCAACTCATGTTTGAATGAGTGAAAAGCGGGTCGTTACGGGCAAGCCTCCGCGTCTGCGTTTTGAGCTGAGCGGCTGTAATGCGCCGCGTTTGGAGCTTGAAGCGGGCTATGTGCGGCGTTTTGGAAACTTCGAGCAGCGGTAGGTGTGCTTTCGCGTTTTGGGTTGGCAGACGCGTGCTCGCATTTTGAAATGAAAGCGGGCCATGTGCTCCGCGTTTTGGAGAAGCACCAGCGCTGGCGGGCGTGTGCTCGGTTGGGGGCTTTGACGCGAACCATGTGCTCAGCGTTTGGGGAGCCGCGGGCCATGTGCTCGGCGTTTTGATTGCTTGGGGATGAGCCCGCATTTTGAATTGAAGAGATCAAAACTTGTGATCTCTTTCACAGAGATTAGTTTATGTCAGCGTACTCTGGAACATTAGCCGATTCTCCTTTGTCATCGTGAAAGTTGTCGCTTGTAACCTTCATCGATAGTGTTTTGCGGATATGCATTTGCGTTCTTGATATTTTTTCTGACCTGGCTCCTTCTGATCGCGATTGCTCGTCTGCGTCGGCGTGAAAAGGCTGGTTAGTCGTCTTCTTTCTGTGACCAGACTCGCTGCTCTGATTACCCTCGGATGACTTGCTATAATGCTGATCTTCTGATACTTCTCTTTGTAATGGTTGGCGCTGCGCAGCCGCCAACAACAGTCAACATCAAAATTAATGGCCTTTGTCTTTGGTACATGGCTTTCTGGTAGATTCCATCAAATCAATCGATGGTGACTCTCTTACAAATAACGGCGTATGTAAAACTAATGCTAAAGTGACCAACTTGCCCTCTCTCATTCCTAAAGAAAGCGATTCTCGAGGGGTAAGTCATTTTTCTCCCGCGATGCACACAGAATAAATTCTTTTTCATTTCTTCTCCACTCAAGCTCAAAACGACTTGATGTTCGGAGGTACTGCTTGGGGCCAACGTCCTCTCAGGCTTCTACTGTCTTGAGGGGAAAAACATTGACTTCGAGCTAAGTATTGAGGCGGATCACTGTCATCTTCAACCTCAGCTGGCTCATGAGATTAGTGGTATTATATATCAACACTATTTGATAGTTAAGATTTTTTTTTTAAGTGCAAATTAAAATAAGTGTAAATATGCAATTCATGAGGATATAGTAAATGCTAAATTTGAAAAGATTCTCAACCATACATTAGATGATACATTATTGTTATTAAAATAATAGTGTCTTCACTTTTTTTTTTGGGTGGAAGTGGAGTGGAGCCAAATTCCATAATAAATGAATAAGTTACATGCTGCATCATGTCAGTGAGGAGAAGAAGTCTCTCCTCTAATCTCACCCCACACTTTTTAACCGTACCTAACTTTAACTTAACCACAGCAAGCTTGAAATGACGAGCACCCTCCACATTCCAGGATTCTCCGGATCCACTCCCTCGCGGTGACACTTAAACCTACGCGAGAAGCGGCGGACGTCGGTAGGTGCACCGCTTTAACCGGATGACGTGGCGTTTCAAAGGCTGTAAAAATATCCGCCGCCGTCTTTTGTAACGGCGTCAGGGTGAAGAAGCCTCAGCTGTCACTTTCAAGACTGCGCCGTGCCGTTTGCGGACGCACGAATCAGGTTATTTAATCGGGTTTAATGTTTTTTCTAGTTTCCCGCCAAAATACTGGGAAATTGTGGAATATATTGTTATGGTATTGATATAAAGTTATGGGAAGCTCTACCTGGAAAAGGACAGCACGATGGAAAGTACGACAGTTTTTTTTGCTTGGACTTCAGTTGTTTCAATAAACTCATATATATAATATTAAGTAATTTTACGTAAATAAGTAAATCTTTTTTAATTAACATAAATAATTAAATCTTGGAGACCACTTTAAAATAAATATTCTTTACTTCCATAATAACGTTTCTTATCCTTTCAATCAATCTTTCTATCATATCCTCGAGGCATTCTTAATTGAGTAGTGGTAGAGTGTCTTATATTTTCCTGTTGTTTGACACTATCGCTCCAAGAGGGTGGGGTTATGATGAGTCATCACTATAAATTTCGGTGAGACCCTACTCTCTTGTGAGTGTGGTAGTGTCAAAGTAGCACAAAAAATAAGACATTTAGTATTTTCCTTCTCAATTGTTATATGTTATTATTTAAATTTCAAATTAATTTATTGGGTTTTCATAGAAACCACCTAATAAATATAGTGATTATACAAGAAACACCTTTAATTTTTAATTCATATAAAACCACCTAAAAGTAAATTTTATTTTCAATCATCACTCACACCCAATTTTTGTTGACTTTTGACCAATTTTCCATTAATATCCTTAATGGCGGCTGTGTCAGCGTGTTTCCCACCAATAACTAAATGTATTAATGAAAGATTAGTCAAAAGATAGCAAAAATCAGACCCGGGTGGTTGATTGAAAGGAAAAACATACTTTTTAGGTGATTTTGGTATAAATTAGAAATTGTAGGTGGCTTCTATATAATCACTCTATTTTATACAGTGTTTTCCATGAAAAACCCCAAATTTGTTTCTATCATTAAAAACAAGGCTAAACTGCACTTAAATATTTTTCATCAACCTTGCACTTTAATACCCTCTATTTTAAAATTGTGCATTAAAATCCCTCAAAGTATTTAAGTATTGCAGATAAATAGCTCAAAGTTTCAAAAACATTACGCATTTGTGCCCTCTTATTTATCCAATGCTGCATGATGCTGCACTCTTGTTTACCCAATGTTGCATATAAAACCTCAGTTTGTAAATATTCTCACTTAAATATCCTAAACTTTTTAAATGTTTCGGTTTAGTGCCCTCTGTTATGTGATATTCTTGGAGACGTAGAGAAAAGTTAATGCAATCTGTAATTTTTTTACTACATGCCGTTTAAATACTTTGGGGCATTTTTTACTTCGTTTTAAAGTAAAGTCAGTTAAGTACAGTGTTAGTGAAAACGTTAGGCCGTTCAAGTGCAACTTAGCCTAGAAAATAATGCAAAATCAATATAAGTTTCTGTAGGTAAAGCACAAAGAGTAATACGTGAGGCTATATTCCATCACACCTATCCATATCCAAGCGGGATAGGTTTGTGCTATCCACGGAGGTGTTGTGATTAGTTTGGATATTTCATCAACCATTTGATTGGGAAAGAACTATCCATCATATAGGGATGGTTCTAATTTAATTTATTTTATGATCACTAGTAAATATACAGAAAATTATATTTGTAATTTATTATATCATACTAAGAATGGGGAAAAAATGAAAAATAAAGAATCAAAAGCTTTACTCAACATTCCTAACTTAATTTTGAAGAAAAATAAATAAGAAAAAAGTCGTGGGAAATCCAAAAGAAAAAAGGTACCCTCAATTTACACTTTTTGTCTCTAGCCTTTTGAATGAAATTTAAGTTTCCCGCCGAAAGTAGCAGCGGGTCCCACCCGTCAAACTCTGAATAATCCGTGCATCAAAACTTAAAATTCAAACATAAAAAATGGTCAAGATCCAGAATCGAGATCGGACCCACTTTCGGGTAAACATCCAAAATCCGAAACAGTTGCCGTATGTTTTTGGTTGATTTTCGAATTTTTCCTCAAAAGCAGCATCAATGATTTAAAGTTATTAACAAACATCACGCTCCAATTTCCCAAAGTTTGAAGGCCCAAGTTCGAGGTAAATATAAATCGAGTCGGCGGGTTTTAGGCTTCGGTTGACTGGACCCGACCCGGATACTTTCTCCATATTGATTTCCTTAAATTTAACTATAATCACAGTTATAGCTTATTATATGTATTTTATAATCGCAGTGTAAAAACTCAAATACAAAACTAATAAGTGTTTGCATGAATTAGTTATATTAGTTCATTGATAAGTTACTTTTTGAATTACATTAGTCCTGGTCATATTTGTTGGGTCCCAACTCAAATTTTAAGTTGGATCCGGATTTAAAGGATAGGCCCAGTGCTAGTAGTTTTTTTGGAGGCCAAGTTGACAGTTTTCTTGAAAGTGGAAGTTAAGTTGACTTGGTGGGCAAATCAGGAGTGTCTTTAAATAAGACATCATATTCTAGGGTTTTTTTTAGAGATACAAAATTATTATAATCAGGGTTTAACAGAGGGTGTAACCGGGTTCAAGAGTATTATGAGAGAGAGGGTTTCGCAGTCTTTATCCGTGTAAAATATTATAATTTGGCGGTGATAGTGGATTATTTTCGATCCTGTGGTTTTCCCCTGCTAAGGGTTTTCCACGCTTATGCGTGATTTTATTTACTGTGTTTGGTGATTTTCAGGATTTTTCCGAGATCTAAAAACCCCAACAAAATTCTCAATTCTATTTATAAATATTGTTATAATTTTCTGCATAAAACAAAACCCTAGGTTTTATTTATGTAAGAATAAATATTTGAATGTTGTGAATAGCCAATAAAGTTGTTGAAGGTGGTATGAACTTGACTTGCAGACGTATACTTTGTTCGGACATGCCAGGTCAAATCCAACCGACCAGCTTTGGCACCTAATCTTCAGCTTTGTAAGGAGTGAGAACTTGACGCAAAGGGATTAGATTCTTAAATCAATAAAATTAATTTAATGAAAATAAGACACTGTCGCTAATCATGTTTGTCACTATCTAAGACTAACTATAATCAACCTCATATTGGCCTTTTTTTTTTTTTCTTTTTTCTTTTTTTTTTTGGTAAAAGGGATTAATTTAGTAACATACAGATTTTGAAATTTCCAAACACAAAGATTTTATTGTCCCATATGTGGCATCTATAAACTACAGCCTATAATCCAAAACACATAAAAGCCGAGTGTTGAGGCCGCCCTCCAAGTTTCACCCGATCAGACCACGGATGAAGGTCCGATCGTCACGCCGATCACAGCTGCGCAGCAGAAACTGTTCTCTCCCTTCCTTTTGTTCTCCGGCCAAACTCCTTCAACCCCCTATTTGCTGTGAAACCCCCATTTATAGTTAAAGTGTAACCACCCCGCTCCATAATGGGGTTAGTGGGTGTAACCACCCCCTTAAATTGCTCAAACGGTTGAGGAACCGCTCAACTCATGTTTGAATGAGTGAAACGCCGTTCGCGCTCCGGCGTTCGCCTGCTGGCTTGGAGCCAACGCGCGCCATGCTCGCTTTTGAGCCGGAACGCGCTGTGTGCCTGCTGGTTTCAACGGTGTCTGCTGCTGGTTGAACGCGCCGGTTCGATTAATGAAACGCGCTTTACGCGGCATGCTTCCAACGCTGGCCGTGGTGTCTGCTTGGGCTTCAACGCGGCTGGCGCTTAGCCGGTTCGCTTGGGCTTCAACGCCATGTGTCTGCTTTTGACTGGAAACGGATGAGCCCGCGATTTGAATTGAGATCAAAACCAGATCTCTTTCAGGATTGTCAACTCAGAATCCTCTGACTTTGACATTACCGATTCTCCTGTCATCGCTGAGTTGTCGCTTGTAACCTTCATCGATAGTGTTGATATCGGCCGCCTTCGAATTTTTACGCCTTACTAACCTGCCATAAATACATGACCGATCGACGAAAGCGTCATATCGCTTCTACTAGAATCACTCACAAGACTTCTGATGACTTGCTATAGTAACAAGTATAATACTTCCTCACAGAATTTCATTTGAGCCCTGTTTCACCAACAAATGTCAACATCAAAATTAATTATGATCATATTTCAGTTTACATGGCTTTTACAAACCATTCCCCATACCCCACATCAAATCACCACTCTTCACAAATAACCCGACATGTGTAAACTAATGCTAAAGTGACCAACTTGCCCTCTCTCATTCCTAAAAGAGAAGAACGATTCTCAGCGAGGGGTAAGTCATTTTTCTCCCCGCAGACGCATGCAAGAATGAATAAATTCGCATTTTTTTCTCCACTCAAGCTCAAAACACCGACTTGATCGTTTGAGGTACAACGGGAGCCAAGCCCCCGCCCTTCACGAAGCTTCTACCAGGTGAAGAATTTCAACTCGTGAGCTAAGATTCGGGGAGAGAAATGACTGGCTATCTTCAACCCTGCCTGCTCTCACCGTATTAATGATCGGATTATATACATCAACACTATTTGATAGTTAAGATTTTTTCTTTAAGTGCAAATTAAAAATAAGTGTAAATATGCAATTCATGAGGATATAGTAAATGCTAAATTTGAAAAGATTCTCAACCATACATTAGATGATACATTATTGTTATTAAAAATAATAGTGTCTTCACTTTTTTTTTTTTTTTTGGGTGGAAGTGGAGTGGAGCCAAATTCCATAATAAATGAATAAGTTACATGCTGCATCATGTCAGTGAGGAGAAGAATGTCTCTCCTTCTAATCTCACCCCACACTTTTAACCGTACCTAACTTTAACTTAACCACAGCAAGCTTGAAATGACGAAAGCACCCTCCACATTCCAGGATTCTCCGGATCCACTCGCGGTGACACTTAAACCTACGCGAGAAGCGGCGGACGTCGGTAGGTGCACCGCTTTAACCGGATGACGTGGCGTTTCCAAAGGCTGTAAAAAAATATCCGCCGCCGTCTTTTGTAACGGCGTCAGGGTGAAGAAGCCTCAGCTGTCACTTTCAAGACTGCGCCGTGCCGTTTGCGGACGCACGAATCAGGTTATTTAATCGGGTTTAATGTTTTTTTTTCTAGTTTCCCGCCAAAATACTGGGAAATTGTGGAATATATTGTTATGGTATTGATATAAAGTTATGGGAAGCTCTACCTGGAAAAGGACAGCACGATGGAAAGTACGACAGTTTTTTTTTTTGCTTTTCCGGACTTCAGTTGTTTCAATAAACTCATATATATAATATTAAGTAAATTTTACATAAATAAGTAAATCTTTTTTAATTAACATAAATAATTAAATCTTGGAGACCACTTTAAAAATAAATATTCTTTACTTCCATAATAACGTTTCTTATCCTTTCAATCAATCTTTCTATCATATCCTCAGGGCATTCTTAATTGAGTAGTGGTAAGTGTACTATATTTTCTTTCTCATATTGACATCGCCACAAGAGGTGGGGGCATGATGAGTCATCACTATAAATTTCGTGAGACCCCTACTCTCTTGTGAGTGTGGTAGTGTCAAAGTAGCAAAAAATAGTATATTTAGTATTTTCCTTCTCAATTGTTATATGTTATTATTTAAATTTCAAATTAATTTATTGTTTTTTCATAGAAACCACCTAATAAATATAGTGATTATACAAGAAACACCTTTAATTTTTAATTCATATAAAACCACCTAAAAGTAAATTTTATTTTCAATCACCACTCACACCCAATTTTTGTTGACTTTTGACCAATTTTCCATTAATATCCTTAATGACTCGACACGCTGTCATGCGTGTTTTTCCAAAGAATAACTAAATGTATTAATGAAAGATTAGTCAAAAGATAGCAAAATCGTATTAACGTGGTTGATTGAAAGGAAAACATACTTTTAGGTGATTTTGGTATAAATTAGAAATTGTAGGTGGCTTCTATATAATCACTCTATTTTATACGTTGTTTTCCATGAAAACCCCAAATTTGTTTCTATCATTAAAAACAAGGCTAAACTGCACTTAAATATTTTTCATCAACCTTGCACTTTAATACCCTCTATTTTAAAATTGTGCATTAAAATCCCTCAAAGTATTTAAGTATTGCGATAAATAGCTCAAAGTTTCAAAACATTACGCATTTGTGCCCTCTTATTTATCCAATGTCGCATGATGCTGACTCTTTGTTTACCCAATGTTGCATATAAAACCTCATTTGTAAATATTCTCACTTAAATATCCTAAACTTTTAAATGTTTGTTTAGTCTCTCATATGTGATATTCTTGGAGACGAGAAAAGTTAATGCAATCTATAATTTTTACTACATGCTGTTTAAATACTTTGGGCCATTTTTACTTCGTTTTAAAGTAAAGTCAGTTAAGTACAGTGTTAGTGAAAACTTTAGGCCATTCAAGTGCAACTTAGCCTAGAAAATAATGCAAAATCAATATAAGTTTCTGTAGGTAAAGCACAAAGAGTAATACATGAGGCTATATTCCATCGCACCTATCCATATCCAAGCGGGATAGGTTTGTGCTATCCACGGAGGTGTTGTGATTAGTTTGGATATTTCATCAACCATTTGATTGGGAAAGAACTATCCATCATATAGGGATGGTTCTAATTTAATTTATTTTATGATCACTAGTAAATATACAGAAAATTATGTTTGTAATTTATTATATTATACTAAGAATGGGGAAAAAATGAAAAATAAAGAATCAAAAGCTTTACTCAACATTCCTAACTTAATTTTGAAGAAAAATAAATAAGTCGGGAAATCCAAAGAAAAAAGGTACCCTCAATTTACACTTTTGTCTCTAGCCTTTGAATGAAATTTAAGTTTCCCGCCGAAAGTAGCAGCGGGTCCCACCCGTCAAACTCTGAATAATCCGTGCATCAAAAACTTAAAATTCAAACATAAAAAATGGTCAAGATCCAGAATCGAGATCGGACCCACTTTCGGGTAAACATCCAAAATCCGAAACAGTTGCCGTATGTTTTTGGTTGATTTTCGAATTTTTCCTCAAAAGCAGCATCAATGATTTAAAGTTATTAACAAACATCACGCTCCAATTTCCCAAAGTTTGAAGGCCCAAGTTCGAGGTAAATATAAATCGAGTCGGCGGGTTTTAGGCTTCGGTTGACTGGACCCGACCCGATACTTTCTCCATATTGATTTCCTTAAATTTAACTATAATCACAGTTATAGCTTATTATATGTATTTTATAATCGCAGTGTAAAACTCAAATACAAAACTAATAAGTGTTTGCATGAATTAGTTATATTAGTTCATTGATAAGTTACTTTTGAATTACATTAGTCCGGTCATATTTGTTGGGTCCCAACTCAAATTTTAAGTTGGATCCGGATTTAAAGGCTAGGCCCAAGCTAGTAGTTTTTGGAGGCCAAGTTGACAGCTTGAAAGTGGAAGTTAAGTTGACTTGGTGGCAAATCAGAGTGTCTTTAAATAAGACATCATATTCTGGTTTTTGAGATACAAAATTATTATAATCGGGGTTTAATGAGGGTGTAACCGGTTCAAGAGTATTATGAGAGAGGGTTTCGCAATTTTATCCGTGTAAAATATTATAATTTGGCTGATAGTGGATTATTTTCGATCCCGTGGTTTTCCCCGCTAGGGTTTTCCACGCTTATGCGTGATTTTATTCCACGCTTATGTGATTTTATTTACTGTGTTTGGTGGTTTTCAGGATTTTTCCGAGATCTAAAACCCCAACAAAATTCTCAATTCTATTTATAAATATTGTTATAATTTTCTGCATAAAACAAAACCCTAGGTTTTATTTATGTAAGAATAAATATTTGAATGTTGTGAATAGCCAATAAAGTTGTTGAAGGTGGTATGAACTTGACTTGCAGACGTATACTTTGTCCGACATGCCAGGTCAAATCCAACCGACCAGCTTTGGCACCTAATCTTCAGCTTTGTAAGGAGTGAGAACTTGACGCAAGGGATTAGATTCTTAAATCAATAAAATTAATTTAATGAAAATAAGACACTGTCGCTAATCATGTTTGTCACTATCTAAGACTAACTATAATCAACCTCATATTGGCCTTTTTTTTTTCTTTTTTCTTTTTTTTTTTTTGGGTAAAAGGGATTAATTTAGTAACATACAGATTTTGAAATTTCCAAACACAAAGATTTTATTGTCCCATATGTGGCATCTATAAACTACAGCCTATAATCCAAAACACATAAAAGCCGACAAGGATAATTCGATCCCTCAAATCACTTTTGCTGTCTTGTCTCGCGGTGTAAAAGACATGCCCGCCTCATTTTCACCACTAAACCTAGGAATAGAAGCATGTTGCTCCTTAAATATGTGCTAATTACCTACTAATGATGGTGATTATTGTAATAATGAGAGACAATATTTGTCATCACAAAAAAGGCTATATGAGGATGTGAAGTATATGTTCCCTTTTGATTAGGTGGAGAACATGCCTCATTGAATCACGGCCAAGATTAAGCTAATTAAATCTCTTGTATATGGATTGATTGAGGCGCCCATGTTGTCGTCCTTATCCTCTTGTTTATTAATGGATAATTGTGGTGTGTTGGAATCCATTAGAACTTTGATCATGTGCCTCCCAAAAAAAAGCCACTAACTTTAATTTATGGCTTGAAGCTTCATACTTTGTACAGACCAATTGCTGATTTGGGCTAATTATGTTTTTGGTTTGGTTTGCAGATAAGTGAAGTGGAATTCTTGAAGTACAAATTGCACTACATGAAGGTTAATTAGAGCAAATCCTCTTTGATATAGAATTTTATCCGCAAAACTCAACTTGGTATATTAGGACTCTGACCTAAGCTTTAGTTAACTCATGATGATTACCTAAACAGACTCATCATTTGAAATCATTAGTTGGCATCACTTCACAAGTCTTAATCTCAACTCAATTAACAAGTCTAAAGTAAGTTCATAATTGTTCCTAAAGTCAAAATTTTAGTTGAAAATCGACTACATACATGGTTACCAACTTAATAAGGATGGCCACTTCAAAAAGAAATGAAAAATTGCAGTATTAATTGGTCAGGGACCTTCACATCACAGTGAATTCAATTGTATTAAAACTTTGCTCTAGTAGGCTATCTTGGCCTACCAAATCTCTTAATGATAGTGATCTGTTGTTCCCACTCAACTTAATCAAAAGATTAAACTTAAATAATCTTGACATGACAATTGCATTATCCTACCATGCAGCTGACCTTTATCTTTCATCTGAACTCCTATAGTACTTACAGGTATTTATAATATCAAAACCTTGCTTAGCGTGGACAAGGAAAGTCAAGTAGTTGTTAAGCAAAATCAAGCAAAACAAATGACAAGAACAAAGGAGATAACAAAGAAGAAAATTGGTTTCAATGACAAGAAAAGGGGAAAAGGAAGCCCTTTAGATAAATTGGCCAAACCCAAGCCAGCAGAAAATAAAAGAGGAGAAAATACAAGAATACTAATTGGGCTAGCCCTAATACAAAAGGACAGAAAATAATAATTGTGGCGTATAGGCCCATGAGAAAATAAACCAAACCCAACTTTTGTACATCCCTTCTCTATGCTTTTTCTCTTCAGGTGACTGTCACTGATCACTGATCAACTTCTTTTATGTAACTGTTGACTGTAAGAACTTGATGTACGCACGCCTAACACTAAAGAAAATGCGCTCTTTCTCCTCTTGATCAAGATCATAGAGCACAAGTTTCGTGTTTGGAAGGTAATCCGTCTCCTTCATCTCTGTAACCAATCGAACAATTAAACATGAAGCTGTTCAATTTGTGGCTTCATTTCATCAACAGACACAAAAGAGTACAACTTTTTCTTCATCTCAATCCAACTGCATTCAGGCACTTTCTGCACTTTACATACATTGCATAAGAGCAATGAACACGGATATGATCGATGCCAGCCCTCTCCTGAGAATATAAGCATGAATAATGACTGCTCTGGGAGAGCGGATCCCCTGGCATCTTCAACCTCAAGCTAAGCTCACACCGAGATTAGTGATCATGGATTATATACATCAACACTATTTGATAGTTAAGATTTTTTCTTTAAGTGCAAATTAAAAATAAGTGTAAATATGCAATTCATGAGGATATAGTAAATGCTAAATTTGAAAAGATTCTCAACCATACATTAGATGATACATTATTGTTATTAAAAATAATAGTGTCTTCACTTTTTTTTTTTTTGGGTGGAAGTGGAGTGGAGCCAAATTCCATAATAAATGAATAAGTTACATGC
This sequence comes from Asparagus setaceus, assembly GCA_012295165.1. NCBI lineage: Eukaryota > Viridiplantae > Streptophyta > Magnoliopsida > Asparagales > Asparagaceae > Asparagus > Asparagus setaceus. The sequence goes on from CM022707.1 coordinate 16,057,360, forward strand.
TGCATCATGTCAGTGAGGAGAAGAATGTCTCTCCTTCTAATCTCACCCCACACTTTTTAACCGTACCTAACTTTAACTTAACCACAGCAAGCTTGAAATGACGAAAGCACCCCTCCACATTCCAGGATTCTCCGGATCCACTCCCTCGCGGTGACACTTAAACCTACGCGAGAAGCGGCGGACGTCGGTAGGTGCACCGCTTTAACCGGATGACGTGGCGTTTCCAAAGGCTGTAAAAAAATATCCGCCGCCGTCTTTTGTAACGGCGTCAGGGTGAAGAAGCCTCAGCTGTCACTTTCAAGACTGCGCCGTGCCGTTTGCGGACGCACGAATCAGGTTATTTAATCGGGTTTAATGTTTTTTCTAGTTTCCCGCCAAAATACTGGGAAATTGTGGAATATATTGTTATGGTATTGATATAAAGTTATGGGAAGCTCTACCTGAAAAGGACAGCACGATGGAAAGTACGACAGTTTTTTTTGCTTTTCCGGACTTCAGTTGTTTCAATAAACTCATATATATAATATTAAGTAAATTTTACATAAATAAGTAAATCTTTTTTAATTAACATAAATAATTAAATCTTGGAGACCACTTTAAAATAAATATTCTTTACTTCCATAATAACGTTTCTTATCCTTTCAATCAATCTTTCTATCATATCCTCGTGGCATTCTTAATTGAGTAGTGTAAGTAGTATTATATTTTCTCTCAGTTTGACACTATCGCCACAAGAGTGGGGTTATGATGAGTCATCACTATAAATTTCGTGAGACCCTACTCTCTTGTGAGTGTGGTAGTGTCAAAGTAGCACAAAAAATAGTATATTTAGTATTTTCCTTCTCAATTGTTATATGTTATTATTTAAATTTCAAATTAATTTATTTTCATAGAAACCACCTAATAAATATAGTGATTATACAAGAAACACCTTTAATTTTTAATTCATATAAAACCACCTAAAAGTAAATTTTATTTTCAATCACCACTCACACCCAATTTTTGTTGACTTTTGACCAATTTTCCATTAATATCCTTAATGACGGCACACGGTCACGCTGTTTTTCCCAAAGAATAACTAAATGTATTAATGAAAGATTAGTCAAAAGATAGCAAAAATCGTATTAACGTGGTTGATTGAAAGGAAAACATACTTTTAGGTGATTTTGGTATAAATTAGAAATTGTAGGTGGCTTCTATATAATCACTCTATTTTATACGTTGTTTTCCATGAAAACCCCAAATTTGTTTCTATCATTAAAAACAAGGCTAAACTGCACTTAAATATTTTTCATCAACCTTGCACTTTAATACCCTCTATTTTAAAATTGTGCATTAAAATCCCTCAAAGTATTTAAGTATTGCGATAAATAGCTCAAAGTTTCAAAAACATTACGCATTTGTGCCCTCTTATTTATCCAATGTCGTGATGATGCTACTCTTGTTTACCCAATGTTGCATATAAAACCTCGCTTGTAAATATTCTCACTTAAATATCCTAAACTTTTAAATGTTTCGGTTTAGTGCCCTCTCGTTATGTGATATTCTTGGAGACGAGAAAAGTTAATGCAACTGTAATTTTTACTACATGCCGTTTAAATACTTTGGGGCATTTTTACTTCGCTTTTAAAGTAAAGTCAGTTAAGTACAGTGTTAGTGAAAACGTTAGGCCGTTCAAGTGCAACTTAGCCTAGAAAATAATGCAAAATCAATATAAGTTTCTGTAGGTAAAGCACAAAGAGTAATACGTGAGGCTATATTCCATCACACCTATCCATATCCAAGCGGGATAGGTTTGTGCTATCCACGGAGGTGTTGTGATTAGTTTGGATATTTCATCAACCATTTGATTGGGAAAGAACTATCCATCATATAGGGATGGTTCTAATTTAATTTATTTTATGATCACTAGTAAATATACAGAAAATTATATTTGTAATTTATTATATCATACTAAGAATGGGGAAAAAATGAAAAATAAAGAATCAAAAGCTTTACTCAACATTCCTAACTTAATTTTGAAGAAAAATAAATAAGAAAAAAGTCGTGGGAAATCCAAAAGAAAAAAGGTACCCTCAATTTACACTTTTTGTCTCTAGCCTTTTGAATGAAATTTAAGTTTCCCGCCGAAAGTAGCAGCGGGTCCCACCCGTCAAACTCTGAATAATCCGTGCATCAAAAACTTAAAATTCAAACATAAAAAATGGTCAAGATCCAGAATCGAGATCGGACCCACTTTCGGGTAAACATCCAAAATCCGAAACAGTTGCCGTATGTTTTTGGTTGATTTTCGAATTTTTCCTCAAAAGCAGCATCAATGATTTAAAGTTATTAACAAACATCACGCTCCAATTTCCCAAAGTTTGAAGGCCCAAGTTCGAGGTAAATATAAATCGAGTCGGCGGGTTTTAGGCTTCGGTTGACTGGACCCGACCCGGATACTTTCTCCATATTGATTTCCTTAAATTTAACTATAATCACAGTTATAGCTTATTATATGTATTTTATAATCGCAGTGTAAAAACTCAAATACAAAACTAATAAGTGTTTGCATGAATTAGTTATATTAGTTCATTGATAAGTTACTTTTTGAATTACATTAGTCCTGGTCATATTTGTTGGGTCCCAACTCAAATTTTAAGTTGGATCCGGATTTAGGATAGCCCAAGCAAGTAGTTTTTTGGCGTTGGCCGACAGCTTGAAAGTGGGTTAAGTTGACTTTGTGGGAAATCGTGAGTGTCTTTAAATAAGACATCATATTCTAGGTTTTTTAGAGATACAAAATTATTATAATCGGGTTAATGTAGAGGTGTAACCGGTTCAAGAGTATTATGAGAGAGGGTTTCGCAATTTTATCCGTGTAAAATATTATAATTTGGCGGTGATAGTGGATTATTTTCGATCCTGTGGTTTTCCCCTGCTAAGGGTTTTCCACGCTTATGCGTGATTTTATTCCACGCTTATGCGTGATTTTATTTACTGTGTTTGGTGGTTTTCAGGATTTTTCCGAGATCTAAAAACCCCAACAAAATTCTCAATTCTATTTATAAATATTGTTATAATTTTCTGCATAAAACAAAACCCTAGGTTTTATTTATGTAAGAATAAATATTTGAATGTTGTGAATAGCCAATAAAGTTGTTGAAGGTGGTATGAACTTGACTTGCAGACGTATACTTTGTCCGGACATGCCAGGTCAAATCCAACCGACCAGCTTTGGCACCTAATCTTCAGCTTTGTAAGGGAGTGAGAACTTGACGCAAAGGGATTAGATTCTTAAATCAATAAAATTAATTTAATGAAAATAAGACACTGTCGCTAATCATGTTTGTCACTATCTAAGACTAACTATAATCAACCTCATATTGGCCTTTTTTTTTCTTTTTTCTTTTTTCTTTTTGGGTAAAAGGGATTAATTTAGTAACATACAGATTTTGAAATTTCCAAACACAAAGATTTTATTGTCCCATATGTGGCATCTATAAACTACAGCCTATAATCCAAAACACATAAAAGCCGACAAGGATAATTCGATCCCTCAAATCACTTTTGCTGTCTTGTCTCGCGGTGTAAAAGACATGCCCGCCTCATTTTCACCACTAAACCTAGGAATAGAAGCATGTTGCTCCTTAAATATGTGCTAATTACCTACTAATGATGGTGATTATTGTAATAATGAGAGACAATATTTGTCATCACAAAAAAGGCTATATGAGGATGTGAAGTATATGTTCCCTTTTGATTAGGTGGAGAACATGCCTCATTGAATCACGGCCAAGATTAAGCTAATTAAATCTCTTGTATATGGATTGATTGAGGCGCCCATGTTGTCGTCCTTATCCTCTTGTTTATTAATGGATAATTGTGGTGTGTTGGAATCCATTAGAACTTTGATCATGTGCCTCCCAAAAAAAAAAAAAAGCCACTAACTTTAATTTATGGCTTGAAGCTTCATACTTTGTACAGACCAATTGCTGATTTGGGCTAATTATGTTTTTGGTTTGGTTTGCAGATAAGTGAAGTGGAATTCTTGAAGTACAAATTGCACTACATGAAGGTTAATTAGAGCAAATCCTCTTTGATATAGAATTTTATCCGCAAAACTCAACTTGGTATATTAGGACTCTGACCTAAGCTTTAGTTAACTCATGATGATTACCTAAACAGACTCATCATTTGAAATCATTAGTTGGCATCACTTCACAAGTCTTAATCTCAACTCAATTAACAAGTCTAAAGTAAGTTCATAATTGTTCCTAAAGTCAAAATTTTAGTTGAAAATCGACTACATACATGGTTACCAACTTAATAAGGATGGCCACTTCAAAAAGAAATGAAAAATTGCAGTATTAATTGGTCAGGGACCTTCACATCACAGTGAATTCAATTGTATTAAAACTTTGCTCTAGTAGGCTATCTTGGCCTACCAAATCTCTTAATGATAGTGATCTGTTGTTCCCACTCAACTTAATCAAAAGATTAAACTTAAATAATCTTGACATGACAATTGCATTATCCTACCATGCAGCTGACCTTTATCTTTCATCTGAACTCCTATAGTACTTACAGGTATTTATAATATCAAAACCTTGCTTAGCGTGGACAAGGAAAGTCAAGTAGTTGTTAAGCAAAATCAAGCAAAACAAATGACAAGAACAAAGGAGATAACAAAGAAGAAAATTGGTTTCAATGACAAGAAAAGGGGAAAAGGAAGCCCTTTAGATAAATTGGCCAAACCCAAGCCAGCAGAAAATAAAAGAGGAGAAAATACAAGAATACTAATTGGGCTAGCCCTAATACAAAAGGACAGAAAATAATAATTGTGGCGTATAGGCCCATGAGAAAATAAACCAAACCCAACTTTTGTACATCCCTTCTCTATGCTTTTTCTCTTCAGGTGACTGTCACTGATCACTGATCAACTTCTTTTATGTAACTGTTGACTGTAAGAACTTGATGTACGCACGCCTAACACTAAAGAAAATGCGCTCTTTCTCCTCTTGATCAAGATCATAGAGCACAAGTTTCGTGTTTGGAAGGTAATCCGTCTCCTTCATCTCTGTAACCAATCGAACAATTAAACATGAAGCTGTTCAATTTGTGGCTTCATTTCATCAACAGACACAAAAGAGTACAACTTTTTCTTCATCTCAATCCAACTGCATTCAGGCACTTTCTGCACTTTACATACATTGCATAAGAGCAATGAACACGGATATGATCGATGCCAGCCCTCTCCTGAGAATATAAGCATGAATAATGACTGCTCGGGGGACAGCGGCCCCTGACAGGGCATTACAGGAGCAGCAAGCCAAAACAAACATTAGTTTGCGGTTTGTCAGTATAATTTCGACCATGTAGATGCAGAGACACATGGCACATGCACAAACACACACAAACATGCTCGCGCAAACAAACATAAAGATATATACACAAACAGAGACACGCAGACACAAAAACACCAAAGACATGCGCACAGGCGCATGTGTCGGCGCTTCTGTGTGCGCGGACTCACAGAGAACTACATATGTACGTGCACACATATGTTCGGGCAATTGTTAGGCATATACTGAACATAAACTAACGCCTGCAGGCCTTGCTTCATACATTGATATGTATAATCAAAATAAGGGCATCAGAAAGGGCATATCAATAATCATTTTAACTGATTGACATATACAAGTCCCGCATGAAACAGAAAATAAAAAAGGGTCATCTGGAAGGTTGAGGGGAGAAGTTAAGTGGCAGAATCAACAATAATACATAATTTGACATTTGATAAGTTTAAACAGAGACAGGCATTTGTATCAATAATGTGATCCAGGCTTATTGATGAGCATCGAAAAACAACACTTAAGAGTATTTATAATGAAAAAGCATATGCCTGGTAGTAGCTCATGTCCATACCTCATACAAGTCTGAATCAAAATAAGCACATGGAATACTACAAAATGCTGGCGTATATTCGAAGTGGCTATGTGAAATATCCAAGTACAAGTGTCCAAACCTCTCATGCTAGCTCCTAATAAGTAGAGAGAAAATGTCCCAATTACTAATGATAGTCCTTGTTTGAAGACCAGGCATCTCTCTCTTGTATAAATATACGGCGGCAAACCAACAGAAGCACATATAATCTTAGTGAGATATGCTGCCCATCAAATTTCTCGGCGACACAAGGCTTTCCGTGATAAAACCCAAACGCAAACCCTCCGGCATGGGATTTCTACAGACCTTGCGAAGGGTCTTGGTATGAAGATCATAGGACCAAATCGTCAGTGCAGATAGGCACCATACTGTTTGCTCAGTCACATCAACCAGAATTTCGTGACCTCTAATGCCAATAAAGTAAAAGGGGGATACTAAGCTGGAGACATCAATAGAGTGTAGTTTGGTCCATATGTGGCTCGTATGGTCTTCGAGCCTCCATATTGTTAAGAAGCGATCCGAACTCGAAGGACTCCTCGCAAGGCAAAGGTGTCCCTCGTACTCCAGTAAATCCACAAAGTGGAGGCCGTCAGGCATGGATTTAGGGGTTGGAATCAGCCGTAACTTGTGATTTTTTAGATCGAATTCCATGATATAAGTTTCCGAAAACCTTCTAATAGCGCAGCGGCGGCCCAGCACCAGCCAGAGGATCGCACCTTTGATGAAGACAGGACGCAACCAGGGTACCCTGCAGAGAACCTCTCCGACGTATTGCCAATATTGGTTGGGCCCCACAGAGAGAACTTCGCATCCGCAACGCTCCATGTCGCGGTCATCTATGAGGAATAGCCTGACGAGCTTGTACGCGCCGGTGGTAGCATCGAACCCCAACCCGACACTACAGCTATTCCGCATTTCCTTGCCGCAGCTGGTGCTCGGCGGGAGCTTAGCGACGTCCCTCGTGAAGGGATTCAGCAGATACTGTATCGGGTGGTCGCTGTGTCTGTTGTCGAAGGCGCAGACCAACCCGTTGACGGAGTTTGAGAGTTGGTAAGAGATCAGATGGCCGACTTTGAGATGGAAAGAGCAGTCGAGGAATCTGTCATCGTCCACGAGCCGGTAGAGGTGAATCGTGGGTGCGTAGACGGTAGGCGCCGCGTAGAGTGGGAAGAGGAGAAAGAGGTTGGAGCTGTTGATGGATTGATGCTGCTTGACGAGACTGGGGTCGTAGGTCAAAGAACGCCATTGCTTGCAGACGCAGCGGCACCTGGCGATGGATCTCGCCGGTAGAATACACATGACTTCGAAGATTACATCCAGCGGCATGTACGCGGCCACCGCCTGCAGACAGTGCAGATAGAGCTATATATTAATTTTAGAGATAAATTTGAAGGAGAAGAAAATAGACAGACCGAGAGAGAGAGAGAGAGAGAGAGAGAGAGAGAGAGAGAGAGAGAGAGAGAGAGAGAGAGAGAGAGAGAACACAACTAAGTTCAATACCTGTTGTTGTTGTTGTTGTTGTTGTTGTGGATGTGAAGAAGGAGAGATCTTGGCTGCCCTGCTTGTCGTCTCCGCTTCCATCTCTTCCTCCTCTTCGCCGCCTTCACATGCGATCGCGCTGTCTTCACCTGCGATCGCGCTGTTGATGCGGTGCTGCTGGAGGAGGAGGAGGAGGCCATCAGAGATGACAATTAGAATTTATTTATCGTGATTAATTAACTCCCTTAATAAATTTCACAGCGCTTTTTCCTGCTCTCCCTGCATCTTCTTAATTTATAACAAACGCCTCTTATTAGGGTTACAGCTGACGAGAGTCGATGGATTCCCAGTCGTAATAGGGTCCTCCCAAACTATGAAAATTTGAAGAGTTAATTGCACAGTAGTCCCTTACATCATCCTTAATTGCCAAATAGTCCTCAAATCTTATTATTTGCTTATTAGTCTCTTAAATCTTCACTTTTCTTGCAATATGGTCCTTTTGTTAGAAAAGCTACATGAATAAGTAACCACTCCGCAGAGCCATTACTTGAAGTATCTCCTAAATAGCACAATGATACATAATCATCAGCTAATGATGCATAAGCTACTGTATCTTCATATCTCCGCTGTCTTCTAGACTCATCTCTAACAATAGTGTATTCTACTCTTCCAACTACTTGTAAGCCACTTCTTCCACATGAACGGGATATAGCCTCTCACGCCTCCAACATACACAACTTATTTGAGATGCATGACAACGTCAACACGTGCAAAAAACACATGCTAAGCCAGCTGTGCACTTCCATATCACAATTAAATCTTTCAACAAAAGAAACATTATTGACATATAGAAGTCTCAGAGCAATAACTACATTGTAACAAGTTCACTTTAATGAGTCGAAGACTCTTATTGCATAAGCATAACAACATGTCTAAAAACTATGACTCTCAGCATAATAGCACTTTCTAATAGATCCTTCTAATGTCCCAAACTTCCGAGCTATCTAATTTTCATTTGGAAAAAAAAAGATTATAAACAACGGGGTGAGTTTACACTCAGTGAGCAGATACACTCACTGAGCAGATAACTTATCAATGAGCATATAACTTATCTTTAAATCTAAATACTGTACATATCTAAGAAAATCACTAACCTTCAAAGCCTTCCACCTTCTCGTTCTTCTCCTATTAAGCCTGTGTTCCCCCTTTTCTTTTATGTGTGATGAAAGCTTTGAGTTTTGGCTACTTATATAGAATTTTAATGTCTCTTGAGTTTTGTAACCGATTTTTCCCATTAATTCTAATAGCTCTAGTAATTCCTTCCACTAAACTCACTAGTTACAACCTCCTAGGCTTTCCTTTATAATTTCTTCTTTATTTAATTGGGAGAAAAACGATTCACTACATAACCGTGTTGAAGTATCTCCTAAATAGCACAATGATACATAATCATCAGCTAATGATGCATAAGCTAATGATACATAATCATCAGCTAATGATACAGAAAGAAGATGTTAGACGAAAAATAAAAAAAGAAAAGGTGACAATTTATTACCGGTGGAGTAAGAAAGGGAAACCTTGGCCTCCTTGTCCTTTGAATTCATCATCTTCGTTGTTGCCGTCAACCCAAAACATAAGGTGTTAAAGGTTTCGAGGATAGCATTTCAGGATTTTTTTTAGCTATATATTCCAAATCATCCATCTATATCAAAATACCCTCAAATCTTTTTTATTTTTTTATTTTTTATTTTTTTTGGGGGAAAAATACCCTCAAATCTTGATTTTTATTAGAATGTCCCCAAAATCTTCAACAATATAGGTTAATATATCCTCCAATGATTTAACAAACGATAAGATTTGAGAGGTGTTTTAATAAATATGGATGATTTGGGATATATAGCCAAAAAAAAAAAAAATCCTATAATAATACAGTGGCAGAGGCGATTGTCTATTAGCCATCTGTCCATGTTCAAATTCCATCGAACGCACACTTAAAGTAGAGTTATAAATATATAAAAGATATCACTCCATTAAATACTCCTTTTTGACTGATAATAGAAAGTAGGTTGAAGTATAAAATTATACATTTTTGACTGACAAGAGAAAGTATGTTGAAGTATAAAATTATACATTAAACCCTGACACTCCAGGTACCTGTTTGGCAACCCATTAAAACTAGATCAGGATTGTTCTGACTTTGTTGTGGTATATTTGATAATTGAGAAAAATTGGACCAAATATGCTCGGCCGTAACATACATCCAAGAAGTGCATGATGAGAGTTTTAAATTAAAACATGTATTATAGGATTGAGTATACTAAATAAACGTATGCATATATTCAAGAAGTGTCCAAGGGATTGGTTACAGTGCAGTGCGTGTTTGGTATGGGCACGCTCCTAATAGAAGTACTCAGGTAACATAGATGTCCACAAACCACACATTATAGGAAGCTTCATACCTTTGACCAAAACTAAATACAACAAACAAACATCTGATTGCTATTTATATAATTTACTATTACATTGACGTGCACATAAAAGTATCCATCATCCCCACAAGTGAATTTTGGGAATACAGTAAAACAGCTGATATGACACATGGAGTTCTCCATTTCCACACATAGCAAACATTTAATCATTGATCTGTTGTTCCCACTCAACTTAATCAAAAGATTAAACTTAAATAATCTTGACATGACAATTGCATTATCCTACCATGCAGCTGACCTTTATCTTTCATCTGAACTCCTATAGTACTTACAGGTATTTATAATATCAAAACCTTGCTTAGCGTGGACAAGGAAAGTCAAGTAGTTGTTAAGCAAAATCAAGCAAAACAAATGACAAGAACAAAGGAGATAACAAAGAAGAAAATTGGTTTCAATGACAAGAAAAGGGAAAAGGAAGCCCTTTAGATAAATTGGCCAAACCCAAGCCAGCAGAAAATAAAAGAGGAGAAAATACAAGAATACTAATTGGGCTAGCCCTAATACAAAAGGACAGAAAATAATAATTGTGGCGTATAGGCCCATGAGAAAATAAACCAAACCCAACTTTTGTACATCCCTCTCTATGCTTTTTCTCTTCAGGTGACTGTCACTGATCACTGATCAACTTCTTTTATGTAACTGTTGACTGTAAGAACTTGATGTACGCACGCCTAACACTAAAGAAAATGCGCTCTTTCTCCTCTTGATCAAGATCATAGAGCACAAGTTTCGTGTTTGGAAGGTAATCCGTCTCCTTCATCTCTGTAACCAATCGAACAATTAAACATGAAGCTGTTCAATTTGTGGCTTCATTTCATCAACAGACACAAAAGAGTACAACTTTTTCTTCATCTCAATCCAACTGCATTCAGGCACTTTCTGCACTTTACATACATTGCATAAGAGCAATGAACACGGATATGATCGATGCCAGCCCTCTCCTGAGAATATAAGCATGAATAATGACTGCTCGGGGGACAGCGGCCCCTGACAGGGCATTACAGGAGCAGCAAGCCAAAACAAACATTAGTTTGCGGTTTGTCAGTATAATTTCGACCATGTAGATGCAGAGACACATGGCACATGCACAAACACACACAAACATGCTCGCGCAAACAAACATAAAGATATATACACAAACAGAGACACGCAGACACAAAACACCAAAGACATGCGCACAGGCGATGTGTCGGCGCTTCTGTGCGCTGACTCACAGAGAACTACATATGTACGTGCACACATATGTTCGGGCAATTGTTAGGCATATACTGAACATAAACTAACGCCTGCAGGCCTTGCTTCATACATTGATATGTATAATCAAAATAAGGGCATCAGAAAGGGCATATCAATAATCATTTTAACTGATTGACATATACAAGTCCCGCATGAAACAGAAAATAAAAAGGGTCATCTGGAAGGTTGAGGGAGAAGTTAAGTGGCAGAATCAACAATAATACATAATTTGACATTTGATAAGTTTAAACAGAGACAGGCATTTGTATCAATAATGTGATCCAGGCTTATTGATGAGCATCGAAAACAACACTTAAGAGTATTTATAATGAAAAAGCATATGCCTGGTAGTAGCTCATGTCCATACCTCATACAAGTCTGAATCAAAATAAGCACATGGAATACTACAAAATGCTGGCGTATATTCGAAGTGGCTATGTGAAATATCCAAGTACAAGTGTCCAAACCTCTCATGCTAGCTCCTAATAAGTAGAGAGAAAATGTCCCAATTACTAATGATAGTCCTTGTTTGAAGACCAGGCATCTCTCTCTTGTATAAATATACGGCGGCAAACCAACAGAAGCACATATAATCTTAGTGAGATATGCTGCCCATCAAATTTCGGCGACACAAGGCTTTCCGTGATAAAACCCAAACGCAAACCCTCCGGCATGGGATTTCTACAGACCTTGCGAAGGGTCTTGGTATGAAGATCATAGGACCAAATCGTCAGTGCAGATAGGCACCATACTGTTTGCTCAGTCACATCAACCAGAATTTCGTGACCTCTAATGCCAATAAAGTAAAAGGGGATACTAAGCTGGAGACATCAATAGAGTGTAGTTTGGTCCATATGTGGCTCGTATGGTCTTCGAGCTCCATATTGTTAAGAAGCGATCCGAACTCGAAGGACTCCTCGCAAGGCAAAGGTGTCCCTCGTACTCCAGTAAATCCACAAAGTGGAGGCCGTCAGGCATGGATTTAGGGTTGGAATCAGCCGTAACTTGTGATTTTTAGATCGAATTCCATGATATAAGTTTCCGAAAACCTTCTAATAGCGCAGCGGCGGCCCAGCACCAGCCAGAGGATCGCACCTTTGATGAAGACAGGACGCAACCAGGGTACCCTGCAGAGAACCTCTCCGACGTATTGCCAATATTGGTTGGGCCCCACAGAGAGAACTTCGCATCCGCAACGCTCCATGTCGCGGTCATCTATGAGGAATAGCCTGACGAGCTTGTACGCGCCGGTGGTAGCATCGAACCCCAACCCGACACTACAGCTATTCCGCATTTCCTTGCCGCAGCTGGTGCTCGGCGGGAGCTTAGCGACGTCCCTCGTGAAGGGATTCAGCAGATACTGTATCGGGTGGTCGCTGTGTCTGTTGTCGAAGGCGCAGACCAACCCGTTGACGGAGTTTGAGAGTTGGTAAGAGATCAGATGGCCGACTTTGAGATGGAAAGAGCAGTCGAGGAATCTGTCATCGTCCACGAGCCGGTAGAGGTGAATCGTGGGTGCGTAGACGGTAGGCGCCGCGTAGAGTGGGAAGAGGAGAAAGAGGTTGGAGCTGTTGATGGATTGATGCTGCTTGACGAGACTGGGGTCGTAGGTCAAAGAACGCCATTGCTTGCAGACGCAGCGGCACCTGGCGATGGATCTCGCCGGTAGAATACACATGACTTCGAAGATTACATCCAGCGGCATGTACGCGGCCACCGCCTGCAGACAGTGCAGATAGAGCTATATATTAATTTTAGAGATAAATTTGAAGGAGAAGAAAATAGACAGACCGAGAGAGAGAGAGAGAGAGAGAGAGAGAGAGAGAGAGAGAGAGAGAGAGAGAGAGAGAGAGAGAGAGAACACAACTAAGTTCAATACCTGTTGTTGTTGTTGTTGTTGTTGTTGTGGATGTGAAGAAGGAGAGATCTTGGCTGCCCTGCTTGTCGTCTCCGCTCTCCATCTCTTCCTCCTCTTCGCCGCCTTCACATGCGATCGCGCTGTCTTCACCTGCGATCGCGCTGTTGATGCGGTGCTGCTGGAGGAGGAGGAGGAGGCCATCAGAGATGACAATTAGAATTTATTTATCGTGATTAATTAACTCCCTTAATAAATTTCACAGCGCTTTTTCCTGCTCTCCCTGCATCTTCTTAATTTATAACAAACGCCTCTTATTAGGGTTACAGCTGACGAGAGTCGATGGATTCCCAGTCGTAATAGGGTCCTCCCAAACTATGAAAATTTGAAGAGTTAATTGCACAGTAGTCCCTTACATCATCCTTAATTGCCAAATAGTCCTCAAATCTTATTATTTGCTTATTAGTCTCTTAAATCTTCACTTTTCTTGCAATATGGTCCTTTTGTTAGAAAAGCTACATGAATAAGTAACCACTCCGCAGAGCCATTACTTGAAGTATCTCCTAAATAGCACAATGATACATAATCATCAGCTAATGATGCATAAGCTACTGTATCTTCATATCTCCGCTGTCTTCTAGACTCATCTCTAACAATAGTGTATTCTACTCTTCCAACTACTTGTAAGCCACTTCTTCCACATGAACGGGATATAGCCTCTCACGCCTCCAACATACACAACTTATTTGAGATGCATGACAACGTCAACACGTGCAAAAAACACATGCTAAGCCAGCTGTGCACTTCCATATCACAATTAAATCTTTCAACAAAAGAAACATTATTGACATATAGAAGTCTCAGAGCAATAACTACATTGTAACAAGTTCACTTTAATGAGTCGAAGACTCTTATTGCATAAGCATAACAACATGTCTAAAAACTATGACTCTCAAAGATAATAGCACTTTCTAATAGATCCTTCTAATGTCCCAAACTTCCGAAGCTATCTAATTTTCATTTGGAAAAAAAAAGATTATAAACAACGGGGTGAGTTTACACTCAGTGAGCAGATACACTCACTGAGCAGATAACTTATCAATGAGCATATAACTTATCTTTAAATCTAAATACTGTACATATCTAAGAAAATCACTAACCTTCAAAGCCTTCCACCTTCTCGTTCTTCTCCTATTAAGCCTGTGTTCCCCTTTCTTTTATGTGTGATGAAAGCTTTGAGTTTTGGCTACTTATATAGAATTTTAATGTCTCTTGAGTTTTGTAACCGATTTTTCCCATTAATTCTAATAGCTCTAGTAATTCCTTCCACTAAACTCACTAGTTACAACCTCCTAGGCTTTCCTTTTATAATTTCTTCTTTATTTAATTGGGAGAAAAAACGATTCACTACATAACCGTGTTGAAGTATCTCCTAAATAGCACAATGATACATAATCATCAGCTAATGATGCATAAGCTAATGATACATAATCATCAGCTAATGATACAGAAAGAAGATGTTAGACGAAAAATAAAAAAGAAAAGGTGACAATTTATTACCGGTGGAGTAAGAAAGGAAACCTTGGCCTCCTTGTCCTTTGAATTCATCATCTTCGTTGTTGCCGTCAACCCAAAACATAAGGTGTTAAAGGTTTCGAGGATAGCATTTCAGGATTTTTTAGCTATATATTCCAAATCATCCATCTATATCAAAATACCCTCAAATCTTTTTATTTTTTATTTTTTATTTTTTGGGGAAAATACCCTCAAATCTTGATTTTTATTAGAATGTCCCCAAAATCTTCAACAATATAGGTTAATATATCCTCCAATGATTTAACAAACGATAAGATTTGAGAGGTGTTTTAATAAATATGGATGATTTGGGATATATAGCCAAAAAAAAAAATCCTATAATAATACAAGGGCAGAGGCGATTGTCTATTAGCCATCTGTCCATGTTCAAATTCCATCGAACGCACACTTAAAGTAGAGTTATAAATATATAAAAGATATCACTCCATTAAATACTCCTTTTTGACTGATAATAGAAAGTAGGTTGAAGTATAAAATTATACATTTTTGACTGACAAGAGAAAGTATGTTGAAGTATAAAATTATACATTAAACCCTGACACTCCAGGTACCTGTTTGGCAACCCATTAAAACTAGATCAGGATTGTTCTGACTTTGTTGTGGTATATTTGATAATTGAGAAAAATTGGACCAAATATGCTCAGTTCAGAACATACATCCAAGAAGTGCATGATGAGAGTTTTAAATTAAAACATGTATTATAGGATTGAGTATACGCCTAAATAAACGTATGCATATATTCAAGAAGTGTCCAAGGGGATTGGTTACGGGTACAGGTACGTGTTTGGTATGGGTACGGCTTCCGAATAGAAGTACTCAGGTAACATAGATGTCCACAAACCACACATTATAGGAAGCTTCATACCTTTGACCAAAACTAAATACAACAAACAAACATCTGATTGCTATTTATATAATTTACTATTACATTGACGTGCACATAAAAGTATCCATCATCCCCACAAGTGAATTTTGGGAATACAGTAAAACAGCTGATATGACACATGGAGTTCTCCATTTCCACACATAGCAAACATTTAATCATTTATCACTTGCTACACACACTAAAAGCTGAACAGGATAAAAGGGAACAGCTTGAATGAGCCATGGAACATTCCTTGCTAGTAACTATTGCTGCTGCGTCTATCTTCAGCAAACTTTCCGTCGTAGCTATTACTACCGCCACAAACAAACCATCAGTTGAGAAACAAGAAAATTTATTGCAAACCTTAAGATAAATTAGGTTACATTAGAGTATATTCCAATTATTTTATAAAGGTTTTTTCATTTAATCAGAAAAATGTGTTCAGACAAATTAGGCATGAATTCATGCACTGTTGATTTTAAGAATAAGGTGAATGTCTTGGGACTTTAATAATAAAAATTACTGAACTGAATGCCTTATTGGCTTATTCCCTATTGTTTTTTTCTTCAGAAAGAATTGCTATGATGATATTATCAGGGTATCCGATAGCTTTAAAAGTTTGAGTACAATCCTCATAATTATGTTCTTAAAATTTGTTAATCATACCAACATGACTTTGTTGAGGAATCATATTTATGGTAGCCCTTCTTGATCTACCCAAATTTGCAAACAATCTATGGTATCCAAAAGCAGAAATAAATGATAAAGGTAAATGAAATATAACAAATAAAACATATTATAGGCTTAGAGATCTGAAGCACCTTCTTCCTATTAAATAGAACACCAAGCTCTTGAATAGTTGCTTCAATAGTACAATGAACCTGTGAAAAGAGGGCAAAAAAGTTATCCACACTTACATATTATTATGATAACAAATCTTTGATCCTAATCATTGATAATCCAACCCTACAACGATTTCATTTCTCGATTGAATTCTTACCTTGCCACCATTCTCCTCTTGAATTTTCAGGGTTCAGATACTCATAACCATCCTTTTTATCTTTCTTCTTCTCCTGAACATGTGTAAGAAATTTTTTTTAGACCCGTATATATTTCAAAAATGGACATATGATTTTGACATAATTACTCTGTCACTTACATAAAAATTTCCAGGCTGGCGGTTGGATTGTGGACTAGGATAATAGTTGTCTCTGCAACCATAATCCACAGATGAGCCCATCGAGCATGGTTCTGACACTTCACAATACACAACTGAGTTAGCTTTTCCTTGAGAATAGCCATCTGAAAATATACGTAATTTTCATTTGAGACAATCTTGAATAGGTCTTGAACAAAACCATAGTAAGTTACTTAATAATTACCCTTAATCTCAGCAGCAAAAGGAGAATAAAATTGAGATTATTTTGTATTATATTAGATGGTTGACACATAATTAGGAGCAGAGCCTCTCACATCTACATATATTCTTTCCTTTAGTTTATAGAAGCTATTAGAAATAAGATACCATTGTCACTGGTGCATGATAAATTTCCTAAACAAGGTAATGAAGGTAGAATTTCAAATTCATGAACACACCTAACACTTTGGCTAACATTGCTCAACATTATAGACTAAAATTTTTTTGTTATGCAACATACTTCTCATTAATGTAATTAATAATAAGATGCATAATAAAATCACCAGTTACCAACACACCGTAGTGTGTACATAGAGTTAGAAGCTAATGATAAAGCCCAAATGAGGATATTCAATAACCTGCAACTGCATTTGAACTCTGACCACCATATCCCTGCCTCTTTGAAGCCTCCTGAAAAATTCAAATCAAAGTTAAAGGAGAAAATTTTCTCAAAAACAAGTTATAGGAGAAATAACAGAGACCCACAATCACAAAATTTGAAATATATACACACAACCAAATTGGGGAAAAAAATACATATCGCCCGAAACCTCTGAAATCAATCAACTAACAAGAACCCATTTGCTCAGATAACCCAAAAACTAAGAAAATTGATCAAACTAATCAGATTACCTGCTGAGAATTTGGAGGAAAGATATCACTGAGAACATCAGGGAACTTAGATTTTGGTTGCTTAACAGGGAAATATTTATCAACGAAAGCCTTTGCTGCCTTCTTGTTATCCTCCATCTCTCAAAAATATGATATTTTTCTGTGTTATAATTCTCTCAAAGAGGAAGCTAGGCTTGAGAATGGGGAAGGAATAGGGAACAGGGGGCAGCATTTAAAGCCTCCTCCCTCCCTCCACTTTCTCTCTCTACTTTCTCTCTCAAGACTCTCTCACCGACCTAGATAATTATGCTAAATTCAAAAAAAGAAATTAAATCCCGAGAAATCCTCTAATTATTATTCACCAATGTATGTAGATTAAATCTTAGTAATATATGCTCTGCTTATTTTTGGAGGGGGTGTGTGCATTTTTCGCTCTCCTCAATCATAAGTGCCACGTGGACAGTAGGGGCAGTCTGATGTGGGTCCTAGATGTTGAGGTGGTGGCACGTGTGCTGGAGGATATAAACGGCCTTAACTTCCTCTGTTTGGGTTTGCGTCTTGTGTTGTATCGAATTGGTTTTTGAGTTGGCAAGGGGAGAAAATATAATATAGAGGGCCTTCAGCTGAAAATCACACAGAAGGAAATAAGAATGTGAAACATTTTTAAGTTGATTATATAAACTGATTTATATTGATTGTGCTGATTCTATAATAGTTTTCTTATTGATTTTTATCGATTATGCTATGATGCAGCTCACACACATCTAGGCCACTACAATTTCCATTATACATATATGAAGACATATAAGATGGTCCAGATATGTGACACCTCAATAACACCGTGCAAAATTGTGGACTGATAAAGTCTTTTTTTTTATTACTCATTTTGTACATTGATTTCTTTGAGTTAAAATCGAGGATGAACAAGTGTTGCCTCCTGCTTAATTTCTTTATTAGGGTTCTTTTGTACTCTATATGATTTTCTATACGGATTGCATCTACATGAATTTTTTGCTCCTCTCGTTCTTTTGACACAAAGAATAAGCACAAGCACAAATGTTTGGTCTTGAGGGATTCAATGCCGGCCCTGGGCATATCCTAATCCTGAGGAGCACATTGAGTGGAGGGGGGAGGAAGTCAGGCTTCTTCAGCCTTCATGTTTTTTCTACAGGGTAGTGGTTTTACAAGGAAAGTGATGGTCAAAGTTGATGAGTTTTTACAAGGAAAGTGATGGTCAAAGTTGATGACTCAATACATATAACTCAACATGGTCAGATACCAATATGACCAACTTGATCACAAGACAAGCTTCCATTTTAACAAAATTCAGGCATAGTGGAATAGCATTTATTCTCATATAGGACCTCACTAATGAAAATTATTCTTGTCAACCAATGATCCAAGCTCTTAGAGGAATCTTTAACTATATGCAATGATTTATCCCACTGTTATAAAGATGATTCCTCAAGGAATTTTTATATCTATCAATTTAATCATCATTACACACATGCTTAATTAGACTAATTAATATCATTGATTTCCACATAAAAGAGTTCATAAAGAACTAGTTCCATCTTATCACTTACTATTAAGTATGCTATCAAGGAAAATGGAGCTATTTTTATGTTTTTTTAATGTTGAAATATGAGAAGGGAGATCAAGGTAAGAATTTATTTGCAACATATATATTAGATAATTTGAAGATCTTTCTTCAGAACCAACCAAATGATCATTCGTTGTCTTGTGAAGTTTTGGATAAGATAAAATGCAAGATTTTGCATTTTTTTCCTTGGAAGTTATTGAATGCTCTTAGAATTTTGGGGGTTCCTTCTACTTTTGATGCATGCGAGATGGAAATGCTAATATCGTGTGCAATTAATGACAAGAAAAATTTGTGGTGAGGAGATACCATGGACTTTATCTATGTCGTCATGTGAAGAAAACTACAAACAATGCAAATCCTAAGGAGGAGACGTGCTCAATGCTCAGTCCACTTATTAAACAAGGGAGAATTCAACCGTCGAAATGATGATACATGTAATTGAAGAACACAAGATTGGCATTTTGTGAATATTTCTTAGAGTCAATTTTTACACTACGTGTCGCAAGATACCCTGTTCTCACCAAATTGTTTGGAGGTTAAGAGATACAAGCCTCTAAGCATGCAAGTATCGCATCTGATCCCAAGATTCTAAAGTCTGTAAGTATTCTTGCCGCATCAAATTAAGCCATACACCAACTACAATCTCAAAAGAAAATGGCCACTAGACACCAAAAAAAAAAAAAAATCCTTGTCACATGATATGTCGTGATACTTTAGTATCATGTTATGGATAAGGCTCTTATCTAATCTTCATGCAACTTTCTTAGTTGCCCTTGTTCATTATCATCTTCTTAGAATCACATGATTCTTAAGGCTCATAGTACAAAAGATATGGGCACGGTTAATCATGACCAAAGATTTGATTTTTCCTATAATTTCATAGATTCAAGTATAGCTTAGCTTAGCTTAGCCGCTGGCTTAAATCTCATAGAACAATGACAAGTCAATCAATTCTCCATCACGAAAGGAGAAAATATGCACTCGACACTCGTTAAATTGTGCTTCTCTCCATCAAATCTCTTGAGCTAGCTATATGACAAGGAATAAGGGTTATAATTTTGTAATCTAACTTGCATATACAAATTTAAAATATTTTTAATAGGTTGAAATCAAAACAGCTTTATGCACTGGATATATTTTTTAAAACCATATTAAAATGCGTTCCATTATGCCGAAACTCCGGAGTTATGTAGATTTAGATTGTAATCTAACGAACATTTAGATATATATACTAAACCACCAGTTATTCAATAGGTAAATTGAGATCATGATATGCAGTGTTGGATCATAACCTCATGTGACTCTTGTGGTGACCACGTGATGTGTCCAGCTCTCATTCATTGAGATCAACATGAACCATAATTAATGTGATGCAGATGGCCACATGGGTCAAGCCCAACATGCAAAAACTAGGATCTTTGACCCAATTGTAGGGCCAAATTTAGTTGGTCTGATCCCTTGGCATCCCACAAGCATCATAAGGAACAAGATGCTATTAGAGGTCTAATTAAGGGGTCAGTCCCTTGACTCTGAAAACAAAAACTAGGTGTCGGCATATGGAATGAGATCATAATTAAAGGAGGTCAGAGAGAGAGAGAGAGAGATAGATTCACCTTGGTTTAGGTTGTAAGCATTGCATTCCTAAAAACAAAACAAAACAATATAATATAATATTTAAGCATTGCCATTTTGAACATGCAAATCACTTAGGTGTTTGCTAGTGGTGCGTGCGTGGCATGTGCCTATGATTAACACGAATCAATCCAATAAATAATGTTAAAAGCATGTTTGAACCAAGAGAGACTATTTATTATATCAAGAATATATCGGTCAAGAATATAAATAGATATATCAATCTGCATTTATCATACTAGCATGTCATACGTGCATTGCACGTGATGCATGATACACTTAAAGATTAACATATGTTATTAAATTAGTTTTTAATGTTAAATTTATAATTTAAACAATAAGTTTTAGGGGTTATCTTAAAACATCAAAGCTTTAGGGATCCACTCTAATATAGTATCGATAAGTTTCCTATAAAGAAAATGACTATCAAAGAGATTGAATATCCTTATGGTTCGAACTCAGTAGTTTTTACGTAGTAGTTTGCTTTAGATTATAAATTTAAGGATATTTTAACGCTATCTAATTTCTTATATTGCTAAATTGAGTACACATCATTTTCATTTAACCCTCAATATCTTGTAATTAAACTTTTCTATTGACTCTTCATCTCTTCAAATAATTTGATTATCCATCCTCCTATATTTTTTCTAGAAGTTACTCTTTAGTGCTCATTTTCTCCTTTCATGGGAGTCCAAATCAAAATAGTTAGCTACTACATTTGCACACTGTACATAATTTATACAACATTAGGCACAGTTCTATGGTATAACTACATGCAAGTTCTCTATTCTTCTAAACAAAGAACATGAAGAAATTATTGGTCAAACATTTATCATATTTAACTTAGTCAAGACGAAAATTGTGTCTTTCTACATGTATAAAGAGGCCTTTGCATAATATAATATTGATTAATTTCTCTAAAACATTATCCTTCATCATATTATTGCATACCTAACTATATTTTCAAGTGAATAGTAATTATGTAAAATAGAATTAAGAATAAGTGCTTAACCCAAATTATAATTTTATGGGAGCCCAAAAGTCCTCACAAGATAACTAACATGATAATTAGTGCTTAACCAAAAACATAATTTCAAGGGAACCTAATAGTCATTAGAACCACGAAACTTTAATACTTATAGTTATTGGGGATTTTAAAATTGAGAGGGTATAAAAGGAAATCAAAAGTTTTAACACGCAATCCTCTTTATAGTAGTATAGATATAGATTTATATATTACTATAATTTATTTAAAATAAATAACCCGTATTTACAATAGTTATATACGACTATGATTTATTTTAAGAAAAATGACTAAATTAAGTTAACGTAAAAATAGTGATCCTTATATTTAAAATAAAGCGTTTTTGCTCATAAAAATAAAGTTTTACTCTCATTCACCAAAAATTCACCTAGTTATATATGATCCAATTAATCCAATATAAAAATTTATTTACCTTTAAACCCAAGAGAATAGATGGTGTATAACTGTATACAATGGGTATGCAAAAATACCCTATAGAATGTAGTCATACACCATGTAGCATGTAGCTATACACTCTTACTATATATATATATATATATATATATATATATATATATATATATATATATATATATATATATATATATATATATATATATATATATATATATATATATATATATATATAGCAAGACTCTATAAACTTAAGTTGATAGGAATAGTCATCCACCAACTTTTATATCTATTGATCTTGCCTTGAGATCCGTGAAATCAAGATGCACACAAATCTCAAAGTGGACTTTATATCTTTCACGGATCCCAAGGCAACATCAATGGATAGAAAGTTGGTGGATGACTATTCCCTATCAACTTAAGTTTATAGGAGCTTTGCTCTATATATATATATATATATATATATATATATATATATATATATATATATATATATATATATATATATATATATAATGCTCCTATAAACTTAAGTTGATAGGAATAGTCATCCACTAACTTTTCTATCCATTGATGTTACCTTGGGATCCGTGAAAGATATAAAGCCCACTTTGAGATTTGTGTGCATCTTGATGTCACGGATCTCAAGGCAAGATCAATGGATATAAAAGTTGGTGGACACTCCTCCCTATCAACTTAAGTTTATAGGAGCCTTCTCTCTCTCTCTATATATATATATATATCTATATATATATATATATATATATATATATATATATATATATATAGCAAGACTCTATAAACTTAAGTTGATAGGAATAGTCATCCACCAACTTTTATATCTATTGATCTTGCCTTGAGATCCGTGAAATCAAGATGCACACAAATCTCAAAGTGGACTTTATATCTTTCACGGATCCCAAGGCAACATCAATGGATAGAAAGTTGGTGGATGACTCCTCCCTATCAACTTAAGTTTATAGGAGCTTTGCTCTATATATATACACTATAATATGTAGCTATGTACCCCGTTGGACGCAGCTATAAACTTTAAATTCTATTAAGTTGGGTTTACTGGAACATATAGAACTAGGAGGGTTTTATAGTAAGTGGGAGTAAAACTTTGGGTTTATAAGCAAAACCCCCTTAAAATAAACCACAATCATAATAACATATGTGAATGTTTTAACGAAATGGGTGAGACTCACAAAGTCAAGAGGAGTTCCGAGTACGTATTCACCCGGTTGGAGTAGTTTGAACTTTTAACCAAACCACACTTGTGGGATTGAACTATATATTTTGGGGTCTTTTTTTTTTTTGATTTACTCCTTCTGGAAATTTATTTATTTCCAATAGTATTTTAATCTACATAATGATTGATGAGGTCAAAATTTCCTAGTTTATTGAGACATATTTAGTTTTCCAAATCTTCATATCCCTTGGATTGTTACATACCTCTAAGATCTGAGACTATACTTTGTTTGGCAACCAATTCGAATTTAAAAATAATAATAATTAGAATGTGCGGGTAAGCATATATCAAGGCTAGCTAATTACAGCAATTAATAGATAACGATGACTAGGTCAAAAACACTTGGGAATGTGAGATTCAATGCACCTACTATACAATCACCAACCTATGCAATTTATATTTGTGTTCTCACTCAAAAGACAAAATAAGAAGAAAAGGAGAAAGAGTCTTTGAATAGCTTGGACAAAATAGAGGAAACTTCTCTTCAATTCTCTAAAAAAATTGTAGGCCCATGCATTAACTTAATTAAGGACGAAGAGAAAAATCTCAACACGTTTCTTAATAAAAATCTTTCTAGAAACTCAAGAAATTAATTAATTAATTAATTAAAAACAATGTTGATATTAAAACCACTAATAATTCAAAGCAACACGACAAAAGGACCCATCATTAAACAAATCACGAGCACAATGACTATAACATAATTCTTCAGGCAATAATTCCTCAGAGAGAGCTCTTAGAGAGAGTCATGGATTCTAAGAGAGTTTCCTTGTTTCTTTTGCTCTTGGTTTCCTTTCACGCTCATATTTTCCCAAGTTCAGAAGCAAGGTCATTTCCTATTATTAATGAAGAAAGTAAGTAATAAAGAGCTCTATTAGTCATACTTTTTCTGCTGTTTTGAGTGTAATTAGATTATGATTATGAATGAATTGGTGGTTGTTTCAGGGTATGTGAAGGTGTTGCAATCTCTTGGTATGAACTGCCGCTGCTGCGACGACCGAGAAAACGGAGGAGAATGCAGGAGCTCATGGGAATCCAAGTGCAGAAATCTTGATTGTAGACCCTGGAAATTTTTGTGATTTTTCTCAAGTTTCCCTTTACATAGATTTACTAATTCAAAGATTTAGATGAATGATTAGTCCTGTAATTATTCTCTGTAATTATTCTGTGGCTTTCTTATGAGTTCGAGATGCTATGATACAATATTTGAAAGGCAGTATATTACAATCAGAAGATTCCTCAAAACACCCTTTTCGAATGTTTCCTTTTTGATCTATGGATTTGCAAAACACAGTTAAAAAAAAAAAAAAAAAATCCAAACCTCATGAAAAACAAAAAAAAAAAAACAAGAAAACCTCGCAAATTAATTCTTCATTAAATCACTGACATACATAGATTCATCATCAGGAGGAAGTATACACAACAACTGGACTGCGAACATAATGTTCACCATTAGCCCACGCTATTGAACCTGAGCTCAAAACCTCTGCAATCACTCCTTCGATTTTCACCTCAAAAGACTTTTTCTCCGTTAAGAACTTAAAATGAAGTATACTGGGCTCAACAGTAATCTTTATCCCCGACTGACTTCTCACCATAGCAGTATATGTAGAATCTATGGATCCAACATTAGTGACAGTTCTCTTGAAGATAGCAGAGAAAGCTTTCCCGCCCTTGACGGAGAGAGCGAATGATGGATAGTTCAGATCAAAGACCGTCCCGTTCTTAGTAACAGAACAGGTGCTATTGTCTCCAGTGACAAGTCGAAGATCCTTCGAGCTGTATCCTTGCCCACATAAAAATCTAACATAATCTGCTTCGCTTGTGTCATAAACCAGTCCAGGGTTTATGGCTGCTATCGGGTTTACTTGGCCAGCACCATATGCGAGTTCTGCTTCAGGGTTTTTGGCTGCTTCCATCGGATAAACTGCAACGGAACCAAAAAATATATACATGCGCTATACGTCAGTAAGAACATTGTGAAGATTTAAGATTGCATTTCCAGTTTAAAAAAAATGGACTATTAATGATTTCAGCAGCGCATATATTAAGCCGTCAATGCAGCAATGCAGATAAAAGTTCTTCACTGACATAAAATCTGGCTGCAAATAATATGTTCAAAGTCGAACCATTGCAAATTGTTGCAGAAAAACACGGCTCAAGATAATAAACCACAGAATAAGACATTCTCAAACACACATAATTACTGAGGTTCGGAGTAAGTCCTATGCCCCAGGACAGGAGCGAATAATTCTTTTTTATTAGAAAAGATAAGAAATAGTTACCATCAGAAGAAATCTCTGTATTACTAATCTCCCTACCCTCGTTGCATACGGAATGTATAGAAATTGCAATGATGGTTTGGATTTCTAAGATTATTTTCCCAAAAAAGAATTCCCAAAGTACCCCCTAACCAAAGTTTTTGTACAGGTCAGATCGAAAATTTTGTAGAGACTTACTAGTCAGAAATTGAAAACAGGTTGGAAATAAAATAACAGACGGCATAGAATTCAAAGACATCCCAACTCAAAAGACATTGTAGAGGGGATTTGAAAAATTGTCTGCAAATTGCAATGCCAATGGATTTTCGGCCATCATAGATGGAATTTTGCAGTCTGCAAATGTCATGTTTTCGGTAGTGATACATGTCAGACTTACCACTCGTCATGAGAGCAGACTTGATGGCTGCAGGAGACCATGTTGGATGAAATGATTTGACATAGGCAGCCCCACCTGTTGCATGAGGGCAAGCCATGGAAGTACCTGAAAGCAAGTTGTAGGATACAGATCGCTTGTCATCAGGATACACCGACATTGATCCTATTGGCGACCATGCAGCCAGAATGTCAACCCCGGGTGCACACAAATCAGGCTGTACACACACAATATGTTGTACAGTGTAGTTAAATTCTTGAAACACATACACATGCGCACGTGCACGCACACATCAGTTGTATATACCAATTGAGAAAACAAGTGTTACTATTACTTTGAGAATGTCAGCAGAGATAGGGTTAGGCCCTCGAGAAGAGAATGAGACGATGAACGGAGCTCTTGTATCATCGAGTCCTTGGCTTTTCAAAATATTAGCTCCCGGAACGCTATGAATAAACAAATGAAACTTATTTAGACCATAAGTTGTATCTAAATCAATATGAACACGAAGAGGCAAACTTTCAATACCTTGTCATGTTAATGTATTGCAAGATGTTTCCACGATCGAGTGGTTCTATTACTGTGGCAGGCAACGGGTATGAGAGAGCATAATCTGTATATGAATCTGCTTGCATCACTGCACCAATGGCACCGGCAAGAATCAGACCCCCGCCTTCAGTCCTCGAATCACAAAGCACGATCTTCCCCTTCACGATTTTCTCATCCAAGGATCCAAAGTAACAATGTCTGAAATATCACAACAAAATTTACTAGTATCAATTAACCCTTTTTAGTAACTGGTGCAAAAGGGA
Source organism: Asparagus setaceus (assembly GCA_012295165.1). NCBI lineage: Eukaryota > Viridiplantae > Streptophyta > Magnoliopsida > Asparagales > Asparagaceae > Asparagus > Asparagus setaceus. The sequence continues at coordinate 16,084,226 of CM022707.1, forward strand.
ATTATTAAATAGAGAAAAATAGAAACAAAATATACAAGAAGAGGAAGGGGGAGAAGAAGGAAAAGTATAGTATGCATTAACTTATCCAAAAGATGCATGAATTTCACCTGGAGGAGGATCCATCATATCCTGCAGAAGTATTCGGCGCATCTCCTGCATAAACTAGAGGATGCATTGTATCCTTCAAGTCAAAAGTGTTTACTGTTGTCCCCTGCAAAAGTAAAATTAAACATAAATCGCCGCAATTTCTACTTATTCAACAACATGATGAGAACTTACATTGTAAGAATTTCCATTCCCGAGCTTCACTTCTGCAACAAATCGCCTGTCAATGGTGCTAGCAGCCACTGTAAGCGACCATGGCGAATAATTCTGAACAGTCGATGAACTTGGTCCAGTATTTCCACCAGAATTTGAAGTCAGAATTCCCTTCTTCATAGCATGGAAAGAACCAATAGCGATAGAGTCATCAAAGTAGTCAGATCTAAAAGGTCCCCCGACAGAGATAGAGATTATATCTACACCATCATGGATTGCGTCATCAAATGCAGCGAGGATATCTGCATCAGAGCATCCGTCTGACCAGCAAATCTTGTAAACAGCAATTCTTGCTGAAGGAACTCCTCCTCGAGCGGTTCCTTTAGCAAGACCATACAAGCTTGCTCCTCTAACTTGTCGTCCTGCAGCAATTGATGAAGTGTGTGATCCATGGCCATCAGAATCTCGAGGTGATGCTATTTCTCCTTTGCTTACATTTCTTTCGGATAAATAGTATTTCGCTCCAATGATTTTTCTGTTGCAGGTGAAATTTGAGGAATGGCAGGTTCCCTTCCATTTGCTAGGAGGTGGGTCAAAGCCTTCATCGCTGAAACTATCAGATTCAGGCCAGATTCCTGTGTCGAGCATGCCTATGATGACATTGCTCTCAAATGCTAGCTTGGATGCATTTATAGGGAAGCCTATGAAGCTCCATGATCTTGTAGTGTGGAGCTCCCTTTGCTTGCTGGGGAACACTGATACAACCTCATCCCTGTCTGAGATTAACATTATTCATCAAGAAGACCTCTTGTTGTTTCATTTCAGAATTTGGACAAGTTGACTTACTGGCAATCTTCTTAGCTTCTTCATCAGAAAGATTTGCGGCAAAGGCATTGAAGCTCTTTGTGTAACTTCTAACCAAGAGCTCTGATGCACCGCTGTATAACAGTTATCAATAGTATCAGTTGAGTTGTAGGGAACATTTATGCAAAATGTTAGAAAGAGAAACCTGCCAAGTTCTTGATCAAGCAAGACTCTGTGATTTATATGATGGTTTACCGTCAGATCTCCCATGTACACGATATGGACCTAATAGATATATAGAAAAAGTTGCTTCAGTAACCGTATTAATGTCGAACATTAAGAACACCCTATGCAGTTTTTAGATCAAAATTTACCTTTCTGTCAATCCTCAATGCACTGACAGAGCCTGAAGGTACAGACATAAGAAGTGTTGCATGAAAGGTTAGGAAACATAACAAACATAGATAGAAAGCTTGACAAAACATGAGCATATGAGTGAGTGTGTGCGTGTGTGTATGAGAGAGATAGAAGTGAGAGTGCGAGTGTTTATAAAGGCCTAAAATAGTAAACATTTTCTCAGTTATGTACCTTTCATTTAGAAATTCATTAAAAGAATATTGCAAGGAACAAAGAGAGAAAGGTCTATTTCTTAATTTGTACCCACACGTATTAAAAAAAAAATGGATGCACACATTTCATTTTAACTAAGCACACGACTTGTCTTGGGTCAATAGAAATCTGTCCTAATATGATTTTTGAAGCTTAATATATTCTGGCCAGCTCATCTCTAATAGCAACCTCTATCAAATAAATCTAGCAGAATTGAGGATGAGATGTAGGCCTAAATTGTGAATATGCAATCTAAAGAATACAACATAGATGTCATAAAAACTGCAAATTCATTTGATTGGGATAATTATTAATCTCCCAACAACAAGACCTGAATGAGAAATTATGCAGTTTAAGCTTGTGAAACCAAGGAAAAACCAGTAAAAACCTCTAAGATTAAGAAAAGTCTAAAAATGGGGATGATGATTGAAAAACAAAGAGCATAATGGAAGATAAAAAGTTATGCCATAGATAAATGATATTTACATGAGACTATTTAAATGCTCAACTTATCGCTACTTGATGTGATCTTTTTATACATGCACATTATAAAATGGCATTAAAAGTGAACCCAAATTTCAATTACAGAGATAGGCTGCTTGCATCGTCACTGCCAAAGTCATTTCATTTTCAATATGAAAATGACTTTCCTCTTCACTTCCACAGCCACAGTCTAAACGAGATAAAGAAAAGCCTCTACAAGTAAAAAAATCACAGAAAAAGCTTCCAGAAAACACAACCAAGATCATGTTTTCTTCTATAGTAATATTGTACGCGGTGCATTCATTCACAAACTAATAAAAAGAAGTAACTCAAAAAAATGGTCATTTTACTTCTTTCTTTTCACGCACAACTGGAGAACAGAAAGGATTCCTCAAGAATCCCAGGTTCAAGAAGCGTGTGACAAATACCAACAAAATCCTAACTTTTCATGACATGCATTCATTTACAAATACAAAAGGTAAAACTTACATATATCGACAATGTTAAATCGAACAGATAAAAAATCTCAAAGTTCCTCAGGCTGTAGACTACACTATACATCCCATGACGTCAAGATCAATATATAAGCTTATCACAGCTATAATCAAAAGTTTTGCTCCAGCATATGTTAATAAAAGCATCTCCTCTGGCAATGCAAAGTCATAAAGGGTAACAACAAAGAGACTCATTTCTATACAAATAAAAACGAAGTAGAGGTCGCCATATGTCCCTGTTATGGTCAAAACTTTTGAGTTGAAAGTTCAGAAAATTGTTGTTCATTGAGCAAGGCACTATCAGGATTCAGGGACATCAACAAGAGTCTCAAAACTAGACAATGACAAGAGTGACACACGTCAAGATGCTAGCAGTCATTGATGAATGAATATTCAACTAATTTCTTTTTAAATTTCAATAATAATTGCATATTTGTAAGACCCATTGAATGTTTCAACAGGCTTAGGCTTGGGATGAGAACTTTTAGCATGTAGATGTCAAGTGGGCTCACCGCATGCAGCTAAATTTGCAAGTAACTGCCGATATAAATAATACCCACATAGTTACCTCTAACATAATAATACTAAGAACTTCATTTTTTTCATTTTTTTTTTCTGTAGCTTATTCTTTATTTTATTTAGGACATTGCAGTTTATTTGACATATATGTTTGACAATTGAAAGTTGAGTTAGAAGCATGAAAGTGAAGTCATTTTCAACTAACACATATCAACCCTCAGGGAAAGGTATATAGCAATCCAGATTGCCGAACTTGTTTTAGTTTTCTTGTATAAATACTATTTTCTTCAATTCTCAATTTCACAATTGCATTCATAATTAGAAAAGAAGAAATTGCAATATAATGCAATGCTTAATTACTATTGGACTTTAAAACCCTATGATCAACCATTAACCGTCCAAAAACAATATACAGAGATCACTACTTCTGTATAATTATGAAATGGCAAGTATGGATAGAAATTGACATAAGTACGACGGCAAGTTTGAAGCAATTTGACGTCCTTACCTTCATGGAGATGATACATAAAAAATTGCAAACCAATCAAGCAGAAAAACTACAAAAATCTGTAAGTAATGATCGGCACGTTCTATCATTTATAACTTGAAAAAGTGTGAGTTTCTTTTTTCCATTCTTTAGCAATAGACATTCTGTATGAACAGCAGTCGTATAACCCAGTCTGAAGCAAAGTAACATATGATACTTCATCAAATAAAATGTCCATATGTAATCTCGGGGTACTACCGACAGAGGAGAGTAACAACTGCAAACTCATATTGCTATTCTGCAAATATTTGTAACTTCATCGTTAATAATAACATGAAAACTAAATACAAGGACTATTGGGTACAAATACCTATCAATAGCTGGTATGCATATACTTAATCACAAAAATGAAATTAGGAACTTTTCAGCACAACAGTCTACACTCTCATTCTCTTATAAGTAACGACAAAAATCTATCCTGCTTAATAACAATATTTGAACACTCATCACAATCCCATATTAGTATTCATTTTCATCAAGCCAAAGTTCAAATGCCTGCATGACACATTAGCATCGACATCGCAGTAAACAAATCAAACTAATTGAAGCGGACAAGGAACATGGCGCAAATACCCATTCAAAGCCCCTCAAACTGGGCACAAGCATAATCAATAAACCTTGCTAGGTCACCCTGATAAATGATATCGTTCTACAAAGAACAATTGACCAACCACTTGATCATAAGTACACAACACATATAGAGGCGAAATATACAAGCAAGGATATAAGTGAATGGCCTAAAGTAATTGGGACATGCAAATCTCTTTCTAAGTGTGGAGATAATTAGCAGCCATCATCAACTCCAAAGTTAATTCAGGTTCAATGTGAAACTCCGTCTCCTTTCCACTGCCAAAAACAAAAGTTACGAGTTAGTGAAAGGCTTCATTAAGCAACAACAGCTTTAAAAACGTACAGCGATTCAACAATATAATCAGAGTTGGGAAAGATAAATAACATTCATAATCCAGTGCTTATCCTAGCTAATGTTAGTATCAACTATCAAGGCAACATACGTAACTATAATAAACACAACTGGAGGTTGGATTCTAGATATAATCAGAAAGGAACACATTGTTTCCTTGGGAGAAATCGCAAACATTGAAAGCTCAACAGCGGACATACGGAAGATCCATATTTTTGAAGCTTTGGAAGCCTTAACCTTCAGTTTATAAAGATTGAACCTTGATCAAAGAATTACCAGGTAACGACTAAGGTTGGTATCATTATGTTTGTTCCTCATTGGTAGCACTTATTACCTTTGAGGTCTCTTCTTCATTAAAAAGAAAGGCAATGTATATCGCGAGGAGGAGGAGGCTGGGTCGAGATAATCTAAATCATGGAGTTAGGATAGCTCTTTGTGCCTTTCGTTTTTGTTGGCTACCACATGGGCTTAGGTTTAGGCAAGTATAGATATGGTATCTAGCAAGAAATTTTCGTTATGGATACATTACCTAATCAAGCAAATCCGTTGTTATGGCAAATCCTCAATCAAGCATTATAAAGTTTGTCGTTGTAGTGTCTCGTTGCACGTTTCTTTACATTGATTAAAGAATGTGGAATTAGTGCTAATTGTGGCATGAGACAATCACGCAATTGTGGTGTGTCTTCTCACATTCCTGTTCTTAGGGGTGGGCCAGCTCAGGCCCGTGAACTGACCCGATTGGGCTTAAGCCAGGCTGGGTTTGATCCGGGCCCGGTCGGGCCTGCTTCTCTGACCATGGGCTTGGGGTTGGACCCAACCCGACTCATGACCCACCTAGGGTTCGACCGGGTCTGAATTGGGGTAATGGGTCGGCCCATGGGCTTTTCTTCTATTTTTTTATTTTCATTTTTACATTTTAACTATATTAAAGTTGTATTTGTAATTATGATTACAAGTGTTAAGCCCCTGCTCGCACGTGTAGATTTTCTTTTTTTGACTAAAGTTAAGTGAGGGAGGAATTAAAATAATTCGGAGGAAAATTTATAATTATCATGATTTGCAGTTAAATTTAAAAATGCATACAATTCAAAACTAAAATATGGAAAAATTTCAGTAAATCCCAAAACAGTTTTGGTGTTTGGAACTAAATCTCCAATATCTTCGAAACTCTGAATTAACCCTAATATATTTTGGCAAAAACCCTCAAAATTAACATCATTAGTTTATGCACAATTACATGACCAAAATACCCCAATACATTTTGAAGGAAATTCCAATAAGTTTTATGCTTTGTCACTTAATCCCCAATAACTTCTAGCGTAAAACTCCTAATAATAGATGTTTATAATTTTTAAAATTTTGAGAGGTTAGTTTGTAATAATTAGATTTTTAAGTGGTTGTTTATAAAATTATAAATTTTAAAGAGGTGTGTTTATAAATTTAGATTTTGGGGATTGCTTGTAACTTTTAAAATTTTAGGTTTTTGGGTTCTTTATATTTTTTTATTTAAACGGTCTATTTGTAAATTATTTATTTTTTAGGTGGCTATTTACAATTTCAGATTTTTCATTATGTTATTTGTTATTTGTTATTTTTATGGGGTTTTTGTAATTCTCATATTTTTCTGTGTGTTTGTTTAAGCTTTTCGATTTTTCTAGAGTCGTTTGTAATTTTAGAGTTTTTCAGAGTGTTTGTAGTTTTTCATTTTTTCTAGGAGTTCTTTATAATTTATAAATTTTTGGGGTCATGTATAATTTTAGAATTTTTAGGGTCTTTTGCAATATTTACATATTTAGGGGCTTTGTTTTTAATTTCAGATTTTCTAGGGCTATATATAAATTTTAATTTTGCAAGGGTTTGTTTGTGATATCCTAATTTGTTCTGAGTTTTCTATAATTTTAGTAATTCAAAGGAAATTGTTTGTATCCTTCAAAAGTTTCTACTTATTGTTTGTGATTCTAGATTTTTAGAAAGCTATTTGTAATTTTTATATTTTAAAATAATTATTTACGATTTTATGGGTTAACATGCAATACAAATGATTTGAGGGGTATATAATGGTCTTGAGGGTTAATTTTGTCAATAAAAAATAAGATAACCCCATTTATGGAGATTAAGTGCAAATATATATATATATATATATATATATATATATATATATATATATATATATATATATATATATATATATATATATATATATATATATATTGGGGTTTAGCTAAACCAAGAAAGATATGAGCGGTTTATTGAATTCACTCTTTAAAAAATTAAGAAGGGCTCTATGACAATTTTTGAATTTTTAATTAAAAATTGTTATGACTTGATTAGAATTAACAGATATTTGATTATTAGAGTTTTCTAATTTTTATGGGTAAAATTTTCTAATTATGAACATGAATAGCTTTAATTTGATAAGAATAAGAATTCTTCTAAGATGGAATTAGTTGTACACATGTCATTTTCTAATAGGATAGAGGGATATATAATATTTTTTTTATTAGAGATTAACACTGGGCACGTTTTTGTACACATGACATTTTATGGTGCATCTAAGGATAGTTTACAAATTTCTCTTTACTATAAAGGAGGATTTTATTTATTTTCATTACTATTTCAAACTATATTAAACTTTTTAACTATAGTAAACTATATTAAACTTACTTGGGAGTTGGGCCGGCTGCTCGTAGGAATCCCTGCAAGCAAACAGAAAGCAGCGAGCCATAAGCTTTAAGCTCACTGCTTAGCTTCCAATTGGCCAAATATCCTAAAAGCCGAAGGCTTTTGGCTCTGCTGACTCTAACATGCAAGCCTAAAGGCAGCTAGCAAAAAAGAAGAAGAAGAAGAAGAAGAAGAAGAAAAAAGCATATGTCAAGGCCGGGGCCTCACCCGGGCAGGGGCTAAGCCGCTTAGTTTTGGTTTTAGGCCTTGACCTAACCTAACCCATGGCCTGAGCGAAATATCAGGCTACATTGGGCCCGACCCTATTTGGGTCAGGCCAGTTCATGGTAAAATACGGGCTGGGCCGGCACGGCCCATGCCCACCCCTACCTATTCTCGTGTAGAAAGTGTAAAAAACCCTAAAAACTACTGTGATCCGGTCCTGGTTACATACGGACTGGGTCAAATTGGGCCGGGCCCAGTCTGCCCCGTAGTTTGCGGGGGAAGCATGGTGGGCCGGTGGGGGGCATCCTGGAGCAGAATTGGGGAAAGTAGGATTGGGAGGACCCTATTAGGACTGGGAATCCATCGACTCTCGTCAGCTGTATAACCCTAATAAGAGGCGTTTGTTATAAATTAAGAAGATGCAGGGAGAGCAGGAAAAAGTCGCTGTGAAATTTATTAAGGGAGTTAATTAATCACGATAAATAAGTTCTAATTGTCATCTCTGATGCCCTCCTCCTCCAGCAGCAGCACCGCATCAACAGCGCGATCGCATGTGAAGGCGGCGAAGAGGAGGAAGAGATGGAGAGCGGAGACGACGAGCAAGGCAGCCAAGATCTCTCCTTCTTCACATCCACAACAACAACAACAACAACAGGTATAAAACTTAGTTGTGTTCTCTCTCTCTCTCTCTCTCTGGCTGTCTATTTTCTTCTCCTTCAAATTTATCTCTAAAATTAATAATAGCTCTATCTGCACTGCCTGCAGGCGGTGGCCGCGTACATGCCGCTGGATGTAATCTTCGAAGTCATGTGTATTCTACCGGCGAGATCCATCGCCAGGTGCCGCTGCGTCTGCAAGCAATGGCGTTCTTTGACCTACGACCCCAGTCTCGTCAAGCAGCATCAATCCATCAACAGCTCCAACCTCTTTCTCCTCTTCCCACTCTACGCGGCGCCTACCGTCTACGCACCCACGATTCACCTCTACCGGCTCGGGGACGATGACAGATTCCTCGACTGCTCTTTCCATCTCAAAGTCGGCCATCTGATCTCTTACCAACTCTCAAACTCCGTCAACGGGTTGGTCTGCGCCTTCGACAACAGACACAGCGACCACCCGGTACAGTATCTGCTGAATCCCTTCACGAGGGACGTCGCTAAGCTCCCGCCGAGCACCAGCTGCGGCAAGGAAATGTGGAATAGCTGTAGCGTCGGGTTGGGGTTCGATGCTACCACCGGCGCGTACAAGCTCGTCAGGCTATTCCGTATAGATGACCACGACATGGAGCGTTGCGGATGCGAAGTTCTCTCTGTGGGGCCCAACCAAGATTGGCAATACGTCGGAGAGGTTCTCTGCAGGGTACCCTGGTTGAGTCCTGTCTTCATCAAAGGTGCGCTCTTTTGGGCAGTGCTGGGCCGCCGCTGCGCTACTAGAAGGTTTCCAGAACCTTACATCATGGAATTCGATCTAAAAGATCACAAGTTACGGCTGATTCCAACCCCTAAACCCATGCCTGACGGCCTCCACTATGTGGATTTACTGGAGTCCGGGGGACACCTTTGCCTTGCGAGGAGTCCTTCGAGTTCGGATCGCTTCTTAACAATATGGAGGCTCGAAGACCATCCGAGCCACATATGGACCAAACTACACTCTATAGATATGTCCAGCTTAGTATCTCCGAAAACCCCCCTTTCCTTTATTGGCATTAGAGGTCACGAAATTCTGGTTGATGTAACTGAGCAAAGAGTACTATGGCGCCTACCTGCACCAACGATTTGGTCCTATGATCTTCACACCAAGACCCTTCACGAGGTCTGTAGAAATTACAGTTCAGAGGGTTTGCGTGTGGGTTTTATCACGGAAAGTCTTGTGTCGCCGAGAAGTCTGATGGGCAGCATATCTCACTAAGATTATATGTGCTTCTGTTGGTTTGCCGCCGTATAATTATACAAGAGAGAGATGCCTGGTCTTCAAACATGGACTATTATTAGTAATTGGGACATTTTCTCTCTACTTATTAGGAGCTAGCATGAGAGGTTTGGACACTTGTACTTGGATATTTCACATAGCCACTTCGAATATACGCATGCCAGCATTTTGTAGTATTCCATGTGCTTATTTTGGTTCAGACTTGTATGAGGTATGGACATGTGCTACTACCAGGCAATTGCTTTTTTATTATAAATACGCTAAGTCTTGTTTGTTTTATGCTCAATAAGCTTGTATCACATTATTGATACAAATGCCTGTGTATGTTTAAACTTATCAAATATCAAATTATGTATTATTGTTGATTCTGCCACTTACTGCTCCCCTCAACATTCCAGATGACCCTTTTTTGATTTTCTGCTTCGTACGGGACTTGTACATGTCAATCAGTTAAATGACTATTGCTATGCCTTTTTTGATGCCCCTATTTTGATTATACATAGCAATGTTTGAAGCAAGGCCTGCAGGTGTTGGTTTATGTCCAGTATGCCTAACAATTGCCCAAACATATGCATGTATGCAAGTGTGTATGTATTTCTTTGTTAGTGTGCCTGTGCATGCCTACGGTGTTTTTGTGTCTGTTGCTGTGTCTATATGTCTATGCTTGTTTGCACGTGCATGTTTATGTATTTGTGCTTGTGCCATGTGTGTCTGCGTCTACATGGTTGAAATTATACTGACAAACTGCAAACTAAAGTTTGCTTCTGCTTGCTGCTCCTGTGATCCCCTGTCAGGGGCCGCTGTCCCCTGAGCAGTCATTATTCATGCTTATATTCTTAGGAGAGGGCTCGCCTCAGTTGTATCAGTGTTCAATGCTCTTATGCAATATGTGTAAATTGCGGAAATTTAGAGACAGGTGGTTGAGTTTTTGACACAGTGAAATGGCAGAGAGGGATGTCGTGTCCTGTAATATGATGATTGCAGGATATGGAGTCACGGATTTCGTAGGGAAACAATTCTTTTATTCAAGAAATGATAGGTAATGGGTTTTCACCTCAATCCAACCGCAACCTGGAACTTCCCGAAATCCTTTAGATTCCAAATTCTTATTTACTCTGTTCATTCCTCCCACATCTTAGCTGATGCATATATATCTGCTAGAAGACTGTAATGCCAGCGTTCAAGGGCTTAAGTTCAAACAAACAAACACATGCTCTCTCTGCATGCTCGACTTCTTCATGAATCCTACATGCTCCGAGGAGAGAACCCCTCACAGTTGGGCCCGATTCAACTTGCATATCCTCTACAACTCTCACTGCTTCATCTAATTGGCCTGCACGACCCAAAGTATCCACATACATGCATAGTGCTCTGCATGAGGTACTACACCAAATTCCTGCGATATCAAATATGGAGGCTCAAAGACCATACAAGTCACATACTGACCAAACTACTCTATAGCGATATGTCTAGCGTAGCATCTCAGATTCTCAAATCTTCCAAGCTTTACATTATTGGCTTGCCTTGTATCATTGTTGATGAGCTGCATACCTCACTAAGTTTATGTGTTTTATGTTGGCTTGCCTTGTATTTATACGAGAGGATAGAAAAGAAGATTGAGGGGAGAACTAAATGGCAGGCACACAACAATAACACATCAGTAGCTTTTTAAGAGTTTATGCATGAACTTAATTGCCTACAATAATACGGCAAGAGCTTTCTGTAATATAGAATCCATAGACTGTACAAGTCTCCATCAGAGCAGACACATAATAGCGTACTACAAAACACGGCGGAAAATGATCATTTTGCCACAAATTGTTTCGTATTACTTAGTTTGTCTTCGCTGAAAAAGAGGGCTTTGCGTTTCTTTGATACGTCAGCATTTCATCACCTTTTTAAAGAAACTCAATTCCGAGATTTTACCTCGGAATTGGGTGCAAAGCTATTATTTTGGCAATTAAATAATTGGATGGAGAGTTATTGTTTGGCTTTTTTCAATCTGGTTTCCTATTTTTCCAAAACTAACCAAACAAAGAGTTCTATGGCAAACAATTTTTGTCTAGGTTTGAAACAAACAAAAAAAAAAAAAAAATTTATTTTATATGAATGCGCCTGTTTCTCTCGAACCAGATGACATGTATAGTGTTGGAGAAAGCGAACGTCCAGACATTCTTAGCATAATCAGGCCAAGTTTTGAACGAATTGAAGCTGATTTCCCATTCACAACTTCGAGAAAGAAACCAAGTCTCACCATCAACTTCATTCCAAATATTTGAAGAATAAACACAAGAGAAGAATACGTGGGAGTGGCTTTCAAGCTACTACTTTCCATCTTCATAGCATCTACAATAAAGCATCAGATTTGACAAGAAAATTAGGACAACCAAGACTTTGAGCCATTTAAGTACCTTTCAATATTGCTATCGCCTCCACTCCATGGACCATCCAAACATCCTTCAGCTCTACCCGCATATGCAGCAACGAATGTAAGTAATCTTCCGGCACCTTGGAGGAGGGGGTAGCCATCTCGAATTTGATGTTATTGCATTCCGAAGCTAGGTCAAATTGGCCTCTAAGTATTCATGTACTAACTTCTTAGAATTGTAAGTAATCCACTCCGCATCTCTTGAACTCTCATCTAATCTATACTTATTGTGATTTTGCTAAATATGGCGCATCAATACCACAAACATCCCAACTTTATCGACCTCCAGAAGACATAGACATTGAGTCAATCAATCCGCCATGCTAATGTGAGTAAGATCCACCATTGATATTGACAGAGATGCTTCTCCCAAATCTATCCGACAAAGCTACATTGAATAAAAATATATCTTATCACCTCATGAACTTCTGCTTACATGCAACCAGGCTCAACCACCAAACTCTTATTTGACAAAACATCTTTGATTGGTAAAAATACCATGAATGAAGCGTCATATAAATGTTCGAATTCGGACAGAAATTTTGAGGTCCCATATCCGATTCCAAACTCTTGAATCCACCCCTCTTAATGATAGTCTTCTCCTTAAAAATTGGCCAACATAATTTATGCTACATTTGAGATGGTATGCCGATCAAACAGAATAGATTCCTTTTTCACAAGAAGAGCATATCATCTTGTCACACGAATTTGTGACATCAACAATATTTGGAGAATTTTGAACGCTTGCTCTCTGTCAAAAAAATATACATAACCATGTCAGAATCTCATCTCCTGGTTTCTTCATACATAAGAGCCTCGATTCTCACCTCATCGTAAAGTGGTGGCATAGGAACTTCAATTGTTTCACTACTTACTCAATGATCACCTCCCGCCTTGTTGTAACCATTTTCAACATAATTTATGTATAAAATAAAAATAAACTATTATTTTTATATAATAACCCTATTTGAAAGATGGTTTCTAAGAAAAAAGATCTTATAAAAACCGGTGAAATTAAGTAATTTTGCACAATTTTAAAATTAATGTTATAATAAGCATTTTTTAATCTCATACTACGACCAAAGTTACCTTATGACACACATTCTGGGGCTATCAATTGCCCAACTCATCTCGTAGTCAACTGGTCAACACATGACGTCACATGAGACGAATATTTATTTTGCGCGCGGGAAAACACAGACTGAGGTCGTCCGCAGTCTATAAATAGGGGTCAGGGGCACCGATCGCCGACTGATTTCTCCCAAAAAAATTCTCCCGCGCTTTCTTAGATCGCCATTGGAGATATCTAGGGCTTTTCAGTTCTTCTCTTTTCCGTCTTTAGCTTCGAACATTTGCTGAAGGGAGCAGTAGTTCTTCTTTCATTCTCAGCTGATGAGTGATCGGTCAATATCTAGGGTTTCGCTGATGGAAACGGTAAGGGATCTTGAGATTTTTCCTTCGATCTTTAGATTTCGCGGTAATTTTTTGTTAATTAGCTTGATTACTCAATGTAGATTGTAGATCGTTGGCTCTCGCTGTTGTTATGAACTTTTAAGTTCTTTATGAGACGATTTTTTGTGGAATCTTGCTGAGTTTTTTTAACTTAGGCTGTAGATTGTTAATGTGGGATCTTTTGGCTGCGGATTCTTTAGATCTCTAGCTTAATCTTGCCTTTTGCGTAATTTCGTCTGATTTTGTCAAGTAAATCTCTATTTGTCTGATTTCTTTGTCCGATCTTGTAGCTTAGAACCACATCTTGATAACTTTTTGTGTTTAATGAGGCAATTATTCGAGACTTTATTTTATTATTTAAATTTCTCTGCAAAATTGAGAGTTTTCTCGCTGTAGATCGTTTGGATCTTTTGTTTAATTCATTCCTTTTTTTATCTGCTTTTTGTTTTTCACTGTTGTCTTTTTGTCTAATCTTGTAGCTTATTAACTGCATCGACAACAATGATACTAATGATAAGAAAAGGGTTGAGATCACTGTCAAAGAATGCTGCCTTTTTCATGCAATTTGGCAAGACGAGTTCTGACAAAGCCGAAGACCAAGAGAGTAGAGGGCGGATTAGATCGCAATGACGACGCGTTGAACGATCAGGAAACCCTAGATCCTGGCATGGCCTCGAGACTTCTGCAACTCGCTTGCAGGCTAGACTCGGTGGAGTGTGCTAAAGTCCTCATCGAAGGGGATACCGGAGCAGTGGTTAGAATCAACGAAATGGACGGATCAGGCCGGACGCCGCTCCAAACTGCTGCAGCGATGCATTCTACAAAATGCATCGACCTCCTTCTCAAAGAGAATGCTCGCACTGATCTCCGATCCAAGTATGGGGATTCACTTCTTGCACTTGAGATCGCCTTATCCAGTAAAAGGTAAATCACTATCTCATCTTCGTTCTCGTAGTCTTCTTTCTACTACATCTGATTGATTCCGGGTAATTTTTTTTGTTTCTGATTCTATTTCTTTCCATTTCCGTTGTGCATACCTTTAGGATGCAAGTCGATTGGCATCCTAAAGACTCAGTCGAAGAGCTGCTGATTCTTCTCAGAGAAATAGTTTGTCTTGCCTAGATAGAACCCTACAAAGTAACTTTAGGTGATTTTATTTCTCTAATCCATTTATGTTGCAGGATTTAAGTGCCATTCGGTTGCTGGCTGTGGCAACTAAGGATGTGTCAGCGGTTGCGTACAGGAGAGCCATGAAGGGGCATATAATTGAGCTGGCAGCATTGCTTCTGGTAGTTGCTGATAAGATCACAGCATCAGTGGATATTGAACGTTGCAGTTTGAATGGTAAAAAGAGCAGGACGATCTACGAGTCAATTTTGAGCGAGGCAATGTCTCTGTTTGAAATGGAGAAGAGGGTTCAGAGCAACCAGGATAAATATGATCAGGACCTGGTTAGCATCTCCCAAAAGAAGAGACGGCTTCTCCTTTGTGAGATTGAGTTGATGCAGACCTTCCGTGGAGCTGTGGATACTTGCAAGAAGAGGAAAGACTTATCGTCTCTTATTCAGGCTTTGCAGGTGAGTTCTTCTTTTTCACCTGAAGGTTTCCCTGTGTTATCCTGATTTAATTTATCTATTTATGCTTACTTACATGCTTTATGCCCGAAATCATATAGCTTCTGAACGTAGATGCTCTTTCTTCATTCTTGGTGTGATGCTAATTACTCTACTGTAGAATTGTATGCAGCGTATACTAGTATTTTTCTTATCTCTAAGATATATGCTCATTCTTCTGTCGGTCCTGTTTGATGTGAAAACCAATGCTAACTCTTTTTTATCTAGCTTTTGCTCGTGGAGCTTGACATGTCAAATACTTGCTGATACACAGTCTCAGTCATGCATTTATCCATTTCTTGTACTGCATAGGCACCAGCTAGGCCTTGAGAAGCTTTTACCACTTAACGGTATTTGTAATCTTGAGGATAAATTGACAAAGCAGCCCTTTTTTGGATGAAAATATCTAAAAAAGGTTAAGAACTTTATATGATTCTTGATAGTGTAGGTATATAGCAAACTTATTTCTTCGTCGTACTTATTTGTTGTTACTGGGAATGGTATCAAAAGGATACTGTGACCTTGTAGAATAAAAACCTGGGAAATGACACTGCATAGGTATCTATAAAGCCCCCAGACAACATTAGATCTACTATTTCTTGTATCATACACATAGACATCAATATTCATAGTAAGAGCTATGTAGACTTTTTGTGTGGTCATGTTTTTGATAAATTTTTATTTGTGATTATGTTTAAATCTTTAAGTTCAGGTTCACATCTAAAAAGCCTGAAGCACCATTTTTGTGTGAATTATGTTGCCTTACACTCGGCCTTTGATTTTGTCATAAAGTATATTTCCTTTCTCATCCAACAACTTCTGTCCCAACTGAATACCAATTATAAATAGTATTTATGTTAAGCTGGGAGTTTAGGATATGTAGAAATGCAAGTGTACGTGGACATAAAAAATCTTTTGGGGTGCTTCGGCATTGCGTCCATATATTATTAGCTGAATTGCTGCATTATTTAAGATGCGGGCTTACGATAGAAACTTTGAGTCATCATTACTGACCCAGCTGTAGATAAAACTTCTAACTTGTTCATAAATCTATCATCACCTAGAATCAAAGTAATAATGTTATTATTATTATTATTTTGGTATTTTCTTTTCACAGATTGGAGATGAACCCGTGGCAAAGTTGCTTCTCCAGGCAGGAGCTGACACCAGAGAAAATGATGGCATATTTTGTTATGACCATCCCAGCAGCTGTGTCAAAGGTGCCAACTGCACCTTCGCCCATGGAGAGGGGGAGCTGAGACCGGGCTCGCCTGAACTGAAGTTGGTGTCTCCTTGCAGAACCATAAAAAGGGTAAGTAATTCCTTATCCACACTGTAGTGTATATTCTTTTTGAAGTTTCTATCATTGAACCTAAAATTTAGCTGTCATTGGCTACAGAAAATGGCCAAGGATCATAAGGTTTCCATTGGGGGCCTCCCACTCTCTGTTGACTCAGGTCTTTTAGCAATTAAACTACAATGCTTCTTTCGTCTCTTCTCTATTTCACCCAATGAAAGGAGTTCCTTACATAGTTCTCACTTGAGATTTTCCTGTCATTTTCTCATTTAGACTATCTTAAGGACTTCTTCAAGGCTGAGTATGGACTAGTGGAAGAAGCCACAGTGACCTGCAACCATTCCCAATCCAAGGGACTTGGCTTTGTCATACTCAAGCAGGAGGAGGCTGCTCAAAGTGCTATCGAAGGAAAAGGTCCAACTCAAAGTGCTATAGAAGTAAAAGGGCAAAACGTTGGATCGCTGCCAGAGCACTCAGATGCCGAATCATCTTCAATAGTTGTAAGTTTTTAAATTTTAAAATTATGTGATTTTTTGGTATTTGAAGTAATGAATCATCACCAAGCAATGGTTATTATCTATCCTGTGTACACCTAAATAGGGAAGTTCCCATGCAAAATTTAGGTAATGGTTAGATAGATGGCCACTCATGAGTATTTGTGTGCTGCGAAATTCTTTTGACATAAGATTTTGATTTGATTTAAGTTCCTCATATACTTTTTTTTGGACTAGATTTTCGGTACAAAAAAGTTAAATAAACCCTTCAGCGTTTGTTTTTTTGTTTTTTGTTTTTTGTTTTTTGTTTTTTGGTCACATTAGTTAGACTTCTATTCTGTTATTTGCAATACTTAGCTGGCTTCCTCAATGGCAACTTTGCTTCCTTTACAGAAGGGAGCGAAACCAAAGAAGGGGGTGACAAGGCCTATAGAGAAGGCAGAAAACGAACGAGAAAAAGATGCTGAATCTGTGGGGTCGTCATCCCCCATCATCAGGTACTATACTATTGGCTGTTTCCGAAGATTCTTTTACAGATGCTGACGGATCCTTAGTGGTCCCTTTTAAGGTATATTTTAAAACTTAATTCATATTTATAAACTTTTTTACACCAAAATTTATTATTTTATGCTCTATGTAACAGGACATCCGGTTTCGCATCTATAAGTCACAAGATGTCTCTGTGAACATCCCCTATGAGGGAGATGTTTTGGTAAGACTTCCAAATTAACTCTAATGCTTTGCATCTATGTTTACCTTTTCTTCTTGTCATGTGCATGCAGGGCTATGTTTTGTGCCTGAACCTAGCAGGGATACCGACCTGTTCAGAATTCAATCAATGGGTGGTGAGCTTAAGAGGCAGATGGGAAAGAGCACACCCCATTGTCATGGGATTTCGGCGAGAGGCGATTAGCATAGACTCCTTTCTAGAATGGGGCATTTCAGTCTACACGACCCACTTTTATCAGAGATCATGTTACTTCAATGATTTTGCACCGATGAAAAGTGTCCTCAAACACTTTTATGATCTTAAGGACGACTAGATTGGAGCAATGATGCATTGAAGAAGACATATCTCTTTTTGTTTCAGTTCAGAATTTGGACAAGTTAAGTTGCTGGCTATCTTCTTAGCTTCATCAGAAAGATTTGCGGCAAAGCCATTGAAGCACTTTGTGTAGCTTCTAATAAAATGTGTGCATCGTTGTTTTTAGCATGTAGACGTCAAGTAAGTTGTTTTTAGCATGTAGATGTCAAGTGAGCTCACCGCATCCAGCTAAATTTGCAAGTAACTGCTGATATAAATAATACCCACATAGTTATCTGTAACATAATAGTACTAAGAACTTCCATTTTTTTTCAATTTTTTTTCTGTACCTTATTATTTATTTCATTTAGGACATTGCAGTTTTTTTGACATATATGTTTGACGATTGAAAGTTGACTGAGAAGCATGAAATTAAAGTCATTTTCAACTAACACATATCAACCCTCAGGGAAAGGTATAGAGCAATCCAGATTGCCCAATTTGTTTTAGTTTTCTTGTATTAATACTATTTTCTTCAATTCTCAATTTCACAATCGCATTCATAATTAGAAAACGGAGAGGTTGCTATATAATGCAAGGCTTAATTAGTATTGGACTTTAAAACCCTATGATCAACCATTAACCGTCCAAAAACAATATACAGAGATCACTACTTCTGTATAATTATGAAATAACAAGTATGGATAGAAATTGACAATAAGTACGAGGGCAAGTTTGAAGCAATTTGACTTCCTTACCTCATGGAGATGATACATAAAAAATTGCAAACCAATCAAGCAGAAAAACTACAAAAATCTGTAAGTAATGATCGGCACGTTCTATCATTTATAACATGAAAAAAGAGTGAGTTTCTTTTTTCCATTCTTTAGCACTAGACATTCTGTATGAACAGCAGTCGTATAACCCGGTCTGAAGCAAAGTAACACATGATACTTCATCAAATAAAATGTCCATATGTAATTTCGGGGTACCACCGACAGAGGAGAGTAACAACTGCAAACTCATATTGCTATTCTGCAAATATTTGTAACTTCATCATTAATAATAACATGAAAACTAAATACAAGAACTATTGGGTGCAAATACCTATCAATAGCTGGTATGCATATACTTAAACCACAAAAATGAAATTAGAACTTTTCAGCACAACAGTCTACACTCTCATTCTCTTAAAAGTAACGACAAAAATCTATCCTGCTTAATAACAATATTTGAACACTCATCACAATCCCATATTAGTATTCATTTTCATCAAGCCAAAGTTCTAATGCCTGCATGACACATTAGCATCGACATCGCAGTAAACAAATCAAACTAATAGAAGCAGACAAGGAACATGGCGCAAATACCCATTCAAAGCCCCTCAAACTGGGCACAAGCATAATCAATAAACCTTGCTAGGTCACCCTGATAAATGATATCGTTCTACAAAGAACAATTGACCAACCACTTGATCATAAGTACACAACACATATAGAGGCGAAATATACAAGCAAGGATATAAGTGAATGGCCTAAAGTAATTGGGACATGCAAATCTCTTTCTAAGTGTGGAGATAATTAGCAGCCATCATCAACTCCAAAGTTAATTCAGGTTCAATGTGAAACTCCGTCTCCTTTCCACTGCCAAAAACAAAAGTTATGAGTTAGTGAAAGGCTTCATTAAGCAACAACAGCTTTAAAAACGTACAGCGATTCAACAATATAATCAGAGTTGGGAAAGATAAATAACATTCATAATCCAGTGCTTATCCTAGCTAATGTTAGTATCAACTATCAAGGCAACATACGTAACTATAATAAACACAACTGGAGGTTGGATTCTAGATATAATCAGAAAGGAACACATTGTTTCCTTGGGAGAAATCGCAAACATTGAAAGCTCAACAGCGGACATACGGAAGATCCATATTTTTGAAGCTTTGGAAGCCTTAACCTTCAGTTTATAAAGATTGAACCTTGATCAAAGAATTACCAGGTAACGACTAAGGTTGGTATCATTATGTTTGTTCCTCATTGGTAGCACTTATTACCTTTGAGGTCTCTTTTTTCTTAAAAAGAAAGGCAATATATACCGCGAGAAGGAGGAGGCCAGGACGAGATCAAGGACATATAGGTACATGGGCACTTCTATCACGAAGCCATTCCCGCATTAGACACGACACTCCCTTGGACACTCCTCATATACGTGAATGCATGTAGTCATTCATTCACAACGTGCGAAAGTTTTGGTACATGTTTGTTTTAACTTTGTATGCTTGTTAGCTTTGAATTCGCCCAACCTTGCATTTAAGTTGCAGTTATAGTCTTGCAAAATGTTGTTTTATATCCAAACAGAACCAAGATGCATATTCTTAAGCTAATTAACCAAATAAATCATGAGAAATATCATAAAAGCAAGATATATCAAACCCTAATCAAGGAAAACACTTTCTCAGCTAAATCATAAAATCCCAATTCAAAGAGGGGAAGAACAACCTGGCGAATTGCAAGGACCAATAGAAATACTGACAAATTTTCTCCAAAATCGGCGCTGTTATCTCAGGAAACGTCACCTCTCCGTGCTGCGCCTCCGCAAACCCCCCTAAAAAAAATTCAATTTTTATCAGATCAATTCAGATATCGAAACCCTAACCCTAACCCTAGGTTTTTGAACCGAAGACGGTGATCGGTACCTGGAGAAGTGAGCATGTTTCGGATCGTTTGAGAGACCATGGCCGCTTCCTTGCTGACGACGAACTCGAATCCCTCTGCGCTTATTAGCTTCACCGTTTCTTCCTTCCTCATCTTTCTCGCTCTTCAAAATTTCCCAAATCCCAAACAAAATTAGGGATTTCCCCCTTTTAGAGTACATGGGCCGTTATTGGATTGTTACATTTTCTACCTGGCCCATTTTCAACTATGGGCCGTAGAGAGCCCGCACAAGATCGATATTATTAGCACGGGCTTAGAGCTGTTGTCTGTTGTTAGTCGTGCGCGCTTTCCCACCAAAAACTATTTACAGAAACAACCTCATAACTTGTTCTGCAATATAATGATTGTACAAAATCTCCCTAACTGCCGCTTAAAAATGTCCCCTTTTCTCTCGATTTTCTGTTTCGATCTCAAATTCTCACCCAAATCCTGTTCAAATTCATCGATTCCTCAGCTTCTCTAGCGCGCTCCTTCGATCAGATCTGACTTCGGGTAACGTCTCTTCCTTCGATTTGATCTTCAATTATCGATCTCATTATTTTGCTATTGATTTTTCTATATTTTCTCCTTTTGTTTTGGTTTTATAGATCGGAGGTATTATGGCTCACAGAGTGGACCACGAGTACGATTACCTGTTCAAGATCGTGCTGATCGGCGATTCGGGGGTCGGGAAATCAAACATCCTGTCGAGATTCACGAGGAATGAGTTTTGTTTGGAGTCCAAGTCGACGATTGGGGTCGAATTTGCTACCAGGACTCTTCAGGTGACATCTGATTCCTTTCAGTAGTCTGCGTTCTTGTTCCATTTTATGTCAGGTTCCTGCAAATTATGCTCTTTTTACATTAAATAAATTGTTTTGTGCGTCCTTTAGCTTTACGGGGATTATGAAATGCAATAATATATATGAACTTATTAAAATATGTGGTATATTGATAATAAAAAAAAAATCCTGTTTAAATCCCTTAAATTCACAGGCTCGGTATCAATATTAAGTTGGATTTGAATTTAGCAAGTGAAATCATGTATATATCGCTAGGTATGCCCATGATGGAGCTATTCTTTTAGAAAAACAATTCTTTGCATTAATCGGGCGATTTAGTATTCAGTCAGAAACTTGTGAGGCAAAAAAATGACACCTTCCTTTAGATAAAAGGCGCAAAGTATCAAATTTATTACATTTGCATAATGTGTTACAGCTATTTTAGTTATTTGTGTCTTATATCCTTCCGGATGCTTCAATATTTTTGTACAATCTCGCTAAAAGGAAAAGAAAATTTATCTTCTATCATTTTACAACAGTTGCGATGGTGCATGATATATATAGAAAATGGCATGAGAAGCTTGAGATACTTGTAATTACACTATTGAAGCTTTGTGTTAATTTGCGTAGTTTGATAAAACAAAACTTTACTATTGTAAGTTTCACTCTAATGGAAGAATGTTTTGTATGTGCCTATTAAGATTATTATTAGTGAACCTTTAAATGAGTATAAAATGTTGTGTCTGAAATAGGATTGATTTCCTCCAATTCATGAACAAAAGCTATAATTGTGTTTTGTCAGTTTGGTACATTTTAAATTCTCATAATGTATCTTTAAATTGGCAGTAAGTATGCGATGCAAAACTTTTAATTGTTAACTATTTCGTATTACTTGTCAAAGTTGGTGTTTTTTAATTTTTATTTTTATGCTATCCCTAAATTAATCTTGCTTGGATACTAGTGAAAGTGGTGGCATGGAAGTCGGGATGTAGTGCTCGTATGCTGTAATAAAATGGACACCCATAAAAAGCATTGCAGATGCAATTGATCTATTAATGTCTAAGGCCATATAGTTTCAAGCTCGGGATAGTGTGTGCCAGCTTAACCTCATTCCATTTTCCTTAAATGCTTTCATCTTTGTTTTACATTTTACAAAATGCTAGCATGCTGGATTGTGCAATGCTTGTATATAGGAAATTATCATTAAAACATGCCATGAACTTGTATCATCTAGGTAACAGGAAATTTGATAATCTGTTGACATCTGAGCTGTGGTTAACATATAAATTGTCATAATTTGATATATCAATTTTCACCATGTGAATAAGGTGCTACTTCTTAAAATGTGGAAATGGAGTCATAGACTTGAACATCCAAATACACCTTCTTACTCATATGCAAAACTATGAGTAAGATGGATATTGTCAATTTTGAAAAAAGGAAACATGATAATTGCATTTCTACTGACAGTAGCAAATGCATCTTATTGTAGTTTTGACCTTATGGATGGAATTGTATATATGTGGAACTTGATTTTTTGGACATTTACTAATTGGATTCTCTGCTAAACTATTGCAACTGAAACAACTTTTTTCACTAAGTTCAACATGTAACTTACAAGGTATTAACAAAAGAAAAATGATATTGAGAGTTAAAGTGCATGTAACTCATTTATGCAGTATGGGCACAAGATCTTGAGGCTAAATGACAGTAATAACCAGAATCTTGTGAGATTTTTATTCCCACAGTTTAACCAGACGTAGTAGACTTATGGTTTTGTATGCATGTGATGTGATTGGAAAATGGTAAATTTCATGAAATTTGTATTGGGTGCTTTTTGTCTGATATAATTATTACATTATTGTTATGTTACTTGAGGCTACAATGAGTTCTATGGGCCTATAGAGAAGTTTTTATAGCTCCTCACAATATGTTGTTTGACTATTGCTGTAACTACTGCTTTTGCGAACAGATAGAAGGGAAGACAATCAAAGCTCAGATATGGGACACTGCAGGTCAGGAGAGGTATCGTGCCATCACAAGTGCTTACTACAGAGGTGCAGTAGGAGCACTCTTAGTCTACGACATCACAAAGAGACAGACCTTTGAAAATGTCCTGAGGTGGCTTCGTGAACTCAGAGACCATGCAGACTCTAACATCGTCATCATGATGGCCGGTAACAAATCTGACTTAAATCATCTACGAGCAGTATCTCCAGATGATGCCCAGGTTCTTGCTGAAAAGGAGGGGCTCTCCTTTTTAGAGACCTCGGCCCTCGAAGCCCTCAACATTGAGAATGCCTTTCACACTGTTCTTACTGAGATTTATCACATAATAAGCAAGAAGGCACTTGCTGCTCAAGAGGCTGCAAGCAATGCTCCACCGATTCAAGGGACAACCATTAATGTAACTGACTCTGCTGGGCAAAGAAGAGGTTGCTGTTCTACTTAAAGCTTGTTTACTTTGGACCCGAAAATTTGTGTAGATTATCCTTTTGTTGTTCTTTTTTATGTTGTGGAAGGTAGGTTATCACTACCAGCAAGAAATTTTCGCTTAAACGATAGACTACTTGTTTAGTGCAGATTGTTTTGTCATGAGACCCAAAAAACATTTTAGAGTAAACACAGAGCAAGTAGAATTGTGGTTCCTTGTTTTGTATAAGTTGTTGTTAAAGTTGCAATAATAATTTTCACTGCATACCTCATCCAAGAAAACATTTCAATAAATTTCGATTCAAGCTTTATGAAATGAACATCCAATATTGTTTTGGGTGCATCATGTACTAGAATGTGGTAGATTTGGGTCTGTTTTCATCAGGTTACACGTAGTGATCTGTCTGGTTCTCTCTCTCTCTTTCTCTCTCTCTCTCAGTTTCTGATTCTTGGATGCTTATAGTTTTTCCTCTAAGCAGGTAAAGACTTTTTGTTATGGTTAACAATAGTTTTAGTATAATAATACCATCCCATGCTTTATAGTGATTGCTTTCAAGTTTGCGAACTACATAGATTCGAAGTTTAGTAAAGAATTCTAATCAAATGTATCATCTATATCTGTGGTTTTCTTAAATATTGCAGGTCAGTTTGCGTAAATGAATGCTCAGCACAATTTCTTGAGCTAGACATCTCAATAGGCCTCAACATTAGCAAAGCAAATTCAGATATCTACTATGAATTAGCTTAGATTCACATTGAGCATGTTACATGCATGTTCTAGAGATATATATATATATACACCAATGCACACTGCAAGTGAATATTTATCTGGGTATTTGTTAAAAAGACCAATAAACAATGAAGTAAAAGTCAAATCATCTCAACTGTGCATAGATGTTAAACAAGAGAATAATTCCGTCAAAACTGTAAGAATTTTTCCTCCGACAGCTTAAAAAGCGCGAACATTTGAAAAACTATAGGCAATTATTAAAAATTGAGAACTAAGTCAACCAAGAACTAAAAGTATAACCAACAAATATATATATATTCTAGTGTAAATTCTTCTTCCCTTGTTGCTTGTCTATTCTAGAATATCATGATTTTAACTTACATAATGCAGTTTGTGTTGCCATCAGTGTTCTTTGCTAAGGAGAAGAAAAAGAAAACTTTTTCTTTTGAGTGGTGAAGGAAGCAAGTAGTTATATTCTACTAGGTTAGGCTAAAGAGTTGACTGCTTCTGAGTGTTAGTAGGTCATGCCTAATGTCCTACTTCAAAAGGAGTAAATACTTCAACTTGGCTGATTGGAGGAGAAAAATGTAAAAAATAAAAAGTCACATAATGATCGTCGGCATCCTATTAAAGAGAGAAAAAAAAAAAGGAGGGTATAGATAAAATCTTTTCCTTTTGTAGTTTTGCTTTCTTACAATCTTTCCTCTAAGTTTCGGTAAAATTATTGGTAAAATTAGTATTTCTTGCAGGAGAAAGAATAGAGTAGTTTAAAGGCTAAATATCACAAAACCCCTTAACTTTTGACGATTATCAGATAACCCCTTAACTTTAAAAATATCAGAAACTCTTCATTAAGTTTAGGGTTATTAGAAAACCCTTTAACTTTGAGATTTTATTAAGAGGGTTTTCTAATAAAATCTTAAACGGTTTTTAACGATCCCTATACTTCAAGGGGTTTTATGATATTTTCAAAGTTATGGGGTTTTCTAATATTGAAAAAGGTTTTGTAAGTTCTCCTGATCCAGTAATAGCACAACAATTTACAGAGATTCTGTGTATAGAAAAAACAAATTATTGTTTCTTATTTCCATCACATTGATTAGTGTCATTCACTTGGACACATCGCATTATTATCCCAAGAACGGTGGCCTTCTATTTTAGACTTTTGTAGCTCAAAGAGAAGAATTGATGGAGTATGGGGTAATGGAACCCCCACAAAAGCTCCTTCCAATAGGTTGAACCCAAAGTAGAAAAGATTTGCCCACTAACAAAACTACCATTGAGCTGTAACCCACATAATTCACCACTGAGTAAGAGTTAAAATGTTTGATAATGTGCCAATTAATTACATCAATTCCTTGAGTTGGTATATATATATATATAATTGCCGACGAAAAACCTATTTAAACTATGTAAGAGGCAACTCAAGTGTCTATGCTAGGGTAGAACCTTCAAGTTTCACTCAGGGACATGATATGACACACAAAAGTGTGAGAAAGCATGATGATTCTAAATGTGAAAAAACTTGTTTTTTGTTCAGAGAAACAGAAGATCCTGTGCAAAGACAGACTACTATACAAACAACTCTTTTCCTCAACATCCAAAAAAAGTGATAAACATCCAAACGTGTATGTGGTGCATTATTTTTTTAAAGATCCATCTTAAGTGCGCGTTTGATGGAACATGAACATGAGCTGATCTGATATCATTATTACCATCGCCCTTTAAGAAATGATATAGAAAATGTGAGATATCAACAGTAAGAGCAATTCTCAGACAGTATAAGAGCAATTCTCAAACGGTGCTGCTCACAAGTCAAGATTCCCTGAAGAAAAGTGCTAACTAGGCAACTAAAATGTACAAGTTATAATAGCTTGCTTCCAATAATCCAGGATCTCACCTTTAAGTGGATCAGAGAGAGAGAGAGAGAGTGTGTGTGTGAGTCATTATAGTGACAACCAAGTGGATAATCTTCATCTGCTTGTAAATGCTCCACTGTTAATACCATAACCTTAAAAAAAAGAGTCAATGTGATCAGCCCACCAACAGCTACTTGCATTCCCAATTTGACATCTTTCATCATTATCAGCATCACTAACTCCATCCCCTCAGTTAATAGCACGTTTCTTTCATTCTCGCAATCTCATGTGAGGTAGTGACATTGTGTTTATGAGGACAACATGCAATAAAACACTAGGTAAAATCATATCCTCATGAGCTTGATGTGTATCTTAGTGGCTTTTCCTCCAATATCAAGTCAAGATGCAATGAACAAAAAGGCAATTGATACAGTACCTACTTTCGGCTAATTGGTTGTTGTCGGCATATATAATTTCTTCAGATTAAGAAAGTTCACATTTTTCTTCTTCCAAGTAAGAACAATCGCATTTTTTTCTCATTCTGATAGCAAACGTGGAGTATTTGATGAGCAAGCAACCGACGATAACTACAACCACACTCCTGATGCGTGCTATCGGCATGTCTTGAATCCTATCCAGTCTGTTCTTATGTATAGTCTGTTTCTTGTTTCCAAAGTTTTTTATCTACTATGTATCCGAACTTGTTGAGGGGATATTTTAAAAAGTATATTTAAGGAAAAAAAATTTATTCTAGGATTTTAATCTGTTATTGACAATTTCTACATTATTCTGTGTGAGAAGAATTTGGAAATCAGTGGTATGAGAACATATTCTAATTGTAGTATACTGCTCCCCTTTCTTGTTAGAAAGGATCATCTGCTACTGTCTGAGGAAGTAGGACTCGACCATTATTTTGTGATTTATGTGGATATCTATGTTTGTTCTGCGACGAATACAAATCTTTTTAAGTAGAATGTGGCAATGGATCAACTAACCCCCATTGTTGATTATATATGGGTTATAGTTTTTAGGCCTTTAATTTTTGACCATCATCAAACTAAACTCATGGACCCTCTTTAACTTATCATAGAGATATCATAGACTATTTATCTCAATTCGGAGTTCTAGCCCCCCTTCGGCTTCTCTGATCTTGAAATAAATTATGATCATCCACAAATAGGTTGAACCCTATCCTAGTTGTATGTCAACTATTTAGGAAAGGTATACATCCTGAGAAAGGAAAATACCATAATTAGCAGAATCGTCAGTTTCCACTCTATAACTTTTCTCGGTCTAAGAACAGTCACATTTTTCTCTTTTTTGATAGTGAAGGCGGAGTATATCCATTACGATCATTGATGATCAAGCAACAAAGTGATAGGTACAAACCATTCACGATGCATGCTAGTTTTCTGAGAGAGAATGTGTAAGTGGGGCTAATCTCAATATCTCATAAGATACGGGTTACACCTTTTAGACCTTTTAATTTCGACAATTCTTACTCAACACTTCACTTTTTAGCCTTTGACATGATAGCTAGCCGAATAATTTATGACCAATAAGAGAGTATGTCACTTAGTTGAACACTATATAAGAGCCAGAGACTCATTGTTACTCTCAAGCCATATCTTGTGATTAAAAAAAAAATGGACATGAGAAAAGAGTTAGAAGCTGATGAGGAGAAATGGGTATCTGATTCTTCTGTTGATCACAAAGGAAGAACTCCTCTTAGAGCCTCCACAGGAGTTTGGAGAGCATCCCTCTTCATTATAGGTAAACTATACAATCATAATTTTAAGTTTTCGCATGTTCAAGGGAACTTTGATTCTGATCAACTTTTCAACCTGTAAATTGTAGCGATCGAGTTCAGCGAGAGACTGAGCTACTTTGGTCTGGCGACGAACCTGATCATATACCTGACCAAGGTTTTGCATCAAGATGTCAAGACTGCAGCCAAGAATGTGAACTCTTGGATCGGTGTCACAACGATTATGCCATTATTTGGAGGATTTGTTGCAGATTCATATCTTGGGAGGTTCTCTACTGTTCTTGTGTCTACTCTCATCTATCTACTGGTAATTTTTTAGTGTAAGTTTCAGTTTAAATTGCTTTCTTGGAGGGAAAATGGTATTCATTTGAATTTGTCACTTACAGGGTCTTATTCTGTTAACGCTGTCTCAATTAGTACCAAATCTGAAACCAAGTAGGTCTTTAAGAGTACATGAGATAGTCTTCTTTGTTGCCATATACTTGATCTCTGTCGGTACTGGAGGCCATAAGCCATCTCTTGAGAGCTTCGGGGCTGATCAGTTCGATGACAACCACGCTGACGAGAGAAGAAAGAAGATGTCATATTTTAACTGGTGGAATTGCGGAATATGCGCTGGAGTACTCCTCGGTGTCACAGTTATCGTGTTTGTTCAAGATAACGTGAGCTGGGGAACTGCAGATATAGTACTTAGTGTAGTTATGGGGATTAGCCTCGTGATATTTCTCATTGGCAAGCCATTTTATCGGTATAGAATCCCGGAAGGTAGTCCTCTAACGCCGATGATACAAGTTCTTGTAGCATCTTTCGCCAAAAGGCACCTCCCATATCCCTCTGATCCTTCAGAATTATACGAGCAAAAAACTAACAAAAGATTATTATGCCATACTGATCAATTCAGGTGAGATATACAGACGAAATGTATAATTCATGAAACCTAACATATATTGACCTCTACAAAAACTCTTCATGGCAGGTTTCTCGATAGAGCCGCCATTATCGAGCAAAAAAGTAATGTGGATGCCGTAGCAGACAAATGGCGGTTGGCCACTGTGACTCAAGTCGAAGAATTGAAACTATTGCTATCGGTCATCCCCATATGGGTCGCCTCGTTGCCCTTTGGCATATGCGTCGCCCAAGCCTCAACCTTCTTCATAAAGCAAGGTAGCATAATGAACAGAAGAATAACAGCAAACTTAGAGATTCCTCCAGCATCTCTCTACTCCTTTGCAGCCATCAGCATGATAATCTCGGTATCCTTCTACGACAAGATGTTAGTACCGTTTCTGCGAAAAATCACGAAGAACGAAAGGGGGATTAGCATTCTTCAGAGGATGGGGATTGGTATGATGCTTTCAGTATTATCAATGGTAGTGTCCGCAGTAATTGAGAAAAAGAGGCTCAATGCGCACTCTATGAGTGTGTTTTGGCTAGTGCCTCAGTTTATGATACTAGGCATTGCTGATGGATTCACTGTAGTAGGATTACAGGAGTATTTCTATGATCAACTGCCAGATAGCATGAGGAGCTTAGGCATTGCATTCTATTTGAGTGTTATGGGGGCCTCAAATTTTCTCAGTAGTTTTCTGATATCAGTTGTTGACAATATCACAGAGCGAGGAGGCGGAGATGGATGGTTTGCTAAGGATTTGAACAGGAGTAGGATTGATTGCTTCTATTGGCTCTTGGCAGGCATCAATGGGCTTAATCTTGGTGTTTACGCTTATATTGCAACTAGGTATTCTTATAAGAAGGTTAAGGGACAAGGGAGAGTGGGAGTTAGTAACACCTTTGAGAGTGAAAATGGTGATGATAATGCAAATGTTTAGGGTTCTTGTGTTTGATGATTGTGATGTGAGTGCTATATGTTGCATCATTGAACTAAGTAAAAGTATGTATGCCGTTGATGTTGGTGCTATACGTTGCATCATGGAACCATGTAGAAGTATACGTGTCATTGATGTTACTTATATATGAAATAATGATGTAATTCAATCATTTGCATGAAAGGTTGTTTGATAAATATAAAGTATATATTTACAGTACTTCATGTAAAATTATCACCACTAGATAAATTAGTTTCTACAAGATTTTCTTGTATTAGCAGTTCTACAACCTAAATAAATTAGTCTCTTCCCCCGCGCCAATACTATGAAGTTGCAATGATGGTCGAGTATTATAACTTTAAAATGATACATTTTATAACTTTATTTTAAATGTATGTCATATGAGATTTTAATCTAAGTGATTTTCATTTCTTTAAGTAAGCTTGAAATTAGAGTGAGGGTTGAGGGTTCTAGTTTTTTACTCTACAAGCATAAACTTTCTTTTGTGTGTGTGTATATATATATATATATATATATATATATATATATATATATATATATATATATATATATATATTAGAGAACAATAGATATCAACAATCAAATTACGTGTACACTCTAGAACTCGAACCTTTACTTTTATTTAATCACCTCAATGTATAACTTATTATGAAACTATTCTTGATATAATTTGATATGAAGTAATGTCCTTTAACTAGCAACATGGTTGATTCCTTTCGATTTTTTCCTTTTTCACATAAAGGACGGACATTGTTGAGATAGACCATCTATAAAGCAAGTCTAATGTTTTATTCTGTTTCTTAAAAACTCGAAAGTATATAACTTTGCTCATAATTATTTATTGAGCACAAACAAAGAAAACTATAATGTGATCATTATACATGTTATGTTCTTAAGGAAAGATATTTCCATATTTAGAAAAAATATTCGTATAGACTAGGTTTGGAATACCTTAATGTCATGTCGACATTTAGGCTATGGTTTTATTCCAAAGTAGAAGCTGACAAATTTTATATTCTTGTTAGTCAATAAGCATAGAGCTTGTTGTTTGCTTTGCTAACCATTTTATTCTTTTAGAACTTTACATGCCATATGCATCATTAAGTAAAGTGGGAGACTTTTATTTTTAGTTTTTACTTTTGGTTTATTATATGAATAGTACCATATATTTACAGATTTAAAGAGAAAATGAGAAATGGGTAAAATGAGGGCATCGGAGACTAAGAGGGTGTTTGGGGAGACTTGTTTTTTCAAGCTTTTAAGCTATGTTAGCTTTTGATGGCTTTTGCTTTTTATAATAAAATTTGCTTAAAAATTATTTGGGTAAAATACTAATTTGTTTGGTCAAACCTAGCTTATTTGGGTGAGTTTATAAGCTTGTATTTAAGAAGCTGGGGTGTACTAGCTTTTAAAAATAAGACTTATAAGCTAACTTATTTGGTATTGTACCAAACATGTAGATATGAAAAAGCTAGCTTAAAAGCTAGTTTGACCAAAAAATAAACCTCTCCAAACGCCCTCTAAGCGTTTAACTTTACTATACATTTGATTAATGCTATTGTTTTCTTCCTCTTTACTGTCAAGAAGTAATGTTCTCAGAAATAACAACAATTTATTTGAAATTATATTACTAAATTCCTTTCATGAATTGTAGCGTTCTTTTTTTTTTGTTGATCAAAAGTAGAGCCTCCCAAATCAATAAATAGATCCATTCCATTCCATTTGAATTTCACAAATTCCTTCCTTCCATTCTTCCTGCCATTTCCATTTGGTCTTCCATTCTTCGTCCTCCATTTATCCTTTCTCCCCCTCCCTCCCTCTTCCATCTCTCTCTCTCTCTCTCTCTCTCTCTCTCTCTCTCTCTCTCTCTCTCTCTCTCTCTCTCTCTCTCTCTCTCTCTCTCTCTCTCTCTCTCTCTCTCTCTCTCTCTCTCTCTCTCTCTCTCTCTCTCTCTCTCTCTCTCTCTCTCTCTCTCTCTCTCTCTCTCTCTCTCTCTCTCTCTCTCTCTCTCTCTCTCTCTCTCTCTCTCTCTCTCTCTCTCTCTCTCTCTCTCTCTCTCTCTCTCTCTCTCTCTCTCTCTCTCTCTCTCTCTCTCTCTCTCTCTCTCTCTCTCTCTCTCTCTCTCTCTCTCTCTCTCTCTCTCTCTCTCTCTCTCTCTCTCTCTCTCTCTCTCTCTCTCTCTCTCTCTCTCTCTCTCTCTCTCTCTCTCTCTCTCTCTCTCTCTCTCTCTCTCTCTCTCTCTCTCTCTCTCTCTCTCTCTCTCTCTCTCTCTCTCTCTCCCCTTCTCCATTGTCTCCTTCCCAATGCTCTCTCTCTCTCTCTCCCCTTCTCCATTGTCTCCTTCTATATATATATATATATATATATATATATATATATATATATATATATATATATATATATATATATATATATATATATATATATATATATATATATATATATATATATATATATATATATATATATATATATATATATATATATATATATATATATATATATATATATATATATATATATATATATATATATATATATATATATATATATATATATATATATATATATATATATATATATATATATATATATATATATATATATATATATATATATATATATATATATATATATATATATATATATATATATATATATATATATATATATATATTAGAGAACAATAGATATCAACAATCAAATTACGTGTACACTCTAGAACTCGAACCTTTACTTTTATTTAATCACCTCAATGTATAACTTATTATGAAACTATTCTTGATATAATTTGATATGAAGTAATGTCCTTTAACTAGCAACATGGTTGATTCCTTTCGATTTTTTCCTTTTTCACATAAAGGACGGACATTGTTGAGATAGACCATCTATAAAGCAAGTCTAATGTTTTATTCTGTTTCTTAAAACTCGAAAGTATATAACTTTGCTCATAATTATTTATTGAGCACAAACAAAGAAAACTATAATGTGATCATTATACATGTTATGTTCTTAAGGAAAGATATTTCCATATTTAGAAAAAATATTCGTATAGACTAGGTTTGAATACCTTAATGTCATGTCGACATTTAGGCTATGGTTTTTATTCCAAAGTAGAAGCTGACAAATTTTATATTCTTGTTAGTCAATAAGCATAGAGCTTGTTGTTTGCTTTGCTAACCATTTTATTCTTTTAGAACTTTACATGCCATATGCATCATTAAGTAAAGTGGGAGACTTTTATTTTTAGTTTTTTTACTTTTTGGTTTATTATATGAATAGTACCATATATTTACAGATTTAAAGAGAAAATGAGAAATGGGTAAAATGAGGGCATACGGAGACTAAGAGGGTGTTTGGGGAGACTTGTTTTTTCAAGCTTTTAAGCTATGTTAGCTTTTGATGGCTTTTGCTTTTTATAATAAAATTTGCTTAAAAATTATTTGGGTAAAATACTAATTTGTTTGGTCAAACCTAGCTTATTTGGGTGAGTTTATAAGCTTGTATTTAAGAAGTCAGTGTACTAGCTTTTAAAAATAAGACTTATAAGCTAACTTATTTGGTATTGTACCAAACATGTAGATATGAAAAAGCTAGCTTAAAAGCTAGTTTGACCAAAAAATAAACCTCTCCAAACGCCCTCTAAGCGTTTAACTTTACTATACATTTGATTAATGCTATTGTTTTCTTCCTCTTTACTGTCAAGAAGTAATGTTCTCGAAATAACAACAATTTATTTGAAATTATATTACTAAATTCCTTTCATGAATTGTAGCGTTCTTTTTAGGTCAAAGTGGTTTAAGTGGGTCACTTAATATACCAATTTGATATTTTAGCTCAAAAATAAACTAATGAAGCGTAACATCAATGCAAGAATATTCCCTCGTATGCCCTCAACATAAACAAAAGGGTTTTTGGCTCCATACATTTCGTTCCACTGCATCGCGTACGATCCACCGCTCATTCTCCCCCTCGCACTCTCCCTCTTCCACGTGTCAATCTCTTCCTCTTATAGATTGGTAGACGATAGCTAAATAGTTCTTTTAAGACAACGTACCTAAATAGAAAATCAAATCAGAAAAATTTGAGCCCTCCTCTCTCTTCCCCCCTAATTTCTAGGGTTAGGGTTTTGGTTCGCGATGCAGACGGAAGCTAGAGTCGGCGAGAGAGCTCTCAGCTCCGTCCATGGAGGCGGAGGTCTCGCCGCCGTAGACGCCGGCGCTCGAAAGTTCTCGAACCGGAATCATCAGAAGCAGCAGAAGCAAGGGTTTCAGCAGCAGCCTCAGATCGGAACGGTGTCGCATCTTCTCGCCGGGGGAGTCGCCGGAGCGGTGAGCAAGACCTGCACTGCTCCGCTCGCTCGCCTCACGATCCTATTTCAGGTGATTCTTGAAATTTGTTTGATTGGTTGATTTAATCTTGAGAAAGACTTCTTTTGAATTAGGTTTAGGGTTATTGTCGTGGATACCGCCTAAGAATAAGAAAGAAAAGAAAGTTCATTTTTTGGTTAGGAAATTGAATGTGATTTCGGTTGACATGTTTAGAGGAGAAACCTTTTGTGAGCTCAAGATGTCAGGAGGCTATAAGAACCAATAAAGGAGAAATCTTTACTTTCAAATTGAACAATACATGTACCAACATATATTTGTGTTGAATTGCTTTGAAATCTGTTCTGTTTTGTGGGGAAAACAGTATTATTTAATCTATTAGTGTCAATTTATTTTGCTGGGAGAAGTTCAAATGTGATCATGTTCAACCTTCAAACTTGAAACTATGGTAATCAAGTGACTTTGGCATCCTACATTGACTGTAGAAGATGTCTTGTAGAGTGGGCACTGATAGATTGCTTGTCATATTCAAAGGTGGTGGATTTTTATGTTAAAAAAAAAAAAAATCAAATTTCCTCCTTATGTGAAGCTGATTTTGGAATGTGGATTTAATTTTCGTCTTGTTGTGCATTCTGGTCATCTACAGTGTGCTGCATGTGTAGATTTCCTCTGTGATAGATGAGCAGTGTATTTAAGATTAACATTGTATGCATTGCCTTTGATCTTCTAGAGCACACTTCATAACCTGGTATCAATTTATTCTCATCTGTTTGGAAATGATCTATTTACTGGAATGGAATACGGACATTGTTCTGACCTGACTGAATGCCTTTGCTATTTTGTCTTGATACTCGCTTATCGGTGGATTGTCCTTTGCATGTCTAGAATTGATTGTTGAGTTATAATTTTATGCACCTTATAATAGGCAAAGCAATCGGTCTATTGTCGGAATGTTAAGGTTTTCACTTTTTGAAAAAAATATACATTTAGGCATCACCTCTGAACATGGGTAAATTGTTACTATTTCTGGAAAGATATATTGCACCTTACCGGCGTATGTGGATTGTTCTATTTAATATGTTAAATTGTCAATCTACGCTTTTTTTTTTATTTTCCTTTTCTATTGCCATTTATATTATACTTTTACTCTTTAGTTTCTCTTCGTGTTCTATTTATGCTATTCTTACTCTTTAGGTGCAAGGGATGCATTCTGATGCCGCAACTCTAAGGAAGGCTAGTATCTGGCGTGAGGCTTCACGTATAGTTTATGAAGAAGGGTTTAGAGCTTTTTGGAGAGGGAACTTGGTTACTATTGCTCACCGTCTCCCTTATTCTTCCATCAGCTTCTATGCTTATGAACGCTACAAAAGCGTAAGTGCGAGAACTTTGAGGTTTCTTATAGCTGTAGGTAGCGATCTAATTAATATGTTTATTTTCGAAACTTCATATAAAATTTTAGTTTATCTTATTTCTTGCAGTTATTGCAATCCGTCCCTGGCCTTGACAGACATAAGGAGTATGTGAGTGCAGATGTTGGTGTACGGTTGCTAGGAGGTGGTCTTGCAGGAATTACAGCTGCATCTATCACTTATCCGTTAGACCTAGTGAGAACACGTCTTGCAGCTCAGGTGATCTCATCATTTCTATGGTATGTTAACGTTGTTTATTAGTTTCTAATTATTTGTATCTTCAAATCTTTTCTCCTGGAGATTTAATTGCACGATACCTCTTGCTTGCATTTCCTTTGTCATTTTCTTTTGAAAATCCTGTTAGAAATAATTGCTATAATGGGATTCATAATAAATCTGGTTTATGAGAAGATACCAGTATATAAATTCTTGAGAGGCACAATTTTTTAATACATTTGTTTCCCATAGAGGGTAGGTCTTTATTGTTATTACCTTCTATATCTACTTGAAGTTATAGTTTTTTCTTTGCATTTAGCCTTGTATTAGATCTAGGCTGAGCTTTTGCGTCCAAATGTACTTTAGACTTAATTTGGGTTATTTTCTTTTGGGTTATTGGCTTCTCTCTACTATTTATCAAGCTATGTTATATTGTGTTTGTGTGTCTGAGATTTTTCATCTAATTTTTGCAGACGAATAACATATATTACAGAGGTATTTCGCATGCACTTTGTTCCATATGCAGAGATGAGGGTGTCAGAGGTCTATATAAAGGCCTTGGAGCAACACTTCTGGTAAGATTCACCAAATATTTCAGATGTTATCATGGCCATATCCTGTACGTGTCTTTGTGGGCATTGATAAATGGAATTGCAGGGTGTTGGACCCAGTATAGCAATTAGCTTCTCTGTTTATGAAATGCTAAGATCTGGTTGGCAGTTAGAAAGGTATGGCAACTTCAATTTTGTTGAAATTAATTGTGCTCCATATGGTGAGAGGTTACTCCTTTGCATCATACAGTTAACTAACATGTAAATGTTTTGACTCTTTGCATGGCAGGCCGCATGATTCTGCTGTCCTGGTTAGCTTAACTTGTGGAAGTCTTTCTGGCATAGCATCATCAACTGGTATGTTTTGACATTGTGATAAATAATTTACATGGGTTGAAAACATGTGATGTGAATTAGTTAATTAAATAAGTTGAAGTCTCCTGTTGAGATTTTTCATGATTGAAACTTTTGCCTCGAAGACATTACGGCAATGAGAAACCAGGACAGGAGCTGTTCGCAGCCCGCATGTTAATTTTCCTGCAATGCATTTCCCAAATTACATGTTGGAGCATTCCAATGGATTACCTGTTTTCATGCTTTAAAATACTCTTAAATAAATAAATAAATAAAATCATATGTTTGGTGATCTTTTGTCCGTCCATCAGGCTGTCCAACTTTTGTTTTATTCTTAAGAAGTTTTTCAATTTATTACCTACTTCTTGCATTGGCATAAGGCTTTTAGTACATATTTTTTTTAATCCAAAAGCAGTCATTTGAGCACATTTTAGAATTTATATACAACTCTTTTCCTTGTGGACAAATGAATTAGCCTCTGGGGGCCCATAGTCTGGTCACGTCCAGCCAACCAGATGCCAGCATTAATTGCATTTGGTTGTATCGGGTTGGTTATGTCTGCATCTGAGGCTCTATTTAGTTGACACAGATTTCTGTTTGGGTTGTATCACGTCCACTAGAAAGCTCTGACAGGCTGGACCAGGTCATGTGGCATTGTTTCAACTGTCCTGCCAATTCTTATAGTTTAATTGACTAGGGCTACCTCTCGAGAGAACATTAAACTCTGAACTTAAGTTATCTTTGATGAGAACAATGAATTCAGAACGATCAACTATTACTAATTCAGATTCCACATCCATGGTTCATGGTGTAATCTATGATTAAGTTTTCTTGGCCCCACAGTTACACAATTATATCACACCAAATGAATGGCTACATCCTGTAAGGTCAAGGATTATCACCTCAAAGGTGCCCCATATGCTGGGCCACAGCTATTTGACTTCGCCAATCAGGCACAGGCACTACCTATTACCTATATACACGTCTAGATGATTATATAGGTATCTTTTTATACCTAACCGGTCTGATATGTTTTATTATTAATGGGCTGCTGCTTATGCAAACGTCAAGCTATTATAATACATTAATACTTCGTACTAATGTCGATGATAGAAGATCATACTTATCGAATCAGAGTATGTTGGGTGTTTTTTTTTTTATAAAATTTTATATTATTACTCTTCTCTGGCTGATTAGTATAATTGATTCTATACGCTCTTCTGCTTTGTCCATATTCCTTCATCTTGTCCTTCTAATGTTGACCTCAAATAGCCAATTGGTTGCAAAATCTTGCCAAAGCATTAATTGTTTTTCCCCACACGGAGTCCGGAAATTTGCTGAACCGACTCTTTGTTCTGGGAAACTATGATCTTTGAAGTTCATGAGTATTTCTCATCTGTTCCTAGTTGGACTAATTGTTAATTGTGCTTTTATTTGGGACTCACTCATCAATTCATTTATATTCATTATCAGTGACATTCCCATTGGATCTTGTGAGGCGACGAATGCAGTTAGAAGGTGCTGCTGGAAAAGCTCGCGTCTACAACTCAGGCCTGTTTGGTACATTTGGCCACATAATCCGATATGAAGGCTTTCGTGGTTTATATAGAGGAATATTGCCCGAGTACTATAAAGTTGTCCCCGGTGTCGGTATTGTTTTCATGACATATGAGATACTCAAATCTTGCTTATCTGGTTCATCAGCCAGTGACTAGGCATTAGAAAAATTTATGTCAGAGTGAACTTTGAGATAATTAGGACAGTTTTCCAGTGTTGCAGAGTAACTTA
This sequence comes from Asparagus setaceus, assembly GCA_012295165.1. NCBI lineage: Eukaryota > Viridiplantae > Streptophyta > Magnoliopsida > Asparagales > Asparagaceae > Asparagus > Asparagus setaceus. Next base: position 16,122,743 of record CM022707.1, read on the forward strand.
TATATGGTGGCAAGTTTTGTGGCTGCTGCCAATAGTATGTCCTCATTTCTTGTATAGTTGGTAGGTATATCAATCTCAAAAGTGTATCACCGTCGTGTTTTTTTTTTTTTTCTTTTCTTTCCCCGGGTGATTGCCATACTCATGTATGTTACATTTTATTGATGTCGTTCATAAAGGACTGAATGTGTTTTTTTTAAGGTAACTGAATATGGTTTTGTTTCCTTTGTTCTTTCACCATTGTTTGATGTAACTCTCATTTGAGAAGACCAAATCCATATAACTTCTTGAAAGTCCTCTGCACCTTCAGTCCGAGTATTGTGCTATTGATTTTCCTGGACTTGACTTTAGTCTTGCTTGCACTTTGGTTGAAATTCTTTAGGCTTGGTGCTTCTTTGTTGCGATCATTCAAACTCCTCCCCAAAATTGCTATCACGCTGCCGAATGATTAATAGCTAAATACAAAAAGAAGAAGAATTACCCGAGTTTGTAGTATTCTTGCTGGCTTGTCTACTAGTTTGAAACTTATTCAAAGGATTTACTAAGCAAAGAGAGGATAAACTTGACAGAGAATTCCCTTGATAAGTTTTTAAGGACTCGTTTTAATGAAACATTTCAAAAAATTTATTTTGCTATCCAGCTCTACAATATTCCTCTTTCATAGATTTTGTTATTCAGATTAATAGCTAACTCGATAGCTTCTATATGGATTAAGGGTTAGAGTTGTAATGTGTTTAGTTGAGAGGGAGTTGCTCACTAATTTCATTCTTCAAGCAGTAATTTCTTCATATCAAAAGAAACGATCCGTCTCAAACACTACTCTTTAATCATCATTTTCCCACCGAAAAAGTTAAAAGAAAAGAAAAGAAAAGAAAAAAAAAAAATCCTCTGAGCTTTGAATTGAAACAGATAATTCCCCACCTTTTTATCCATAATTAAAAATGAAAAATAAAATCCAATAACATAAAAAATCCCATGAGTATTGGCACCTCCGCCCACTTAAGATATTAAAGATAATAACAAAATACCAAGAAGGAGCCAAAATATATAAATACCCAACAGAAAACTAATCTTTTTCTTTTTTTTTTTCCCTCTCTTCTTCTCTCTCTCATAACTTAGGGTTTTGTTTCTGATCCCTTCATCGATTGTTTATGGCGGCGACGCAAGGGCAATCGATCGGTCCTGCGCTTCTCGACGACATCATCAGCAGATTGCTGGAGGTTCGATCGGCGGCGAGGCCCGGGAAGCAAGTTCAGCTATCGGAGGCCGAGATCCGTCAGCTCTGCGTCGCGTCGAGGGAGATCTTCCTCCAGCAGCCCAATCTCGTCGAGCTCGAGGCCCCGATCAAGATCTGCGGTTAGATCCCCTCTCTCCGTACAGTTTTGGATTCTTGATGATCAGTGGATTCTTGTGTTGTGCCTTGGAATTTATCTTTTCAAGTTTATGTCTATTGTTTGTGTTTATGATTAACTTACTCTTTGCAAAAAAGATGTGATCTTGTGAACGTTAACTTTTAAAATCATTCATACACCCAACAAAACATCGAATCTTATTTGTTTTAAAACCAAAATCTGTTTTAATCTGCTAATAAGCATGGTAAACTGCTATAGTTTGATTTTTGTTAAACTGTTACATTATTAATTAAAATGCTGTAATAAAAAGATCAAATGTCGAATCTGGTTCTAAAGATAATTTATGTTTGGTTGTCTTGGGTGTGTCACTGATTTTAGTAGTGGGTGAGTTTAAAGATAAATCAGGGCAGTAGAATGGGTTTAGGACATCATCTCTATTTTAGTTTTGAAGGAAACAAAGCTCTAGTATCTATCTTTCATGCTTGTTGGTTGAATGTTCACAGAAAATAATGGAAATAGGTTTGGAAAATATTAGAAGGCACGGCAACTCATTAGCTACATCCTGGGGCGAAGCTAGGATACCCAATCAGTTAAGGAACAATTAACAACAATCAAAAGTTATTGATATAAGAATATTAATAATGAAGAGTGTTACATTTTTTCACTAAGAACATAAACAAATCATGAAAACTGAGACAACATTGAAACTTAAGTTAAAATAACACTTTCTCGTATGAAAAAACTTATTTTTAATGATGTTTGTTTCTTTTCTATAGTAAAAGGTAATTGAATAATAAATGGCATTTAAAAGGGCGTACATTGTATTTGCGATATACTGATAATATTTTATATCTTACAAAGGCAATAAAAAAAATAAAAAAACAATAAAAAAATAAAAAAACTTAAGTCCACACATGCCTATGTCCCTGGTATTTACTAAATATCTCCGATATATCCCCGACATCCGCCATCCGGTATGTAATTTTTCTGTCCTATATGTCCTCGGCATCTGATATTTAAAACACTGCATACACTAAACTGCAGCAATGAACCTTCATTTAAGACCGGTAATGTTGTATGTATCTTCTTGAGCAAAGTTCACTGATTGATGGTTGAATCTGTTCAAAGTATGAGAATAACTTTCAGCAAAAATTTCAGACAACATTGACATGCGCTAGCATTTTGGATCTTTTCATCTGAAAAGTATAATATACGCCACATCTCTATTAATGATGTATAAACAGTTGAGGCACAATTTTAATTGTTTATCTTTGTTTCCTGATTGTGAGACAAGAAATATATGATGATAAACAAACAATACAACCTATTGACTGTATTCTCTCATACCTAGGTACTTCTATCAGGCAGTCGTACCCGTACCCGACACCTACCTATACCTATACCCATACCCGTATCGAAACTTCTTGGACACTTCTTGAATATATGCATATGTTGATTCAGGCGTATTCTCAATTTTATAATACATGTTTTCAATTAAAGCACTCCTCATACACTTCTTGAATGTATATCCTGCACTTCACATTTATTTCTTGTACATTGATCTTATGTAAATGAAAAAACAATATTGATCTTATGTAAATTATTAATTTAATACATATAGATACACATAACATGCATATATATAGCAGAGTCCCCATACCTATATTTTACAAATTTTGTGTGTCTCGTACCTATAGCCATACAAGTACCCATACCCATACCAGTACCCGTACCCATGCAACTTAGTCTCATATGAATGAAGACTCACAAATTAACTTTAGGCTTATCCACAGATGATTTTTTGTTCCACTATTATATTCATGCTAGGCACTAGTCATTGCTGTCAAATGGATTGTCTGACTTACTTTTTTGAAATATATGTTGATATGAGCTGATACGTGTAGTATTTTGTTATGATATATAACTTTCTTTATTAAATCTTGAATTAAATATCTATGTGGTGCCTTACAATCATAAGTTTTGTTGCTCAAGCCATTGTTCTTCAGTTTCTCTCATTTTTTTGTATATGCATTTCCAGGTGACATCCATGGCCAGTACAGTGATCTCTTGAGGTTATTTGAATATGGAGGTTTCCCTCCTGATGCCAATTATTTATTTTTAGGCGATTATGTGGACCGTGGAAAACAGAGCTTGGAAACAATATGTCTTCTTCTTGCTTATAAGATCAAGTACCCTGAGAACTTCTTTCTTCTGAGAGGAAATCATGAATGTGCTTCTATAAACAGGATATATGGATTTTATGATGAATGTAAACGTCGGTTTAATGTGAGACTATGGAAGGTTTTCACTGATTGCTTTAACTGTTTACCTGTGGCTGCTCTTATAGATGACAAAATATTATGCATGCATGGTGGCCTTTCCCCAGATCTGTCAAACCTGGACCAAATTAGAAGCTTAACTCGTCCTACTGATGTCCCTGACACAGGTTTACTCTGTGATCTACTTTGGTCTGATCCTGGGAGAGAAGTTCAAGGCTGGGGAATGAATGATAGAGGTGTTTCCTACACTTTTGGTTCTGATAAGGTCTCTGAGTTCTTATCAAAACATGACCTGGATCTTGTCTGTCGCGCGCATCAGGTCTAAAATCATTCTTGTTTACTTCTAACTTATTGAGTAAGTTTGGGTCTTGGCTAACATTTTTCTTTTTTGGAAAATTGCAGGTTGTGGAGGATGGCTATGAGTTCTTTGCTGACAGACAGCTTGTCACTATTTTCTCAGCGCCAAACTATTGTGGTGAATTTGATAATGCTGGTGCTATGATGAGTGTTGATGAAACCTTGATGTGCTCTTTTCAAATTCTGAAGCCTACAGAAAAGAAGCCAAAATTTATGATGTCGACAAGAATATGATTATGACAAAACCTCGTCTACTTTACTCTGCCCAAGGTTAGTTGATCTGTCCATACTTTTATTTTGCTTTCTTAAAATGTTTATGCTCTATCAATTAGATGCAAACACAGTAGGCAGTTAATGGTGTTCTCATGGTCATTTTCATTCTACCACTTCTCATTCTTTTATGTATTGGGGAGTACAAGAGATATTACATCCCCATAGTTTGAGATAAGGTTTTGTCTGTTATTGTTGTTGAAAAGTGTATGGATATCTCACTGATTGGAAGGGCCATAATCTATGCAAAGTTTGTTTTGCGCTTTATTTTTTTTAAGCAAGGATTCAGTTTGATGCCCTCTGATCTGTCTCTAATTAACTATCTCATAACAGAGGTCCATTAATCCTAAATCATATTTGCTGTACTGACTTGAATGACTAGCAATGTTAAGTATGGGTGACTTTCTGAAAGACGGTATGACAAATTGATGATTTTATCAAGTGCTTTTTGACATTCTATTGACATTCAAGTTTTGAAATTTTATTCAAATAGTTCAATAATTCATGTTGATTAACATAATATCTTAAATACATCATACAAACAGTGTAGACAATCTCATTTCTTAAATATTACATTCAATGTTGTGTCGTGTAAATTAAAATCCAGATGCTTTCTACCTTACATTTGAACACTCATGTCAGTTTGCAACCTCGTAGCGTTCACTTCTTGCTGATAAGGTTATGATGTCATATTTATATTCTCGTATGTGTTAGTCAAATTAGTTGTGTTCTTCACTGCCATTTTGATAATGATCTTTCGCAGTCTGGTGGTGATTGGTTGTATCCTGTGATTGGCGTACTTTTCAATGCGGCTTACTGATTTCTCCTTAGTAGTGAAAAGAACATTATGTAAAATATCTTAAATTGTTGCTCAGAGTGCAGATTATTCTCTAACCATATATGCCAATGGAAAAAATTGTATCACAATAGTATCTTCGATTGGTGGGTAGTCTGGAAGTAAGAAACAGAATAGTCTAACTTATAGGATAGGAACATTTGAATGGTTCTTAAACTGCATTACATGATTTACATCTTGTATGCTAGTTGTATGAGGAAAGTAGTTTACCAGGAGAATTTCTTGGAGCACTTCCTTTTGTGTCTAGTCTCATCTATTCTAGCCCCTTCACATGGCAATTACTAATTTGACCAAGCCTCTAATGTAATTGAACTGAATTCGTCATAGTTTATGAATCTCCAGCTGTGAGTCCTATGTTCAAGCATTTAGTGTCTGTTTTGATATGCACAAGTGTAATATCGTACTGACAATGGTGGTTTGTCCCTTTAATTATCTATTTCTTTGACTTAATGGTCTTTTTTAGAGAACTTATCTTGTTTTTCCTTATTATATTTTTCCTTATTACTTTGACTTAGGGTCTTTTAGAGGACTTAATCTTGTTTTTCCTTATTATATTTTCTCTGGTTCCTCTGTCATCATGTTTTTTTGTTACAACCTATCAATTTACTTTTTCATTACTGGTTGAACCTCTCCAGCTTGTTGCAGTGATATTTTGCTAGATGGATGGAAATGCAAACTCGAAATGACTATGGAGCTGCAGATCTGCTCTCCCGTAGACAGGAAAGAATTTTGTATCATTGTCATCGGTACAGCCTAAATTATCTCTTCAGTATGCTCTCAGTCGCTAAGCCTACCTTCTTCTGGAAGCAATTCATCATGGCAAATGCACATCATTTTCCCTTATATGCGTGTAGAACTATGATGCAGGTGTACATACAATGATTCTGTCCAAGGTTGATAAATAACCCAGCTGTACTTATAAATGCTTCATCACATTCAAGATGTTTGTTTTTCCAGGCTACTAGATCATCATTTTACTTCTTTAAGTGTTTGTGTTAGTGTTGCAGAATGATAACAAATTGCACGTCGCGTCCATCAGAGGTGAAGTGGTAGATTTCTTTTTTCCCTTATTGCTGGCTCTATTTATGCTTGAAAAGTCCAGTATAAAACTGGAGACATCATCTTAATTTCATATAGATTTTATGAAGCGAATGCGAGTCTTTTTGTGTCTCTGGAGGTTGTTAATCTGATGTGCCTTAAAAGAGCTTTTTTCCCCTTACAATTGAGGAAAATGTGATACACAATTTGTTTTCAAGAACTCTGTATTTGTCTGTTCTTTAACCAAAGTAAGTGTAGAAATCCGAGGATTGACTATATATTTGTTATGGGCGCATTGCTTACTGTGGAATTTGATAATGTTTATCTTACATTTGGGATTGCATGAGGTGCTTGTTAACCTGCAGTAATATTTCCATGTCATTTCTGGATAATCTTTTAGTAACATGGTCAAATAAGATGAAACTCAGGACTTCATTATGATTATGTGTTTCTCCTTTTGGATCAAGTTGGAGTTAAAGTTTATCAACCAAATCCATTTAGTTGTGCATTAGCTGAATTCTAGATTTTTGGAATATATGGAAGTCGAAGAACCTTATTTTAAGTTTGTTATGGTCATAACCACTATTAGTGATTAAAGAGGAAACCAAGTGACATGAATAAACATTTCTGCTCGCCAACTTGGAGCGACAAGAATCTCCACGGCCGACTCACGGGGCGGCCTGCGCTTACCGCCCTCGCCATGGACCGTTAAACGACTATCGCCGTAGCCGACGCGAAAGGCGGTGTGAGTCGGCCCATCAACAACCCCCCCCTCCGCGGACGACGCGAAAGGCAATACCAGTCGTCCGCCCAATCAATTGACTGTCTCGGAGCTATTCTAAGTCGCTCGTCCCCCCGGACGACATGGGGGACGACCAGTTATCACCTTCCAATCGCTAGTCCGCTCGGACGACGCGAAAGGCGGTACTAATCGTCCTTCCAACCCGTTATCTATCATAACCCCTTCCAACCAGCCGTTTGCCTCTCCAGACAATGCGAAGCGAATTTAGGCCCCCTTTTCTTAGCCACCCGTTCTTTGGGACGACGCGAAGGGCGGTACTAGTCGTCCCCTTCAACTGATTACTCCAATGGACGCCTCAAGAGGCCGTGCGAGTCGGCCACCCGGCCTCAGCTCCCCCCTCTCTCAACTTATGTGGTTCCCTCCACTCGAACGACGGTTATACAGTACTCAAGCTCATCAACATCGCATTAAATGCACTGACAGGCCCTTAACTCCCCTATCTCTCACGGTATTTAAGGCACCTCGGACCCATGCAGTTACAGGCGCCGTCAATCCCATCCCATTAATGGCGAATAGACCACACTAACCCTCAAATTACCCGCAATTTGACACCTGTAAAGGCCAGCCACCATAGCAGACAAAGAGGTGCTCAGCCAATCACTGGCTCACACGTGGAAGAGAGGGCTGACTCATCAGTGGTTTCTTAGCCAATGGAGAGATGAAAATACCCCCACCACCCTAGGTATAAGTAGCAACGTGAATAGCAAACCAAGTAAGTGATTTTTCCTGAGTGAATTTCTGCTCCATTGATTTTTCTCTCCCCATTACTAACTTGACCGTCGGAGGAACCACCGGAGATCCCAACTCCGCCTCTTCCACAGGTGTTCTCTTGTCAGAGTGAACCCACGGACCGAGCAAAGATCACCAAACATTAGGAGAGAAGGCGGACTCCGCTCTCTTAAAAGCTAAACTCACACCGATGTTAGTGACTGTGATTATATACATCAACAAAGTTCTTATAGTGTCTTTATGTAGCATATCAGATATGAAAAAAATAATAATAATTGGAACATAAAGTATCTAGATTTCATAGTATATACATATTTTAGTAGTGGTTTTTATTCAAGAGCAAAGAAGTTATAGAATCCTTATTATTATAGTTTGTTTCTTTGAAAGGCAATATATTATTATGAGTTGAGATCTCCTACTTTAAAACTAGTGAGGTCTCGCTCTTGACCGTTCGTAGATAAGCGTTCTTCTTATATTACAAAAATACGGGTGGGTCAGCTAGGAGATAAAAAAAACGAGACAAGCGGGCCGGGACGAGATAAAAAAACGAGACAAACAAGTGGGCCAGCCCACTGCCCACCCCTAATTACCTACCTGTAGAAATGTCCCCCCAGTCAAACGGACAACACTACAAAACTCAACGTGCATCATGCACATATGTGGGATGTTCTGATCCGTTCATACGTGAAGTAGGAGGGCAGTTTGGTAAGTTACTACCTCTATATGTGGCTCAGAACTCCCCACGTGATAGGATTTGTAGTCCGCACATATGATTTCTATTGACAATCTCGCTCTATTCGATACACTATATTTTTTGTTCAACCAGGTGAAATTTAAGCTAAGGTTTTCTTTTTAGAAATTAGTCCCTTAAATATTCAGTAATTGCATAGAAGCCCCTCTAATCTTGAAAAGCGCATATTACTCTCTCAAACCCTATAGGGTCTACAAATCGTCGGGTCTTTCAAGTTAATTTTGGAAAGATTTAACAATGAGTTCAACAAATTTAATAGACATAAAGTTATAAAATTAGCATATGAACGTTATATGAGAACTTTCAAATAAAAATTTCACATTTGTAAAATAGAGGGTATTAACGTGCTAATTTTGAACAACTCATAATATATAAATGCTACAAAACACAACTGATGGTATATAACTGCTAAGGGAGTGAAACTATAAGGTACCTAAGTGCTATTTAGCCTATTAGCTAATATTCTATTCAACCACGCGGACCTTGAACTAAAGTCACGTTACTAATAAAAAAATAAAAAAAATCCTCCACCTACATCTATATATGCGTGTCACTAATCCTAAACTATCGCAATCAAAATTGAGAAAAATGGAAACCTTAGTTGTATTCACCTTGGCTCTTGTATGTCTCACTACTTTGGCCCCAAATGTTGTGGCCGAGTTTGCTATTTACAGTGGCCAAACTTTCATGCCGGGCCAAAACTTTAGCTACGATATGACGGTCCATGGCATCCCTTTTGGGCCTCATGAACTCTGCTTCCAAAAAGATTGCAACCTCGTCATCTACCAACGTGGCCAAAAGAAATGGGAGAGCAACACTACTCAGACAAAGTACAGAGATTGCTACCTTACTGTGCAAAACGACGGAGAGGTAAAATTTCTTTTTCTATACTTGGAATATATTTTCATTAAACACGAATAAAATTTATTTATTTTTATTTTGAAAAAAAACAAAAAAACACAGGTCGTCCTCCGCCATAACTACTACTATACACTGTGGAGTAGCGGCGTCAAATCCACGCCTGGTGACTACGTCTTCTACCTAACCTACGCCGGGGGCCTTAGCGTTTATGGGCCTCAGTTGTGGATAAGCGACAACCCAGCAACCATGAGCAGTGTAGCTCCGATGACCACCACCACTGATATCATGTTCTACACTTCACAGGTAATTAATTAATTAAATGCCTTGTAGCTAGTTTCCCTTGCTTCTCCCTTATATTTACCCTCGCTTGTTTTTTACAAGCACTTATATACCTTGAAGTTTCTACAAGTTGTATGCTAATACCTTGTTTTATGCAAATGTGAGAATTTTGGCATGAGCTTTCCCCTGTGATGCTGCTCACAAGCTAATTTAAAATCATTAGCTATTAATATTTGTTGAATTTAATATCGAACCCATCACAGTGTTAAATGCCGCAGAAGACAAGTGAGGATATGTACATTAAGTGCAAGAAAACTATAAGACATTCAAGTGCTAATTAGCCTAAAATTAGGCAATGCTGAATGTGATCAGAAAATGTACGTACTAATAAGATAGAAGACTAGTCATGACATACGATCGGTATGAATCTACATATAACCTTAGGTAACAAATATACGAGGATACGTCTGATTTTATGTATTTCGATGAGACAGATAACAATGGCAACCTACGGAATCGTGATTCAATTCAAGAACTTCCGGCTAGTCCTGCAGCAGAAGGACTGCAATCTGGTGGTGGAGGACATGTACGATGACTTCAAAATCCTATGGCAGACCGGGGTATTCGCCACCACAGGTGATTGTTATCTGACGATGAGCCTTACAGGAGAACTCATGGTCAAGTACAATAGACGAGACATACTGTGGAGGTCGGGGAAAGAGTCCGACAGACCGGGGAAGTACGCGTTGGCGCTTCGATACGATGGTAGGATCGCAGTCTACGGACCCGAGGTGTGGGGGATCTTGGACCCGTACGGTGCAGAGAGGGCGGTTGGGAGCTCTGTGGACGATGCTAGGGTTATGGGACTTGAGAGTTGATGGTGTATTGAGTAGTAATATTTATGTGCCACTTGAGAGTTGCGAGAGAATAAGGAGTTTATCTTCAAACTCTTGAATGATGTCATTAACTTATTATGGTCATCTACTAGTCTGCATGCAATAAAATGTGGCTTGTGTCCTGGAAATCTTGTTAATTGGTATGTCCCTCGTTATCAAACACATATATACATACATGCATATATACATACATACACCTGAAATCCATGTTAGAGTACAACATCTTTGTTTGAAATAAGTTGAAATTTACTTCATTTCAATTGAGTAATTTCTAGTAATACGGAGGTCCAACTCTTGACTTTAAGAACAACAATTAAGAAAGATTGATCCTTTAGTCTAGAGATTTGTATTCTCTATTTCGCATTAATTATGAGTACAAGTCATATCGAACTTTCCAATGCTAATATATTGTTCTCAACCTTTCATGAATATTTTAGACAATTTTTATCTGTGCATGTTGGACGTTCTAAGGTGATCATTGTCTTTTTTTTAGTTTTATTGTTGATCATTGGAATGATCATAACTTTTTCCTTTTTGAAATAGAAATAGAGAATACAAATCTCTTGTATTTTGCACAAGACCTCCAAGATGAAAGGTCCTTTTAATCTAGTGAGTTTTCTTCCAACCAGATAAATCCTGACAAACTTATAGAATCCAATGAAAGCTAGTTTTATTAGGATAGATTTCAGAAAATCCCCTGAACTATGGCGAAATTTGCACAAGACCACCATAAAATCTTTAAAAATTAGAGAAACCACCCAACGGAACTTGGGTGTCTCACAAAAAACCCCTAAACTTTGAACTTTTCTCACATGACCCCTCTACTTGTATTTTGCAAATAACTTAAATGTCCTTGACAGAAAAACTTTAAAATTTTGTCATTTGTCATTTACGGTCAGCATATCCCCTCTCCTAATATTTGGATCATTTTCTCCTTATAAAATTTTCCTCATTTGCAAATTACACCTCTCCTAATATTTGGGTAATTAATTTTGTCTTGATAAAATTTTCTTTATTTGCAAATTACCTATAAGAGGGTCTTTTGAGAAAATTTCAAAGTGTAGTAGGCCACACCCCAAATTAAGTTCGGGGGGTTATGTGAGATGAACAAGGTTCAGGGTGGGTATGTGAAAAACCTAAAGTTCGGGGTTGCTGAGAAATTAAAACATGCATAAAGTTTATTCATTTATTTATTTATCTATCTAATTATTATTTTTTTTAAAAAAAAAAAAGGCCGACCTCAACCATAACTACTACTATAAGCTGTGGAGAAGCGGCGTCAAATCCAAGCCTGGAAACTATGTCTTTCTTCCTAGCCTATGCCGGCGGAGTTAGCGTTTTTGGGCCTGAAGTCTGGGTCAGCGACAACCAAGTAACCATGACCACCACTACTGATCGATATCATTTTTCTACAGTGGACAGGTAATCTTTATATCTATATATGTTCTTGGTGTTTAACTGGCTACTTATCATCTCTGTTTTAATTTATTAACACATATACTTTTTAGTTACTTAGTTTTTAAGAGGAGATTTTTTTTAAAAAAGTCTGTTTTTGAAAAATAATAAGCAAAACCGACCCTTTTATGAAAATATTAGCAAAATCGATCTCTTTATCTGTTTTGCAAAATATTGACTTTAAAATACACGGGACTAGTAGTCCCGTGTAATTAGTGGTCGCTAATTACGATTAATCTGAAATGGTCGTCTCGTCTCGTGTACTTTTGTGCTGAAATGCTTAAGGTTTAATTAATGAGAACTAAATACACGGCATCACTAATCCAAGTGTATTTTAAAGCTGAATTTTTGTAAAGTCGACCTCTTTTTAAAAAAGATGTCAATTTTGCTAATAATTTTTTTAAAAAAAGTAAATGTAGAAATCCGAGGATTAATGACTATACTTGTTATGGGCACATTGCTTACTGTAGAATTCGATAATGTTTATCCTACTTTTGGGATTGCATGAGGTGCTTGTTAACCTGCAGTAATATTTCCATGTCATTTCTGGATAATCTTTTAGGAACATGGTCAAATAAGATGAAACTCAGGACTTCATTATGATTATGTGCTTCTCCCTTTGGATCAAGTCGGAGTTAAAGTTTATCAACCAAATCCATTTAGTTGTACATTTGCTGAATTCTAGATTTTTGGAATATATGGAAGTTGAATAACCTTATTTTAAGTTCTTATAGTGTCTTTATGTAGCATATCAGATATGAAATAATAATAATAATTGGAAAATAAAGTTTCTAGATTTCATATATAGTATATACATATTTTAGTGGGGTTTTTTTTTCAAGAGCAAAGAAGTTATAGAATCTTTATTATTTGAGTATTTTGTTTCTTTGAAAGGCAATATATTATTATGAGTTGAGATCTCCTACTTTAAAACTAGTGAGGTCTCGCTCTTGACCATTCATAGATAAGCTTTCTTCTTCTATTACAAATTGTAACATAAGGGTCTGTTTGCTTCAATTTCTATTTAAAAAAGAAAAGAAAAGACAAAGTACTCTAAAATTGATTTCCATGCATCATTTCATTTCATTTCATTAACTTATATAAAAAGCCCTAAGGCCTCCGAACTTCCGAAGGATTTGCGTGACATTCACTGAGACCATTTTACCCTTACGCGGTTGAGTCAATTCTGCGCTTCATCATCGCAAATCTCGGCGACAGATCGACGAAGGCACGTGTTACGTCCAAAGCCAAAAGAACTCAGCTGGTAATAACTCATTAAGGATTTTGTTGCCATGGTTCTTGTCATTCTTTTATTTGAGTTGTTTCTCCTTCAATTAAGTTGGCTTCATGTTAAAAATCTTTTGCTTTCTTGTCACAAACTACAGGTTATTTTACCAAAACTATAGTGTCAAAATTACGATACTAGAAGATTTAAATTTGGCGACCAGACAAATTTTAAGTTTGATACCAATTCATTAGATAGGCGTTTTATTATTGTTAAGGAATATATTACAAAAATCTATAATATTAGGAATAATATATTAGGAATATGTGATTGAGAGATATTAGGGATATGATTAGATATGATTTTATCTCATGCCTATTTTGTAATATCCTTCTAACCTCTATTTCTCTGAATGGGGCAATTTCCAACTCATTTATTCTTCTTTGTTTTTCTGCATGCAGATACAGTTTTGCATGGTCTTTTCGGGCATGATGCAGTCATTAATTAGCTCGGAAATCTACATGAAAGTTGTAGAGGTGCATGCATAGTTTACTCCAAGCTTTGAATCACAGGAAACGAAGCAGTATTGAGGGAGTTATGGTCATTCAAAGTACCCTATCCGAATCTGGACAGATTTGTGTATTCCCAAGCATTTTGGAAGATGAAAAGGTGGACTAGAAGGTTCATCAAGGCCTATAAATCGGCATACTCTCATCATCCAAGTTTTACCACTTGCTCTCTTGAATGTATAGAGAGTTAAAGTGAAGAAGAGTCTCTTAAGTTGTAGAGATCTCTAGTGTTGAGTTAACAAATTTAACAAGAAAGAAGGGTGTGTGAGGACTGTGGAAGTCATGTCGTGTGCCGTGTGTGCATTGTACCCATTTGTTGATTCCATTATAGTAAAGTATCCTCCGAGCTCCAAGCTCAACCCGTGGTTTTTCCCGCTTGGGTTTTCCACGAAATTTTGTGTCTATTATTTGAGTATTTTGTTTCTTTGAAAGGCAATATATTATTATGAGTTGAGATCTCCTACTTTAAAACTAGTGAGGTCTCGCTCTTGACCATTCATAGATAAGCTTTCTTCTTCTATTACAAATTGTAACATAAGGGTCTGTTTGCTTCAATTTCTATTTAAAAAAAAGAAAAGAAAAGACAAAGTACTCTAAAATTGATTTCCATGCATCATTTCATTTCATTTCATTAACTTATATAAAAAGCCCTAAGGCCTCCGAACTTCCGAAGGATTTGCGTGACATTCACTGAGACCATTTTACCCTTACGCGGTTGAGTCAATTCTGCGCTTCATCATCGCAAATCTCGGCGACAGATCGACGAAGGCACGTGTTACGTCCAAAGCCAAAAGAACTCAGCTGGTAATAACTCATTAAGGATTTTGTTGCCATGGTTCTTGTCATTCTTTTATTTGAGTTGTTTCTCCTTCAATTAAGTTGGCTTCATGTTAAAAATCTTTTGCTTTCTTGTCACAAACTACAGGTTATTTTACCAAAACTATAGTGTCAAAATTACGATACTAGAAGATTTAAATTTGGCGACCAGACAAATTTTTAAGTTTGATACCAATTCATTAGATAGGCGTTTTATTATTGTTAAGGAATATATTACAAAAATCTATAATATTAGGAATAATATATTAGGAATATGTGATTGAGAGATATTAGGGATATGATTAGATATGATTTTATCTCATGCCTATTTTGTAATATCCTTCTAACCTCTATTTAGGGCTGTTGGAGGCTGCTCAATTTCCAACTCATTTATTGCTGCTGTTTTTCTGCATGCAGATACAGTTTTGCATGGTCTTTTCGGGCATGATGCAGTCATTAATTAGCTCGGAAATCTACATGAAAGTTGTAGAGGTGCATGCATAGTTTACTCCAAGCTTTGAATCACAGGAAACGAAGCAGTATTGAGGGAGTTATGGTCATTCAAAGTACCCTATCCGAATCTGGACAGATTTGTGTATTCCCAAGCATTTTGGAAGATGAAAAGGTGGACTAGAAGGTTCATCAAGGCCTATAAATCGGCATACTCTCATCATCCAAGTTTTACCACTTGCTCTCTTGAATGTATAGAGAGTTAAAGTGAAGAAGAGTCTCTTAAGTTGTAGAGATCTCTAGTGTTGAGTTAACAAATTTAACAAGAAAGAAGGGTGTGTGAGGACTGTGTGGAAGTCAGCGTTGTCAGGTGTGCCGTGTGTGCATTGTACCCATTTGTTGATTCCATTATAGTAAAGTATCCTCCGAGCTCCAAGCTCAACCCGTGGTTTTTCCCGTTTGGGTTTTCCACGTAAATTCTTGTGTCTATTCTTTGTGTGATTGTCTTCTATTGTCACTAATACCAACAAGTGGTATCAGAGCTTGGTTGTGGTGTTCTTAATGGCCGAAGACAAGTCGATAATCGGCGGTGTGAAGGTTGAGTTGAAGCCATTCGATGGGCGAAGCAATTTCACACTATGGCAGCGCAAGATGAAGAATATCTTGATTCAACAAGATCTACACATGTGTCTTATGGGGGTTGAGCACAAGCCAGAGACGATGTCTATGGAGGCTTGGAACAAGGCAGACCTCAAGGCGATGAGCTCGATTGAGCTGCACTTATCCGGACGGTCACCTACAACGGATGGAGGAGACTACCTCCAAGGGCACATGGGAGAAGTTAGAGAATCTCTACATGGGAAAGACTCTCTCTAACAAGCTTTTCTTAAAGGATGAATTGTTTAATCTTCGTATGGAAGATGGAGATGATATTATGGAGCATCTTAATGTGTTTAACCGTTGTATAACGGATTTGTTGCGGGTGGAGGTCAAGTTTGAAGAAGAGGATAAAGCTTTACTATTGCTCCGATCCTTGCCGTTGTAGGCGTTGAAAAATACTTACAAGATCCCCGAAACCAACTCGTGACGGGGAGTCGGCGAATGACAACCCATCGAATGATACAGACGTCGAATCGTTAAGACGCGAACTCGACGGCGAACCCACAGCGTCACAAGCACGGTTTAAACCGGACTTGAACGGACGATCGGATTTCAGGACCGTTGAACCGGAACGAACCAAGAATTAGTCCCGAATCAAGTATAGACGGAACCAAGCCCGAGACGGAAAACGCCGAAAACGACGAAAAACGACGAAAACGGCGAGCGGCCTACGGGCCATCTTGGTTCTGGCCAGTGGCCGAAGCCACAAACACCCCCGATTTGTATAAATAGGGGGGGTCGGCTTCTTCAAGGAGGGATTTTTGGGGAGAGAGATTCGAGAGGCTGGATTCTGGGATTTTCTGAAGAATTCTTGCGAGATCCACGAGCAGTCAACGCACGGTTCCGAGCACCGGCGAGCATAAGTTCACTCGACGTCGGATCTACAAGCGGAAGGTAACTGAATTCGGGTCGAACTACAGATACCCTCTAGGTTAAGCTTCGTCTTAATCTCAGGGATAGCGCTGTGATTTCTCCTAGTAGATCTCACCCGCTCCGGCGATCCTCTCCTTCGTGAGTGTGATCCCCGCAGGCGATCCTCTCCTTCGTGAGTGTGATCCCCTCAGGCGTTTCGTTTCCTTCGTGAAACGAGCCCCTGCACGTCTGTAGTTCCAGAACCCGGGTCTCTACCTGGATCGGAATTGCGCGGTGGTCCACGGACACAAAAAGTCCCCGGCACAGGCAAAGAACCCACGCAAGCGAGGACCTCGATATAACAGAGATCCTCGTGTTTGTTCAAAAGGATAAAAGTTGTAATCTTTTTGATTTTCATTGTACGCCTTAAAATAAAAGGCATTTCTTTTGAATTTTGTTGTAGGCCAAAGAAGCTGTAAGCAAGTTCAAATCAATGACAATCAAACCGACTTTTACCGCGAACAAGCTGGCGACCACAGTGGGAGCCACCGGCCTCAGATCGGAGGTCGTCGTGCCGCAACCGCGGATCCCTATCCCGGTGGAAGAAGAGGTCGAGTTCGAGTTCGACCAGGAGAAGTTCGAGGAGTACCTATCCTCACCCTCCTCCAGATCCAGTTCCCCCCGCCGCTCCAAGAAGGACTCCGCTGCAAGGAGAACCCGATGGGCCTCCGATGTAGAGCCCCAGGACGGCGAGTCCAACCCCGCCGCAGTAGCGAAATCCCTTCTACCGAAGTCCGGATGGCGCCGAGATGAACGCCGATGATGCACTGCGGCCTAAGCGAGCCCGCTATAGGCGAACCTCGGTCGAGTGTCGAGGGTCACCGCCGTAGGCGAACCTCGGTTGAATGTCGAGGGTCGAGGTTCACCGCTATAGCGAACCTCGGTCGAGTGTCGAGGGTCACCGCCGTAGGCGAACCTCGGTCGAGTGTCGAGGGTCACCGCCGTAGGCGAACCTCGGTCGAGTGTCGAGGGTCACCGCCGTAGGCGAACCTCGGTCGAGTGTCGAGGGTCACCGCCGTAGGCGAACCTCGGTTGGATGTCGAGGGTCGAGGTTCACCGCTATAGGCGAACCTCGGTTGGATGTCGAGGGTCGAGGTTCACCGCTATAGGCGAACCTCGGTTGAATGTCGAGGGTCGAGGTTCACCGCTATAGGCGAACCTCGGTCGAGTGTCGAGGGTCACCGCCGTAGGCGAACCTCGGTCGAGTGTCGAGGGTCACCGCCGTAGGCGAACCTCGGTCGAGTGTCGAGGGTCACCGCTGTAGGCGAACCTCGGTCGAGTGTCGAGGGTCACCGCCGTAGGCGAACCTCGGTCGAGTGTCGAGGGTCACCGCCGTAGGCGAACCTCGGTTGAATGTCGAGGGTCGAGGTTCACCGCTATAGGCGAACCTCGGTTGGATGTCGAGGGTCGAGGTTCACCGCTATAGGCGAACCTCGGTTGGATGTCGAGGGTCGAGGTTCACCGCTATAGGCGAACCTCGGTTGAATGTCGAGGGTCGAGGTTCACCGCTATAGGCGAACCTCGGTCGAGTGTCGAGGGTCACCGCCGTAGGCGAACCTCGGTCGAGTGTCGAGGGTCACCGCTGTAGGCGAACCTCGGTCGAGTGTCGAGGGTCACCGCCGTAGGCGAACCTCGGTCGAGTGTCGAGGGTCACCGCCGTAGGCGAACCTCGGTTGGATGTCGAGGGTCGAGGTTCACTGCTATAGGCGAACCTCGGTCGAGTGTCGAGGGTCACTGCTGTAGGCGAACCTCGGTTGAATGTCGAGGGTCGAGGTTCACTGCTGTAGGCGAACCTCGGTTGGATGTCGAGGGTCGAGGTTCACTGCTATAGGCGAACCTCGGTCGAGTGTCGAGGGTCACTGCTGTAGGCGAACCTCGGTTGAATGTCGAGGGTCGAGGTTCACTGCTATAGGCGAACCTCGGTCGAGTGTCGAGGGTCACTGCTGTAGGCGAACCTCGGTTGGATGTCGAGGGTCGAGGTTCACTGCTATAGGCGAACCTCGGTCGAGTGTCGAGGGTCACTGCTGTAGGCGAACCTCGGTTGAATGTCGAGGGTCGAGGTTCACCGCTATAGGCGAACCTCGGTTGAATGTCGAGGGTCGAGGTTCACCGCTATAGGCGAACCTCGGTTGGATGTCGAGGGTCGAGGTTCACCGCTATAGGCGAACCTCGGTTGGATGTCGAGGGTCGAGGTTCACCGCTATAGGCGAACCTCGGTTGGATGTCGAGGGTCGAGGTTCACCGCTATAGGCGAACCTCGGTTGAATGTCGAGGGTCGAGGTTCACCGCTATAGGCGAACCTCGGTTGAATGTCGAGGGTCGAGGTTCACCGCTATAGGCGAACCTCGGTTGGATGTCGAGGGTCGAGGTTCACCGCTATAGGCGAACCTCGGTTGGATGTCGAGGGTCGAGGTTCACCGCTATAGGCGAACCTCGGTTGAATGTCGAGGGTCGAGGTTCACCGCTATAGGCGAACCTCGGTTGGATGTCGAGGGTCGAGGTTCACCGCTATAGGCGAACCTCGGTTGGATGTCGAGGGTCGAGGTTCACCGCTATAGGCGAACCTCGGTTGGATGTCGAGGGTCGAGGTTCACCGCTATAGGCGAACCTCGGTTGAATGTCGAGGGTCGAGGTTCACCGCTATAGGCGAACCTCGGTCGAGTGTCGAGGGTCACCGCCGTAGGCGAACCTCGGTTGAATGTCGAGGGTCGAGGTTCACCGCTATAGGCGAACCTCGGTTGAATGTCGAGGGTCGAGGTTCACCGCTATAGGCGAACCTCGGTTGAATGTCGAGGGTCGAGGTTCACCGCTATAGGCGAACCTCGGTTGAATGTCGAGGGTCGAGGTTCACCGCTATAGGCGAACCTCGGTTGAATGTCGAGGGTCGAGGTTCACCGCTATAGGCGAACCTCGGTTGGATGTCGAGGGTCGAGGTTCACCGCTATAGGCGAACCTCGGTTGAATGTCGAGGGTCGAGGTTCACTGCTATAGGCGAACCTCGGTTGAATGTCGAGGGTCGAGGTTCACTGCTGTAGGCGAACCTCGGTTGAATGTCGAGGGTCGAGGTTCACTGCTATAGGCGAACCTCGGTCGAGTGTCGAGGGTCACTGCTGTAGGCGAACCTCGGTTGGATGTCGAGGGTCGAGGTTCACTGCTATAGGCGAACCTCGGTCGAGTGTCGAGGGTCACTGCTGTAGGCGAACCTCGGTTGAATGTCGAGGGTCGAGGTTCACTGCTATAGGCGAACCTCGGTCGAGTGTCGAGGGTCACTGCTGTAGGCGAACCTCGGTTGAATGTCGAGCCTCGCTGCAATGATGTTGTAGGCGAGCCTCGCTGCAATGACGAACCTCATCTGAACGTCGAGCCTCGCTGTTTGGCGAGCCTCGTCTGAATGTCAAGCCTCGCTGCTTGGCGAGCCTCGTCTGAATGTCGAGCCTCGCTGCTTGGCGAGCCTCGTCGAATGTCGAGCCTCGCTGTTTGGCGAGCCTCGTCGAATGTCGAGCTCGCCGCTTGGCGAGCTCGTCAATGTCAAGCTCGCCGCTTGGCGAAGCCTCGTCAATGTCGAGCCTCGCTGCTTGGCGAGCCTCGTCTGCTACGAAGAACAGGTCGTAACTTTCAAACCGTACGTCGGAATTGGACGAATTATATATGAAAATCGACCATCTCGACGAGACGGAGCCAACCAAACCGACCCGAAGGGTTCGGTTTGCTTCGGTCATTTCGCCAAATTCCTTCCGGTTTGGGAGATATCGACACTTTCATAAAGTCAAGCCTTCAGGTGAACTTAACCTTTAGGCGGACCTGACTTCACTCAGATGGACCCTTAAGCTCTCTTTCTCATCCCGAGTTGATGTGTAGGGATTAAGGCAATTTTTACTGCCTACACCGTCATCACCACCAAACCAACTATCAAGGATCGCTTGGGTCCTCTGAAGGGATCACGGGTCACTCCTCATGCAGGAGGCTGCACCCGTTCCAGAAAGGACCGGGAGATTCCTGCAACCCCACCAACCGGATTAAAGATCGGTCCGAGTCCTCAAACTTCACGCTCACATAAGCGGAAGTCAAGGCGAGTTACTTTCGGTAGTTTTGGCCATTCTCGGAAGGAGACGCTCTCGTCTGATGACGACGACGTTATACCCGAGAGATCGCGCCAACACATGGCAGAGTCCTCCGGTACACATGCTGATGAACAGTATTACCGAGCAGGGGGTACGAGGAAATCTCGGAAGGATTCCCCCAAACTCATACGGTCGTGCTTGTGCTCTAAGCTCATCAAAACGGTGCTCTCAGAGTGCAATTGCCGACGAGAAACTCCAGAAAGGGTATCGGTCTTCCAGAGGCTTAGCACCGACACGTCAAGACCTAGGTCAAGGCGACTCCGCAGAAGGATGACATCCCGAGAAGATGAATTGCCAGAGGTCACTAATAATATGACCAGCAAAGAACCGTCGTCGCGGGCTATTCCCAGCGCATCGCAACGGCTAACTCGTTTGCGGTCCGGGACTATCCGACGGTCCAGATACGACAAGCTTCTGAAAGGGATACCCACGGAGGATGATGCGTCAGATATCGGCTCATAATCGCCTCGATCATCAGATCTAGTGAAGGGAGCCCCAAGAAACGCCATGATCGCATGCATCAAGTGGCTAAAATGCTAGACGAAGCGTTGGCTAAACAACGTGAAAACTTTAAGCTTGAGATGGATTTGGCCATGCAGACGATGAGAGAAATGCACGACCAACAGATCCAAGCCTTGACTAAACATAGAGGTGAATCGAGTCAGCGCATCGACATCGATCAAGATGACAGCGACTCAGATCGGGAGGAAGCACAAGAGGATGATAACCCTCCGAACCACCTAACGCGACATAACGTGATGCCGCTGCTCATGAGAACGAGAAAATCAAAGACCTCGAGAGCAAAATCAACTCATTGATTTCTGCTCAAGAGGTGAAGAAGACAGGTATTCCTTGCCCATACCCGAGGGAGTGGGAATCAATCCCATACCCGTCAAAGTTTAACTTAATAAACTTTACACCGTTTGACGGGAAGGGTTCCCCGACGCAAAGACTTGATTTACTTCAAGTCGCACTCTGAGTCATATCCTAAACGAACCCCGATGGTTCTGGTCATTCGCTGGTACCCTCGCGGGAGCTGCCTTCGATTGGTACCGCCTCGCCGTGGAGCATTCATACCGGACGACATGGAGTCTAGCTTCCTCATCAATTTCTTCGACGACGATACCGGTATCGATCGACATTGCTCGACGAAGCAAAAAGACGGAGAAACCGTGGATATCTTTGTCAAACGATTCGAACAAGGCAATGAACCGTCGGATCCAATAACAGAGGAGTTCATCCTACGCACTGCCACAACAACTTGTCGATAGGCGTGCTTTCGAGGCAATGGGGACAAAGACCGCCTATAACATGGAAGGACTTGAAGGTTCGTGGAGAGCAAGTCGAAAGATTCCTCAAGAGGAAAAGGCGAAAGAGGCCACCGGCCGAAGCTCGGCGTAACTTTGTCCCACGCAAAGGGAAAGAGCAGCCAAGACGGTGGTTGCGAACCAAACATTCCAACTCCAACCCCAAAGAAGAAGCAGAATCAAGAAGAACAATGGGCCGCAACAGCACAATCAACGTGGCAACCTGGGCCACAGAAACAGAAGGCCTCAGAGCCGAGATTCCCGAAGTCCTATTCCTTTAGGGACGATGAGATTCCCGGTCTCTTCAAGTATCTCGTCGAGAATAACAAGATCAAGCTCCCTCCGATTCAGAATCAAGAGGAAGCGATGAGGACGAATGACCCAAAATACTGCGCGTATCACAGAGCAATTCATCACCCCACTAAATCCTGTTTCAGCCTTAAGGATAAAATCCAAGCTTTAATTGACGTAGTGGTCATTACCATGAAGCCGTCCAAAGAGAAGAAGGTCGGAGCAAATGCGGTGTCCATAAGCTTTGGGTCAGTGCCATTGACATGGTTCGAACCCAAACCAGTGGTCAAAGTCGCAATGAAGACGGTGAATGACGACCCGCACAAGCAACGCCAGAAAGGACTCGTATCGTATACGGCCCCAAATGGCGAAATCCTGTGGGTCCACCCAGACCTGCTTGAAGATGAGCAATGGATAGCCTCTTCTTCATCAAAGCAAAAGTCAAAGCGGAAGGCAAAGGCATGCCATGCTACTTCCGCAATTTTGGAGGGAGATGACGAACAGGTGGTAACATTCCAGCTGTCCGAAGGGGAGCCTGAAGCCCACGCCACCAGGAGCGGACACGAGTACAAGTACAAGTATCCGAAAATCTCCGACCCAAATGCCAAGACGCTGTCAGAGTTGGGGGTACCAACAACACCCCTCACTCGCGCTGAAAAGGCGAAAGACAAACAGCCACAAGAAGTTCAGCTCCCGAAGCAGTCTCGGTTCAATCACCCGATTAGAAGAGACAAACCGGGAAGCTCCAACTCCCCATATCGCTTTGATGTAATGGCACAATTGGCTAATATTCCCGCAAGGATCACTCTTTACGAGCTGTTGCGGTTGTCGAAAGAGACAAGAGAAGCCCTTCAGGAAGCCCTCGCCGATTCGGAAGTCTTCCTCGCCCAGATTAGGCCAAGTCCAGAAGAGTCAGCCCAGCAATGCAACCTTGCGACTAAACACTTCCCCTGCATCACTTTTACAAAGGAGGATATGCAGACGAGGAATTCCAAGCACGATAGGCCGCTATACTTCACCGGGTATATTGGCTCTAGTGAAGTTAACCGGATCCAAGTCGATCCTGTTCCACAGGAGCATCATGCCCTCGCTACCATGTATCATCTTGGAATTCCTGCTAGTAAGCTGGCATCAACAGGCACAATGATTTATGGATTTAACACCAGCGGGTCTCGGCCGCTTGGTAAGATCCGGATAAAGTGCCAAATGGGGGACTTAAAGTCCGAAGTCACCTGCTATGTGATTGACGCGGAGACTTCCTATAACTTATTGTTGGGTCGACCTTGGATTCACAATAATGTTATAGTCCCCTCTACTCTTCATCAATGTCTCAAATATGTAGACACGAATAATGAGGTCAAGACGGTGGTCGCGGACAAACAACCGTTTAAGGGGATGGAGAATTATTTCACTGATTCTCTCCTCTACGGTAATGAGTCCGAAACTGAATCATCGGCCCAAGGCACGGATAGCGGTGAAGAAGCTGATACCGAAGCCGGGCTTGGTTATAGTGGAGGTTTTGTTTTAAATGACATTGTACCCCTTGTAATCAATCTTGACGATGAAGAATCGTCAGATGAACATTGTAATTGGCAAATTGCCGATGAATCAATAAATGACGATTTAGAGTATCCTTTGTCTTTGAATGATGTGATGACAGGTTTATACAATGATCCAGAGTTGCACCTGCCAACTCGGTCATCTTGCTTTACACAAAGCGATTCGAGACTCCTTTGGGACAGCACTCGTCATCCCACGAAGATCGAGTAGTGAAAAAGAATTGGTTTACGGTAAAGGAGATGCAGTTCCAGCGCCGAATCATTTCTTAGAAAACGACGAAGACGACAATGGACCTATCCTCCACACATTCAGATATAGTCCAGAAACACTGGGTATCATGAAGAGATGGGGGTATAACTTGACACAAGGAGAAGGTCTATGTTTTGGGTGAGGTCCTCGAGTCCCTCCCAGAGCGGCATATGTCCCAAGAGGGAAGCCAGATAACTATTACGCATTCAGACGGGGATTGGGATACAAATCCTCCTCAGAAGATGAATGCTCGTGGCTGATTGATAATAATCCACCCGATGAGGTAGACGGACATTTAGATGAGGCTCGCCAAGCAGCGAGGCTCGACATTCAGACGAGGCTCGCCAAACAGCGAGGCTCGACATTCAACCGAGGTTCGCCTACAGCAGTGAACCTCGACGTTCAACCGAGGTTCGCCTACAGTAGTGAACCTCGACATTCAACCGAGGTTCGCCTACGAGTGAACCTCGACACTCAACCGGTTAGACCGCAAGCTTCGAACAAGACTTGCTCAAGAGGCGCAGGCTCGACTCAACACGCAGGTTCGCGACGCGAAACGGCTCGCCAGCCATGAGACGAGGCTCGCCCGCGACATCGCTGGTTCGACGAGGTTCGCCGCTACTGCAGAGTGGCGCCGCTATCAGAAGTACCGACAATTACGCAACGCCACGGGATCAGAAGCGAATTCGCTTTCACGATCACGCGCACGCCATCAGAAGCAAACACGAGGCCATTGTCGAACACGCACTGGCGCTTGACCGCTCGCACGATGGGAGGGTCATTAACCCTCATATGAGAGTGACAATAGGGTCGATTACACCCCTTAAGCCCACATAAATAGCCGAAAGCCCAGAAGAAGTTTGTGGTGAAACAAAAAGTTAGAGAACTCTTGGAAAATCAAGCACCTGCGCAGGGGAGAGATCAAGAACCTCTTCAACAACCTCTAGATCATCCGCAGCTTCGATCTGATCGTCAACGGGAAGCAAACTCGACTCGAGCATCGAGTGAAGCATCTTCTCGCCACCAAGAACCCATACAAAAGAGGAGTCAAATCTACCTCCTCTTCCTCTGTAATCGAGAAAATTTGATTGTAAACCCATCCATTCAATCAATAAACATTTTTTCGACCCTACAGCAGCTACATATGAGAAAGCCCCAGCTACCCGCAGCTCTTGCAGTCTCTGAAGCTTTCCCTCCAGATGGGCGAGGTCATCAACAATGGCCTGAGCCAGCTCGGGATAACCCATATCCCGTATCAAGGCCATCCGGGGATCAAGCAGTGGCCTGAACTGATGAAGAGAAAGCCCGCCATGAAGGACCTTTTCGATCACCGCGTTCACCAGAGAAAAGAATGAGCGTACTTCCAAACAGATAATAAGATGGGATGGATCTTCATCCAGCATCAACGCTCTCACCAGATCATGGAGTCGAGATGTAGGCTCTACACAGAAGAAGAGAGGACTTTAGAATCTTCACAAAAAATTGGCGAAAACTTATTTGGCTAAAGGACTCTTACCCGTCTCCTTCGGTGTAGTTTCAGAGACTAATGAGTCTACCAGAGGCGTATCTATCGCTGGGATGCTGTCAACCGCAGCTGAGCCCTCAGTGTGCTCATCTATCTCAACGGTCGCTGTGGTAGCTGATTCCGAGAAAGCAGCGGAAAGAGGAGTCCCTGCCACTACACAAAGGGAACGTCTCAGCCTCTTTTAATTATAGTGGTATTGGCCAAAC
The DNA here is from genome assembly GCA_012295165.1 of Asparagus setaceus. Classification (NCBI taxonomy): domain Eukaryota; kingdom Viridiplantae; phylum Streptophyta; class Magnoliopsida; order Asparagales; family Asparagaceae; genus Asparagus; species Asparagus setaceus. The sequence goes on from CM022707.1 coordinate 16,148,556, forward strand.
GGCTGGTCCTATAATTAATCGAAGAGAAAATTCATACCTTCTTCAGGGATGGTAGCTTCAGGTAAATCTTCACCGAATGCATTGCCATCCTGTGACCAAGTGCGTAACAGGTCATCCATGGAAGTATTGCCGTATAAACCAGCTTCCACGAAATCTTCCATTGAGAAGTCTGAAAAAGAAGGCATTAGGAAAGGGAATGCAACTAAGAGTTGACGAACAATAGGTAAAGCTACTTACCTCCTACAGTGGAATTAGCTTGCCTAGCCTCGGTTCGTGCATTTGTCTCCTGCAATCCTTCTAAAAGAGCAAAAAAGCAAAGAGACAATTAAAGGGGGTACGAATTCCGAATTGTTCAATTCTCGCATTCGCCATCTAGAAGAGGAGTTATCGATGTTAGATGTACCTGGGTTCACCGAATCAGGTCCTACATCGGCTTCCTCCGCCATAGCTCCATACATCTGTTGAGTAAAACTTGGCTCAGCATGAGCAGAACTGGGCCCAGCAGAATTGTGGTAAGGAAAATCAAAACCAGAATCATAATCTCTAAAACCCCCTGCATGCAAGCGGAGAAACGTTAGTCTCCAAAAGCCGAAAACTTCAGGTTACATCATGGCGAATTGTTACCTCGGCCGACCGATCATCGCTGGTCAAGTCTATATCAAGGACCGAGAGTTCACCCGAAGTCTTATGGGCTAATCTCTTTCGCTTAACCCTCGAGAAGGTCGAAATTCCTCTTCTTCGCCAGATTCCCCGAAAGTTCAGTTGGATGAGGAATCCAATAGAAAGGATGAGAAAACGAAGGAAAAAAAAGAGAGAGTACCAAGGTTCGCAGCCTCCGCTTGGTCCTCTTCTAAAGTCACAGCACCAGAGTCGTGGAATTCCCCCTCAGCCTCAATCGGTGGATGAGATTGCCGGCGCTTCCTCTGAACTTGAGCGGCATCTGGGGATGTCCGAGTGTCGGCTCGCAACGATGCTTCGGCCACCGTGTCCGAGATAGCCCTCTGTGGACCGCTCGTTAGCTACTAATAGCCGCCTACAATGAAGGAATGTCGACTAACCGACGGCCTCGAGCTCTGAGATCAATCTAGCACCGGTACATCCCATGACGCCCACAACCATGCTCAAGGCCATCCACAAGTCCACCTCGAAGTCCGAGTCGCCGGTTCGGGTTCCCAACATAAAGTTGGTCGTGAACCGAATTGGCGAGCAAAACGACAGGAAAGTAAGGCTCAATGAAGCATTCCTCCTTTACTCGAAAGTGAGATACTGCCTCGATATTCACTAGCCGCTTGAAACGACCAATGTCAAGTGAAGTCTGGCGTGTCTTGGCACCTCCTCGTCGACCAAGGACTCACCATACCCCGTGAGAATCAAGGAAAACATCCGAAAAGATCCACCCTTTATGAATCTCAGACTGCTTCTTGATCTCTCAGAAGCCACGCCCCTTCCATCCGCAATCCTCTACCAACCGCAAGAAAGGAGTAGACTAATCAGGAACCCGGCCGACATCATGTCGGACGATGAAGGACCAGCCAGGCCATCAAATAGGTATATGGGAGCTCCACTCGGACGGAAGGAATACGTGATGATGGCTCGTCCTTTCTCTGAGTAAACGCTCGGACTATATGCCGCAATCCACGGTGAATATTGGCCACCATTACCGGAAGGAGAGAGAGTTCCTTCTTGTGAGCAAGCTGAACTGCAGGGTAAAGGACCTCCAAAGGCAAAGCATCATCAGATTGATATGGAACCACACATTTCTTTAGCCAGATTGCAAGATAGCCGGCTAGAAGAGTTGTCGGTTGGATAGGCTTTACCGCATGCCACAGAAAGGTTGCAAACTTGGTCCCTGGGGGAAAACCATCTTCGGCGTAGCTGAGCGTATAAGAGTTAGCCTCGACCTCTCGACGCTTCATTAACCTTCAAGGAGTAAGCGGTGGCAGTTCACATATTTCCTCACCGATTTGTCCTCCAAATGCCGGAACAAGTAATTGGCAAATTGCTTCGCACTCACTTACATTTTCGCAAGGTTCAGATTGGGCCAGAGCTATATGATAATGACAAGTGAGATCCCACAAAATTTTGTGACGATCAGGTGTGTGTCTCTTCAGCCGACTCAGTTCCTGATTGGAAGGGAAATACTCTTGATACAGCATCTTCCCCATGGGTAAATCGGAAATCCGATACATCTCATGTAGAGCCAGCCCCAACTCGCCGTGTTTCGTGAAAAATGTATTTGAATCTGGATTGTAGAGCTCAAATAAGGCAAAGAAATGATTGACGCTGATTGGAAGGCCATACATGGTGGCACGAATCGCCAATACGCATCGCAAGCACGAAGTTCTCCATCCCATCGGCTGAGGACGTAGTTGGTCAGGCGACCCCACCAATGTTTACCTGACGAGTGAACCCAACCGTAAAATCTATGACTAGATGACGGCATCTCTCGCCCCAGCGTAGCGAGGCGATTCTTCAGAGTCGAGGCAGGAACAAAGAGCTCATCACGGGGCGGTGTGTCCAGCCCTACAACCCCAGGATGAAGGCCGATGACGCGATTCCTGTTGGAACCCGGAACTGGCTGCTGGGTAATAAATCCGCAATGAATATGATCACGCTCCTCGGTCAGACGCCAGGACATACGGCGTGTCACGGCGTGGTGTCTGAAATCAGTCAATGAGAGCTGACGAGGTATCCGAGGAATATACAAGGGACCTCCGTCGTCTTGGTTCAACCACCGCTCGCTCTCGACAAAAGCTGTATCCGGATCCTTAACCGAAGCCAATAGATAATCTATTTTTCGCAAAGGTTCGAGAGCCGGTGTCCCTTACGAGTGGCGATCGGTGACCAATTGTCGGAGAACGCGGAACTCCCCTCGCTACTGATCGCTCACCGATGTGCCGCGCAAATCAAGGCGAGATAAAAATCGCGGGATCATCACACGGAATAATAGTCACTATGACGCCCATCGACCGCGTAAGTCGGAAAAGCTCCCGAGGAATAATCAATCAAATCGAAAATATTCGCTAGTAAATGGCGCTGAATTCATCTTACATAGATTGAGTCACGACCTTATATCGGTATGACGATTTCATCCGTATTGAATACCCGAGAACGATAAATATAGTCGATAAACAAAGCGGCAATACGCCCCGCCCACGGCAAGGGTACGGTATGAAATCGCCCCGCTAAAGACGGTGAGCTTTGAAGCCTCAATCCTCACGAAGGAGAATCTCGGCTCTTCCCAATCGCCACAAAGGAGAACGGCGGGTCAGAATCTAACGCGGCACAATCTGAAGCGCCGGTCCCCACAAAGGAGGATTTCGCTCTTCCCAATCGCCACAAAGGAGAGCTGCGGGATACAATGCATATTTGTATGAGAATATGATAAGCCGCACACCACCAAAATAAGGAGGCGGCATTCACGCCGCAGCGAAGTTGATCGACCCTTCTGAGCATGAGATCTTCGCGACGACATCGAAAACCGCAAAAGGACAAAATAAAGTCGATATGCGCTTGAAAACCAAAGAAATAAAGTGTCAAAAGCCACACAGCCCGACGCCGAAGCACGCTTCAGCGAAGGCTCAATACCACAGCGAGCCACGGGCGCCGGCGCTTCTGCCCCAGTTCTCGCTACCGCCACGGGCGTTGGCACGTACCGCTTCTACCATGGCATCATGCCGTTACCGCCTAAGCCATGCTGGGCGCCGAGCAAAGCCGCTGCCGGGCCACTTAGCCGCTGCCATTGCTCGTGGTCGTCTCCCTCGTGGTCCAAGACCAGACGACAAAAAAAAGAAGAGAAAAGAAAAGAAAAAAGAATTGGCAAAACTCTTGCGCGCATACCTTGTTCGAAAGAGGCGAAACGACGCGAAGCGAGATGAAAACAAGAGGAAAGCACAGAGAAGGGGGGGGCCGGCCTATGTCAGAGAAAAGGAGGGATTATGGGTATTTATAACAACCCCATATGAACCCAATCCTCTTTGAACAAGGACTCCTATTTGGCAAGAAGTAGGAATTCTAATTGGAGCCCAAATCAATTCTAATTAGGACTCTAATCAGCCCCTAATTAGGAGTCCTAATTGGAACCTTATTCGGATGACAAAATAGTGCCAAATCAGTCCGTTGATTGGCTCCTACTTCCTCCGCTATATTGGGAAAGATTCTGAAGGTTTATTCTACAGATAACACCTCATGAATTCCATCGACATCAACGCTACGCCTAATCCTACTCCAACTAGGATTACGAGTATAAACTATTTCCTAATTTGTCGAGAAGTTCCCAAGAATATTCTCACAAGAAATATTCTTAGGGATAACTCGATCGTATGGATTGCACCGACGAAATCAACGCTGTCGCCTAATCCTACTCCAACTAGGATTACGAGTATAAACTGCTTTCTAATTTGTCGAGAAGTTCGGAAGAATATTCTCACAAGAAATATTCTTAGGGATAACTCGATCGTATGGATTGCACCGACGCAAATCAACGCTGTCGCCTAATCCTACCCAACTAGGATTACGAGTATAAACCGCTTCCTAAATTGTCGAGAAGTTCGGAAGAATATTCTCACAAGAAATATTCTTAGGGATAACTCGATCGCGAATTGCACCGACGCGAAATCAACGCTGTCGCCTAATCCTACTCCAACTAGGATTACGAGTATAAACCGTTTCCTAAATTGTCGAGGAGTTCTAAGGATATTCTCACAAGAAATATTCTTAGGGATAACTCGATCGTATGGATTGCACCGACGCGAAATCAACGCTGTCGCCTAATCCTACTCCAACTAGGATTACGAGTATAAACTGCTTTCTAATTTGTCGAGAAGTTCGGAAGAATATTCTCACAAGAAATATTCTTAGGGATAACTCGATCGTATGGATTGCACCGACGCAAATCAACGCTGTCGCCTAATCCTACTCCAACTAGGATTACGGTATAAACTGTTTCCTAAATTGTCGAGAAGTTCGGAAGAATATTCTCACAAGAAATATTCTTAGGGATAACTCGATCGTATGAATTGCACCGACGCGAAATCAACGCTACGCCTAATCCTACTCAACTAGGATTACAGTATAAGCTGTTTCCTAAATTGTCGAGGAGTTCAGGAAGAATATTCTCACAAGAAATATTCTTAGGGATAACTCGATCGTATGAATTGCACCGACGCAAATCAACGCTGTCGCCTAATCCTACTCCAACTAGGATTACGAGTATAAACTGTTTCCTAAATTGTCGAGGAGTTCCCGGAAGGATATTCTCACAAGAAATATTCTTAGGGATAACTCGATCGTGCGAATTGCACCGACGCAAATCAACGCGTCGCCTAATCCTACTCCAACTAGGATTACGAGTATAAACTGTTTCCTAAATTGTCGAGGAGTTCCCGGAAGGATATTCTCACAAGAAATATTCTTAGGGATAACTCGATCGTATGAATTGCACCGACGCAAATCAACGCGTCGCCTAATCCTACTCCAACTAGGATTACGAGTATAAACTGTTTCCTAAATTGTCGAGGAGTTCCCGGAAGGATATTCTCACAAGAAATATTCTTAGGGATAACTCGATAACCCTTAATTTCCTCCCACCATAATATCCAAGAGAGGAATAATCTGAGGAGGCGTGAAAGTCATGACGACACCGGACAATATGTCCAGTCCCGAAGAAACTTCACCCACCGTGGATAATCATATCCCAACAACGGTCAAAGCGTCGCACTCGCCGTCTGAAGGCTAGGACGATGGTTGAAAGCCAAATGGTCTCCTGTTTCAACAAGGAATCCTCGGAGGATGTCTCCATGGAAAGATCAGTCCTCCCGCTGTGGTTAAACCAACAACACATGTGATGATGGAAGAATTAGCCAATTAAAGGTTATGAAATTCCATGTATCCGGCACAACCAACGCGTCGCCAACAAGGAGTTCGCCGACATACGGATAAATCCAAAAGTCTGATGGTTAGTCAAACAACAACCAACCGACACGAGTTACAAACAAAACTCACCCACCAGCTTCGAATCAAGATTTTAACAAGCGGTCAGACAATAAATGCAGCACCATGATATTATCAGAAATCCTACAAAGAACTGGATGGTCTGAAAGAATCGAAGACTTGAAGCTATCTTTGGGACCCCGGCCGTGAAGGCGGGAACCATCATGTCAAAGCATCGGACTCATCAAGAATCGAGACCGAGACGCTTTGGAGGGGTATCTGTGGCGTTGAAAAATACTTACAAGATCCGAAACCAACTCGTGACGGGAGTCGGCGAATGACAACCCATCGAATGATACGACGCCGAATCGTTAAGACGCGAACTTCGGCGGCGAACCTGGCGTCACAAGCACGGCTTAAACCGGACTTGAACGACGATCGGATTTCAGACCGCTGAACCGAACGAACCAAGAATTAGTCCCGAATCAAGTATAGAGCGGAACCGAGAGGCGAGCCGGGAAGCGGCGGAAGCGGCAAAAGCGGCCGGCGCCTCGGCCAGCAGGTACCTCGGCCACTTTGGCCGAGCCACCTCTACCAACTTGGCGAGGTGGCTCGACCACTTTGGCCGAGCCACCTCTACCAACTTGGTCGAGGTGGCTCTACCAAGTGGTCGAAATAAACACCCCCGATTTGTATAAATAGGGGGGGTCGGCTTCTTCAAGGAGGGGATTTTTTGGGGAGAGAGATTCGAGAGGCTGGATTCTGGGATTTTCTGAAGAATTCTTGCGAGATCCACGAGCAGTCAACGCATGAACGCACGGTTCGAGCACCGGCGAGCATAAGTTCACTCGACGTCGGATCTACAAGCGGAAGGTAACTGAATTCGGGTCGAACTACAGATACCCTCTAGGTTAAGCTTCGTCTTAATCTCAGGGATAGCGCTGTGATTTCTCCTAGTAGATCTCACCCGCTCCGGCGATCCTCTCCTTCGTGAGTGTGATCCCCGCAGGCGATCCTCTCCTTCGTGAGTGTGATCCTCAGCGCTTCGCTTCTTCGTGAAACGAGCCCCTGCGTCTGTAGTTCGAACCGGGTCTCTACGGATCGAATTGCGGTGGTCCACGGACACAAAAAAGTCCCCGGCATAGGCAAAGAACCCACGCAAGCGAGGACCTCGATATAACAGAGATCCTCGTGTTTGTTCAAAAGGATAAAAGTTGTAATCTTTTTTGATTTTCATTGTACGCCTTAAAATAAAAGGCATTTCTTTTGAATTTTGTTGTAGGCCAAAGAAGCTGTAAGCAAGTTCAAATCAATGACAATCAAACCGACTTTTACCGCGAACAGCCGTCGTCATTCAAACATTTTCGGACCACACTCATGTTTGGCAAGGAGACTCTTCGGTTTGAAGAGGTTGTTCAAGACATCATCTCTCATGTCAAAATGAACAAGAGCACTGGAGTTGACTTGAAAAATGAAGGTCTACTCGTCAAAGGGTTGAACGTCGGGGACGATCCAAGGAGAAAGGTGCCAAGTTGGACAACCGAGGGAGATCTAAATCCAAAAGCCATATGGACAAAGAGTGCTACTACTGCCATAAGAAAGGCCACTTCAAGAAGAACTGCAGAAAATTCAAGGCAGATCAGAAAGAAGGGAAGAAATCTGAAACCACCTCTACGGCTGGAGTTGCCACTGAGAATAGTGCCGAGCTTCTTTCAGTTTCATCTGGTAAAACTATTTCTGATTCTTGGATTCTTGATTCAGGTTGTTCTTTCCATATGTGTGCAAACAGGTTTTGGTTCAACACATATGAAAAGAAAGATGGAGGTGAAGTCCTTATGGGGAATAATGCCGTGTGCAAGGTCATCGGCATTGGCACAGTGAAGGTGAAGATGTATGATGGTATCATTCGCACTTTCAGCAACGTGCGACATGTCCCTGCACTCAAGAAGAACTTGATTTCTTTGGGCACTCTAGATGCAAGCGGCCTCACCTACTCCTCAGGCGGAGGCAAGATCAAGATTTGTAAGGGCTCGATGGTGATCATGCGAGGAGAGAAGCTTCCCAACAACTTGTACAAACTTCTAGGAGATACTGTCTCAGGTGAAGTTGTTGTATCCACAACTTCCAAAGAGGACTCCAAGATTGACTCTGAGAAAGACTCGGCTCATCTATGGCATCTTCGTCTTGGCCATATGAGTGAGCGAGCTATGGAGGAGCTACACAAGAGGAAGCTATTGAAGAACATGGAGAATTACAAGTTGGATTTCTGCAAGTATTGCATACTTGGAAAATAATGCAAGGTCTCATTCAAGTCTACAAACAAAGAGAATCGAGCAAAGGGGATTCTTGACTATATTCACTCTGATGTATGGGGGCCGGCACCTACAAAATCTCATGGTGGTGCTCGCTATTTTGTCACCTTCATGGATGACTATTCGCGAAAAATTTGGGTCTACTTCATGCGGGAGAAATCTGAGGTCTTTGAGAAGTTCAAAGAATGGAAGGCGGAAGTAGAGAACCAAACTGGTCGGAAGATCAAGTATTTGCGAAGTGACAATGGAGGTGAATATCGTGATGGGAGATTCCTAGCATTTTGCAAGCAAGAAGGCATTTTGCGACACTTTACCATAAAGAAAACTCCACAACAAAATGGCGCTGCGGAAAGGATGAACCGGACTCTCATGGAGAAAGAAAGATGCATGAGACTTCATGCAGGATTGCCCGAGTCTTTCTGGGCCGAATCCGTTAACCATGTTGTCTACTTGGTTAATCGGTCACCATCTAAGCTGTTGAACTTCAAATGTGCCGAAGAAGTATGGTCGGACAAAGAAGTTGACTATTCTACTCAAGGTTTTCTGATGCAAGGCGATGTTCATATTCGAAAGTGATGAACGGAACAAGCTGAAGCCAAAGTCACTAGAGTGCATTTTTCGGTTTTGAGAAGGAGTGAAAGGCTACAAGTTGTGGGATCCGAAAAATAAGAAGAAAGTGCTGAGTAGAGATGTTGTGTTTGATGAAAGACTTGGAGCTGAAGCTATTGACAAAGATGAGGATCGTTGTCGTACTGAAATTCCTTTGTCAACGGAAGGTTATATTCCAGAAAGTCAAGCTGAGGTGGAGCAACGCGACGAACAAGTCGAAGAGGTTCATGCAGAACCTACAAGTATTGCACAATCAAGACAAAGAAGAGTCATCAAGCCTCCTCAACGATTCGGATGGGAAGATGAAGCCTGCTATGCACTCTTAGCTAGCGGAGAAGGTCCTTCTACTTTCAAAGAAGCCATGGAAAATGATGAGCGGCAAGAATGGATAGGTGCTATGTCGGAGGAGATGGAATCTCTCCATAAGAACTCTGTTTGGGAGTTAGTTCCGAAACCACAAGATCGAAAGATCATTGGCTCCAAGCGGGTTTATCGGAAGAAAGAAAGCATAAATGAAGCAGAGGCTCCTACCTACAAAGCAAGGTTAGTTGCGAAGGGGTTCTTGCAAAAGGAAGGAGTAGATTATGATGAAATTTTCTCTCCGGTGGTCAAGCATACATCCATTCGGGTGTTGCTATCTCTTGTAGCGCAGCATGACATGCAGCTAGAACAACTCGACGTGAAGACAGCTTTTCTTCACGGAGATTTGGAGGAAACCATCTATATGGCTCAGCCAGAAGGATTTGTGGAAGAAGGAAAAGAAGACCTTGTGTGCAGATTGAAGAAGTCTTTGTATGGGCTCAAGCAATCCCCAAGACAATGGTACAAACACTTCGACTCCTTCATGCTCCGAATTGGCTACAAGAGAGGTGAGTATGATTGTTGTGTTTAGTCACGCACATTTGATGGTGGCCACATGATTATTTTAATGCTGTATGTGGATGACATGTTGATTGCATGTCGAGATATGTCAAAAATAAACGAACTCAAAAGAATGCTGAGTTTAGAATTTGACATGAAAGATCTTGGTGCCGCCAAAAGGATTCTCAGAATGGAGATTAAAAGAGACCGGGATAATAAGAGACTGTATTTATCTCAAAGTAAGTATATTGGAAAGGTCCTTGAAAGATTCAACATGATCAATTCCAAGCCTGTGTCCACTCCATTGGCTACTCACTTCAACTTAAGTACAAAGCAGATGCCATCTACAGAAGTTGAAGCTGAAGAAATGAAGAAGATTCCGTATGCAAACGCAGTCGGATGCCTAATGTATGCAATGATATGCACAAGGCCAGATCTCGCCCAAGCTTTGAGCGTGGTGTCAAAATATATGTCAAATCCAGGTAAAGATCATTGGCAAGCTGTCAAATGGATTCTCAGATACCTGAAGGGCACCAGAAATAAAGGGATTATGTTTGAAAGACAACATGAAGAGGCGTGCATCACTGGTTTCGTCGATTCTGATTTTGCAGGAGATTTAGACAAGAGAAGATCCACAACAGGATACGTTTTCACTTGCAGTGGAGGACCCATATCTTGGAGATCCATGCTACAATCCATCAGTGCCTTGTCTACCACAGAAGCCGAGTACATGGCATTAACAGAAGCTGCGAAGGAAGCCATATGGCTCAAGGGCTTAGCAAGTGATTTGGGTCTAAATCAAAACTCTGTTAAAATTCAATGTGATAGCCAGAGTGCTATTTGTCTTGCAAAGAATCAGGTATTTCATGCAAGGACAAAACACATCGAAGTACGCTATCATCGGATTCGTGATTGGCTCATGAATGGAGAAGTCGATGTGAAGAAAGTTCATACAGACGAGAATGCAGCAGATTTTCTCACTAAACCAGTTACCGCGGAGAAGTTCAAGCATTGCTTGAGTCTGCTAAATATGATGACATGTTAGCTCATGAGTGCACCTAGTCACCAGAGGTGCGGGGAGATGAGTTGATGCTCATCAAGGTGAAGCAGCTGGAGCTAGAGCAGGACTTGTTTTGAAGTTCCGAAGTCTATTCCGGAGTCTAACTTCTTAGATTCCGAAGATCCATGTTTCGGTGACAAGTGTTCACGATTCAGATGAAGATTGACATTTAGAAAACTCCTATTCCGATGACTAATGCTCTGAAGATGCATCTGACAATTTCGAGTGGCGTCGGACATCTTGCCAAGGTGGAGATTGTTGGAGTTGGCTCAATTTCCAACTCATTTATTGCAGCAGTTTTTCTGCATGCAGATATAGTTTTGCATGGTCTTTTCGGGCATGATACAGTCATTAATTAGCTCGGAAATCTACATGAAAGTTGTAGAGGTGCATGCATAGTTTACTCCAAGCTTTGAATCACAGGAAACGAAGCAGTATTGAGGGAGTTATGGTCATTCAAAGTACCCTATCCGAATCTGGACAGATTTGTGTATTCCCAAGCATTTTGGAAGATGAAAAGGTGGACTAGAAGGTTCATCAAGGCCTATAAATCGGCATACTCTCATCATCCAAGTTTTACCACTTGCTCTCTTGAATGTATAGAGAGTTAAAGTGAAGAAGAGTCTCTTAAGTTGTAGAGATCTCTAGTGTTGAGTTAACAAAGTTAACAAGAAAGAAGGGTGTGTGAGGACTGTGTAGAAGTCAGCGTTGTCGGGTGTGCCGTGTGTGCATTGTACCCATTTGTTGATTCCATTATAGTAAAGTATCCTCCGAGCTCCAAGCTCAACCCGTGGTTTTTCCCGTTTGGGTTTTCCACGTAAATTCTTGTGTCTATTCTTTGTGTGATTGTCTTCTATTGTCACTAATACCAACAAGGGCCTGTTTGGTTGATAGGAAGTATTAGAAGTAAGAAGTAAATCAAATCTATTACTTCTGAAATTATGAAGTAGGAAGTAGCGGAAGTACTATTTTTTTTTTGTTTTTGTTTGTTTCGTAAAATTTTGGAAGTAAAAGAAATAATGTTTTTTCTACTTCATTAACTTTTTTTGTTGGGTAGTAATTAAAAATATTGTTAGGAAGAAAGAAAGATGATCTTTCAGGATTTTATTTAGACTATGAGAATATCCATATAATAACAAAATTGATTTTATTTCTAAATTGACTCAATTTCATCTACTTCCGAGATACTTCTGAGCCTTGAGGGGAGGAAAAAAATTCAAGAAGTAGAGACGACACGTGGGCGCCACGTCAGCTTCTAAGAAAGTACCGGAAGTAGCTATTTCAGAGAAACAAACATACTTTTCTTCTCGGAAATAGCAGAGAGGTTAGAGTTAGATGAATTATATATCATATTGGCCTTTTTTCTATTTCTTTACACGTCGGGAAGCCCTTCAGACAAAGAGCTAATAGCTCCCATGTGCTAGCAATCCTAGAAAATACATCGTGAGAGTGTAGCTACTTGTTGCAAGCATGATTAGGATTTCCATGCATCACTGAGTTTATAGCCTATTAAGACCACAAACTTTACAGATATTTTCACTTTCATATCCAAAATTTTAAATATTTATACCCCCAAAGTTTATACATTTTCTCACTTTCACACGTTTTCTCCTCCATTTGACGAGAGGCCACATGGCAAACTTCCTAGCTACTTCTTTTACATATTTTAGGTTATTTATATATTAGTTCCTCAAATCTTCAATAACTCCATATTAGTTTATCAAATCCTTGAAATTTCTCGTAAGTCCCTCAAATCCTAACGGATCTTGCTACTTGATCCCTTGATGACCAAAACATCCCTCAACTAATTTTTTAAGGGTTATTTACAATTTGGCACCCTAAAGTTTATGTCTTTTTAAACTATGTTACCCCCAAAAGTTTTTGATATTTTGATATCCAAACGTTTACACTTTTTAAATTTTATTTTGCACATTTTTAACTTTCGTATCCCATGTTTTCACATTTGTTATATTTGTGATGTTAAAGTTACATATTTTTATTTTTGATATCCAAACTTTAGGGTATCAAAGTTAAAAATGTACAAACTTTTATATCAAAGTATCATAAAAATTTTAAGGTATAAAATTTAAAAAGTGTGAACTTTAGAATACCAAAGTAAAATAGCTCTTTTGAACAAGATGGATTTTGGCCTTGTGTGAAGTTGAAATCTCTAATCCACCGAGGGTTGATCTCAGAATCCACGAAGAGCTTGAATCCACGAAAAAATATAATAAATAAAATTTTATTGATGAAAAGATATATTGATTCTAGGGTTACATGACTCTTCTTAAATAGAAAAATAAAATAGACTCCTAATAAGAATAGAATTCCTAAAAGAAAGAAACAAGACTCTAATAAGACTAGAATTACAAAGAAATAGAAAGTATCAAATCCTATCCTAAAAGACTCCTATAATATAGGAAACAAATCAGTCCTAGTTAAATCAAAATTGATTTTATTTCCTAATCTAAATTGACTCTAACTTTATTACTAAAAATAAACTAAAGGCTGATTATTTTCGGATTTCAGCCAAAATTGAGGATTACTGATGAGATTATAAAAATCTGACAATTTGGTTGGCTCCGTCTCGTCGAGGTAGGCGATTTATATATATAATTTGTCAGAATCTGTCTTCCGGATCAAAAGATATGATCGTTTCTTTGTAGAAGCCAATAATATGTATAAGTCGGCGTTTAGCTCGTGATTGTCCCGCTCCTCCATGAGATTGTTCGTTAAGCGTCCTACATCAGTCTCCCCTTATTGAAATAAGCTCATCCCCGAGCTCATATTTGCTTAAATAGTAGCTTCATCGATAAATATTTTTCTTCTCCTACATCGATTAGCATCCGCCTTATACTTTGCATTGATTTTCTCCATTTGTTCTTTTACCTTCTCGGCTAGGAATTCGTCTGCATCAAACTTGTGTACGAATCTTTTTGGCGGCATGTATATGAAACTGGCAATATGTGACTTTGTAGTTGACATGAAAAACTCCTCCAAATATTTTTTGTGTTGGTCCTCATATTCTAGTGCCGGTGGTGTCATCTCATTATTGTTGAAATTATTGATGCTCATTGCTTTCAAAGAAGAACTTTCTCCCTCATACTCCATACACAATTCTTTCACCTCCTTTGTCTCGAGCCCTCCACCAAGCAATTCACACATATCATCTGTAACACCCGTGAATTTTCAATACGTATTTTTCTAATATTTTCGGTACGCATTTTTTCTAGTATTATTTTTCTAATATTTTTTGATACGTGTCTTCTAATATTTCTTTTCTAATATTAAATATTATTTTCCGGTAGTTGAATAATAATATTATTGTTAAAGAGTATTTATATTTTCCTCGATTTTCTAGAAATTCTTATGATTTAAATATCGTCTTATATTTACAGTTTTAATTTTAAGTTATAAATTAAAAGAGTTCGTGAATATTTTCGGTTGATATTTGATTATTATATTATTATCGATTTTATTATTATATAGGTAATCCTGTAACTTAGTATTTTATTATGTGCAATAAATGAATATATTTATGTGATATTTATTAGTAGAATCATTCTACTTTCATTTCTGATTTTAACGATATTTTTCTCATACTTTATATGGGTATTCATGCGGTAATTGGGCCTAAACCCAAGTCTAAACCTTAACCTTAACCCTAACCCTAACCTAACCCTATATATATTTTCTTTCTTTCTCTCTCTCTCTCTCTCTCTCTCTCTCTCTCTCTCTCTCTCTCTCTCTCTCTCTCTCTCTCTCTCTCTCTCTCTCTCTCTCTCTCTCTCTCTCTCTCTCTCTCTCTCTCTCTCTCTCTCTCTCTCTCTCTCTCTCTCTCTCTCTCTCTCTCTCTCTCTCTCTCTCTCTCTCTCTCTCTCTCTCTCTCTCTCTCTCTCTCTCTCTCTCTCTCTCTCTCTCTCTCTCTCTCTCTCTCTCTCTCTCTCTCTCTCTCTCTCTCTCTCTCTCTCCCCCTCTTATTTCCCACCATTCCACCCTCAGTTTCCATTCCCTCCCGCCACCACCATCCTTCCTCCCTCCCTCCTTTCGCCAGTCCGGCGATCCCCCGAGCCTCCTGGCGCCGCTCGGCCGATCGGCGCCGTCGTCTGCGATCCGGGTCTGCGCCGTTGAGCCGTCGTCTTGGCGTCGTCGTCTTGATTCGTCGGCCGTCGCAGCCGATTTCGGCCGTAGGCAAGATCCTCGCTTGCTTTTGACTGGTATTTTATATTTTTAGATTATTTATGAATTATTATATGCAGGATCCCTCTTGCCGTTGTCTCATTTATTTATTTTTATGAATTAATTCGTATATGTATAGTTAGTTCGGGCCAATTTGATATCATATGCGCAGCTAACATTTACATTTTTGGTGAATATTCGATGGTATAAAATTATCCGTGATGATTGGATAGGTTAGAATTGATCTATGATTAATTTCGTGCTATTTAGAAGCAAGAATGTATTTTCGGGATATTTTTAGTATTTATTTTGATTAAGAAAATATTTTTTAAAAGAAATTATTTGGTGAAAATATTTTATTTTGAGTAAAAAGTATCTTTAATTAATTGTTATGGTTAAAAGAAATTATTTGGGAGAAAAAGAATTTTTAAAATATTTTAAGAGGTTTTGTTGAAAAAGAAAAGAAATAGAGGTGATTTATGGAAAAGAAAATAGTTATCGCTCATAAATAATATTAAAGAGAAAAAGTATATTTTTTAATTGAAATATTGGATAATTAAGTTGGGAATTAGTTTAAAGGATTTTATGAGAATTTATGTTGAAAACTACGCCATTTCATGTGGTTAACTTTTTTATTTCACATTTTCATATTGTACCGTTGTTGATAGTTATTCACGCATCGTTCATGATACACGACACCGACACGTAGAGTAATTGCACATATGACATGTTAATTACGCTATACATAGTCTTGTTGTGTCCAGAACCGTAGTAGTTCATGACTTAGGATTTGGTTGTCATGAACATAACCTAGTGACATGTGTGTTGACCATGCTTAGGAGGTGAACCCGTTTGATATCGGCATCGCTGACTTGATTTACCCGAGACCGTGGATGGGAAAGTCTTGGTTCATGTATTCGATGTGGCCGCTATGTATCTTCCGCACTGCGCTGTTACATTGTTTCCGCACTTGGGGCTGGTTTGTTGGGCCCGTGAATCATTTCGCGCGTGGTCGGTGTACTTTTGTATTGACACGAGTCACGCTTGTCCGGACAAGCGGAACTGATTGCGTGTAGTCCTTTGACCGCTCGTTGTTCCGCGGTATTGATGCGCCAGAGGATAATGAACCGCCGCTATCCGATTAATATGAACCTTGACTTTAAATGAGATGTAGATCCGAGACTATGACGTAATGGTTAGTTACCCGCTATCGTTGTTTGGAATGTCGAGTTTTCCTGTTGTTTAGATGGTCACTTAGTTGTATGCATGCATCACTTCACCCTATTATATTCGCTCGCATTTTCTCGACATCGTGATTTATTTGCATTATTATTATCTTGCCATTGCACGTGGGATCTTGCCGCAGTGTTATACACGCCGACGCATTCTATTCTCTTGGTGTACGCCGATATAGATGACTGACAAGTTCGGTGTGGAGATGCTTAGAGCCGAATTTTCTCGCCAGGAGAACCTTCTAGACGACGGAGTAGATCGAAATAAGCTTAGTTCCCTGTTTTCAGAGTTGATGAACCTTAAACTTCTTCCGTATTTTCGTTTTAGCTCAGTTGACATTTATTTTATGATTCTCTAGTCTTAGCTACATGTATTGTTTCAGACATGTGGACTCTTTTATAGTCTTGGATATTATTTTATTTGGTGATATGTACTTCCTGTTCTGGATTATTATTTTATTCTTACCGGTTGTGATTGGGATCTGTGACTGTGATGTACTTTTATGATTACTTGACGCTTGGCGTATTAGGTTGAGAAGAAATTTTTTTTCTATTCGTAATTCTCCTCATCCTAATATGTCGCGGGCTTGTTCACGTACCGTTTCCGTGTATTTTGGGAAGCGGGGCGTGACATCATCAATTGTCTTACTCTCTAATTTATCCTCCTCCTTCATCGGGACAACATCAATAAGTGCAATATCACTCACAACCTCTTTGAAAATATCATGCATAATATCCATCTTCACTATCATATCATCATCAGCACTATGTATCTCATGCATAACGAGTGTTTGCACCATAGGAGGAATTTCGGCAAGGGTAGGTTCTTCTTTCTTTGTTGCTACTTCAATGCTCGTCACAAATCTAGGCTCTTTCTCAGAGTCAAATTGGGGCTGCTTAATCCTTCCATGACCATGGTTAGAGTGTGAACTAGGATGACATATAATAATAGGTTGGAAGGAAACGAGCTTTTAATAACTTTTTCATCTTCTCCCACCTATCGACCTTTGGCTTTCCTTGACGAGATCGATTCATGCATACTGATTCTCACCAAGCAGATGCTCCACCCTTAAGTCGGTAGGTCATCAACTTAACCTTCCGTTCATCTGGGATCTCCATATACTCGAAAAATCTCTCCACTTCTGCAATCCAGTCAAGAAATTCTTCACTATGAAGTTGCCCGTTGAAAGATGGCAGATCCATCTTCATCTTGAATCCTCCAGCATCATAATTGTCCCGTCGACGGCGGTCTTTGCGATCATAATCGCGGCGTGGGGCTTCATAGTAATCGCTGTCGCTGTGGAATTCATCTTGTGGAGTCGGATCACATCGTTGGCGATCATCAACGCGATTTTGAACTCCAACCGTGTTCAGACGCTCTACCGCCAATGCAAGTCGCTCCATGGTAGTCTTCATCTGATTAACATCGGTCTTCAACTCATCGAACTCATTTCGAGAAATAGGGGCTTCATCACCTGCCATCGGATCGGAGGAACAAGTCTCTGATACCAATTGACGCAGCGCGGAAGTTGAAATCTCGGAATCCATCGAGGGTTGATCTCCGAATCCACGAAGAGCTTTCGAATCCACGAAGAAAATATAATAAATAAAATTTTATTGATGAAAAGATATATTGATTCTAGGATTACATGACTCTTCTTAAATAGAAAAATAAAATAGACTCCTAATAAGAATAGAATTCCTAAAAGAAAGAAACAAGACTCCTAATAAGACTATAATTATAAAAAATAGAAAGTATCAAATCCTATCCTAAAAGACTCCTATAATATAGGAAACAAATCAGTCCTAATTAAATCAAAATTGATTTTGTTTCCTAATCTAAATTGACTCTAACTTTATTACTAAAAATAAACTAAAGGCTGATTATTTTCGGATTTCAGCCAAAACTGAGGATTACTGATGAGATTATAAAAATCTGACAATCTGGTTGGCTTCGTCTCGTGGAGGTAGGCGATTTATATATATAATTTGTCAGAATCCGCATTCCGGATCAAAAGATATGATCGTTTCTTTGTAGAAGTCAATAATATGTATAAGTGGACGTTTAGCTCGTGATTGTCCCGCTCCTCCATGAGATTGTTCGTTAAGCGTCCTACATCAGTTTGACGCAGCGCGGAAGTTGAAATCTCGGAATCCACCGAGGGTTGATCTCCGAATCCACGAAGAGCTTTCGAATCCATGAAGAAAATATAATAAATAAAATTTTATTGATGAAAAGATATATTGATTCTAGGGTTACATGACTCTTCTTAAATAGAAAAATAAAATAGACTCCTAATAAGAATAGAATTCCTAAAAGAAAGAAACAAGACTCCTAATAAGACTAGAATTACAAAGAAATAGAAAGTATCAAATCCTATCCTAAAAGACTCCTATAATATAGGAAACAAATCACCCTAATTAAATCAAAATTGATTTTGTTTCCTAATCTAAATTGACTCTAACTTTATTACTAAAAATAAACTAAAGGCTGATTATTTTCGATTTCACCAAAACCGAGGATTACCGATGAGATTATAAAAATCGACAATCTGGTTGGCTTCGTCTCGTGGAGGTAGGCGATTTATATATATAATTTGTCGAATCCGCATTCCGGATCAAAAGATATGATCGCTTTGTAGAAGTCAATAATATGTATAAGTGGACGCTTAGCTCGTGATTGTCCCGCCCTCCATGAGATTGTTCGTTGCCGCCCTACATCAGTTTGACGCAGTCATGAAGTTGAAATCTCTAATCCACCGAGGGTTGATCTCCTAATCCACTAAGAGCTAATCCATGAAGAAAATATAATAAATAAAATTTTATTGATGAAAAGATATATTGATTCTAGGGTTACATGACTCTTCTTAAATAGAAAAATAAAATAGACTCCTAATAAGAATAGAATTTCTAAAAGAAAGAAACAAGACTCCTAATAAGACTAGAATTACAAAGAAATAGAAAGTATCAAATCCTATCCTAAAAGACTCCTATAATATAGGAAACAAATCAGTCCTAATTAAATCAAAATTGATTTTGTTTCCTAATCTAAATTGACTCTAACTTTATTACTAAAAATAAATTAAAGGCTGATTATTTTCGGATTTCAGCCAAAACTGAGGATTACTGATGAGATTATAAAAATCTGACAATCTGGTTGGCTCCGTCGTCTCGTGGAGGTAGGCGATTTACATATATAATTTGTCAGAATCCGCATTCCGGATCAAAAGATATGATCGTTTCTTTGTAGAAGCCAATAATATGTATAAGTGGGCGTTTAGCTCGTGATTGTCCCGCTCCTCCATGAGATTGTTCGTTAAGCGTCCTACATCAGTTTGACGCAGCGCGGAAGTTGAAATCTCGGAATTCATCGAGGGTTGATTTCCGAATCCACGAAGAGCTTCGAATCCACGAAGAAAATATAATAAATGAAATTTTATTGATGAAAAGATTTATTGATTCTAGTGTTACATGACTCTTCTTAAATAGAAAAATAAAATAGAATCCTAATAAGAATAGAATTTCTAAAAGAAAGAAACAAGACTCCTAATAAGACTAAAATTATAAAGAAATAGAAAGTATCAAATCCTATCCTAAAAGACTCTATAATATAGGAAATAAATCAGTCCTAATTAAATCAAAATTGATTTTGTTTCCTAATCTAAATTGACTCTAACTTTATTACTAAAAATAAAGTAAAGGCTGATTATTTTCGGATTTTAGCCAAAACTGAGGATTACTGATGAGATTATAAAAATCTGACAATCTGGTTAGCTCCGTCTCGTCGAGATAGGCGATTTACATATATAATTTGTCAGAATCCGCCTTCCGGATCAAAAGATATGATCGTTTCTTTGTAGAAGCCAATAATATGTATAAGTCGGCGTTTAGCTCGTGATTGTCCCGCTCCTCCATGAGATTGTTCGTTAAGCGTCCTACATCAGATTTTAGGAGGGAGAAAGTAACTAAGGATACTTTGGTTATAGAGAGACCAAATTACAAGGACCCTTGAACAATTTCAAAGATTTAAGGGACCAATATGTAATTGTTGAAGATTTGCTATGGATTTTTTTGGATATTAGGCCCTTAAAATTTTTAATATTTTGAAATTAGTCCCTCAAATCTTTTGCATAAATTTTTTTCATAAAACACCAAAATGATCTTTGGCAGTGCATCATACGTGCCCTCTAGTTTCTATAAAAAAATTGTAAGAAAAGTTTATAGAAATTTAAAAGTAGTGTTTTCTTATTTTTTTTACTTTTTCTTTGTTTGGTTCAAAATACGAAAAGAGGAAAAATCAACTTTATAGAAAATGAGTTGAGAAGTAGAAATAGATAAGTTTGTACAAAAACTATTATTTAAATCAACGTGTCAGATTTCTGGGTAATTTCTGCCTATATTGGGAGGAAATTGATTTCTATAAAACATTGTACTTTCTTCAATTTTATAGAAAATATTTCTATAACTTTTTTGTGAACCAACTATAGTTTAGGAAACCCAAAGAAATGTTTTAATTATCAAATTGTCATTGTTAGAGAATTTCCCATTAATTTTTCCAAAAAAGATGAACCAAATAGCCCCTAAGAAGAAAGCTTATCTATGAACGGTCAAGAGTGAGACCTCACTAGTTTCAAAGTTGGAAATCTCAACTCATAATAACAAGCAGCTCATGCAAAATGTACCAACTTGTAGAAATGTTCCCCCAGTCAAACACACAACACTACAAAACTCAACGCGTATCATGCACATATGACAGATGGCATATTGCAAGCATGTGATTTCTACTGACAATCTCGCTCTATTGGATACACAATATTTTTTTGCTCAACCGGGTGAAATTTAAACTAAGGTTTTCTTTTTTAGATATTAGTCCCTTATATATACGATAATTGCATAGAAGCCCCTCAAATCTTGAAAAGTGCATATTACTCCCTGAAACCTTATAGCGTCTTACGAATCATCTTTCTAGTTAATTTTGGAAAGATTTAACAATGAGTTCAACAAATTTAATAGACATAAAGTTATAAAATTAGCATATGAATGTTATATGAGAACTTTCAAATAAAAATTTCACATTTGTAAAATAGAGGGTATTAACGTGCCAATTTTGAACAACTCAGGATATATAAATACTATAAAATACAACTGAGGGTATATAACTACTAAGGGAGTGAAACTATAAGGTACCTAAGTGCTATTTAGCCTATTAACTAATATTCTGTTCAACCACGCGGACCTTAAACTAAAGTCACGTTACTAATAAAAAAAATAAAAAAAATCCTCCACCTACATCTATATATGCGTGTCACTAATCCTAAACTATCGCAATCAAAATTGAGAAAAATGGAAACCTTAGCTGTATTCACCTTGGCTCTTGTATGTCTCACTAGTTTTGCCCCAAATGTTGTGGCCGAGTATGCTATTTACAGTGGCCAAACTTTCATGCCGGGCCAAAACTTTAGCTACGATATGACGGTCCATGGCGTCCCTTTTGGGCCTCATGAACTCTGCTTCCAAAAAGATTGCAACCTCGTCATCTACCAACATGGCCAAAAGAAATGGGAGAGCAACACTACTCAGACAAAGTACAGAGATTGCTACCTTACTGTGCAAAACGACGGAGAGGTAAATTTTCTTTTTCTATGCTTGCAATATATTTTAATTAAACACGAATAAAATTTATTTATTTTTATTTTGGAAAAAAACAAAAAAACACAGGTCGTCCTCCGCCATAACTACCACTATACACTGTGGAGTAGCGGCGTCAAATCCACGCCTAGTGACTACATCTTCTACCTAACCTACGCCGGGGGCCTTAGCGTTTATGGGCCTCAGTTGTGGATAAGCGACAACCAAGCAACCATGAGCAGTGTAGCTCCGATGACCACCACCACTGATATCATTTTCTACACTTCACAGGTAATTAATTAATTAAATGCCTTGTAGCTAGTTTCCCTTGCTTTTCCCTTATACATATACCCTCGCTTGTTTTTTACCAGCACTTATATACCTTGAAGTTTCTACAAGTCGTATGCTAATACCCTGTTTTATGCAAATGTGAGAATTTTGGCATGAGCTTTCCCTTGTGATGCTGCTCACAAGCTAATTTAAAATCGTTAGCTATTAATATTTGTTGAATTTAATATTGAACCCATCACAGTGTTAAATGCCGCAGAAGACAAGTGAGGATATATACATTAAGTGCAAGAAAACTATAAGACATTCAAGTGCTAATTAGCCTAAAAGCAATGCTGAATGTGATCAGAAAATGTACGTACTAATAAGATAGAAGACTAGTCATGACATACGATCGGTATGAATCTACATATAACCTTAGGTAACGAATATACGAGGATACGTCTGATTTTATGTATTTCGATGATACAGGTAACAATGGCAACCTACGGAATCGTGATTCAGTTCAAGAACTTCCGGCTAGTCCTGCAGCAGAAGGACTGCAATCTGGTGCTGGAGGACATGTACGATGACTTCAAAATCCTATGGCAGACCGGGGTATTCGCCACCACAGGCGACTGTTATCTGACGATGAGCCCTACGGGAGAACTCATGGTCAAGTACAATAGACGAGACATACTGTGGAGGTCGGGGAAAGAGTCCGACAGACAGGGGAAGTACGCGTTGGCGCTTCGATACGATGGTAGGATCGCAGTCTACGGGCCCGAGGTGTGGGGGATCTTGGACCCGTACGGTGCAGAGAGGGCGGTTGGGAGCTCTGTGGACGATGCTAGGGTTATGGGACTTGAGAGTTGATGGTGTATTGAGTAGTAATATTTATGTGCCACTTGAGAGTTGCGAGAGAATAAGGAGTTTATCTTCAAACTCTTGAATGATGTCATTAACTTATTATGGTCATCTACTAGTCTGCATGCAATAAAATGTGGCTTGTGTCCTGGAAATCTTGTTAATTGGTATGTCCCTCGTTATCAAACACATATATACATACATGCATATATACATACATACACCTGAAATCCATGTTAGAGTACAACATCTTTGTTTGAAATAAGTTGAAATTTACTTCATTTCAATTGAGTAATTTCTAGTAATACGGAGGTCCAACTCTTGACTTTAAGAACAACAATTAAGAAAGATTGATCCTTTAGTCTAGAGATTTGTATTCTCTATTTCTGCATTAATTATGAGTACAAGTCATATCAGAACTTTCCAATGCGAATATGTTGTTCTCAACCTTTCATGAATATTTTAGACAATTTTTATCTGTGCATGTTGGACGTTCTAAGGTGATCATTGTCTTTTTTTTAGTTTTATTGTTGATCATTGGAATGATCGTAACTTTTTCCTTTTTGAAATAGAAATAGAGAATACAAATCTCTTGTATTTTGCACAAGACCTCCAAGATGAAAGGTCCTTTTAATCTAGTGAGTTTTCTTCCAACCAGATAAATCCTGACAAACTTATAGAATCCAATGAAAGCTAGTTTTATTAGGATAGATTTCAGAAAATCCCCTGAACTATGGCGAAATTTGCACAAGACCACCATAAAATCTTTAAAAATTAGAGAAACCACCCAACGGAACTTGGGTGTCTCACAAAAAACCCCTAAACTTTGAACTTTTCTCACATGACCCCTCTACTTGTATTTTGCAAATAACTTAAATGTCCTTGTGAGAAAAACTTTAAAATTTTGTCATTTGTCATTTACGGTCAGCATATCCCTCTCCTAATATTTGGATCATTTTCTCCTTATAAAATTTTCCTCATTTGCAAATTACACCTCTCCTAATATTTGGGTAATTAATTTTGTCTTGATAAAATTTTCTTTATTTGCAAATTACCTATAAGAGGGTCTTTTGAGAAAATTTCAAAGTGTAGTAGGCCACACCCCAAATTAAGTTCGGGTTATGTGAGATGAACAAGGTTCAGGTGGGTATGTGAAAAACCTAAAGTTCGGGGTTGCTGAGAAATTAAAACATGCATAAAGTTTATTCATTTATTTATTTATCTATCTAATTATTATTTTTTTTTTTAAAAAAAAAGGCCGACCTCAACCATAACTACTACTATAAGCTGTGGAGAAGCGGCGTCAAACCCAAGCCTGGAAACTATGTCTTTCTTCCTAGCCTATGCCGGCGGAGTTAGCGTTTTTGGGCCTGAAGTCTGGGTCAGCGACAACCAAGTAACCATGACCACCACTACTGATCGATATCATTTTTCTACAGTGGACAGGTAATCTTTATATCTATATATGTTCTTGGTGTTTAACTGGCTACTTATCATCTCTGTTTTAATTTATTAACACATATACTTTTTAGTTACTTAGTTTTTAAGAGGAGATTTTTTTTTAAAAAAGTCTGTTTTTGAAAAATAATAAGCAAAACCGACCCTTTTATGAAAATATTAGCAAAATCGATCTCTTTATCTGTTTTGCAAAATATTGACTTTAAAATACACGGGACTAGTAGTCCCGTGTAATTAGTGGTCGCTAATTACGATTAATCTGAAATGGTCGCCTCGCCTCGTGTACTTTTGTCTTTGAAATGCTTAAGGTTTAATTAATGAGAACTAAATACACGGCATCACTAATCCAAGTGTATTTTAAAGTGAATTTTTGTAAAGTCGACCTCTTTTTAAAAAGATGTCAATTTTGCTAATAATTTTTTAAAAAGTAAATGTAGAAACCGAGGATTAATGACTATACTTGTTATGGGCACATTGCTTACTGTAGAATTCGATAATGTTTATCCTACTTTGGGATTGCATGAGGTGCTTGTTAACCTGCAGTAATATTTCCATGTCATTTCGGATAATCTTTTAGGAACATGGTCAAATAAGATGAAACTCAGGACTTCATTATGATTATGTGCTTCTCCCTTTGGATCAAGTCGAGTTAAAGTTTATCAACCAAATCCATTTAGTTGTACATTTGCTGAATTCTAGATTTTGGAATATATGGAAGTTGAATAACCTTATTTTAAGTTCTTATAGTGTCTTTATGTAGCATATCAGATATGAAATAATAATAATAATTGGAAAATAAAGTTTCTAGATTTCATATATAGTATATACATATTTTAGTGGGGTTTTTTTTCAAGAGCAAAGAAGTTATAGAATCTTTATTATTTGAGTATTTTGTTTCTTTGAAAGGCAATATATTATTATGAGTTGAGATCTCCTACTTTAAAACTAGTGAGGTCTCGCTCTTGACCATTCATAGATAAGCTTTCTTCTTCTATTACAAATTGTAACATAAGGGTCTGTTTGGTTCAATTTCTATTTAAAAAAAAGAAAAGAAAAGACAAAGTACTCTAAAATTGATTTCCATGCATCATTTCATTTCATTTCATTAACTTATATAAAAAGCCCTAAGGCCTCCGAACTTCCGAAGGATTTGCGTGACATTCACTGAGACCATTTTACCCTTACGCGGTTGAGTCAATTCTGCGCTTCATCATCGCAAATCTCGGCGACAGATCGACGAAGGCACGTGTTACGTCCAAAGCCAAAAGAACTCAGCTGGTAATAACTCATTAAGGATTTTGTTGCCATGGTTCTTGTCATTCTTTTATTTGAGTTGTTTCTCCTTCAATTAAGTTGGCTTCATGTTAAAAATCTTTTGCTTTCTTGTCACAAACTACAGGTTATTTTACCAAAACTATAGTGTCAAAATTACGATACTAGAAGATTTAAATTTGGCGACCAGACAAATTTTTAAACTATGTTACCCCCAAAAGTTTTTGATATTTTGATATCCAAACGTTTACACTTTTTAAATTTTGTTTTGCACATTTTTAACTTTCGTATCCCAAGTTTTCGCATTTGTTATATTTGTGATGTTAAAGTTACATATTTTTATTTTGATATCCAAACTTTAGGGTATCAAAGTTAAAAATTTATAAACTTTTATATCAAAGTATCATAAAAATTTTAAGGTATAAAATTTAAAAAAATTGTGAACTTTAGAATACCAAAGTAAAATAGCTCTTTTGAACAAGATGGATTTTAGGAGGGAGAAAGTAACTAAGTATACTTTGGTTATAGAGAGACCAAATTACAAGGACCCTTGAACAATTTCAAAGATTTAAGGGACCAATATGTAATTGTTGAAGATTTGCTATGGATTTTTTTGATATTAGGCCCTTAAAATTTTTAATATTTTGAAATTAGTCCCTCAAATCTTTTGCATAAATTTTTTCATAAAACACCAAATGGTTTGCACGCATGTCAAGACGTGTCCTCCTTACTAGTTTCTATAAAAATTGTAAGAAAAGTTTATAGAAATTTAAAAGTAGTGTTTTCTTATTTTTTACTTTTTCTTTGTTTGGTTCAAAATACTAAAAGAGGAAAAATCAAGTTTATAGAAAATGAGTTGAGAAGTAGAAATAGATAAGTTTGTACAAAAACTATTATTTAAATCAACGGTCGATTTCTAGATAATTTCGCCTATATTGGGAGGAAATTGATTTCTATAAAACATTGTACTTTCTTTAATTTTATAAGAAAATATTTCTATAACTTTTTGTGAACCAACTATAGTTTAGGAAACCCAAAGAAATGTTTTAATTATCAAATTGCCATTGTTAGAGAATTTCCCATTAATTTTTCCAAAAAAGGTGAACCAAACAGCCCCTAAGAACAAAGCTTATCTATGAACGGTCAAGAGTGAGACCTCACTAGTTTCAAAGTAGGAAATCTCAACTCATAATAACAAGCAGCTCATGCAAAATTTACCAACTTGTAGAAATGTCCCCCCAGTCAAACACACAACACTACAAAACTCAACGTGTATCATGCACATATGACAGATGGCATATTGCAAGCATGTGATTTCTACCGACAATCTCGCTCTATTGGATACACAATATTTTTTGCTCAACCGGGTGAAATTTAAACTAAGGTTTTCTTTTTTAGATATTAGTCCCTTAAATATACGATAATTGCATAGAAGCCCCTCAAATCTTGAAAAGTGCATATTACTCCCTGAAACCTTATAGCGTCTTACGAATAATCTTTCTAGTTAATTTTGGAAAGATTTAACAATGAGTTCAACAAATTTAATAGACATAAAGTTATAAAATTAGCATATGAATGTTATATGAGAACTTTCAAATAAAAATTTCACATTTGTAAAATAGAGGGTATTAACGTGCCAATTTTAAACAACTCGGGATATATAAATACTACAAAATACAACTGAGGGTATATAACTGCTAAGGGAGTGAAACTATATGGTACCTAAGTTCTATTTAGCCTATTAACTAATATTCTGTTCAACCACGCGGACCTTAAACTAAAGTCACGTTACTAATAAAAAAATAAAAAAAATCCTCCACCTACATCCATAAATGTGTGTCACTAATCCTAAAATATCAAAAACAAAATTGAGAAAAATGGAAACCTTAGTTGTATTCACCTTGGCTCTTGTATGTCTCACTAGTTTTGCCCCAAATGTTGTGGCCGAGTATGCTATTTACAGTGGCCAAACTTTCATGCCGGGCCAAAACTTTAGCTACGATATGACGGTCCATGGCGTCCCTTTTGGGCCTCATGAACTCTGCTTCCAAAAAGATTGCAACCTCGTCATCTACCAACATGGCGAAAAGAAATGGGAGAGCAACACTACTCAGACAAAGTACAGAGATTGCTACCTTACTGTGCAAAACGACGGAGAGGTAAATTTTCTTTTCTATGCTTGCAATATATTTTAAACACGAATAAAATTTATTTATTTATATTTTGAAAAAAAAAAAAAAACAGGTCGTCCTCCGCCATAACTACTACTATACACTGTGGAGTAGCGGCGTCAAATCCACGCCTGGTGACTACATCTTCTTCGTAACCTACGCCGGTGGCCTTAGCGTTTATGGGCCTGTGTTGTGGATAAGCGACAACCCAGTAACCATGAGCAGTGTAGCTCCGATGACCACCACCACTGATATCATTTTCTCCTCTGGACAGGTAATTATTTAAATACCTTGTAGTTTCCCTTGCTTTTCCCTTATATACCCTCTTGTTTTTTACCAGCACTTATATACCTTGAAGTTTCTAAAAGTCGTATACTAATACCTTGTTTTATGCCAATGTGAGAATTTTGGTATGAACTTTACCTTGTGATGCTCACTGGCTAATTTAAAATTGTTAGCTATTAATGTTGTTATAGGTTGCCTCAAATACTCAAATCCATATTGCTTTGGGAATTCTTTTTTGACTTGATTTGGTTTGGTCAAGAGTCCTACTTACATTAGACTTTGCACAATCAATCATATTAGAAGTTTATTCCTACTTGGACTCTTATTGTACTTTTGGACATATGAACTTCTGTTCCTATTAGAACTCCTATTCCGTGTACAGCATTGAGTTGGGATCTTCAAGGTTATATATGAACGGTCTTTCAAGCTAATTATGATTATCAATCTTCAGAGCACCAATCAAAAAGAGAGAATTCTTTTGTGAAGCTTATTTGGTATTTGGACTTTTGTTCCTTTATTTGAGAGAGATTGTATTAGGCTTTGGGGTGTGATTTAGGATTGAGTGATTGAGAGATCTCCACATTGTATTCCTCACAATTAGTAAAGCTATTCTCCTCCTTCGCCCGTGGACGTAGGCTACAAGCCGAATCACGTATATCTTTGTGTTCGTGTGTTCTTGATATTTTTCGTGCTTTCGTTTGATTGATATTAGTTTATTCCTAGGGTTTGTCATAACAAATTGGTATCAGAGCTCTCAACTATCGATCGGACGAGAAGATGACGACAATCACTACGAAGTGGGATATCGAGAAGTTTGACAGCAACATCAGTTTTAACCTTTGGCAAGTTAGGATGATCGCCGTGTTGACACAGAGCGGATTGAAGAAGGCTTTGTTCGAAAGTCAAGAAACCGACTACAATGACGGAGAAAGATTGGGACGAGTTGGATGATAAAGCTCTCACAACATCCAATTATGTTTGACAAATGAAGTTTTGTAAGAAGTTCTCACAGGAAGACAAACGATTTGTGATCTAAGTTGGAGGATTTGTATTTGAAGAAGTCGCCACTAATCGCCTCCTCTTGAAGCGGCGTTTGTACACACTTCCGATGTCGAAAGAAACACCCATCAAATCTCATATTGGTGAATTCAATTCGTGATTACGATTTGATGTTAAGATCGATGATGAAGATCAAGTCCTATTATTATTATGTTCTTTGCCGCCTTCCTACAAGCACTTTAGGGATACCGTGATTTACGATCGAGATTCTATTGGCATCAAGGACGCCAAAGAGAACTTGTTGAATAAGGAAAAGATCGACAAAGAGTTAACTATGTTTAAAGTGGTGATAAAGCCGATGGCTTGTTTGTTCGAGGAAGATCGGAAGAAAGGGGCTTTGGAGGTACGTGTATAAGTCGAAACACGTAATTTTGACCTCGTAGATATTGCAAGAAGAAAGGGCACATCAAGACTGATTGTTACAAATTGAAGAACAATAATAAATAAGAAGAGTATGAAGAAAACTCTAAGGAGGACTCACCAAGTTGATATTGTCAAGATGTGATTTTGTTGGTTACAGGTGATAAAAACAGGAGCATGGATAATTGGATTTTAGATTCGGGTTGTTCCTATCATATGTGTCCTAATCGGGACTGGTTCACCACTTATGAAGCTATTGATGGTAGAATTATTCTCATGGGGAATAACGCTCATGCAAGACCTGTCGGATAGGCACAATTCAGATTAAAATGCATGATGGAGTCATCGACTTTGAGTGATGTTAGGCATGTTCCGTGTTTAAGGAAAAATCGATCTCTTTGGGCACTCTTGATCGCCTTGGGTGTAATTTTTCGTGAAGGTGGAGTTCTTAGGGTTATAAAAGGCTCTCTTGTGATTATGAAAGGAAAGAAGATCGACAGCTTGTATGTTTTACAGGATTCTACCGTTACTGGTTCGGCTGCAGTTGCATCATCGATATCAAGAGTTGATACTACCAGATTATGGCATATGAGACTTGGTCATATGAGTGAGCTGATTGACCGAGTTGAGCAAGAAGGGTCTTTATGTGGACGAGTATAGGAAAATTGGGATTCTCATGAGCATTGCATCTTTGGGAAGCGTAAAAGAATCGCCTTCAAGACGGCAGCATCGACTAAAGGTACTTTGGATTACATTCATTCAGATCTTCGGGACCTTTTCAAGTTGCCTCAAGGGTGATAGTTCGAGATATATGTTGACCTTCATTGATGACTACTCCAGGAAGGTTTGGGTCTATTTTTTGAGACATAAAGATGAGGTGTTTGTGACTTTCAAATAATGAAAGTCTTTGATTGAGAAGCATACTGGAAGGTTGATTAAGAGGCTTAGAACTGATAATGACCTTGAGTTTTGTAGAGGAGAATTTAATGAGTTCTGTAAGAAGAAGGGAATCGCATACCCCTGGTCCCTCGCACTCGCAATGTAATGGAGTGGCGTAACGATGAACAGATTCCTTTGGAGAAAGCTCGTTGTATGATGTTCAATGCAGGTTTAGGCAAGGAATACTGGGCGGAAGCGGTGAATACGGCTTGTTACTTAGTGAATCGGTCGCCATCTACTGCTATTGATTGTAAACCTCCAGAGGAGGTTTGGTCCGGTAAGCCTGCGGATTATTCTGATCTTAGAATATTTAGTTGCCCTGCATATGCGCATGTTAGTCAAGGGAAACTTGAGCCTCGAGCGAAGAAGTGCATATTCCTAGGTTATGCATCGGGTGTTAAAGGTTTTAGATTGTGGTGTCCTGATCCGAAGTCTCCTAAGATTATTATCAGCCGTGATGTTACTTTTGATGAGTCCGCTATGTTTCACCAGAAACGGTCACCAGTTTCAGTTGACGATAAGGCACGCAGTACAGGACAGGTGGAGTTAGAAATTCGTGATTCAGTTCTTCAGCAGAATAAGACTACGGGAGTTCAGCAGCCAGATCTCGTTCAAGTAGATGAAGCACCTCAGCAGCTGCAGGAAGAGTGGGAATACACTATTGCTAGAGACCGGTCTAGACGAGATATTTGACCACCGTGAAGATATGAAGATACGGTAGCTTATACATTGTCGGTTGACAATTTTGTGCCTTCACCTATTCAGAGCTACTTTAGGTGATAACTCGCTAAGACCTACGGTCGTCGTGCGGACAATTCAGTCGATTTGTTGAGGAGGCCTCTTTCAGTTGGCAAGTTTAAGCCGGGCTTGGACTTGATCGATATGTGCCGCACTTAGATGCCTTGCGGGGCTATTGGAGAAGGTGGAGTAAGCTTATTTTGGAGTGAGGAATTTTCACGATTTGAGTCAATGTGGAGATTTGTTATAGGTTGCCTCAAATACTCAAATTCATATTGCTTTGGTAATTCTTTTTGACTTGATTTGGTTTGGTCAAGAGTCCTACTTACATTAGACTTTGCACAATCAATCATATTAGAAGCTTATTCCTACTTGGACTCTTATTGGACTTTTGGACATATGAACTTCTGTTCCTATTAGAACTCCTATTCCGTGTACAGCAAGGAGTTGGGATCTTCAAGGCTATATATGAACGGTCTTTCAAGCCAATTATGATTATCAATCTTCAGTGCACCAATCAAGAAGAGAGAGTTCTTTTGTGAAGCCTATTTGGTATTTTCTCTTTTGTTCCTTTATTTGAGAGAGATTGTATTAGGCTTTTAGGGTGTGGTTTAGGATTGAGTGATTGAGAGATCTCCGCATTGTATTCCTCACAATTAGTAAAGCTATTCGACTCCTTCACCCGTGGATGTAGGCTATGTCAACCACGATATATTTGTGTTCGTGTGTTCTTGATATTTTTCGTGCTTTCGTTTGATTGATATTAGTTTATTCCGAGGTTTGTCATAACAAATGTTGAGGTGATTAATATGTGAGTATAGTCTCACATCGGATAAGATAAAAAGAGTGATGAGTTTAAATAAGAGTTTGGGTCAATACCTAAGAGTTATAGCTTTGGGTTAAAATTGATTCCTAACTTCCGCTTAAGGCTCATCAACTCTAGATTGGGCCCGATTTCTTCCCCAACAATTAATAGTTGTTTAATTTAATATTGAACCCATCATAGTGTTATTTCAATATATAATTGGGGTATGTTTAAAGTAGAATTTGGGTATACTTAACCGGTTCTAAAATTACTTTGTGAGTAGCACATAGAAAAATAAGGTTCTAAAGTGCAACTTTTATAAACAACGGGGTGTATAAATGCTGCAGAAGACAAGTGAGGATGTATTAAGTGCAAGAAAACTATAAGACATTTAAGTGCTAATTAGCCTAAAAGCAATGCTTAATGTGATCAGAAAATGTATGTACTTATTGCTAGTCACGACATACGATCGGTATGAATCTACATATAACCTTAGGTAACAAATATACGATCAAGGATACGTCTGATTTTATGTATTTCGATGATACAGGTAACAATGGCAACCTACGGAATCGTGATTCAGTTCAAGAACTTCCGGCTAGTCCTGCAGCAGAAGGACTGCAATCTGGTGCTGGAGGACATGTACGATGACTTCAAAATCCTATGGCAGACCGGGGTATTCGCCACCACAGGTGATTGTTATTTGACGATGAGCCTTACGGGAGAACTCATGGTCAAGTACAATAGACGAGACATACTGTGGAGGTCAGGGAAGTCCGGCAGCGCGGGGAAGTACTCGTTGGCTCTTCGATACGATGGTAGGATCGCAGTCTACGGACCCGAGGTGTGGGGGATCTTGGACCCGTGGGGGGCTGGGAGCTCTGTGGATGAAGCTAGGGTTATGGCACTTGAGAGTTGATGTATTGAGTAGTAATTATTATGTGCCACTTGAGACTCGCGAGAGAATAAGGAGTTTGTCTTCAAACTCTTGATCGATGTCATTAACTTATTATGGTCATCTACTAGTCTGCATGCAATAAAATGTGGCTTGTATCCTAGAAATCTTGTTAATTGGAATGTCCCTCGTTATCAAACACATATGTACATACATGCATATAGACATACATACACCTAACATATACATACATACACCTGAAATCCATGTTAGAGTACAACATCTTTGTTTGAAATAAGTTGAAATTTACTTCATTTCAATTGAGTGATTTCTAGTAATACGGAGGTCCAACTTTTGACTTAAACCATTAAGAAAGATTGATCCTTTAGTCCAGAGATTTGGATTCTCTATTTCTGCATTAATTATGAGTACAAGTCATATCAGAATTTTCCACATACGAATATGTTGTTCTCAACCTTTCATGAGTATTTTAGACATTTTTATTTGTGCATGTTGGACGTTCTAAGGTGATTGTTGTCTGTTTTTAGTTTTATTGTTGATCATTGGAATGATCGTAACTTTTTCTTTTTGAAAATAGAAATAGAGGTGAGCTAAGAGGAGAGGAAGTGTGATTGAATTATCTGAATCTGACATGATTTTAGCATGATTTGCATTGACAATGTCCATCCATGGATTGCATAGTGATCTTCACTCTAGACCTAAAACCTCCAAGATGAAAGGTCCTTTTAATCTAGTGAGTTTTGTTTCAACCAGATAAATCCTAACAAACTTATAGAATCCAATGAAAGCTAGTTTTATTAGGATAGATTTCAGAAAATCCCCTGAACTATGGCGTTTGCACAAGACCACCATTAACTTTAAAAATTAGAGAAACCCCCCAACCGAACTTGGGTGTCTCACAAAAACCCCCTAAACTTTGAACTTTTCTCAAATGACCCCTCTACTTGTATTTTGCAAATAACTTAAATGTCCTTGATAGAAAAACTTTAAAATTTTGTCATTTGTCATTTACGGTCAGCATATCCCTCTCCTAATATTTGGATCATTTTCTCCTTATAAAATTTTCCTCATTTGCAAATTACACCTCTCCTAATATTTGGGTAATTAATTTTGTCTTGATAAAATTTTCTTTATTTGCAAATTACCTATAAGAGGGTCTTTTGAGAAAATTTCAAAGTGTAGTAGGCCACACCCCAAATTAAGTTCGGGGTTATGTGAGATGAACAAGGTTCAGGGTGGTTATGTGAAAACCTAAAGTTCGGGGTTGCTGAGAAATTAAAACATGCATAAAGTTTATTCATTTATTTATTTATCTATCTAATTATTATTTTTTTTTTAAAAAAAGGCCGACCTCAACCATAACTACTACTATACGCCGTGGAGAAGCCGCGTCGACAAATCCAAGCCTGGAAACTATGTCTTCTTCCTAGCCTATGCCGGCGGAGTTAGCGTTTTGGGCCTGAAGTCTGGGTCAGCGACAACCAAGTAACCATGACCACCACTACTGATCGATATCATTTTTCTACAGTGGACAGGTAATCTTTATATCTATATATGTTCTTGGTGTTTAACTGGCTACTTATCATCTCTGTTTTAATTTATTAACACATATACTTTTTAGTTACTTAGTTTTAAGAGGAGATTTTTTAAAAAGTCTGTTTTGAAAAATAATAAGCAAAACCGACCCTTTTATGAAAATATTAGCAAAATCGATCTCTTTATCTGTTTTGCAAAATATTGACTTTAAAATACACGGGACTAGTAGTCCCGTGTAATTAGTGGTCGCTAATTACGATTAATCTGAAATGGTCGTCTCGTCTCGTGTACTTTTGTGCTGAAATGCTTAAGGTTTAATTAATGAGAACTAAATACACGGCATCACTAATCCAAGTGTATTTTAAAGCTGAATTTTTGTAAAGTCGACCTCTTTTTAAAAAAGATGTCAATTTTGCTAATAATTTTTTTAAAAAAAGTAAATGTAGAAATCCGAGGATTAATGACTATACTTGTTATGGGCACATTGCTTACTGTAGAATTCGATAATGTTTATCCTACTTTTGGGATTGCATGAGGTGCTTGTTAACCTGCAGTAATATTTCCATGTCATTTCTGGATAATCTTTTAGGAACATGGTCAAATAAGATGAAACTCAGGACTTCATTATGATTATGTGCTTCTCCCTTTGGATCAAGTCGAGTTAAAGTTTATCAACCAAATCCATTTAGTTGTACATTTGCTGAATTCTAGATTTTGGAATATATGGAAGTTGAATAACCTTATTTTAAGTTCTTATAGTGTCTTTATGTAGCATATCAGATATGAAATAATAATAATAATTGGAAAATAAAGTTTCTAGATTTCATATATAGTATATACATATTTTAGTGGGGTTTTTTTTTCAAGAGCAAAGAAGTTATAGAATCTTTATTATTTGAGTATTTTGTTTCTTTGAAAGGCAATATATTATTATGAGTTGAGATCTCCTACTTTAAAACTAGTGAGGTCTCGCTCTTGACCATTCATAGATAAGCTTTCTTCTTCTATTACAAATTGTAACATAAGGGTCTGTTTGGTTCAATTTCTATTTAAAAAAGAAAAGAAAAGACAAAGTACTCTAAAATTGATTTCCATGCATCATTTCATTTCATTTCATTAACTTATATAAAAGCCCTAAGGCCTCCGAACTTCCGAAGGATTTGCGTGACATTCACTGAGACCATTTTACCCTTACGCGGTTGAGTCAATTCTGCGCTTCATCATCGCAAATCTCGGCGACAGATCGACGAAGGCACGTGTTACGTCCAAAGCCAAAAGAACTCAGCTGGTAATAACTCATTAAGGATTTTGTTGCCATGGTTCTTGTCATTCTTTATTTGAGTTGTTTCTCCTTCAATTAAGTTGGCTTCATGTTAAAAATCTTTTGCTTTCTTGTCACAAACTACAGGTTATTTTACCAAAACTATAGTGTCAAAATTACGATACTAGAAGATTTAAATTTGGCGACCAGACAAATTTTTTAAACTATGTTACCCCCCAAAAGTTTTTGATATTTTGATATCCAAACGTTTACACTTTTTAAATTTTGTTTTGCACATTTTTAACTTTCGTATCCCAAGTTTTCGCATTTGTTATATTTGTGATGTTAAAGTTACATATTTTTATTTTGATATCCAAACTTTAGGGTATCAAAGTTAAAATTTATAAACTTTTATATCAAAGTATCATAAAAATTTTAAGGTATAAAATTTAAAAAAATTGTGAACTTTAGAATACCAAAGTAAAAATAGCTCTTTTGAACAAGATGGATTTTAGGAGGGAGAAAGTAACTAAGTATACTTTGGTTATAGAGACCAAATTACAAGGACCCTTGAACAATTTCAAAGATTTAAGGGACCAATATGTAATTGTTGAAGATTTGCTATGGATTTTTTTGATATTAGGCCCTTAAAATTTTTAATATTTTGAAATTAGTCCCTCAAATCTTTTGCATAAATTTTTTTCATAAAACACCAAAATGAGGCTGGCACGTGCGTCGCACGTGTCCTCCTTACTAGTTTCTATAAAAAATTGTAAGAAAAGTTTATAGAAATTTAAAAGTAGTGTTTTCTTATTTTTTTACTTTTTCTTTGTTTGGTTCAAAATACGAAAAGAGGAAAAATCAAGTTTATAGAAAATGAGTTGAGAAGTAGAAATAGATAAGTTTGTACAAAAACTATTATTTAAATCAACGTGTCAGATTTCTAGATAATTTCTGCCTATATTGGGAGGAAATTGATTTCTATAAAACATTGTACTTTCTTTAATTTTATAAGAAAATATTTCTATAACTTTTTTGTGAACCAACTATAGTTTAGGAAACCCAAAGAAATGTTTTAATTATCAAATTGCCATTGTTAGAGAATTTCCCATTAATTTTTCCAAAAAAGGTGAACCAAACAGCCCCTAAGAACAAAGCTTATCTATGAACGGTCAAGAGTGAGACCTCACTAGTTTCAAAGTAGGAAATCTCAACTCATAATAACAAGCAGCTCATGCAAAATTTA
Organism: Asparagus setaceus; assembly: GCA_012295165.1. Classification (NCBI taxonomy): domain Eukaryota; kingdom Viridiplantae; phylum Streptophyta; class Magnoliopsida; order Asparagales; family Asparagaceae; genus Asparagus; species Asparagus setaceus. The sequence continues at coordinate 16,185,548 of CM022707.1, forward strand.
CCAACTTGTAGAAATGTCCCCAGTCAAACACACAACACTACAAAACTCAACGTGTATCATGCACATATGACAGATGGCATATTGCAAGCATGTGATTTCTACCGACAATCTCGCTCTATTGGATACACAATATTTTTGCTCAACCGGGTGAAATTTAAACTAAGGTTTTCTTTTTAGATATTAGTCCCTTAAATATACGATAATTGCATAGAAGCCCCTCAAATCTTGAAAAGTGCATATTACTCCCTGAAACCTTATAGCGTCTTACGAATAATCTTTCTAGTTAATTTTGGAAAGATTTAACAATGAGTTCAACAAATTTAATAGACATAAAGTTATAAAATTAGCATATGAATGTTATATGAGAACTTTCAAATAAAAATTTCACATTTGTAAAATAGAGGGTATTAACGTGCAATTTTAAACAACTCGGGATATATAAATACTACAAAATACAACTGAGGGTATATAACTGCTAAGGAGTGAAACTATATGGTACCTAAGTTCTATTTAGCCTATTAACTAATATTCTGTTCAACCACGCGGACCTTAAACTAAAGTCACGTTACTAATAAAAAATAAAAAATCCTCCACCTACATCCATAAATGTGTGTCACTAATCCTAAAATATCAAAAACAAAATTGAGAAAAATGGAAACCTTAGTTGTATTCACCTTGGCTCTTGTATGTCTCACTAGTTTTGCCCCAAATGTTGTGGCCGAGTATGCTATTTACAGTGGCCAAACTTTCATGCCGGGCCAAAACTTTAGCTACGATATGACGGTCCATGGCGTCCCTTTTGGGCCTCATGAACTCTGCTTCCAAAAAGATTGCAACCTCGTCATCTACCAACATGGCGAAAAGAAATGGGAGAGCAACACTACTCAGACAAAGTACAGAGATTGCTACCTTACTGTGCAAAACGACGGAGAGGTAAATTTTCTTTTTCTATGCTTGCAATATATTTTAAACACGAATAAAATTTATTTATTTATATTTTGAAAAAAAAAAAAAAACAGGTCGTCCTCCGCCATAACTACTACTATACACTGTGGAGTAGCGGCGTCAAATCCACGCCTGGTGACTACATCTTCTTCGTAACCTACGCCGGTGGCCTTAGCGTTTATGGGCCTGTGTTGTGGATAAGCGACAACCCAGTAACCATGAGCAGTGTAGCTCCGATGACCACCACCACTGATATCATTTTCTCCTCTGGACAGGTAATTATTTAAATACCTTGTAGTTTCCCTTGCTTTTCCCTTATATACCCTCTTGTTTTTTACCAGCACTTATATACCTTGAAGTTTCTAAAAGTCGTATACTAATACCTTGTTTTATGCCAATGTGAGAATTTTGGTATGAACTTTACCTTGTGATGCTCACTGGCTAATTTAAAATTGTTAGCTATTAATGTTGTTATAGGTTGCCTCAAATACTCAAATCCATATTGCTTTGGGAATTCTTTTTTGACTTGATTTGGTTTGGTCAAGAGTCCTACTTACATTAGACTTTGCACAATCAATCATATTAGAAGTTTATTCCTACTTGGACTCTTATTGTACTTTTGGACATATGAACTTCTGTTCCTATTAGAACTCCTATTCCGTACAAAGATTGAGTTGGGATCTTCAAGGTTATATATGAACGGTCTTTCAAGCTAATTATGATTATCAATCTTCAGAGCACCAATCAAAAAGAGAGAATTCTTTTGTGAAGCTTATTTGGTATTTGGACTTTTGTTCCTTTATTTGAGAGAGATTGTATTAGGCTTTGGGGTGTGATTTAGGATTGAGTGATTGAGAGATCTCCACATTGTATTCCTCACAATTAGTAAAGCTATTCTCCTCCTTCGCCCGTGGACGTAGGCTACAAGCCGAATCACGTATATCTTTGTGTTCGTGTGTTCTTGATATTTTTCGTGCTTTCGTTTGATTGATATTAGTTTATTCCTAGGGTTTGTCATAACAAATTGGTATCAGAGCTCTCAACTATCGATCGGACGAGAAGATGACGACAATCACTACGAAGTGGGATATCGAGAAGTTTGACAGCAACATCAGTTTTAACCTTTGGCAAGTTAGGATGATCGCCGTGTTGACACAGAGCGGATTGAAGAAGGCTTTGTTCGGAAAGTCGAAGAAACCGACTACAATGACGGAGAAAGATTGGGACGAGTTGGATGATAAAGCTCTCACAGCGATCCAATTATGTTTGACAAATGAAGTTTTGTAAGAAGTTCTCACAGGGAAGACAGCCGCTGATTTGTGATCTAAGTTGGAGGATTTGTATTTGAAGAAGTCGCTCACTAATCGCCTCCTCTTGAAGCAGCGTTTGTACACACTTCCGATGTCGAAAGAAACACCCATCAAATCTCATATTGGTGAATTCAATTCTGTGATTACAGATTTGATGTTAAGATCGATGATGAAGATCAAGTCCTATTATTATTATGTTCTTTGCCGTCTTCCTACAAGCACTTTAGGGATACTGTGATTTACGATCGAGATTCTATTGGCATCAAGGACGTCAAAGAGAACTTGTTGAATAAGGAAAAGATCGACAAAGAGTTAACTATAAGCGAAAGTGGTGATAAAGCTGATGGCTTGTTTGTTCGAGGAAGATCGGAAGAAAGGGGCTTTGGAGGTAACAGGTATAAGTCGAAACACAGAATTTTGACCTGTAGATATTGCAAGAAGAAAGGGCACATCAAGACTGATTGTTACAAATTGAAGAACAATAATAAATAAGAAGAGTATGAAGAAAACTCTAAGGAGGACTCCGCTGAAGTTGATATTGCTGAAGATGTGATTTTGTTGGTTACAGGTGATAAAAACAGGAGCATGGATAATTGGATTTTAGATTCGGGTTGTTCCTATCATATGTGTCCTAATCGGGACTGGTTCACCACTTATGAAGCTATTGATGGTAGAATTATTCTCATGGGGAATAACGCCTCATGCAAGACTGTCGGGATAGGCACAATTCAGATTAAAATGCATGATGGAGTCATCAGGACTTTGAGTGATGTTAGGCATGTTCCAGGTTTAAGGAAAAATCTGATCTCTTTGGGCACTCTTGATCGTCTTGGGTGTAATTTTTCAGGTGAAGGTGGAGTTCTTAGGGTTATAAAAGGCTCTCTTGTGATTATGAAAGGAAAGAAGATCGACAGCTTGTATGTTTTACAGGATTCTACCGTTACTGGTTCGGCTGCAGTTGCATCATCGATATCAAGAGTTGATACTACCAGATTATGGCATATGAGACTTGGTCATATGAGTGAGCGCGGATTGACCGAGTTGAGCAAGAAGGGTCTTTTATGTGGACAGAGTATAGGAAAATTGGGATTCTGCGAGCATTGCATCTTTGGGAAGCAGAAAAGAATCAGCTTCAGTACGGCAGTGCATCAGACTAAAGGTACTTTGGATTACATTCATTCAGATCTTCGGGGACCTTTTCAAGTTGCCTCGAAGGGTGATAGTTCGAGATATATGTTGACCTTCATTGATGACTACTCCAGGAAGGTTTGGGTCTATTTTTTGAGACATAAAGATGAGGTGTTTGTGACTTTCAAATAATGAAAGTCTTTGATTGAGAAGCATACTGGAAGGTTGATTAAGAGGCTTAGAACTGATAATGACCTTGAGTTTTGTAGAGGAGAATTTAATGAGTTCTGTAAGAAGAAGGGAATCGTACAGTCCCTACAGTCCCTCGCACCCCGCAACAGAATGGAGTGGCAGAACGTATGAACAGATTCCTTTTGGAGAAAGCTCGTTGTATGATGTTCAATGCAGGTTTAGGCAAGGAATACTGGGCGGAAGCGGTGAATACGGCTTGTTACTTAGTGAATCGGTCGCCATCTACTGCTATTGATTGTAAACCTCCAGAGGAGGTTTGGTCCGGTAAGCCTGCGGATTATTCTGATCTTAGAATATTTAGTTGCCCTGCATATGCGCATGTTAGTCAAGGGAAACTTGAGCCTCGAGCGAAGAAGTGCATATTCCTAGGTTATGCATCGGGTGTTAAAGGTTTTAGATTGTGGTGTCCTGATCCGAAGTCTCCTAAGATTATTATCAGCCGTGATGTTACTTTTGATGAGTCCGCTATGTTTCACCAGAAACGGTCACCGATTCGATTGGCGATAAGGCCGCGATGCAGGGCAGTGGAGTTAGAAATTCGTGATTCAGTTCTTCAGCAGAATAAGACTACGGGAGTTCAGCAGCCAGATCTCGTTCAAGTAGATGAAGCACCTCAGCAGCTGCAGGAAGAGTGGGAATACACTATTGCTAGAGACCGGTCTAGACGAGATATTTGACCACCGTGAAGATATGAAGATACGGTAGCTTATACATTGTCGGTTGACAATTTTGTGCCTTTCAGCTATTCAGGAGCTACTTTAGGTGATAACTTCGCTAAGACCTACGGTCGTCGTGCGGACAATTCAGTCGATTTGTTGAGGAGGCCTCTTTCAGTTGGCAAGTTTAAGCCGGGCTTGGACTTGATCGATATGTGCCGCACTTAGATGCCCTGCGGGGCTATTGGAGAAGGTGGAGTAAGCTTATTTTGGAGTGAGGAATTTTCTACGTATTTGAGTCAATGTGGAGATTTGTTATAGGTTGCCTCAAATACTCAAATTCATATTGCTTTGGTAATTCTTTTTGACTTGATTTGGTTTGGTCAAGAGTCCTACTTACATTAGACTTTGCACAATCAATCATATTAGAAGCTTATTCCTACTTGGACTCTTATTGGACTTTTGGACATATGAACTTCTGTTCCTATTAGAACTCCTATTCCGTGTACAGCAAGGAGTTGGGATCTTCAAGGCTATATATGAACGGTCTTTCAAGCCAATTATGATTATCAATCTTCAGTGCACCAATCAAGAAGAGAGAGTTCTTTTGTGAAGCCTATTTGGTATTTTCTCTTTTGTTCCTTTATTTGAGAGAGATTGTATTAGGCTTTTAGGGTGTGGTTTAGGATTGAGTGATTGAGAGATCTCCGCATTGTATTCCTCACAATTAGTAAAGCTATTCGACTCCTTCACCCGTGGATGTAGGCTATAAGCCGAACCACGTATATATTTGTGTTCGTGTGTTCTTGATATTTTTCGTGCTTTCGTTTGATTGATATTAGTTTATTCCTGAGGTTTGTCATAACAAATGTTGAGGTGATTAATATGTGAGTATAGTCTCACATCGGATAAGATAAAAAAGAGTGATGAGTTTAAATAAGAGTTTGGGTCAATACCTAAGAGTTATAGCTTTTGGGTTAAAATTGATTCCTAACTTCCGTTTAAGGCTCATCAACTCTAGATTGGGCCCGATTTCTTCCCCCAACAATTAATAGTTGTTTAATTTAATATTGAACCCATCATAGTGTTATTTCAATATATAATTGGGGTATGTTTAAAGTAGAATTTGGGTATACTTAACCGGTTCTAAAATTACTTTGTGAGTAGCACATAGAAAAATAAGGCCCTAAAGTGCAACTTTTATAAACAACGGGGTGTATAAATGCTGCAGAAGACAAGTGAGGATGTATTAAGTGCAAGAAAACTATAAGACATTTAAGTGCTAATTAGCCTAAAAGCAATGCTTAATGTGATCAGAAAATGTATGTACTTATTGCTAGTCACGACATACGATCGGTATGAATCTACATATAACCTTAGGTAACAAATATACGATCAAGGATACGTCTGATTTTATGAATTTCGATGATACAGGTAACAATGGCAACCTACGGAATCGTGATTCAATTCAAGAACTTCCGGCTAGTCCTGCAGCAGAAGGACTGCAATCTGGTGCTGGAGGACATGTACGATGACTTCAAAATCCTATGGCAGACCGGGGTATTCGCCACCACAGGTGATTGTTATTTGACGATGAGCCTTACGGGAGAACTCATGGTCAAGTACAATAGACGAGACATACTGTGGAGGTCAGGGAAGTCCGGCAGCGCGGGGAAGTACTCGTTGGCTCTTCGATACGATGGTAGGATCGCAGTCTACGGACCCGAGGTGTGGGGGATCTTGGACCCGTGGGGGGCTGGGAGCTCTGTGGATGAAGCTAGGGTTATGGCACTTGAGAGTTGATGTATTGAGTAGTAATTATTATGTGCCACTTGAGACTCGCGAGAGAATAAGGAGTTTGTCTTCAAACTCTTGATCGATGTCATTAACTTATTATGGTCATCTACTAGTCTGCATGCAATAAAATGTGGCTTGTATCCTAGAAATCTTGTTAATTGGAATGTCCCTCGTTATCAAACACATATGTACATACATGCATATAGACATACATACACCTAACATATACATACATACACCTGAAATCCATGTTAGAGTACAACATCTTTGTTTGAAATAAGTTGAAATTTACTTCATTTCAATTGAGTGATTTCTAGTAATACGGAGGTCCAACTTTTGACTTAAACCATTAAGAAAGATTGATCCTTTAGTCCGAGATTTGGATTCTCTATTTGCATTAATTATGAGTACAAGTCATATCGAATTTTCCACATCACTAATATGTTGTTCTCAACCTTTCATGAGTATTTTAGACATTTTATTTGTGCATGTTGGACGTTCTAAGGTGATTGTTGTCTGTTTTTAGTTTTATTGTTGATCATTGGAATGATCGTAACTTTTTCTTTTGAAAATAGAAATAGAGGTGAGCTAAGAGGAGAGGAAGTGTGATTGAATTATCTGAATCTGACATGATTTTAGCATGATTTGCATTGACAATGTCCATCCATGGATTGCATAGTGATCTTCACTCTAGACCTAAAACCTCCAAGATGAAAGGTCCTTTTAATCTAGTGAGTTTTGTTTCAACCAGATAAATCCTAACAAACTTATAGAATCCAATGAAAGCTAGTTTTATTAGGATAGATTTCAGAAAATCCCCTGAACTATGGCGTTTGCACAAGACCACCATTAACTTTAAAAATTAGAGAAACCCCCCAACCGAACTTGGGTGTCTCACAAAAACCCCCTAAACTTTGAACTTTTCTCAAATGACCCCTCTACTTGTATTTTGCAAATAACTTAAATGTCCTTGATAGAAAAACTTTAAAATTTCGTCATTTGTACGTCATTTACAGTCGGCATATCCCCTCTCCTAATATTTGGAACATTTTCTCCTGATAAAATTTTCCTCATTTGCAAATTACACCTCTCCTAATATTTGAGTCATTTTGTCTTGATAAAACTTTCTTTATTTGCAAATTACCTATAAGAGGGTCTTTTGAGAAAATTTCAAAGTGTAGGAGGCCACACTCCAAATTAAGTTTGGGGGTTATGTGAGATGAACAAGGTTCAGGGTGGTTATGTGAAAAACCTAAAGTTCGGGGTTGCTGAGAAATTAAAACATGCATAAAGTTTATTCATTTATTTATTTATCTATCTAATTATTATTTTTTTCAAAAAAAAAATAATAATAATCGTCCTCAACCGTAACTACTACTATACGCCGTGGAGAAGCCGCGTCGACAAATCCAAGCCTGGAAACTATGTCTTCTTCCTAGCCTATGCCGGTCGAATTAGCGTTCATGGGCCTGAATCCTGTGTCGGCGACAGCCCAGTAACCATCAGTAGTGTATATATCCCCAATGACCACCACCAACGATATCATTTTCTACAGTGGACAGGTAATCTTTATATCTATATATGTTCTCGGTGCTTAATTAGCTACGTATCATCTCTGTTTTATTTTATTAACACATAGTTTTTAGTTACTTAGTTTTTAAAATCTCATGGGAATCACATGAGAATATTCTGGAAAAAAATGTCTAACTCGGACCATCATGTGATTCTCAAAGGAGTTTGAAAACTTTGACATGAGTCGACACCCAATGTGATCAGGAAGTGTACGTGTGTACTAATAAAACATAATACTAGGAGGAGCACTAGCGGCACTCGCCCAAGGCAAGTGCCGCCGGTACTTGCCCCAAAATTGGGGTTAACTTAACCCTAACCTAACCTTTAACCTAACCCCACCCCTCCTATTTTTGGGGCAAGTACCGGCGGCACTTGCCTTGCGCGAGTGCCGCTAGATACTAGTGACGACATAAGTATGTACCATGAATCTACAAATAACGCTATCAAATATATGACGATACAACGGATTATAAACATAACAAAGTATACTGATTCATAATACACATCATTATGTCATACATAATATTTCAATCAACCTATGGATGTTCATATGCCAACCACAGCGCCATATCCACCATGCATGTAAACATCCCCAAATACTACGGATTGGATACCTTCCCATACAACTTATTATATGTTTCGACGATGGACAGATAACGTTGGTGTCCTACGGAACAATGATCCCATTCAAGAACTTCCGGCTACTCCTCCGGCAGGATTGCAACCTGGTGCTGGAGGACATGTACGATGACTTCAAAATCCTACGGCAGACTGGCAAAACCGCCACCACCCGTGACTATTATGTGATGATGGATTTCTTCGGAGAACTCACAGTCAAGTACAAAGCGAGACTCAGGGTGTGTTTGGCAAACTACACAAAATTGGGCCAGGGGGTATGCCACTTGAGAGTTGATGATATATGAGTAATAGTATGTGCGTGCCACTTGGGAGTGCAAGAGTTTGATAGATGGTGTACGGTCATCTACTAGTTTGCATGTGTTGGGATAAAACCCGACACAGTGGTCCGCAGCGGTCTGATCAAGTGTACGAAAATAACACACTAAACACAAACCAGAAAATAGAGAGACACAATCACACAAGATTTACGTGGTTCGATCAAAATGATCTACGTCCACGGTAGGAGGGGGTTTCACTATATTTATCTCTCAATACAATCCTTGTACAAAGTGAGAACACACTTAACTCTCAAGCTCTCACACTCTGATTGTCAAAACACACCAGAGACAAGGAAGGAAGCACAAAATGAGAGATCACTCCCCTTGCAAGCTCTCTCTCTCAAGATGTACACACACCGGACGAAGAGGCGAAACAAAGAGAGTTATCAACTCTCTGCTCATGTCGTCGGAGAAAAATCTTCTCGTAGAGATGTTTAGAATGATGAGAAGATATAGAGTTTTGGCAGCACACTTCCTTTTGAAAGCGACCCTCTCTTAGAGATGTTTAGAATGATGAGAAGATATAGAGTTTTGGCAGCACACTTCCTTTTGAAAGCGACCCACCCTGAATTATTTGTTCAAGTGTCACTTTCCTTGTCTCGCTCCAAATTTTCTTCAGCCAACACTCTCAAGTCACTCTCAATCAAATCAACTTTCGGTGGAAGAAAATAAACTGTCAAATTTATTTTTCTTTTTCAAACAAGTGGGTCCCGCTGAGAAAGAATTCAAGACAAATAACAACAGCATGCAATAAAATGTGGCTTGTATCCTAGATTAAATTGTTGGTCGAGGATAATATATCGGCATGTCTCCTAATCATATTTTGTCGTATGTCCGTTCATATCGGACACACAAATATACAAATGATCATAACCTGTATGCAGATTTTGAAGAATTCATGCCATACACCAAATATTCAATTGAATAATTTCTAATAATACAGAAGTCGAACCTATCGAAAAAGATTGATCCTTTTTTCTACAGATTTGGTTCCTCTTTCTGCAATTTAATAGCAAATAGCGCTGATCAAGATCACTTTATTAATATTTCGTTAGTTGTGCTTCATTCTAAATCTAATGCTCAGTCCTATTGTATACTAATCACTCTTTGTTACTTTTTACGCATAATATAATGAATCGCGATCATAAGCTAAATAATAAGGATATTGATCGTAGAAACGTACTCTCGATCTATTGCCCGAGACAATCACAATTGAATCGACATGCCCAAATGCCTAGTTTCAGATCAGATACTCTCTCAATCAAAAAACATGACAGTTGATCCTCTACCCAACACCAAAACAGCAAACATCAATCACCAACCACCTTCGCCGACCGCGCTGTGGGCCCCACTAAACTCCACAGACATGTCGGCCTCTCATTAGCTAAACTTTCCCATACTATGTCCAGCAAACACGACATACCCTCTCAAAACACGCTTAACAATCCTTACAGCATTTTTCACACCAAAATGTTCCGAACAATACAAGAAGCCTCCTCAGCGCATGAACATTTCTTGAACTAGCTTCAATGCCAATTCAAATCCTCTCCCTTCTCGCCCTCATCGCAATTTTCGCCTCCCAAGGCGAGGCCGACCATGTCCTCTTCAACGGCGAAGTCCTAACGATTGGCCAAAACCTAACGAACGGAGAGTTTCAGCTATCAATGCAGACAGACTGCAACCTAGTCCTCCACAACAACGGAAAACCAACATGGACGACCCACATTAAGGATCACAGCGACAATTGCTACCTCGCGCTAAAACACACTGGCGAATTGGTCATCCGTCGTGATCTCCACTATACCCTGTGGTCGAGTGTAGCCAGATCCAAGAAGGGAAAATACGCGCTAGTGCTCGACAATAACGGCGGTTTGAGCGTATACGGAACTCGACGGTGGTCGAGCAACAACCCGAAGGAGACCGGACGGTCAGACTGGTCGGTGAGCCCGGTTGCGACCGAGCACGTGCTCTACTCGGGGCATAGGCTGACTATGGGCCGGAGGCTAGTGTATAGGGACTATGAGTTGGGCCTTGACGGATGCAACATGGTGATTGAAAACACAATGCATGGGAAAGTACTGTGGCAAACTAATACTAAGGCTAATGGTTGTTATCTTCAACTGGAGCATAATGGTGAGCTTCTGCTGAAGCATGTTAACCAGAAGATTTGGGGTAGTAATCGGAAGTCCGATAAGGGGGATTACGTGGCAGTTCTCCGGTTCGATGGGCGGCTCGCGGTCTACGGACCGTTGATTTGGTCCTATAACAGGACTCGGGGTGCATTGGACCCGGTTCAGATGGAGGGTTCAAGTGTCGTGTGAAGCCTCGGATTCAGTACTGAGATCTTGTGTTCGAGGTTTTTGTTAGAAGTTTATGTGTTGGGTAAAATAAGAGAATTGTGATTGTCGAATAAATTTTACGGATATTATACGGATTACTATTAATTTTGATCATACGATAAGTGCATATAATGAGGTAAAAGAAACTTATTTGATTTACTAATTGGATTTTGTGTCGTATTGTTAATATTTTACTTCTCAAAATGGACAATTTTCCATATTTATAGTCATGACTCAAATAAAAAATTGGCCAAATTATACACTAATGAGAACTTACTTTTCAGAATGACCAATTTCCATATTTGTAATCCTAATCAATAATCTGAAATTGTAAGTTTCATATTTATGATAACTTCCTTTTTTAATCTTCAAAATAGGCTCATGTCTTCCTATGCACTAGGATCAGACCACATAATCAACACATTACTACAGTTTCTAAATGCTTGTGGTAGACATGTACCATGAAAAAAAGTGATAGTAATTGGGATGCGTTTCAGCTATCATACACGATGATAATTAATTGTGGTTACTTTAAAATTGTTGATTTTCATAGGCTATAATGCATGGATTTCAGTCCATTTTGTCCATCTTGATCCGATAGCAATTATAAGACCGCAGACTTCAAAATTCGCAATTGTCATGGACAATAACCCACCATTTTTTTTCAATTCTGCCCGACTCAATAACAATTAAGGGTGAGGAATTCAAAATTTATAATTTTCTTGGGCTTATATAATCCAATGTTTTTTCATTTTTTTTCGCTTCGACCTAATAGCAATTGAGTGCGTAGTTAAAAATTCTCAATTTTCATAGGCTATAACACATGATTTTTGGTCATTTTTGTCCGTCGCGACCTAATAGTAACTAAGCGTGCGAACTTTAAAATTTATAATTTTTATGGGCTAACCCATGATTTTTTTTGCTATTTTGTCTATTTCAAACTAATGGCAATTAAATGGGAGTACTTTAAAATTCTTGATTTTCATGGGCTACAGCTCACAATTTTTGGTCATTTCTGTGCGTCTCTACTTAATGGCAATTGAGCACGCACAACTTTAAAATTCGCAATTTTCATGGACTATAACCCATAATTCATGGGCTATGATACACAATTTTTTTCCATTTTATCCAATAACAAATTAGCAATTAAGCTCACACGCTTCAAAATTGTTTTCATGGGTTATAGCTCACGATTTTTTTTTCTTTTTTCTTCTTTCGTTTTGACCCAATGACATTAAGCGCGCGTACTTCAAAATTCTTAATTTCCATGAGCTACAAGACATGATTTTTTGTCATTTTAGTCCGTCTCGATCTAATAACAGTTAAGAGCATGGTCTTCAAAATTTACAGTTTCCATGGGCTGTAACCCATTATTTTTTTTCCGTTGTGGACTATTTCATACTAATAGCAATTACGTGTGCGTACTTCAAATTTTTTTTATTTCTATAAACTTTAACTCACTATTTTTTGTCATTTTTGCCTGTCATGACCCCCATGTAATTAAGGGCGCAGAGTTCAAAATTCACAATTTTCATGGGTTATAACTAATGGTTTTTTCATTTTTGTCCGTTTTGACCTAATGACAACTAAGTGGCAATAGTTAAAAATTCTCAATTTCCATGGGCTATAACGCATGATTTGTCATCATTTTGTCCGTCTTCAACCCGATAGAAATTAAGCGCAGAGGTTTCAAATTTTCATGGGCTATAACCCACGTTTTTGAAATTATTTTTGTATGTTTTAATCTAATAGCAATTAAGTGCGCATACTTAAAAAATTCTCAGTTTTCATGGGCTACAACTCACGATTTTTTGTTATTTTTGTCCCAATGGCAATTTAGCACACAAACTTCAAAATTTGCAACACACGATTTTTTACATTTTTGTCCATCTCAACCCAATGATAATTAAGTGTGTGTAGTTTAAAATTATCGATTTCCATGAGCTATATAACCCATGATTTTGGTCATTTTTGTCTATCTCAACACAATAGCAATTAGAAATGCGGACATTAAAATTCGCAATTGTCATGAGTTATAACTTATATCTTTTTCCTTTTATCTGTTTCGACCCAATTGCAATTAGGCGATCATACTTCAAAATTCTCAATTATCGTAGACTATAACTCAAATTTTTGGTTATTTTTACCCATCACGAGACTTCAAAATTCACAATGTTTGTGGGGCTATAACTCACTGATTTCTTATTTTTATCCGTTTTGATCCAATGACAATTGTAGTTAAAATTCTCAATTTCCATGGGCTATAGCATGATTTGTCATCATTTTGTCCGTCTTCAACCCGATAGAAATTAAGCGCAGAGGTTTCAAATTTTCATGGGCTATAACCCACGTTTTTGAAATTATTTTTGTATGTTTTAATCTAATAGCAATTAAGTGCGCATACTTAAAAAATTCTCAGTTTTCATGGGCTACAACTCACGATTTTTTGTTATTTTTGTCCCAATGGCAATTTAGCACACAAACTTCAAAATTTGCAACACACGATTTTTTACATTTTTGTCCATCTCAACCCAATGATAATTAAGTGTGTGTAGTTTAAAATTATCGATTTCCATGAGCTATATAACCCATGATTTTGGTCATTTTTGTCTATCTCAACACAATAGCAATTAGAAATGCGGACATTAAAATTCGCAATTGTCATGAGTTATAACTTATATCTTTTTCCTTTTATCTGTTTCGACCCAATTGCAATTAGGCGATCATACTTCAAAATTCTCAATTATCGAGACTATAACTCAAATTTTTGGTTATTTTTACCCATCACGCAGACTTCAAAATTCACAATGTTTGTGGGGCTATAACTCACAGTTTCTTATTTTTATCCGCTTTGATCCAATGACAATTGTAGTTAAAATTCTCAATTTCCATGGGCTATAGCATGATTTGTCATCATTTTGTCCGTCTTCAACCCGATAGAAATTAAGCCAGAGGTTTCAAATTTTCATGGGCTATAACCCACGTTTTGAAATTATTTTTGTATGTTTTAATCTAATAGCAATTAAGTGCATACTTAAAAATTCTCGGCCATGGGCTACAACTCACGATTTTTGTTATTTTTGTCCCAATGGCAATTTAGCACACAAACTTCAAAATTTGCAACACACGATTTTTTACATTTTTGTCCATCTCAACCCAATGATAATTAAGTGTGTGTAGTTTAAAATTATCGATTTCCATGAGCTATATAACCCATGATTTTGGTCATTTTTGTCTATCTCAACACAATAGCAATTAGAAATGCGGACATTAAAATTCGCAATTGTCATGAGTTATAACTTATATCTTTTTCCTTTTATCTGTTTCGACCCAATTGCAATTAGGCGATCATACTTCAAAATTCTCAATTATCGTAGACTATAACTCAAATTTTTTGGTTATTTTTACCCATCACGCAGACTTCAAAATTCACAATGTTTGTGGGGGCTATAACTCACGGATTTCTTATTTTTATCCGTTTTGATCCAATGACAATTGTAGTTAAAAATTCTCAACTTCCATCGGCTATAACTTACGATTTTTTGTCCTTTTTTTGCTGTCTCGAGCCAATAGCATTTAGGCGCGCTAACTTCAAATTTCAAAATTTCATGTAATAACCCATGATTTTGGTCATTTTGTCTATCTCAACACAATAGCAATTAGAAATGCGGACATTAAAATTCGCAATTGTCATGAGTTATAACTTATATCTTTTTCCTTTTATCTGTTTCGACCCAATTGCAATTAGGCGATCATACTTCAAAATTCTCAATTATCGTAGACTATAACTCAAATTTTTTGGTTATTTTTACCCATCACGCAGACTTCAAAATTCACAATGTTTGTGGGGGCTATAACTCACGGATTTCTTATTTTTATCCGTTTTGATCCAATGACAATTGTAGTTAAAAATTCTCAACTTCCATCGGCTATAACTTACGATTTTTTGTCCTTTTTTTGCTGTCTCGAGCCAATAGCATTTAGGCGCGCTAACTTCAAATTTCAAAAATTTCATGTAATAACCCATGATTTTTCCATTTTTATGTGCTTCACTCCAATGGCAATTAAGGGCACATATTTCAAAATTATTGATTTCAAGCGTTTTTCAGCCATCATACACGACTTTCAAGTATCATACATTATTTGAGAAGGAATCCAAAGGAGGATGATCCCTAAGCCTATTTATTTCAATCATTGCAATCTTAGTACAATGTCGGATCTAACTACAACTACTTAAAAGAAAAGCTTATAAAAAGACCCGAAGGAGCAAAATATATCACCAATAGTACCACCAAAGAATTTATTGCTGAGTCTGCTACATGAATCCTAATCTATCATTCAGTTCTATTATCAACCATCTCTTACATTAAGTTAACTATTATCATATTCTTCTTAATTGTTTTCAATCAAGTTTTTTTTAGATCTATCTCTAATCCTATTTGTCTCATTAACTATAATTTTATAGTTCTCCTAACTGGTGCATTTATTTGACCTCCCTTGCATATGAGCAAACCATCTTGAGCGATTCACCCTTCCATTTTATCATCAATAGATGCAACCTTTAATATTCCATGAATACACTCCTTTTTTTTTATCCTAACATCAATCCACTCAACTAGCCCCTTAATACCATAATGGCCATGTCTAGCTCAAACAGGACATCGTGCCGGACATCCTGCAGCCTCAACTCATCCCTTTGTTTGCTCCCTAATACTCCATAGATAGTAAACCCCCCAAAATACTCCCTCAAAATCAACAATATTGCATCACAACCGCTCTCTCCCTCTCTCTCTCCATCAGCGAAAACAAGGAGCAGAATTCAATGCAAACTTAACAAGCTCAATTCATCAAAAATGGAGGTTACTGCAGTCTTCTCCCTCCTTTCCAGCTTTTTAGCCCCTTCATCTGCACAAAAAACTCAATTCAAACCTCATCATGTAACTGAAAGAGTCAAAGACTCACCAACTATTGCCTATATAACTCCTAGCAGAAAGAAGATAGAAGCACAAAGGAAAAGATGGGCAGGCTTCAGTTTGAAGCTGTTATCTTGTTTCTTGCAGCAGCATTGCTGAGGGACTGCACTCTGTCCTCCAGCAGTGCTGCCGAACTACAGCAGTATTATCAGCCACCAATTCAATATGGAACTCCACCCCCTCAATCGATAACCCCGGCTCCACCAGTGCATATTCACCCACCAGCACCGCACATATGGCCGCCACCACATCGGCACCCACCTCCACGGCATGTTTGGCCGCCGCCACGTCGGCACCCACCTCCACGGCATGTTTGGCCGCCACCGTCGCCTCAGTATCCACCTCCATCGCCCCAGTATGGACAACCGCCTCCTCAATACTCACCACCGCCACCGTCGCCACAGTATGTACAACCACCTCCTCCATACTCACCACCGCCACCATCCCCACAGTACTCACCTCCCCCGCCACCAACTACACAATACTCACCACCACCGCCATCTCCACAGTATTTACCGCCACCAACATCACCTCAATATTCACCACCTCCTCCATACTCACCACCGCCACAGTATGTACAACCACCTCCTCCATACTCACCACCGCCACCGCCGCCTCAGTATCCACCTCCATCGCCCCAGTATGGACAACCGCCTCCTCAATACTCACCACCGCCACAGTATGTACAACCACCTCCTCCATACTCACCACCGCCACAGTATGTACAACCACCTCCTCCATACTCACCACCGCCACAGTATGGACAACCACCTCCTCCATACTCACCACCGCCACAGTATGGACAACCACCTCCTCCATACTCACCACCGCCACAGTATGGACAACCACCTCCTCCATACTCACCACCGCCACAGTATGGACAACCACCTCCTCCATACTCACCACCTCCCACCCACGGGCAGCCACCACCACCCACTCATGTAACGCCACCCCCACACAGGCACCACCCACCACCGCACCATGGGCATCCACATCCACCGCCTTCTCACAGATCCTCCTCATCACAGGTATCCACCTCCAAGAAGACATCCACCACCACATCATTGGCCATCACCGCCACATGCACCACCATTGCCATCATCACCACCGCCACAGTATGTACAACCACCTCCTCCATACTCACCACCGCCACAGTATGGACAACCACCTCCTCCATACTCACCACCGCCACAGTATGGACAACCACCTCCTCCATACTCACCACCGCCACAGTATGGACAACCACCTCCTCCATACTCACCACCGCCACAGTATGGACAACCACCTCCTCCATACTCACCACCGCCACAGTATGGACAACCACCTCCTCCATACTCACCACCGCCACAGTATGGACAACCACCTCCTCAATACTCACCACCTCCACCACCACAATACTCACCACCGCCACAGTATGGACAACCACCTCCTCCATACTCACCGCCTCCACCACCACAATACTCACCCCCACCATCATCACCACCGCCACAGTATGGACAACCACCTCCTCCATACTCACCACCTCCCACCTACGGGCAGCCACCACCACCCACTCATGTAACGCCACCCCCACACAGGCACCACCCACCACCACGACACAGGCATCCTCCGCCTTCTCACGGAAGGCACCACCCACCACCGCACCATGGGCATCCACATCCACCGCCTTCTCACAGATCCCCTCCTCATCACAGGTATCCACCTCCAAGAAGACATCCACCACCACATCATTGGCCATCACCGCCACATGCACCACCATTGCCATCATCACCACCACAATACGGGCAGCCATCACCTCCGCCGAGCCATGGTCATCCACCGCCCCATCGCAGGATCCCGCCACCTCGACACCATCAACCATTACCGCCACCGCTCCAGCCCTCGCCGCCTTATCAGCAGCCTCCACCACCACCGTATCTATAAATGCTGGCAGCTTCATAGAATCGTTTACTAAGCGTGACCTACTACTACTACTATTAGTTCTTCTACTATATTTCATGGAATTGTCTAGTTCTCTTTGTGTAGAGTTTGTGTGTCCCTGTGAACAGTCATGTATGTCGTAGAAGAATGCATGCAATAATAGTTCTATCCCCTACTATATAAACCAGAGCAGATGATGACATTACAGTCATATACTTGATAAATAATACAGGTAACCGAAATTTACCATCACTGGGTTAATACAAACCAGCATGATGCACCAATTTTGGAGCCACATCCAATAACTAGTCAATTATATATCGTGATTGCTCAGTAACATAGAACAATTGATAACAAAAGGCAGCTTCCTCATTGGTTTGCAGGCTGATTAGAATAATAACTAGTTACTAAACCAGCAGTATAAATTGAAGCAAGACTTTTTAATCAGTACAATTACTCTAGCTACAAGTTTTTGGGGAAGGTGCACATTCAAAATTCTGTTCATTTCTAAGGACTAGTTCGAATGGACCAGCAAACATTCTTTGTAACAATAAGATGCAGATTAACTGTTTCACTGAATGGTAGATAACAACTTTCCAAGTGGAGGAAATGTATTACTCTTAGTGATTAATTGAGAAACTCCTGCAATTTCCTAGCATGAGAGTGAAACAGATGCAGGAATAGGTGAAATGGTATCAGCTTGTATTGCATCACAGCTCGAAAGCTTTGTAGGTAAGCACTTTGTCCTTGCATGCTGCAAGGATTGAATATGCGGAGCTCTAGTCTTGTATGACTGCAATACAACACTATTGATCATAAGCGAGTAAGTATATAGTTCATGAACCAGAATTATTATATTTAAATACGTAGGAAAAGTAAATACTATAAGAGGAGAACATTAAATCAATAGAGAAAAAGGTGCTACATGTATTTAAAAGTATTAACACTATTGCCAAGTGGAAAATAAAGTTCGCACAAACTATGGTAGCAATAAATAAATTGGTAATAACAGAATTGCCCTTTAAAAAATTGCTATGAAATTTATACCATTATTGAACGCCACTCCACCGAGCCCAATCGACGAACTGCATTCCACCATAAACATTGTTGGCAAAACGGACACCAACAGTAAAAGCCATCGCAACAGGTGGAGCACGCCTGGCCATCGGAGATGCCTCAACTACGCGTTCCAGGCCATTAATTATCTGGTACCGAGTATTTGAAGAGACAGCAAGAAAAACACCTACAGATAAGGAGTACCCTTGTTTGAGCTTGAGTATTATCTCTTGCTTGAAGCATCACTACACCATAGAATGTATCAAACAGCTAATCATAGGTATTTATTGACGATAGAACATTTGACTAAACAACACAGCAAATTGTCAAAATCTGTACATCTGTCAATTTGAACATTATCATTGACAGACTTCACTGATCACGAAAGAATAAATAATTAGTAATGCAACCAATTCAAAATGTAGTAATGCAACATTATCAGTAGTTCCTACAGAAAGATCATTGCCGAGTTTCCAGCAGTCTTCATTTATATGTAGAAATATCTATCATTTTCAAAGCGGCCACTGGCACAAGAACTCTGTAGCATGATCACGTCGTACAATGGGTATATTCTAGTTTGAATACACTCACTTGTAACTTTGAAGTGTACTAAAGAAGTTCAAAAAAACAAACAACTTCCAAAACACCATCTTACCTCCAAAATTTAGTTCTCTTGAAGTAAAGAGGTTCAGTTTCTTTTGGTGCATCCAACACTTTGCTTTAGAAGAAAGTTGGCAGTTATAACCCTAAATTCCTATGCGGTTCAAAACAATTATTTTTCAACTCGTTTGCAATAGAGTCTAAATTCATCTGCTGACGTTGAAGAATAAATGTACAAAGAACAACCATGAGTTGCAACTAGACAGCGTGGTTGGGGCAAAGCTTATCAAATAATATAAAGATAAATGAATACAAAATTTTCAAACTAAAAATGCAAAAATGTGGTGATAAGCATACCCCAAAGAGTAGCACTGTTTAGTAAAGGTGGAATAGGTACATCTTCTTCTGATTTCTTGACAGTCCTGAGCATAATACCAAAGCAAATTTAACATCCATAAGACAAGAAAGAACAGAGCAACATCCAAAAATGAATGATTCAACAGAATTGACACTCATTCGACAGCGGATAACAGGCCAAGAGGGCAATACATGTTTTTTTTTCCCCAGCAAGCGCATCATCCAATAATAAAAAGCATATTAAAAGAGAAATCATTGCATGGGTGGAGTATATATCCAGAATAAAGGTATTAGTCTTTCAACCACCCTCAAGAAAAAAATGAGTCAAATGAGCCAAGCTTCAGGGTGTTAATGTTCATTAAATTTTTTAAGCGACCTTAACATTTAGGTGGCTTAGCTTATTTATGTTAATCAATCAATAAAAGTGAGCTTTTAATGAGTCCGATCGGAGCCCAGACCTTCAAGAGCTCATGCACAGCAAAAAACTGAACAGATAATGACCCCATATATTTAATTTAATTCTGAAGGTTATAACTTTATAATAAAGTGGTTTCCCAAGAGTGGCAAATGTTTTCAGTGCAAATATGATACTTTTTTCAGCAATTAAACTTGTTTATTTCAATAGAACTTCTAGTCATGCAGTTTCCAAATACAAGAAAATCAAACACACAACTCGAATGATTGCCCAAAGTAACTAAAATACTACAGCCATTATATGCTTAGTAATCTGTTCTACATGGTAGCCTAGCACAAGAACAGCATAGGAACCAAATGAAAAAGGAATGCCCTACTTACACCATTTCAGTGTCATATATAATGAAAAAAAGGTCAAAAATACATTATTGTAAAAAGCACTGTCGTGTTATTCATGCATAAGATGCACTCAGAGCTAGGAAGAATATACCTCTTGGCGGTCATAATCAAATTTGCGATGCCTTGTCCTATAAGACCACAAACAAATCCAACTGATCCATATAAAAATCCCTGTATTCAAATAAGTAATGGCTATCACTATGCAGTAAGAATATGTAAAGTCCAACACCGCAGCTTATGTTGGTACAGTTTAGACAATAATGCAAAAAATGGTCTTAAATTTGACAATTTGGTATAATACCGGTACTGACAAGCCATGGACAAAGGTTTATAAACTAAAACTCATGCCAATGAAAGGTCTAACCTTATAAACATATGTTTCAATCCTCTGCCTGACTGAAAATTTACATCCTGGCCTTTCAGCTTCAAAAACACTGCAAAGAGAAGTAGAGTCAAACAGAAGTGAAGCGTCTAGCTTATAGTGAAGCATAAGGGCCGTAATTACAGGTTCTCAGTGTCAATGATGTGTAAAATCACACGACCACAATACTCTACTTATATAAGCAAATAAGTCGTCATAAAGGCATTGTCTTAAGTCCTTGGCAATGAAAAAATAAGAAGAAGGGAACAGCAGACAATTGGGTATTGATATTATTCCAATAAGAAAACAGATATCATTCCGATAACAAAATAGCAGACTTATATCTATTGTTCAAGAATCATGCTAACCATAGGTAAAGAGTTCAACTATCTCATAAACTTATTGGTCTTTGAGTCCCCATGTATCATGCATCACACAATAGAAGAAGAACTAAGCATGTCTTCTAATTGTATCTCCAGAAATAAGTGAGAAGATCAGTTCAAATTACTCCACAAAAATGAGCAGAACAAGAAGGAACACAAACTGAATCTACCTGCTAGGTAAAGCTCCATAAGCACGAGCCATTCTCCCCAAAAAACCTTTGGAAGCAGATGGCCGCCCAATGCGAGCATAAGGTGCTAACATCGCCACCAAAGCAATATTAACAACCGTTCCTACCAAAAGATCCGCAGTATACAACTCAAACTCCGCCCAGAAATCCTTTCCCCTCTTTTGGACTTCCGCAAATGTTGCACAACAAGTATCAATAATTATCTGCATAAGAGGAAAATTCTTAATAACTCATAACTGACCCTCGGTTCATGATACTTAAAGAAATCCAACCAACCTCGGTTCCAACTTTAAAAAGGAAAGATGGGTCAGCTAGCATGAGGTTACGAAACATAGAACATGACCTCATTGCAAAACCGAGAGGCCAAGCTGATCCCTTCAAACACAAAGTTCAAGCATAGAATTAATACCCTCATCTTTGAACACAAACTCCGCTATTTATCAATAAAACCCTTAACAAATACCTGCATGTCTAAGTAGCGAGACAAAATAAGTTCTCGAATTCCAATGGTCTTTGCAGCTTCTAACATGTCTTCAGGAAGTGTAGCACCCTTTGCCTCTATCTCTCTAATAACATCATCAAACTTCAACAGCGGCCCAAACTCATCATCCTCATTACTATCACCTTCACCATCACCATTACCTCCATTGCCGCCACCTCCACCTCCTCTAGGAGGGAAATCTCCACCACCATTTTCATTATCAACATTTGGAGAATAACTCAAATCCTTAACCTCAGCTTCTTTCTTCACCAAGACATCTTCTATATCTTGTTTAATACCAATATTGCTCAATTCTGACCCAACACTAGGTTGTACCTCATTCCTAACTCTAAATCCCCTTTTCTTATCTTTCAAGCAAAAATTAGCACTCCCAACTCTCAAATTAGCCGGAAAGATCAAACTTTTCAACAACACATTGGTTCCCCTAGCACCAGAAACTACATTCTTACTGAGATAACTTCTAAATTCAATCATCGCAATGTGATCACAGGAAAATGCCATTGCCAAATCCTTAAAAAAACCGAAACTTTTCTAAACCTAAAGGTTCCTAATGAGCTCAAACGAAACCCTGCAGATCAGAAAGAAAAATTAAAAGAGAAATCAATTGGAAAACCCTAATTTATCAGCATCTAATCATGCTAAATTAGGCAAAAGACGCCCGAAACTTACCCCAGTAGTTCGATTTTGATGAGAAGCCAGAAGAGGAGCTCCAAACCCTAAGTTTCAAAAGTAGGGTTTCGTTAAAAGTAACAGAAGAACTATTAAGTTAGGAGAAAAATAATGTAGTAATTATTTCTTTTTCTGTTCTTTGTGGGGTTTCAGCGGCTGGCGGGATTTTGTTGGGGTTTAACAAAATAATTGGGTCTAATTAAATATTAGTAGAGATAGATGTGCACGTGATAATTTCACAGAGAGCTGATATTTTTTAAGCTAGAAATACTAAGAGACCTGCTTTTCTTTCACCCAGGATTGCACCTCAGTATAACTATAATGGTTTTTGTCCTAGTAAACTCCCAAATCTTGATATGGTCCTTTTAAGTCTTCTATAATTTGATGTTAGTCCCTCAAATCAATGCAAGTGTTTATTGGTTCATCAAATCGTTAGGGTTTTTGCAATTTGGTCCCTATGTTAGTTTCAGTTAAATTTGTAAACCATGCCCGGATTAGTTCTCGACCCAACACGATCAATTACTAAAATGATCGTTTTGAGAGAAGAAGATCATAGAGAAGATGAGGAATATGCTTGGGGAGTTTTTACCAATAAAAAAGATGAAGGATATGGGTCATGGTTTTTAGTTTTTGGGGTTTGTGTTTTAACCCATTAAAGAAGCAGATGGTTAACATATGAGGGGATTATACCTGAAACTTCAGTGCAAAACTCCCTTTAGATCCAACGTAAGTTAACTAGAGGGACCAAGTTGCAAGTACTCTTATGACTTGAGGGACATAACGTCAATTTCATTGAGGGACCAATATCTAAAAACTTTTTCTAAATTAGACCACTAAAGCCAATAAGTTGTTGTTAATAGCACCCTCATATTTTTAATTTGCACCGACAAAGTGTATTAAGTTGTTTTAGGGGCTACTTGGTTTGCTGCAAAAATAAATTGCAGCAAATATTGTAGCAGCAAATGTTGCGGGAAAATCAATTTCAAATTTATTGTTTGGATATCTGCAATTATATTTTAGGACATGTATTTTCATTGCAAGTTCCATGTTGGGTTGAAAAGCAATTAGTACAAAATCTACATAATTTTTCCATGTAAGAGAACTTTGATGTAGATAATTTCTGTTTAGATTTAAAAAGATTTATTTTGATGAGGTGGAACTATTTTTATTTTTTAATTTCTTTTTTGAAGCTTGCGACATTTATTATAAGTTTTTTTTCCCTAGAAATGCAAATTTATTTACTTTTCTAATTACAAACTGCAAACCAACTAAGTAACTGCAAATCGGGCGGCTCTATTTACATTTAGAACACTATTTCCATCTAACCCAACTGCCCCTTGAATAAGACCCATTTTGGACGGCCATGAAGATGTGGAGTCTAATTTGGAAAGTATGAAGATTTGAGCGTCTAATATAAAGTTAACAAAGATTTAGGGTCTAATATGACAAAAATCCGAAGTAAATTTGCGCAATTGGTATGTTTACAAATAGTTATGTGAGAAATGTAAAGTGCAGATCTACGCTAACGTCATTAATGGAAGCTCTTTGAAATTTAGAAACATATTACGTTATTGAACACTCCGAGGTTAACTAGGATTTACAGTAAAAAAAAGAAAGAAAAACAATCATCATTAATTTTACCCAATGCAAGTAAATCTTTTGTTAGTTCCTAGATTTGATTGCTTGCGTAATCTAAAGTTATCACGTACTCTTCAATCCTGTATGAGTTTTAATGGAAATTTTTTCAAGTTATGCAATCAAATCGTGATCATCTTCCCACTAAAATGGAAGTAATTTTAGATTTTATTCTAAATGAGGAATGAAAGAAAACGTCATATCATGAAATATGCTAGTTATTAGATTTGCTGACTGCATGTTTCCTTTATATAGAAATCCAATATATCGTCATCCTCTAAGGATTTCTAATCATACTCGGAGTAATTCATTAGAGAAAATCTATAAATATCCATATTAATCTAATGAACTTCACCCTGTGGAGATAAAAAAAATCATACGCAATAACATCAACTTTCTGAGAGTAACGGAGATCAACTATGGATTCAACCTACGATGAGTTGAATCACGTTCTGGGCCGGCGACAATCAGAAAATGGAGATTATTTCGAGCCCTCTACTTTTGTTTTAGTACAACAAATAGAAGCAAGTAATGGTGGTTCTGGCGGTACGATAGCGACGATCTCTGGAGTCGAGGGTCAAGAAGGAGCGATGGCGGCCATCTCTCCTGCCGTCGCAGAGCAACAACAAGAAAGTAGTAATTGTTTTGGAGGCACAATAGCGGCACCCATCTATTCAGTTCCACAACAATATGAAGATAGTAATCTTTGTTTCGGGGGTGAAAGACCAGCCATGTTCACAGTATCGCAGCAGGAAAAAGTTACCGATGATCGATTTGGAGGTAAAACGAGGGGCAGCGCAATGCCAGCCTTTTTCTCCTCCGCACCTCAACACGAACAGGTTACTGATGATCCTTTCGGAGGTGCAATGACCAACGCCTCAGCCATTCAACAAGAAGCAAGTTATCAGTGTTTTCCAGGTGCAATCGCGTCAAACTCTGTAATCCCACAGCAGGAAATAGTTAGTGATGACGGGTTTGGAAGCGCAGCAGCGAGTAATCATGGTTTCGGAGGTGCAACGCCATCCATGTTCACCATCCCACAACGACAACAATCACCACCACAACAAGCAGCTATGCACGATGGTTTTGGGGGTTCAACTATGACAAACATCATACCCGCTGTCCCAGCGCAAGAAGCAGAAACTAATCATTGTTTTCAAAGTCCAATGGCGACAGCCTCCACGATCCCACAACAACAAGGAGGAACTGATGATCGTTCTGGAGGTGCAACAACAGCGGACTTCGAAGTTTCAGATGGTGAAGCAGCAGCAGCAGCAGCAGCAGCTAACGATGACGATATGTCTTATGCTTCTTGGGTGGAGGAGATATTTCAAGACGACACTACTGAACAGCAGCACAATCTAGCCTTTGATGCTCAGAATCAAGAATTACCTGTGGGTATTTATGAGTTCCAGTAGTTATTGCAACATGCTTTTGAGTACTTTTGTGTAACCTTTACTTCTAAATGATAACATATATGACTATGACCCTTTTATATTTGTCTTATTTGTTGCTGGTTCATTCGTCAAATTGGGCTTGGCTATCATTTACATAATAATAGCTCCTGCATTTTATCATGATTTCTTAAAATAGTTCTCTCTCTTCACAGGAATTAACTGATCAAAACTATTCTCAATATAATCAATCTGCAAATCTCGCAACTGGACCACAAGCACAAAGTATAACCACTCAAAGTCCTCAACCTCAACACCCTCAACATGTAGCCGGTGCAATTAGATCTCAAAACTTAATTATCGATTCTCAAGCTCTTCAATATACAGAAACTGGAGCAAGCTGTCAAGATTCGACTACAGGTATACATTCATCCTTCATGATTAAAAGGAATACTTCATACATTGCTTCCTGATGTTATTATTTTTGGCGTTGTTGATATTACCAGCTTTGTACCACATCCAACTCTGAATATCACCTATATTCCCCTTTTCCTCTTTTTCTGCTCTCACTTTTGTAATGATTTTGGCATTAATTTCATATACGTTGCACAAATTTCAGGGTTTGGAGTTGGCTCGTCTTCAGGAGATATACCACAAGAGCAGTCAAATACTGAAATTGAGCAAACAACTCCGGAGGAAATAAGATGTAATAAAAGGTAAATTCTGATCATATTTATATTCAATATTTTTTATTATGTACATATATTAGTTTAAGTTATAGAAAGTAAGGAAAAATACTGTTCTTTTGTGTTTTACATTGAGGATTTATAAAATAATTTTTCAGGACACTTGTACGTACATGGCCACCTTTTCTTTAAACATATCATAAGAAGACTTAAGTACCTATAGTCAACGGTTTAATAGTCATAATATTTAGAAACAGTTAAAATTAATTATGTGTATCCTCTCTATTATGTTTATGTAGCTTTAACCGATTTTCTGTATGCTAAAAGCCTTAACATTGAAGAAAAAGGTAAGATAAAGGGAGAAAATAGTCTCAACCAAGTTCATTTATACGTGTATCTGAAAGAAAATTACTTTAAAAAAACATTATTCATGGAGTCAAGTGCGTTCGAGAGTATAATTTACATTTGCTAGTTCCCAACAATATCTACTGTGCACTGCAAATATATTGCTGTCAAATTGCTTGCTATCTTCGTAGTCGTGACATGATTTTGAAAAATATGATCTGTAACGTGAGCACTTTTCATCTAACTATGTTCTATCAGGTTAATTCACAATATGTACTGTAATTTTGCAAATACTCATGCACTAAACTTCCAGTATCTAACTAGTACTTCATGTTTCAATCCAGAAAGCAGCAGAACAAAAAAGCTCAACAAGTCTACCGAGAAAAGAAGAAGGCTCGATTTAGAGCTCTTGAAGAAGAGGTACAAGTTTGCTAGGTTTCTTTGGTGTATTTGTTTATAAAAGTTCTTTGTTTTCCTTGACAACCATGATGTTATTTGACAAATATTATGTTGTATTTTTAAACAGAATCAAAAGCTAAAAGAGCGGAATTTGTTATTAGAAAATCAATGCAATGCTGCTGTTGCCGTGACAAATTCTTTGAGAGCTGAGGTGAGAAATTAGTATGGTAATATATCTTTCTTTCTTTTCAAATATTAGAAAAAACATGAAGACTAAACATAAATTTTGCCTAACAGATTAACCAATTAATCCTTAAAGCTTTATAAACAGGAATAGCAATTAAGTTACTTCTCTATGTCAAACAACACCTAAAAGAATTAACCTACCTGTATAATGATGCATACAAAATGAAACTAATTTCCTTTTGTTTAGGCCAATGTTCAAAATTCAATATGCGTAATGATGAGCAAGCTTGCTTACTGTATCCTACATTCATAGATTTAACATGATCTTTTCAGCATATATTCTTAAGGTTATGTTACTTGTCATTTTCATCATTTACTATAAGTTTTTATTCAGGAGTTAACTCACCCTTTAACCTGCAACCTCAATTTCTGATCTCAGGTGATGATGAAAGATGATCTGATTAACAGATATATATCTGGTAGTAAAGGGAAGTTTTTGGCACAGGCATATCAGGCCTGCTGACAACTTATGATTCTATCACCGGCTCAACTCATCAACAACGTACTTGCAGAAGCATGGGATATAATGTGTTATTCTAGTCATATTCTGTAAATATTTGTAAATAAATTTTTGTACTTGATTTTTTTTCCTTCTATTGGGATAGTTATGTAAATGTGAACAGATGATACATTTATTCTCAATAGTAATTCTGTAAATATTTGTAAATAATTTTTTGTACGTGTTTTTTTTTTCCAATTGGGATAGTTGCGTAAATGTAAACGGATGATACATTTATCCTCAATAGTAATGATCTTGGTATTTTGTTTTTCTACTTGATAGTTTGTTGATATTTGACTTTTCAATCTTGTCTAAATGTACCCTGTTTCGATCAGCTTTTATGTTTGCAAGATTTTACGTGGGTTTTCATTGTCAAAGTAAGATAAATCACAGAAGGTTTCTCTATGTAGTTAATAACCTAACAGTAATATCTAAAATTTATCATCTTGCATGTAAATTCATAACTTGAGTTCCTTTCAAACAAAACTATCATATCATCAACTATATAGAAAACACAGAAATAATTTTGTCCAAGAACAGGTTACTTACCATTCAACTGCAATGCTTGTCTTAATCTATCCTTTTAAAAATCTTCCCTTCTTTTCATCAATCTAATTCTGTCAAGAATCTCAGAAACATTGATTACCCTAGGCTTTCAATTATACTGGTTTTGTTCGAAAATTGACAGGATTGAGAATGTATCTCAAGCCAGAAAATAGCACAGAACTTGAAAGAACAAAGAACATATAGTACAAAGAATTCACTATATCAGATCATTTCTGAAGATGATTCTCAGAAACTAAATTAAAGATGACATGCATATACAGTACAAAGATGTGAATGCTAAAAAAAAGCAGTGAAGATTAAGCATATAGCGTGTCTGTAAAATAAAACATAAAGCAAAGATTTTATATAATCAGATACGTATTGGTAAGTTACTCATACTGGGATACAAAGAAGCAATCAGTACCAGAAAGTACCTTATTCAAGATCTATAATTGCAGATAGAGCAGTCAATAGTCATATACTCATTCATAGAAAATATCCCATCTTGGAGGATTCTTGATCCTCAAATTGACATGAGAAAATGGGAGTCACCTTCATCATGACAAGAAAGGAGCACCTCCACCACAGAATCCATGCTCGGCCTTTTACTTCTCTCGTCGTCAAGACAAGAGACTGCTATTTCCACCATTAACAGCGCCTGCTTGTAATTGAACTCACCATTTAATCTCGAATCTACAAACTCCTTGATCCATGAGTCCTCTCCTTTCCCCAGTTTCTCTTTCAGCATCAAGCACAATCGTCTTTCAACCAATTCCACTTCTTCTTCTGCATCGACCCAATCCATCACCCAATTCAAAACTCTACTTCCCTTAATTATTTCAAGAAGCACCACTCCATAACTGTACACATCAACCTTCCCAGTGATTGGAAGATTTGAAGCCCATTCTGGAGCAATGTAACCCCTTGTCCCTCGTATATGTGATAAATTTGAACCACATCCACCTCTCTTCAATAGCTTCGCAAGCCCAAAGTCAGCAATCTTAGGCTCAAAATCCTGGTCTAGAAGTATGTTTTCAGGCTTTACATCGCAGTGGATGACCCATTCAAGGCATTCATGATGAAGGTAAGCCAACCCTTTTGCCACTCCTACTGCGATCTTAATCCTCTCCCTCCAACAAAGTAAGCCACCATCCCTCTTGCCATCAAACAAGATCTTGTCCAATGAACCATTCTCAATGAATTCAGAGACCAAGAGCTTGTGTGCCTTTTCCGAACAAAATCCCCACATTCTTACGAGATTCATGTGGTATATTCTCCCAATTACACTTACTTCAGCCCAGAACTCATCTTCACCTTGAATTGCCTCTCCCAACTTCTTCACTGCTACGATCCTCTCGTCATCCAATACCCCCTTGTAAACAACTCCTGAGCCTCCTCTTCCTAGCTCATCCTTGAAATTTCCAGTAGCTTTTACCAAGTCTTTGTATGTGAATTTCCTGAATTGACTGGACACTATCTTGTATCCTTCTTCCAATGATTTCGGCATCTTTCCCCTTCTAAAAATAAACCACCAACCAAATGTTATGAACAGTATTTCTACCCCAAAAAATGCTGCTATGAACCAATAGAAGTAGGCCACATTTAACTTGGTCTTGTTTATGGCAGACTCAATGGAAGAACTAATTGTGTTGTTTCCATTGTTGGCATTACAGACAGGTTGGTATACTTGTGAGACAGAAGGTTTGGAAACATTCATGAGTCTAGGAACTTTTAGGTATAGATTAGGAACTTTGCTTGGCGATGCTCTTCCATTGAAGAGCTCATACTTTGTGTGACATTTTCCAGCTTTATACGTGAAAACTTTACACGAACAATCATGACTGCATAATTTCTTGCAATCCTTGAATGACAAGAAAGTTATATTGACATCATAACCCCAGAAATCTGTATTCCGAAGCTCCAAGTATTTGAATGGATGAGGATTATCACAGTTTATCTCAATCTTAGGCTTGCAGCCTTTGTTCCAATCGGAAGTATCAGCCATCTTATAACCTGGAGGACATGAACACTGAGGCAGAGGCGTGTATGCAAGAATTCCATTTTGGCCACACAACCCATGAACATGGCACATTCGTTGAAGTGCTACCCATGTAATCGACCATGAGCCAGTTGACTCATTCAAGCTGTAGAGCCTAAGGTTTCCATCATAATCCAAAGTCAGTCTCCTACTAATTCCAGGACCCCAATCAGAAGCATTGAATGCCAATCTATCACTTGCCAAGAACTGCCCTTCCTCATCAAGGACTCCATATTTGCTACTATTATAGCGTGTTCTAGAGTTAGCAAATACATCGTTATCTGGGTTAGGCCAGTATATACTAGACATGTCAGGGCCATCATAACTCAGTGTAAGAACATTATCACTGCTAAAATAAAGGCCATAGTAGCCAGAAAAGAGAGAACCTTTAGCTTTTGATGAAGCCAGCTGTATGTTCTTGGTAATTGGTTGATTGGGGAGAAGTGTATCAGTGGGAGAACCAAAACTTTGCCATAAAGTCTTACCATTTGAATCGACTACGACAAGATTTCCAGAGTCCAGAAGCTTCATTTGCTGAGCATCAGTTGAACTGGTGTGAATGCTCCAGACAACTGCATCATCGACATCACTGAGGACAATGCTCCCATCTTTCTTGAACATAATTCTTGATCCATGACCATTCACAAGACGATCACGGTTTGCTGTCCATGCAGCTGTATGGGCAGTTGACTTGGAGAACCAGATAGAGAAGGTATAGGCATTTGATCCGACATTGTAGAAGCCACAAGAGAAAGAGCCATTTGGGGAGACTAGGAATGTGGATTCATCCTCCACAGAGAGAGAGGAACCTCTTGGTAAAGAGTTTAGAGGTGATGGAGATGCAAAGCAAGGGACAAGTACGACAAAGATATAAGTCAGAATCGAAGAAAAGGATGCCGGATTCATGACCATGGAAATGCTTTAGCCCAAAGATTATCATAGTAGAAGGAAATGAGAGGAACAATGAAGAGGATAGAAATATATACCTAATTTTCTAAGCAAGACGTGCAGAATGAGTTCGAAGAGTTACTTCTCTCCATTCAAACCTTTCATACAGGTGGTGACTTGTCTTCTCTACCATGTGAAGACTCGAAAAAGTCCTGTTCTTTTGTAAGTTTCAATTCCATTCAAACCTTTCATACTCTGGGAAGACCAACCTGGACCACTAGTAAGTTTCAATTTAATGGTAGGTACTATCTAATCAATGGACTCACTCACACAGTTGTTGATTGGTTGGCCCTCTTCTGATAGATATCTCATTCTTTTCCCTCCATATCCATTCAATTTAAAGCAAATCATGGTTTTTAACACAACCTGATACTTTTCTATATCTAAGTTAAAAATAATTTGTGGCATGGATGGATCCCTATAAAAGTTTGAGTTATTGTCTTCTCGAAAAATAACCAGTCTAAGATGAAAAAGGTGGACTTCATTAAAACTTGAACACAGATGAACTTACTCCCTCGAAAAATAAGAGATAACAGTTCTTTGCAGATAAAATTTTAGAAACTAACTAATCGTAGTTGCATCTTTCTTCAGAAAATCCATATTGCACTTCTCCATGCTCATATAAAAATTCTATGATCAGATAGATATCAAATAGTAACTAGGAAAGCAGACGCAAAGAATTGAATACGAAAGAAGCAGTGAAGAAAAAGTAATACATGCCTAAACATAATGTTAAACTAGTATAGATGGAGATTTGAGTGAGCATACAAGAATATTACTATCTTAGTCTACATTGCTGCAAGTTATGCCCTCAGATTGAATTTTCCTCAACAGAGCTGAAAGTTATGACATCAGATTCCGAAAGATCGTCGCATGATAGGAGCTTTCGTACTACAGAATCCATGGTTGGCCTTTTATTTCTTTCCTCTTCCAAACAAGAGAGCGCTAACTCAACCATCACCATGACCTGCTTGCTATTAAACTGACCATTCAATCTCGAATCCACAAAATTCCCAATCCAGGAGTCTTCTCCTCTCTCAATTTTCTCTTTGAGCACCTGACATAACCTACAGAAAACCAATTTTCCCTCGTCTTCACCATCCACCCAATCCATCTCCCAGTTTGAAACTCTACTTCCCTTCACTATTTCTAGAAGCACCACTCCATAGCTGTAGACATCAACCTTTCCAGTAATTGGAAGACTGGAAGCCCATTCTGGAGCTATGTAACCCCTTGTCCCTCGTATATGTGATAAATTTGAACCATCTCCGCCTCTCTTCAGCAATTTTGCAAGTCCAAAGTCAGCAATCTTAGGCTCGAAATCCCGGTCAAGAAGTATGTTTTCGGGCTTTATGTCGCAGTGGATAACCCATTCAAGACACTCATGATGAAGGTAAGCCAACCCTTTTGCCACCCCCACCGCAATCTTAAACCTCTCCCTCCATCCAAAAGAATTAGCACAACTCTTGCCATCAAACAAGACCTCGTCTAATGAACCATTCTCAACATACTCAGAAACCAAGAGTTTGTGTGCTTTTTCCGAGCAAAATCCTAACATTCTCACAAGATTCAAATGGTATATCCTCCGAATGACGCTAACTTCAGCCCAAAACTCCTCTTCACCTTGTATAGCATCTTGCAACTTCTTCACTGCCACTACCCTCTGGTCATTCAAAAGCCCCTTGTAAACTGACCCTGAGCCTCCCCTCCCGAGCTCTTCCTTGAACTTTCCAGTAGCCCTTTCCAACTCTCTGTATGTGAATCTCCTGAACTGACTGGACACCATCCTATACCCTTCTTCCACTGATGTTGGTATCTGCTCCCTTCTGAAAATAAAACACCACCCGAATGTGATGAACAATATTTCTACCACAAAAAAAGCCGATATGGACCAGTAGAAATAGTTCAAGTTAAACTCGGTGCTGCTTATGAGGTAGATAACAGAAGAACCGGGAGCAAGCTTGCTGTTGTTAGCATTGCAAGTTGTTTGGTGCACTTGAAGTACAGGAGGGATTGGGGATTCCAGATCTATAGGAACTTTTAGGTATATGTTACTAACTATGCCCGGAAAAGTTCTCCCATTGAAGAGAGCATTCTTTGGGTAACACCGGCCAAGTTCCCTCTTATACCCAAATGCTTTGCACTGGCAGTCTTCCATGCAGATTTTCTTACAAACCTCGAACGATATGGATGGAGTATAATTGAGATCATAACCCCAGTAATCTGTATTTAGGAACTCCAGGAATTTATACTGCTGAGGGCTCGAACAACTGATATCAATCTTAGGCTTGCAACCTTTGCCCCAATCTGACATATTAGTCATTTCATAACCAGGAGGACATGAACACTGAGGCTTTGGTGTATGGACACAAATCCCGTTTCTACCACAGAGTCCATGAATCTTGCAAAATACTAAAAAAGCTTGCCATGAAATTGACCACGACCCAGTCAACTCATTCAAGCTGTAGAGCCTAAGATTGCCATCATAGTCTAGTGTAAGCCTTCTCCTTATCCCAGGACCTTTGTCAGAAGCATTGAACGAAAATTCATCACTTGACACGAATTTCCCTTCATCATCTAGGACTGCGTATTTGCTATTGTTATAATTTGTTCTACCTTTTTCATAAATAGTTATCTTAGGTTCGGGGTCAGGCCAGTAGATACTAGAGATATCGGGTCCATCATAAATCATCGAAAGAATATTGTTACTGTCAAAGTAAAAGCCATAATATCCTGACGACATAGAATGCTTAGCTATTGAAGATACCAGCTTTATGTTCTTTGTAATTGGTTGTTTAGGGAGAAGTGTATCAGTGGGAGAATCAAAACTTTGCCATAGAGTCTTACCATCCCCATCAACAACAACAAGATTTCCAGAGTCCAGAAGCTTCATTCTCTGAGCTCCAGTGGAACTGGTGTTGGTGTTCCAGACGACTGCATCATCGTGGTTAGTGAGAACGACACTCCCATCTTTGCGGAAGATGATTCTTGACTCATGACCATTCACAGGGCTGTCACGATTCGCAGTCCAAACGGTAGTGTTTTCATTTGATTGCGAGAACCAGATGGAGAAGGTGTAGGCATTTGAGCCAACATTATGGAAGCAGCAAGAGAATGACCCATCCGATGAGACTAAAGCTGGGGACTCGTCCTCTACAGAGAGAGAAGAACCTCTTGACAGAGAGTTACCAGGTGATGTCGATGCAGAGAAAGGTAGGAGTAATAAGAGGAAGACATGGGTGAGGATCGAAGAAAGAGGAAATGTTAAGTTCTTCATGTTTCAGCTCAATAAGTTTTGGAGCAACACAGATATATAATGTCCGCATAAGTATTCGTTGTTTTCGTTGTTTTTATATGAAGACATAAGTCTCCCTCTTTGGTACTGACCATATTGATGCTTACAATGACATTATCCAGGGGAGACCACCATGGACTACTTGTGGCTGCTATGAAGCCCAACTAATGGACTCAATCACCCCAGTTGATAATTGTATGGCCCTCTTTCGTTATATATATATATATATATATATATATATATATATATATATATATATATATATATATATATATATATATATATATATATATATATATATATATATATATATATATATATATATATATATATATATAGAGTAAGGCTCCTATGAACTTAAGTTCATAATGAATAGTGGTGCACCAACTTTTTATCCACTCATCTTGCCTTGAGATTTGTGATGCACAAATCTCAAAGTGGCCTTTATATCTTTCACGGATCCCAAAGCAAGATGAGTGGTTAGAAAAGTTGGTGCACCACTATTCATTATGAACTTAAGTTCATAGAAGCCTTCTCTCTCTCTCTATATATATATATATATATATATATATATATATATATATATATATATATATATATATATATATATATATATATATATATATATATATATATATATATATATATATATATATATATATATATATATGAGATTAATGGGTATCATTGACATATGAGGGATTCCCTCATATACGTTGACGTGGCACAATCTCCACCAAGTATGATTGTAAAGTAAATCATGATAATTGACACAGTCTGATACTTATTCTAACTCTTAACTATATTTGTGGCATGCATGAGTACTCAGATATAGAGATGGGTGGCAACTGGAAGTTATAGAATAATTTTAACGACATGTGCTCGATCATGAGCGTCAAACTTACAGGAAAGGAGAAAGAGATTTAAAATAATGGGTCTGAGACGTAAACCTTAGACCCCACTCCTTTTTTGCATGGGCACGGGTATTGAGAAAGAAATGCAGACAAATGTTATAAAAGAATTAAGAAGAAACAACTATTGTCTTCTCAATAGTAATGGGTCTAAAAGCCCCACACACACACACACACAGCCATATATATGTTAATAATACTCAAAGTTGAATGCATACAAATTCAAGCTTAACTTCCATTCTTATTTCCAAAGGAAATGGTTCCAAATAAGTTGGAAGGGACTCATTAGTTGTTCTTTTCCTTCTCATCATATTGATTTGAATTTCACTGTCTTCCAAAAACTAGTATTTATTTCCTAGATTTCTGAATGCAAGGACCAAGTGTAGAATAACTATTTTTTTCCTGTGGAAAAGAACATTTCAAGACGGGAACTTTTATTCTCTCAGATGTGGCATGGTCAATATTAGGTAATAAATTGGAAATAGGCTATGAAGCATAGGGATTCATCAAGTAACATAACCAATATTAGTAGATGTTTTTCCTAAAGAGAAGCTTATTCAAACTAAGATGCGAAAACTCTATCTTCAATGCAAATTAAAAAGAAAAAAATTGAACACACTTTTATCATTATATGTGAAACTATTATCTCTTGGTTAGATGGATGACTTTGATCATGGTTTCCCGATTTGACATTTTCATAATCATTATCACTGGAAAACTAAAACTTACTGGATAAATCGCAGCCATGAAGCTGTACTAAACTCATCCAATCAACAAAAATTAAACCAAACTAACACACAAATCATCACAGAGAAGAAAACTAGGAGGCTAGAGAGGAGTAGCTTATCTTTTTGCAGTAGAGTCCTGACTGAATCCAGAAGCTCAACAGAAGTACGTCAGGAGACCCTTGTAGATCGGTAAGAGCTCGATTGGATCGCTGCTCAAATTAAGGCTCTCTGAGGGTAATCTCTCTAGTTATGCTTGACGGAAAGCAGCGAATGAACATAATTAAGCGTCTCATTTACGTCAAAAAATGTTTTAAGAACCTGAATGCCAAAAAATTATATTACACAAACTATATAAAGAACCATTGAACAACATTGCTTCATTCCATAGTTTGCGAAGTGGTGATGGGCTTGTACTAGTTAAGCAATCAAGGCATCGCAATGCCAAAAAAAACCGTTCGAAACTTTTTAATGTGACACATTTCGTAAAAGAAACACTGAACTCATTTCTAGTAATCCGAACTTTCAATAGAGGTAATGGAATAATTGAGTAGAACTAATGACTATTTACAAGAACAAAACACTGAATTTATATAACTAATGTTTATTTACAAGTCCGATTAAACCCCCAAATGAACCAACTTTCTTCACCTAGAGCTGAAATTTCCGCAAAATTCAATGTAGTTTGAACCGAAAAAGTACAATTAAGAGAATAAATTATAGAAACCGCAGAGATTTTGCCCAGGAAACTTACACCAAAAAAATACTGGGAGCAAAGGGGCGAGCTTTGAACCCTAGATTTCGAAAGATTAGGTTTTTCTCTGCAGCCAACTCCCAAGACCTCAGCTTTCTTTCAATTTGTTGCCAAATTGAAATGCTGCAAATGGAATACCCTGAAGATTTCTCCAAAGAATGTGATTTGAGAGGAGGAGAACAGAGAGCAGTTCGGATTTGAGAAAGTTGGGGAAAAGGGCGCGCTTTTTTTATGGACCCAAATATTTGTCTCAATATAGCAACCATCTGGGCCCCACATCCCAGCATTACTCGTTTCAGCAAAAAATATCCTCAGTCATCGTTGCCAAATGAATCATCTCGCTGTGGATTTTTTCACCGTTGGAGACTTAATTCTCCTTCGCACAAAACCATTAAAACTCAACTGGAACCTCATCAAATCCAAAACGCAAAACTTTATCTCAAATCTCAACCCAATGTGGGCAACTCAATCTCAGCCCTCTCTCTTTCAACCCCCTCTTCAATCCCCTCATCATTCCTTCTCTTTCAAAACCCTCTCCTCCCTCAAAACACCCACCGTCAACAATTACAACCATTTGATACAAACCCTTTGTAGAAGAGGCAATCTTAAGCAAGCCCTCCAGCTCTTGCCCCAGGAACAAAACCCAACTCAGAGAACTTATGAATCCCTCATTCTCGCATGCAGCAGCTTAAATGAGCCATCTTTGGCGAGAGTTGTTCATGGGCATCTTGTTGATGATGGGTTTGATCAGGATCCTTTTTTATCTACCAAACTCATTGATATGTACTCGCATTTTGGTTCGGTGGACAATGCCCGCAATGTGTTTGAGAAAACGTCTGACAAAACTATTTTCGTGTGGAATGCTCTTTTGAGAGCGTTGGCGCTTGCGGATGAGGGCGAGGAGGCTATTTCATTGTGTAGGCAGCTGGGTATGCTTGGAATGCCGTTGGATAGCTTCACTTACTCTTATGGGCTTAAAGCTTGTGTTGCTTCTTCGTCGAGCCATGATTTGGCTGAGAGAAGGGTTAGGCAAATACACGGGCATGTTTTGAGACACGGGTTTCAGACCCGGGTCCACGTGGCGACGACTCTCATAGATTGCTACGCAAAGCTCGGTAGCGTGCCATATTCAAGGAAAGTGTTTGATGGAATGGCTGAAAGGAATGTGGTTACATGGAGTGCGATGATAGCTTGCTATGCGAGTGAGAGGCCATTTGATGCACTGATGTTGTTTCAGGAGATGATGATGAGGGAACCAGACACGGTTCCTAATTCAGTTACTATGGTCAGTGTCCTTCAGGCTTGTGCTGGTTTGTCTGCATTAGGTCAAGGGAAGCTGATTCATGCTTATATTCTTAGAAGAGGGCTGGAAGCGGTCGTATCGGTCTTCAATGCTCTTATTGCAATGTATGTAAAGTGTGGAAATTTAGAGACAGGACGCCAAGTTTTCGACACAATGAAACGTCAGAGGGATGTCGTGTCATGGAATTCGATGATTGCAGGATACGGTATTCATGGCTTCGGTAGGGAAGCACTTCATTTGTTTGAAGAGATGATCGATAATGGGGTTTCACCAAGTCCTATTACCTTCGTGAGTGTTTTGGGGGCCTGCAGTCATGCTGGATTGGTACAAGAAGGAAAGAGAATATTTGCATCAATGTCACGGGAATTTGGTATCATACCTCGTGCAGAGCACTATGCATGTATGGTGGATATCCTCGGCCGTGCTGGCCAATTAGATGAAGCGGAGAAGATTGTAGAAGATATGCGGGTTGAACCGGGTCCCACTGTGTGGGGTTCTCTCCTTGGAGCGTGTAGGATTCATGGGGAAGTCGAACGTGCAGAAAAAGCGTGTGTTCGTCTTTTTGAACTTGAACCCTTGAACGCTGGCAATTACATTCTTCTAGCAGATATATATGCATCAGCTAAAATGTGGGAGGAAGTGAGCAGAGTAAAGAGGATTTTGGAAGGTAAAGGGTTGCAGAAAGTTCCTGGATGCAGTTGGATTGAGGTGAAGAAAAAGTTGTACTCTTTTGTGTCTGTTGATGAAATGAATCCACGGATTGAGCAGCTTCATGCTTTGATAGTGCGATTGGTAACAGAGATGAAGGAGACGGGTTATGTTCCGAACACGAAAGTTGTGCTCTATGATCTCGACCAGGAGGAGAAAGAGCGCATTTTGTTGGGTCACAGTGAGAAATTGGCTCTGGCCTTTGGGCTTATAAATAGTGGCAAGGGACAAGTCATCAGGATCACCAAGAACTTGAGGTTGTGTGAGGATTGCCATACTGTCACAAAATTCATCTCAAAGTTTGCAAATAGAGAGATTCTTGTGAGAGATGTGAACCGATTCCACCATTTCAGAGATGGAGTTTGCTCATGTTTAGATTACTGGTGATGTGACAAGCGAAGAAGTAATTTCTACTGAAGCTATTTTTGAAATGTGTACAGAAATTAGCAGTGACAACAGATATGTATTAAGATAGAAAACAGCAATTTGCATTGAAATGGAGATCCATGGAGCAATGTAACTACTGTGAGTTATTCTTTCGGCACACTTTTATATCCTTTATAATGATATGCAATATTCATCGAGAATAGATTCACTGGCATTTGGATATTTGGTCACAACTTACAAAAAACAACTATCAACTCCTATAACATCAGAAAAATATAGTAGCCGAAGATGTGTTTGGTTGGTTTTTGTTGGTTTTGTTTTTAAGCTTTGGGGTTCTGTTTGTGGGGAGAGTGAGGTTAGGAATTAAATTCCTGTCATTCTGAAATGTATGCCGAGCATAATTCTGTTATAATTTCCATTGAGTAGTTTTCAAGCTACATAGTCCAAGGTTTCCCTCATAATCTTCTCATAACCTTATGAGAAGTATCAAAACTGATTTTATCACTTGCTGGAAGCTGCCATTCTTTGTTGACAACTCTATACGTGTCGTTCTTTTTAGTTCTGCCATTCTGAAACGCTCAAGATATTGCTGTTGTCAAAAATACACTGTGACAGAGTCTGAAGAGACAAATCCACTGCTCATTGCAGATATTGGCTTTTATTTTAATAGTGATTGTCTGTGCAGGGAGAAGAGTATCAACGAGACAATCAAACTCAGTGCTGTAGAATGCTCTACGGTTTGGATCCCTGATGACATGATTCCTCGTTTCCAAAGAGTTGTACAGAGAGAAAGAGAATCTTTTTAAGAGAGCGATCTGTCATGCCAAATGCAGCCAATTATAGCGAGGACCTTCAATTGTGTTAGGTGGAATTTTGTTTATAGAAAGCTATAAATTGAAGATTAAACTATATTAATAGGGGTATGAACTTTTTAAACCAGGAAAATCACGCGGTTCCACAATCTTTAGGAGGATAGCTGGAAAATACTAGGAGCAGTCTCATCTCATGAGCGCGGCTATGGTGAAGACGAGGAAATGGAAGAATAGAAGAGGAGCAAAGATGATTATGATGAATTCCATGAACAAGGCAGCCAAGATCTCTCCTTTTCACATCCACGGATAAAAAAAAGTTATGACCTCCCTTTGGATCTATTGTCAAAAATCCTGTCCATTCTACTGCCGAAATCCATCATCAGATTCCGGTCTGTCTGCAAACAATGGCGTTCATCGTCGTAGAACCCCAATTTTGTCAAGGAGCATCAGCTGGCTCGTTCTCTTGCCCGATCCCTCACCAGTAAGCTCTTTTTCTTATCCGCAATCTCCCACCTCTCCCCAGTCTCCTACTGCACCATGATCAGCCTCCTTCAACTCGGCAATGATGACAAAACCCAAGATTCTCTTTCGATCTAAGATTTGGGAATCTGATTGCATACTTTGTGTCCAATTTCGTCAACGGGTTGGTCTGCGGGTATCACTAAATACCCTATATTTATATAAGAGACATATGGTCGTTGGACATGGGTTATCATTAGTATTTGGGACATGTTCTCTGTAGTAGGTGCATGAGAGTCTAACAACTCTGCATTTTGGATAGATTGTGTCAGCTAATTTATTTTGGATTCGACTTTTGCACTTGGATATTGACATGGCAACTTTGGATATATGCTGGCATTTTCTAGTACCCGGGTATGTTTATTTTGATTCAGACTTGTATGGGGGCTATGGATATGTGCTGCTGTCCAGCATGTTTTTCGTTGAGAGTACGTTGAGTGCTGTTTTAGATGCTTGATGAGCTGTAGCATATTATTGTTATGTGAATTTAACTGTGTTTGAACTTGTCGAAAAGCTGTGATGTGTTATTGTTGAGTCCCTGCAATTTAGTTCTCCCCCAGCCTTCTTGTGTTATCCTCATGGCCCTTTTTGAGGTTGTGTTTCATGCTCGACTTGTTGGGTTGTGGTTTTGCCATCTCTTTTCTAGCTGGTTTTTATTAATCGCATTAGTGGAATATGCATTGCTAAATGAGTGAAATGGTTCCAAAGTTGTCGTAACTTGATGAAATTGGAGAGAATTTATTTTTCTTCAGTTCTTCTTTAAACTTTCTTCACTGCACAAACAAGAGTTCCTATTTTTAGTTGAGATTGTGCAAATCTCTCTAGCAGAAGCTGCTAATCTTCATTGAGAAATTTATGCATGTTGCTTTTTTAGCTATTTTCTGTCATTCTGAAACGTATTAGGCCAGTAGATGTTAGAAATCTCAAGTTTATTATATATCAGCAATAGGATACTTGTTGTCGAAAACAAACCAATATAAAGAATAAGGTTCAGAAGCCGATCTCAAATATTCGGATAAAGACATTAGTAGAAACTTAAAAGTATAGTCAATAGACAAAGAAAGACGTAAGATTCAACAAATGCACAATTGCACACGATAGTAAAATAATTATATGAAAGAAGTTTGGGGATGTCACCAATGTTTTTATTTATTTATTTTATTTTTAGCAAAGGCAAAGAAGAATTTTATTGCAGAAACACCCTAACTAACAAACACTCTGGGAAGAAACATTAACAGCTCCAAGATTACGAGTTCGGATCCTCTCAGAACCAGGCGCATCGGTTCTTTTATGTGGAGTCCCGAGCGAGTGCCGCGTGTGCCACTTCGCAGCCTCTTCCCAACACGTGATTCCCAAATCCCATTAATTATGGGTTTAGCTATCTACTAATTATAATTAAAACTAATTATTATTTTAATAAAAAAAACTTTAATCGGAGAATACAAATCGTCTCCTGCATGCCAATTAAAGAAATATACAAAATTAATTGACAACTTGAGAAGCTCTTTCTCTTCTCTATCTCACCTGTAGCAGTGAATTGAACAAGCATGGCAAGGAAAAACTTATAAAAAAAATAGTTTATTCTCAAAACGTCATTTCTGTTTTACTTTTCAAATCAACCTTCCACCTTCCTCTTGCAAATAGATGAGCATTAATTAGTCTTATTCTAATTTATTTTTCTGTCACATCCTATCTCTCTTCTCTCTCCTCCAGCATCTCTCCCAAACCCACAGCACCACCTCTCCCCTACCCTCAATTTCTTGGATCCTCATTTCTTATGAGGTTGGTGCTTATGCCCAATCAAGAGGTAAATTGCTTATCCTTAATCCCTTTATACTTATGTATTTAGATCTATTTTACTTCTTTTTATTCTGTTAATGAATATAATTGCCAAACTAAGGAATAACCATTTACGTAAAGGTCTGCTCCTTATACAGTTTTGGGGATGCAACAAGTTTATTGTTCTTGCTATCATGTCATCACCATTAGGCATTTTTGTATGCATGGGTTTTAAGCAAATAACTCTTTTATTGAAATGAAAACTACTAATCTTTGAGAATACAAAATGCCCTTTGAAAAAAAAAAAGGATAATCTAATTTGATTTGCATGAATGCACCTAGTGCTTCATGGCTGAATAGCATACTAGGGCTTTGCCATATTTGATCTGCATGTAACCTTTCTACTTGCGTGGGGGGGCATATGTTTGAAATTGCTCCTTACTAAATTTTATGATGAGGAAATAATACAATTTTTGAATTATTTCTCGAAAACAAAACTTTTGTAAAATCACAGCGGCGAATCAGCATACGCAAATTGATTGCACATTCTAGATGGATCTGCCTTAAGCCCGTATTCTCAGACGTGTCTACTGTCGAATATGATTTTGAGAAGATTTTTCCTTAATAAAAGATATATTAATTCAATGCTAAAACATACCTGAATTCTTTTTCCATGATTTGTTTCTTCGTTCTGAATATTTGCTTTTACTAGATGTTTTTATTTACGAATGTCTATCTGCAGAAGCATGATTCTCATATCCCTATTTCAAATTGAGTCAGGACTCAAATTCTCTTACAACATGATGTTTAGCTTGGTTTACTTTTCTCATCATATGCAGCAATACTTTAATACATTTTTCTCCCCCATGAATCATGGTAGATCATGGGCTGGACTCACATAACTAACTAAAATTTAATTATATTTTGTTTAATAGACTTTCATGCATTAATTTTTTTTTTTCTCCTTTTTCTGTATTATAGATTATATGATGCTGATTGAAGTCAATGCTAATCAAGGAGGCGATAAGGAGGCTAATCAAGAGGATGATGTAGAACGAGTTGCCCCTTCAAAAGGTAAAGAACAAGATACCAAAACATTTTCTACGTTGGGAACATCTTCTAAGGTGATATGTAAAAGAAAGCATGGAGCTACTAGCAACATGGGTGAAGAGTTTAAAGGGCTGAAAAGTGGGATGGAGTCAATTGCATCTGCAAATTGGAAGTCTGGTCCTTGTATTTACGCAAAAGAGGAGATATTTGAGGAGGTTTCAAAAGTCGAAGGTCTCAATGAGGATGCACAACTTTTAGCCTACGATT
Organism: Asparagus setaceus; assembly: GCA_012295165.1. NCBI lineage: Eukaryota > Viridiplantae > Streptophyta > Magnoliopsida > Asparagales > Asparagaceae > Asparagus > Asparagus setaceus. Next base: position 16,229,571 of record CM022707.1, read on the forward strand.
ATCTATGTGGGGATGCGGTTCGAGGAAGGAACTTCATTGGGTTACCAATTCAACGAAGGAAAAGGTGGTTAGAGCTAAAGGTTGGATGGACATTACGTAATATTGATATTGGTATTAGGAGGTAGCTTAATTTCACTTCCATATTTATTTGCTAAATCCTTTTGAAGTTCTTATTGGAGTGTTCTCTTTATTACATGTATCTCCTCTTCCATCTCAGTTAGATCAAATTCATTTCAAAGGTGCAGATTTTTGTGACTCACTGGCATTAAAACGTAGAAAATATTCTATTAAAACAATTAGTCTTGCAGTCATTCACATACAAGGTCTGTAAATTATCTCGTGAACTCTCATATCATGCATGTCCTCCAGCAGCAGTGCGGTGAGGGAAACAGCGCGAGCGCTGATGAAGGCGGCAAAGAGGAGGAAGAGAAGCATGGAAAAGATGATGAATTCAAAGAACAAGGTTGGCAAGATCTCTCCCTTATCCCATCCACGGGTAATAATTACAAAATCAGGGATATATATCCGGATCAAAAATTAAATTATTCTATGTTGCAGGAGGTGGTTCGGTGCCTGCTGCTGGATGTAATTTCCGACATCCTCTCTAATCCACCAGCAAGATACATTGCAAGATTCCGCTCAGTCTGCAAGCTATGGCTTTCTTTATCGTACGATCCCGATTTCATCAAGAAGCATCAGCAAACTCAGTCCCTAAGTGACAGGCTCCTGCTAATCTCTCATGTCTCGTATGAGGCCATTATCAATCTCTATGAACTCAGGGGTGACAACAAAGTTGAAGATTTCTCTTTCGATATGAGATTCAGGGATGTGAACAGATACAAACTATCCAATTCTGCCCACGGTTTGGTCTGCCTCTGCTGTGATGATGCTGGATACAGTTATGAATCCTACGACTATTTGTTGAATCCGTTCTTGAAGGAAGAGGCTGTTAAGCTTCCGATGAGCAGTTGCAAAGATTCTATAGCTATCACTAGTGTCGGGTTGGGGATTGATGCAACTAGAAATGTGTACAAGGTTGTTAGGCTATTTAGTACCGACAAGGACCCCGATTTTTCAAATTCGAAGTTCTCTCAGTTGGGCCTCACAACAATGGCAATATGCCGGAAGCGTACATGGCTGGTAGGCTCGAAACTAATCAAAATAGTAAGATGTTGGTATTTCTATTTGTATATTTCTTGCACATTTATTGAATACTAAAATATATTAATTTGGTTAATACACTATATAGTTTGTGAATATTGAACTTTAATTTTTTTAAAGCATTGAACTATTTATTTAAGAAGGAATTTTTATTTGGTAGAATAAATACCTTTTTCCCCTAAAGAATTTGATTTATTATAAGGGTTAGTTGCAGAAACCCCATGAATTTTTGGGTAGTTGCAGTAAACCCACATCAACGTTTTTTATTAGACTAAACCCCCCTGAACTTTAGGAGTTATTGCACATAAACCCCGTGAATTATGTTATTTCACTAAATCTTATTTGCAAATGTATCTGCTAATCCCCATATTACACCAGCAGCTCTAATGTGTCACTGGTAAGCATATGACAAAAAAAGATGACGAAAAATTCCTTCTTTGTCTTAAAAAAAAAAGCCCCTTCTATTGAAAAGGAAAATAGGTAAGTTGTTGGGACTAAGGAATAATTCTCTCTTTTTTTTGGGCACATGCTTGCCATTTGAGATATTAGAATTGAAGGTGCTAATTTGGAGATTAAATGAGAAATTTTATGTGAAATTTAGTGAAATAAAATGGTTTGAAGGTGCTTATTTCACCCAAAAAGAAAAGGTCTAGCAGGAAACATAAAATCAAACAGGGTCATGAGGATAGACAAGAAGAGAACTAAATGGCAGGGACTCAACAATAATGACACCTCAATAGATTTTTGACAAGTTAAACAAAGGCATTCGTAACACTAATTTAATGAGAGCTAACGGTGCATCTAAAACCGCAACTTAACATATACATAACAATAACCTGGCAGTAGCACATATCCATAGCCCATACAAGTCAGAATCAAAATAAACACAGTACTTATTACAAAATGATAGCATATATCCAAAGTCTCTATGTCAATATCCATGTACAGAAGTCGAAACCTAAGTAAATTAACTGATAAAGATCTATCCAAAATGTAGACATGATAAACTCCCATGCGCCTACACAAAAGAGTACACGTCCCATATACTAATGACAACCCATATCTAGAGACCAGACTTCTCTTGTATAAATATAAGGCAAACCAACATAAAACACATATAAAATTTATTGAGATATGCTGGCAATCAAACTCGTTGGTGACACAAGGCTTTCAGTAATAACGCGCAAACCGTGGTTCCTGATTGCTATAGAGCTCATGAAGGGTCTTGGTATGAAGATCGTAAGAATAAATCATCCTTGGAGGCACAGAATTTCCCTGGAACACCTCACTGAAAGTATTAAAATTGCTCCACAGCACCAGCATTCTGTTTTCAGTACCAAGGACAAGAATGGTAACTTCATTAATGTGAGGTTCTCACATTACAACATCACAATGTTTTCATAACACATGCAACACACAAATTAAAGCTGGAAAGGTTCAGTATACCAACCGAGCAATAGGAAATAACATCCACGACAAAAAGAAAAAAAGATTCGACATAAGAAATACTAGAAAAGAGGAGGCTATATATTTCTTAATAATTTCCTGTGTTGCTTCTAGTTTCTAGTTTCCTTCTTATTCGAAAACAAGTATCTCTCAATACCCATACAAGAAAATATTCTAACATGTCAAATATTTTAAAGAAGGGGGGGAAAGGGCGAAAATTGTTTGAAGAAAGGAGGAAGAGGTCAAGTACCGATTCTCATCTATAAGTCACCTAAGGTAGTGAATGTATTTAGTCCCATGTTGACTAACTACATCAACCCAGTCTAGTGTACTCCTATATACAAAGAGGTAGACCTACTCATACAAATCAATCAATGAGAAACAAAATCAATGTCTAGAGGTGGGATTTGGTTATGAAAGGTATCATCTGAAAAAAGTTAATTTATAAAAGACAAATTAATTAATGTGCTATCATCTACAAAACCCTACACACAACAAAACAATTAAACCCATTCTTTAATAGAACAAGCTGAATTACCTAAAATCTGTAACAATCCATCTATAACAACCGCAAAAATGCTACAACCTTGAATTACAGTTAAATCTGCTCATTTAAGCAGTAAAATTACCCAATAAGAGACAATTCATTGCTGTTGTAATCGAGCACAATAGTTTATTATTATTATTTTAATTATCTTAACATACATGGAAAACAAGAAAAGCAAGAATAAATTTAAATTTTTAAAAAAAACCCATCTAAACCCCTCAAAAAGGACCCTCAATCTCCTAAGAAAACCCATCTAAAACCCTTAAAAGAACTTTAAAAATAAAATAAAATAAAGCAAAACCATCTTCCCTCAAGAATTTTTTTTTAAAATAAAATAAAATAAAACAAAGCAAACCCATCTTCCCTCAAGAACCATAGATATATTAAAAAAAACACACAACTGACCACCAAATCAACACTAAGGGCTTCTCTCCAAACAAGGAACCGCCAACCCATCTAAAACCCTTAAAAAACAAACAACAAACAAAAACCCTAATCTCTCGATTCGATTTCTTCACTATCTCAAAAAATGGAGAAAACCCATGTTGCAGATATCATAGATATATAAAAAGAATTCAAGAATGTCTCTAGCTCTAGGTATCACAAATGAGAAACACTATCTAGAATCATGAACTTTAAAAAAAAAAAAAAAAAGAAAACAAAAACAAAAAACAAAAAAAAACAAGAAAACCATTCCCTCTATATCCTAACAAACAAAGAAAACAAGAAAAACAACTAGGAATTTACAATAAAAAACCCATCTAACCCCCTTAAAAAGGGCCCTTAATCTCTTAAAAAACCCATCTAAAACCCTAAAAAATTTAAAAATAAAGAAGACCCGTGTTCCCTCAAGAACAATAGATATAGAAAAGAAATAAATTACCAATAATTCTACATTACCCACTTCTCTAAACAAGGAATCACTGTGAAAAGCCCGTCTAAAAAAGAAAGAAAAAAACCCAACTCAGAACGTCTCTAGATATGACAAATGAGAAACTAGATAACAAATTATGTATCAAATACCCATTAGAACAAAGAATGTACCCTAGCTTATCAAAGATAAACGAGACAATACCTATGATGCCGTTTGAGGAAATGGCAAGAACAAACGCAAATGCCGAGGTTGAATCACGAGAGATGAGAGAAAATGGGGCGATTCTTTTTTTTTATTTTTTATTTTGAAGAATCAGTTGCAGGATGTGCCATCTTCCATCTGTGAGTTGATTTATAGATGCAAGTACTAGTGGGATCTGGTCACCGCTCGGGAGTTCTCTTTCAGTGCATTGTGACTTGTGAGGATACCAACGGGTGTGGTTACCACTGAATTCAGGATTGTAGTTGTTCTGACACAAAACTGCTACTAGGGCCGACAAAGTCTTCTGAACTGAATTCTGATCAAAAGTGGTGATGCACGTTTCCACGAAAGATTATGGTGCGGTGAGCCACTACTCTAGTCTCAAAATAGATAAGGTCTCTAAATTGACCACTTTCGGCTTCCGCTCTAATCACTTCGTCGATTTCTGGGTTCGATGGACTATTGACTTCTATCCCTCCAAACAACTTCACAAGCTCAATAAATCTATCTCCAAAGCATGCGATATGTGTTTCCCACTGTTTTAAAAAGCCTCCGCCTAGTCCGCCTAGGCGTACGCCTAGGCCTAGGCGGTACCTAGGCCGCCTAACTAGCGCCTAGCACCTGGGTGGTACCTAGGCTGTCCACTTAGATTTTGGGAGTATTTAGAGAAGCATTGTCTGCTTACAAGGACTGCACCCTTTAGGCCTTGATCGTGATTTTTTGTGTTGCAACCTCCACGTCCTCCAACCTCCTTCAAACTCCTTTAACCTCCAAATATGAACACCTTCACTACCTCCTCTGGCCGTCAGCAAAACCTCCTCGACCACCACTCAAATGAAGAAAGAAATCCGTCTAGACACCAGTCCGCCACCTAAGCTTTCTATAACATTGACATTTACTATCAATTATTGTAATTTAAAAATAAAAATAGAAAACCTCCTAGGCTCTAGGCGTTGGGTCCAATGCCTAGGGCTCCTAGCGCTTTCTATAGCATTGTTGGTTATTGTTTTGGCTATTTAGTATTTAAGTATGCATGGTTTATTGTGGATCTAAAATTGCTATCTTTTTTTTGCAAATTTATATGAATTTAATACATATTTTATCAATTATTATAATTAAATAATTTAAAAAATAGTCAAACGTCTAGGCGCTTAGCGACGCTTAGCGTTAGCGCTTAGGCTACCGCTCAAACGCCTAGTCCACCTAGCGCCTTCTGTAACATTGGTGTTTCCCCTCTAATAAGCTCGTAGATTTTCGCTGTTCTAATAAGCTCGTAGATTTCCAGTTTTCTAATAAGTGAATGTCCAAGTGACTTGAGAGTTGGGTTCCCACGCTCATCGGTTTTCAAAACATAAGCACGCAAGTGCCAAGGTGCATAAACACCACAAAATAACTCTAAATCACAAATTAACTCTTGAAATATGGAGTAGGTCGTGCATGCAGGTTCAGGTGGTTGGACTTTGTCATCTTCATCTGGTTTCTGACCTTTATTAGGTCAACCTCATCAGATCCATTACGTGTCCAGAAAAGTTCACCACCGGATTCTCCCCATAATTGGTCAACAAAGAGATCCTGTGCTTCTTCATTGTCGGTATCGGTAGCCACACCTTCATCCTCATTTTCTACGGGGATTGCAGGAATCGAAGGTCCAGCTTCGCTGTCACCAGTTGTGCCCTTCTCCTCAACTGGGCCCTTCGGTTTTTTCTTTGGTGAATGTAACTGGTAATCACCAGTTTCGTAGTAGAACTGTATAACGGAATCACGATAAAATTCACAGAACAACAGGCGGTTGATCATCGAAGTTGGAGTGGATTATCCATTTTGGTGCTATAAAAAAATTAAAATTAAAATCCTTCACGAAACTAAAGCATGCGATATGCGTTTCCCCTCTAATAAGCTCGTAGATTTTCGGTGTTCTAATAAGCTGGTAGATTTCCAATTTTCTAATAAGTGAATGTCCAAGTGACTTGAGAGTTGGGTTCCCACGCCATCGGTTTTCAAAACATAAGCACGCTAGTGCCAAGGTGCATAAACACCACAAAATAACTCTAAATCACAAATTAACTCTTGAAATATGGAGTAGGTCGATGCGTGCGGTCGGATGGTTGGACTTTGTCATCTTCATCCGTTTCGACCTTTATTAGGTCAACCTCATCGATCCATTACGTGTCGAAAAGTTCACCACCGGATTCTCCCCATAATTGGTCAACAAAGAGATCCTGTGCTTCTTCATTGTCGGTATCGGTAGCCACACCTTCATCCTCATTTTCTACGGGGATTGCAGGAATCGAAGGTCCAGCTTCGCTGTCACCAGTTGTGCCCTTCTCCTCAACTGGGCCCTTCGGTTTTTTCTTTGGTGAATGTAACTGGTAATCACCAGTTTCGTAGTAGAACTGTATAACGGAATCACGATAAAATTCACAGAACAACAGGCGGTTGATCATCGAAGTTGGAGTGGATTATCCATTTTGGTGCTATAAAAAAATTAAAATTAAAATCCTTCACGAAACTAAAGCATGCGATATGCGTTTCCCCTCTAATAAGCTCGTAGATTTTCGGTGTTCTAATAAGCTGGTAGATTTCCAATTTTCTAATAAGTGAATGTCCAAGTGACTTGAAAATTGGGTTCCCACGATCATCGGTTTTCAAAACATAAGCACGCAAGTGCCAAGGTGCATAAACACCACAAAATAACTCTTGAAACATGGAGTAGGTCGTGCGTGCAGATTCAGATGGTTGGACTTTGTCATTTTCATCTGGTTTCTGACCTGTATTAGGGTCAACCTCATCGGATCCATTACGTATCCAGAAAAGTTCACCACCAGATTCTCCCCATAATTGGTCAACAAAGAGATCATGTGCTTCTTCATCGTCGGTATCAGTAGCCACACCTTCATCCTCATTTTCTACAGGGATTGTAGGAATCAAAGGTCCAGCTTTGCTGTCAGTAGTCGTGCCCTTCTTGCCAACTGGGTCCTTCGATTTTTTCTTTGGTGAATTTAACTGGTAATCATCAGTTTCGCAGTAGAACTGCATTACATAATCATAAAAAAATTCGCAAGACAACGGCTAGTTGATCATCATAGCTGGAGATGGATTCTCCATTTTGCTGCTATAAAAAAATTAAAATTAAAATCCTTCACGAAACTAAAGCAAACCGTATCCACATATCCTCTGACATACTCAGCAATGCCACTTTTTACTTCTCCTGCTAGAAATACATTGAAGACTGGATGAATAAACGGGATGCGCTTGTCGGGGGAGCGTTCTTTGACCACTTCTCGTCTCGACTAGAGATTATCATATTCACTGGGATGCGCGTTTCCACGAAAGATTACGGTGCGGTGAGCCACTACTCTAGGCTCAAATAGATAAGGTCTCTAAATTGACCACTTTTAGCTTCCGCTCTGATCAGTTTGTCGATTTCCGGGTCCGATGGACCATTGACTTCTATCCCTCCAAATAACTTCACACACTCAATAAATCTATCTCCAAAGTAGCGATAGGCGTTTCCCCTCTAATAAGCTTGTAGGTTTCTAGTGTTCTAATAAGCTCGTAGATTTTTGGTTTTCTAATAAGTGAATGTTCAAGTGACTTGAAAATTGAGTTCCCACGGTCATCGGTTTTCAAACCATAAGCACGCAACTGCCAAGGTGCATAAACACCACAAAGTAACTCTACACCACAAAATAACTCTTGAAACATGGAGTAGGTCGTGCGTGCAGGTTCAGGTGGTTGGACTTTGCATCTTCATCTACTTTCTAATCTTCATTAGGGTCAACCTCATCGGATCAATTACGTGTCCAGAAAATTTCACCACCGGCTTCTCCCCATAATTGGTCAACAAAGAGATTATGTGCTTTTTCGTCGTCGGTATCGGTAACCACACCTTCATCCTCATTTTTTAAGGGGATTGCAGGAATCGAAGGTCCAGCTCCGCTGTTAACAGCAATGCCCTTCTCCCCAACGGCTGGTTGATCATCGAAGCTGGAGTGGATTATCTATTGTGTTGCTATAAAAAAATTAAAATTAAAATCCTTCACGAAACTAAAGCAAAAAATCTACATACCAATATAGGAAACAATTTTTTTTTAAACAAAAACGATAATACAGCTAACTCCTCAAAAACCAATAAAAGTGAAATTCTACTGTTTTGTTTTGATGCGGTGTTTAGTTGTTTTCTTAAAGACCAAATAATAATAATAATAATAATAATAATATCTAACAAGGAAAGGAAACTCAGTTTTGTGTTTCAGCCTCATTTCCTAATAAGAGGCACTTTGTTTAATGGGATCCTATAAGAATACTATGGACTCCTGTCAATTTTGTGAGCCCATGAAAGGAAAGTTGCCAGGAAAAAACTTCAGGTGTAAATTTAACAAATATGAAGATAAGTCCAAAAAAATTTGGTTGATATAATAGCAAATTTAACAAATATTATTAGTAAAATACCTCTAAAATTAGCATATAAGTATCATAGAGAAACATTTGGGTGAAAATTTTCATGTTTCCATGATCAGTGATAGTAACATGTAAATTTTAAAGACATTATGGTAGTTTATTGTACCAAAATGCAACTTGTGGTATTTAATTGTCAAAATGAGAAGCTTTATGGTATTTTTGTGCAATTTAGCCCCCAAAAAAAAAAGAAGATGCATATAAATGATAATTTTGAAATGTAAAATGTAAAGGGGTTAACATCTCAGCATCCTCCCATGATTGAAATGCACGAGTCTGTTGCCAAACTTTACAATACCTTATGTTTCATGCTATTAACTGTTTTAGGCAATCTTATAATGTATTCAAATTTGGATTTTTTTTTCGGGTAGTAAAGAAACCTCTGCATATTTTCTTTCTTTTAAGAGGAATTAAAAATCATTACACTATGTGCGGCATTATCTTGTACTTTTGAATATTTCCACAAGTTTGAAACTTTATGGGTTTAAAATAAAACTATTCTTTAAAAACGGGTTATTTGAATATATATACCCCTTAAATCAATGGGTATTTGTAAAAATACCCTCCAAGGCTTAGTATTTGCAAATTGTCCCTCAAATCATTAATTTTGGGAAAAATTACCCGTAAAGCAATTAATCATCAACTTTGATAAGCTAATTTGTAATCCATTGTGAAAACTATCAACAAAATAGCCAAATTTTTAGCATCAAGTTGATGGTTTGTTGATTTTAAGGGTATTTTTCACAAGGTTAATGATTGAAGGGATAGTTTTGCAAATACTAAAACGCAGGGGCTATTTTTACAAATACACATGGTGTAAGGGGTACATATGCAAATAACCCTAAAAAAACTGCTCTTACTATACCTTCGAAAGTTCCTCTAGTTTAACAAAGTTAAGGATTCGGATCCTCTCCATTATGTGGTAATTGGAGAGGGTTCAATTCCTCTAATCCCCACCATATATCTTTAAATCAAAAGACGAGATAACACCACATAGGATCACTACAATAAAACTAGTGGTTTTGAAAACCACCATAGTTAATTTGGTAATATTATTTAATTTTTAATAAATTCAAATATTTCTACAAACAACTTTTAATTAACCTCCAATTAGAGGTTAACTAAACATCTCTCTCTCACACACACACAAATTTGAATTATTTATAATTATTATTTATTTATTTATAATTCTTATATTCACGCGTCTGATTTTTTTTGTCAATGTACGTATAGGAACACTTCAGAATATGATCCGAACCATTTATTAATGTGTGTACAGGAGCACTTGTCGATTTTTTTAAACGTATTTATTTATAATTATTTTTCATTACGTGTCCAATTTTAATTTCTTAAACTTTCTATTTGTTGGTTATTGACTTTGCATGAATATAAATTGCTAAAAATTTATTCAATTAAGAATGAACAATGCATATAGTTAACTTATGATTAGAAGTAAAGACACTTGGGACCATAATTTTGTTAAAATTTAATTAATATCCATCAAATCCGTAATGTTAGTTTTCAAAACCACTAGTTTAATTATAATAATTCTATATGGTATTATATTGTCTATTAAATTAGAAATAAATGGTGGGGATTAGATAAATTAGACCCTCTTCAATTACTATCTAATTAGAAAGGATACGCATTCGAAAGGTAAAATAGTATTCCCACTGTAACGAACCCATGAGAACACGAAGCCCATCTTAACTTCCTCCCGCGTTCCACCAAACCGCACACAAAGGCAACTGTAATTTAAAATTCGAACTTCAAAACAAACAGTGCTCCCCAAAATTCTTAACAAACTATAGAAGTAAATAAATTGATGAAAGCAACCACAAAGAGAGAAGCAATCTCCATCAAGCCTGTGCTCTCAGCACGACCCATCTCTTCAATTTGCACGCAACTTCTCAAGGATAGCAGCTTTTCTTGTTCTTAAGCTTAATAAAAGCTCCCAAAAAAGCAGGACAAGTTGGAATTTTTAGGAGATATTTCAGATATGGGTTCGTTTTTTCATTATGGGATTTCTGACGAGATTTCAGCCTCGGATCTCATCTGGGACCCTCGGATCGTCGATGATCCGATGGTTTATGGGTGAAAGATTTGATCGTTTTTTTGTGTGTATGGTTTGTGGGTAAAAGATTTGATCTTTGTGTGTGTGTGTGTGTGTGTGTGTGTGTGTGTGTTGAAGTTCTTAATTTATTATTATTATTCCCTTGAGGAAATGTTGAAGCTTTTAAATTTAATCTTGGGACACCAGTTTAACTGCTTGATTTTGTTCTTGGGAAATTTTAGTTATGAGATTGTTGTGGGCCTTGTGGCTAGAGGGAATTGTTTTTTATATTATTGTTATTATTATTGGAGTGTGATGTCTGATGTATTTTTAAAAAGTACTAATTATGAAAATTTACAGTGAAATGCTTGAGTTTGAGATTCCGCGCAAAGAAGGCAGTGAATCAGAGAATGCTTGCTCGAGGAAAAGGTATAGAAAACAAATTTCTTGTTTATGATTTGCCTTGTTGAATATGATCTATGTGTTATTGTATTTTTAAACAGGATGAGATTATCTCTTTGAAGAAATAAACACAAATGAGATCATTCTTATTTTGACAAAGGACAAATGCTATAGATTAACCTCCTTTTCTGGTTCAAATGATCAGCCGTGCATATGAACCTATCATCAATTAAATTTTTATGATATGTTATTTTGTGGCGTGAAATTGTATTATCTAACCATTCGTAGACTCATCGGAGAAGAATAATACGTATTCTACTGTGAACACCTAAAATAACACTTGAAATACCAAAGGGCATGTTAGAATGCACAAGTAAACATCTATTAGATGAAGCAAAGGTAAGATGAGCATGAATTCATCCTTGTGCAAGTATGCAATGAAATTGAAAACATATTTGTTTAATTTAGATAAATGAGATTGCATATGATGTGAGTCGAAGATATTCCATAAGTAGTGGAGATCTTGTCCCGGCAACATGAAAAAGGATTTAGGACATGTCTATAACAGAAAGGGATGAGAATTGATGATCATGGAAAGTTTAAAGATCAAATAGTGATAAAAACAAGAAGAGACAACTCTATTTCGAACTACAGAGATCTTGATCATTTTTGTATATGCATTTCTTTGCCAGGAGCACGAATCAGCTTGTTTAGCATCTCTCTTCCTCATTCCTCAGATTTATGTTTGATGTAGATGATGATTCACATATTTTGTTCAACTGTTATGTGTCACTTAGTTCAAAATGTTGGAATAAAATTATTCCATGACACATATATTTACAAGAATATTCTCAGATATCATTTTGTTTCCTTTTACCCGATGTTTCTTGAATAATGATTTCATTAGAGAAGACCCACATCATCAGTTTCTATATTTATTTTCTTTCAGTATTTCACAGGAAAATTGTGGAGCCATCTTCTACATTAGGGACCAAAGCTTGCCCTGAGAAGTTGCGAAGGGACAAACTTAATGACAGGTGTGTATGTTGCATCTTGCTTCCATATTTGCATTTGGTTGATGAATTTGAGCATTATTGGATAATATCTATCATATATAAGTATGTATGTGTGTCAGCTATGTTTCTGAAGCACTAAACTTTAAGACTGGGGGTCAGGGCTTCAGCCTCTTTAGCTTTTTCATATACCTGTGTACATAGCAACTGATTAATTTAACATGGTGCTTCTTACGTTTAATTGATGATTTTGCTTTTTATCAGGTTTAAGGAATTATGCTCCATTTTGGATCCTGGGAGACACATAAAGGCAGACAAAGTTGCTATACTTAGTGATGCAACTCGTCGTTTGGGCCAGTTACGCCTTGAAGCACAGAAGCTTAAAGAATCAAATGAAGCACTTCATAGTTCCATGAAAACTCTGAAGGTAGAAGATCGTTTTCATTGTTTTCTGTCATATGATTTATGACTTGTTTACAAATGTTACTGTTGGGACATATACTATTATTAGAGTGATCAATAACTCTGGTCTCTTGAAGAATCTGAACTTTAAGCATAAAACATACTTTTTTCATAGCTGGTGTTGCAAAATTAGCGATTCCATGGAAACATTAGGGATACTAAACTTCCACACTGCTATATTCTTTTTCTGTGTTTTTTCATTCGTTTAGAAAATTGTTGCTCTAGCTATTAACATTTCTTAGTCCTTATGTAAAGCTACTGGAAATATTTTCAAGTGTCTTCTACCTGCCTGGTTGAAATCATTAGCAAAAAAATCTCACCTAAAAGACCAAAGTTTTCTACAACTCTGAACTTAATTGCTTCGAAGAAAAAATGACAAACTAAGCATATTTTTGTTGTTTCTAAAAAGACAATTGTTTGCGCTTAATTGCAGCAAGAGAAATCAGAACTAAGGGAAGAGAAAGTGCGGCTCAAGGCTGAGAAGGATCGGATGGAGCAGATGCTGATAGCCAGGAGCGATGCACGTGCATTTATACAACACCCTTCTGCATACAAAATCATATCATACACAAATCATATACCAGTCGGTATGGGGCAGTGGCTACCACCAGCAGTACTCGATACTTCTCAGAATCATGTACTAAGGCCTCCAGTTGCATAGATTCAGGTGTTGTTTTTGTGGCTAAAGCCACATTCATGTATTAGTTATGGAAAATGTGATCGGCTCATGCATGATTATGTAACAAAATACTTGTTATCATTATTTTTACTATTGGAATATAGATGGTAAGCTCAGAAAATCTCCTATGGTTCTGAAATGACACTTTATCCTCTCTCCTTTTCAATTCTAGTCAAATAATGATCAATTTATTCGATCGTGATCGCCCGCTAATTTTCGTACTACGGTCATATGCATGTTTATGTGGGAGGACAGATAATTGTTGTATCTTATTACTATGCGGTTTTTGTATTCTGGTAAACTTTGTAGGAACTGAAACAGAGGGATCAACTGTCACATTGTGCTTGTTCGGTAATTCTTCAAAGCAATAAATTTCCAACATGGAAAATATTCGGATCAGGAACAGATCCAAACCCGATTACTAAACATTCATACCCATATGAAACCCGACCCGAAACCCATCCTAGTTTAACCCCTTCATTCGCATTTCTTAAACCCCGAGACTCAGAAACCCCTAGACCCTAAAAAAAAACCTAAAATCGCCATGGTATTCTCCCCTGCCATCCGCCGCGTCGCCTCGTCGGCCGCTCCTCTCTTCGCCCGCTCCCTAGGCCGTACTCTCCTCCGTCGAACCTCCGACGGCCGCTTGTTGCAGAGAGCAATCGGATCAAGAACCGATCTTGGGTTCTCTTTTCCTCAAAGGTCGCAGTTTTGTTCTCTGGCTTTGAAGGATGCTTCTGATTCGGAGCTTGTTAAAGTCATCGAGTCTGAGATTCAGTGTGCTGAGGAGTGTGATGATCATGATCGGGTATTGCTCTCAATTTTCTAAAAATTTTTAGATTTTTTTCCTCAATTTGTAGACATTTTGGATTCTTTTCTGCAACTTTTAGGTATTTTTATGATAAAAATACTATTTTGTTAGTTTCTGTTGGTGATCTCGAATCAGCAAATAAACTTCAATTGAAATCTCTGCGACTACAACAAATAAAAGAGGAAATGCTATAGAGAACATTTGCAGCTTAAGTAATACCAGTAATTTTGCGGAAATTAGGATTTGTACCAAAAGAACGCAAATTTTGTTATTTCATCATGTTGGCAACATCCCCATTTTCCTTTCTTTTTTCCTTAATCTCTAGAAAATTATTTCTTTTTCCTTGCATTTTTCAGTATTTGGTGATATTCAGCAGATACAAACCAAGTTTTAATCTCTGCAACCACAAAAGAGGGAAATGTAATAGAGAACCTTTGTTATGTACTATAATCACTAGCGTATTGAAATATGAATTGTATAGAAAGGACACAAAATTTGTGGTTTTCTATCTTGTTCTCGGTGTAGTTAATGGAAGTAATAGACATAAATTTCCAAGAAGAAAATGCAAAATTTTATATTACTGCTTGCCTTTTAGATTGTTAAGCAATCACTAGCTCACATTCAGTATGGATTAGAGAGAAACTGCCTTGTTTTTCTCGGTCTGAGCTCGAGCTTGTTTACCACAGAGAGAATCAGAAACTATATCAGATGAATAATTCATGGAAAATTAACTCTTTCCGTAATTTTTAGTGCATCATTTTCAATAGATGATACTGGTTTTAGTTTATTGTATTAGAGACCTAAGGGAATTCACTCTAAAAGCTAGTTGTTACTTGTTAGAAGGATGAAACCAACTCTTTATAAATACCGATCAGAATTCATAAAGCAAAATTGGTAAGTGGACTCTTAACATATCATCATACTTCTGTGACCCGACATCTACATCAGCTGAATTTGCACCACGCAATTATACTTAGGAATCATGGAGTTTGACTCTATACCCTTCTATGGTCTAAATTCACTTGTAAAAGGCAGTTGTACAGAAGAAACCCAAATTCCCTATATACCCTCTATGTAATCGATGTAGAACTAATGAGCAGATAATTTTGGAAACAAACTACTTTCAAGTTGCTTAGCTGAATAAATAATCAGCCCCCTCAATGAGTGAGAGAGAATATGATATATTGTAACATTATAAATTTGGCACTGTATCAAATGAGCAACTCAACCATTTTCTGCTTGAATAGGTGGAAGATATACCTGAAGGATTCCCTTTCGAGATCCAAGATGAGAAGGGAATGAACATAATCACTCTGAAGAGGAAATTCCAAGATGAGAACATTGAGGTTATAGTTTCCATGTCGAGCCTCGTCACCGGAGAAGAACCTGATAGGGATGTTGCCAACAACAACAACAATGATGATGATGAAGGTGAAGCTGGTGAGAGCTCCAGCCAATCTAGCCTCCCACTGACTGTAAATATTAGCAAAGGACATGGCCCAAGCCTGGAATTCATCTGCACTGCTTATCCTGATGAGATTACAATAGATGCCATGTCAGTTAGAGAAAATGCATCAGAAAATGAGCAAGAAATGCTTGCTTATGAAGGGCCAGATTTCAAGTAAGCATCAAACTCAATTTCCTACTAGTATAATATTAGATAAGTTTTACTAAACTATATATCATGAATTTTGGAGGGTTATGCACAAAACTACTATAAGTTTTTTATTAGAAAATTATCATGAACATTCATAGTTGCAGAAAAATATGATGAACTATTAAAACTTGTTGCTAATGTTGTTATGTCTTGGATAAAATGCCTAAACTACTCTTATTTATAACTATCAATCCACAAAATCAGTGTTCTAGAGAAGTTGTAAAAAGTACATGAGAGCAAGATTGCATGGCATGTGTGAATTACATGATATCCTAATTGTCTTCGATTATGATATTTTAGCAAAAATATCTAATAAAAAAATTTATGGTAGTTTTATGTGACACACTCCAAAGTTCATGATATTTTTAAGAAATTTACCCTATATCTTTATGTAGCATTTTTGTGTAATTTGGTAAATAAACAAATTTCACTGTTTTTTGTAGTGATTTGGATGAGAACCTCCAGAAAGCTTTCCACAAGTATTTGGAGCTGAGAGGCATCACGCCCATCACAACCAACTTCTTGCATGAGTACATGATCAACAAAGACAGTCGCGAGTATTTGCACTGGCTGAGCAATCTGAAGGAGTTTGTTGAGAAATGACTTGTGCCAACTATTCAAAAGCTTTTAAGTTTACTAGTTTATTTTTCTTGATGATGTGAGGTTCTTTTTGTTGGTTGAGGTATTCAATCAAGCGCATTGGTAATGTATTTCTGGATTATGAAAGTAGTATACAAAATTTTACCAATGTAATCAAATACACATGATGTACTTGTGGGTAACTGCAATATTTTAATGAGCATTGGAATCATCTGAATATTTTGTTTGATGCTGGCAACATGCATTCTCCAGTCAGATACTTTGCAGCGGTAACCAGGTTTGTTCTGCTGTGTTAAGGTCTTTCGTGTTACTATTGTCTTCCTTCAACTCTTTTATTTTATTTTATTTTTCTTTATTATTGTTATTATTATTATTATTATTATTGTTATTGTTATTATTATTTGATAAACATGTTCATTCAACTCATCGTGAACTAGATTAATTACCCAGTTTCCAAGCACCCATGAGAAGCTAGTGTTGGGGCTCAAACCGTGTGACAGGATTTTTAACTAAAGACGTCTATAGGAAAACAAATTAAGTGTGATTAATTACCCAGTTTCCAAGCATTATTAATGTGCGAAGGCGAAGATTTTGGGACGGGCTTCTATATGCATGAGCAGCCAGGAGAGGGTAGAGGTCATAGGAAACGAGCACCGTACTGTGAGCAACCCCATTTCAGCAGAGGGTGAAGGAGACCGAGGGTGGTTTATTTTTGTTGAGAGAGGGGGAGGGGACGATCTATAGAGGGAATTGACTACATGGTTTGGCATTAATGGCGAGGGAAATCTGGAGAGTAACAAAAGTGGAATAATAATTGCTAGATACACATTTGCTTTTATTTTATTTACTTTTATTTAATTTTTCCCCATATCCCCCAAATCTACCATATTTGCAAGTATTACGTTTACAAATGCTAGACATTTGCTAATTAAATCCAAATTGTACCACAAATAATAGTAAACATAAGCCCAATATAACTAAAACCCTTGTCACATAATAGATTACACACTCTAACCAACTCAAATAACAACGCAAAGCGACAACTCAAGTTCATGTCACATAATGCATCATAACACAAATATTAGTAAAACATAAGTCTAATACAAGTAAAATCCATGTCACAAACTCTAAACAACTCAAATAAGAAACTATATCATAGACTCTCGGAATCACACCTAATGGAAGAAATCAGAATAGTACTGATGGCTATCATCACCCACGCGCCAAATGCGAAAATGATGGAGATCATTGTAGAATGGCATTGAGAGAGAAGAAAATGGCAAACCTTAATATTTGGTCCTAGCAGTAGTGTAATTCCAGCAGAAGAAGCTGATGCTACTAGTGTCGATCCTCCGATTGTTAGCATTATTAGATACATATACGTGATAATTACTAGACAATTGTCACTTCATATTTCAACTTTTCAATAAAATGATATAATACTGTAAATTAATCAACCTACTCAGTCTCCAACCATGAACAGCGTGATCATGGTAATACCCGTACAGGGTACTACAAATATGGCCGCGTAATTTATTAATGACAACAGAAACACTATAAACATAGTTCAATTACAACTAAATCCGATGTCACATAATAGAGTACTACAAACTCTAAACAACTCAGACAAAGAAACTACATCAAAGGCGCTCGGGATCACACTGTATGGAGAAGGTCAGAAGAGCGCTAATAGCTATCACCACCTATGCGCCAAATGCCAAAATGATGGAGATCATTGTAGAATGGCATTGAGAGAGAAGAAAATGGCAAACCTTAATATTTGGTCCTAGCAGTAGTGTAATTCCAGCAGAAGAAGCTGATGCTACTAGTGTCGATCCTCCATTGTTAGCATTATTAGATACATATACGTGATAATTACTAGACAATTGTCACTTCATATTTCAACTTTTCAATAAAATGATATAATACTGCAAATTATGCAACTTAACCAGACTCCAACCATGAACAGCGTGATCATGGTAATACCCGTACAGGGTACTACAAATATGGCCGCGTAATTTATTAATGACAACAGAAACACTATAAACATAGTTCAATTACAACTAAATCCGATGTCACATAATAGAGTACTACAAACTCTAAACAACTCAAATAAGAAACTATATCATAGACTCTCGGAATCACACCTAATGGAAGAAATCAGAATAGTACTGATGGCTATCATCACCCACGCCAAATGCGAAAATGATGGAGATCATTGTAGAATGGCATTGAGAGAAGAAAATGACAAACCCCGTAATACTAATAGAAGACATAACTACTGCTAGTGTCAAGCCTCCGACTATCTGCATGATTAGATACACAGATATATAATAATCATTAGACAATTCACATTTGATATTTCAAAATTTCAACGAAATGATATAATACTGCAAATTATGCAACTTAACCAGACTCCAACCATGAACAGCGTGATCATGGCAATACTCGTACATGGTCCTACAAATATGGCCGCGTAATTTATTAATGACAACAGAAACACTATAAACATAGTTCAATTACAACTAAATCCGATGTCACATAATAGAGTACTACAAACTCTAAACAACTCAGGCAAAGAAACTACATCAAAGGCGCTCGGTATCACACTGTATGGAGAAGGTCAGAAGAGCGCTAATAGCTATCACCACCTATGCGCCAAATGCCAAAATGATGGAGATCATTGCATTTTGGCACTGAGAGAGAAGAAAATGACAAACCTTAATATTTGGTCCTAGCAGTAGTGTAATTCCAGCAGAAGAAGCTGATGCTACTAGTGTCGATCCTCCGATTGTTAGCATTATTAGATACATATACGTGATAATTACTAGACAATTGTCACTTCATATTTCAACTTTTCAATAAAATGATATAATACTGCAAATTATGCAACTTAACCAGACTCCAACCATGAACAGCGTGATCATGGCAATACTCGTACATGGTCCTATAAATATGACCATGTACAAGTCGTAGACGAGGAGTCCTAAACTCCAAGTGGTGGACAATCCCATGATGGTACAGAGAGCTCTAAAGTATTGCAAAGAAGAAATATATTAAATCAGAGAGATCAGGGAAATAATTAATGAGGAACTGATAAATTAACTATAGAGTTATTTACCTATAAACGGTAAAATCGCTATAATCAGGGATGAATAGGGTGCAAATGAATGAAGCTACATCGAGTATGGATGCAGTGATCCTCAGCACAAGGCTGCTGAAGATACCAGGTCGACCAAGCATCCTTAGAGTCATTAACTCAGAATGAATTATTGTGGAGCTTTCTGTAAGTTATAATATAATCGGTGTTAATAGTTTAAATAACTGATGTTATTCGACATTTATTTTATTTTATTTTATTTTATTTTACTTTTTATTTTTATTAAACAACTAATATACGTTAGAATTTTTGGGGCTCCAATAGGCTGAAGAACATTAGAATGGCGGATACAACGATCATCAATCATGCGCCGAATGCAAGAAGCATGGCCATCAATGACCTTTTGCATTCAAAAGGGGCGTATCTGCATCTACTCGTCCAAATAGAACTGTGACCTCAGCAGAAGAAGATGCTACAGTCAGTGCCCAGCCTCCGATTGTTTGAACTATATATATATAATTTAACTAATGAAATCTCTAAATAAAAAAACAAGAAACTGTGAATAATTACCCAGTCTCCAAGCGGTAGTAAGGTGATTGCTGCAAGATTCTCGGTTGGCCTTCTGTATTTCAGCACGATGTAGAGATCATAGGAAGCCGCGGCCAAACTCCACGCATTAAATTAACAAATATAATGACTTGAGGGGTAAAATTAAAAATATAGACAATGCAATGGGTATATATGAAAAAAAAAACCAACATTACACTTGTGAACTACCAAACCTGATACCAGCTACTGAGATGGCCGGTGGAGAACAGCAGATGGAGACCTAGAGAGAGAGAGAGAGAGAACAGTTGGTGTTATGAGTTTACTAGTTAGGTTTATTTCCATTGGGCAAAAATTAGAAAAAGTGAAGCTTTTTTCCTTCGGTTGGAACAACTAAGTTATTGTTAGTTTCTTTTTAATTTATTTTGTTTTTACTTTTATTTATGATCTGTTTAACAACTAAGTTATTGCTAAATTTTCTATGGACCGGCTAGTATATATCAACTAAAGTTATTACTGTAATTACCGACAGTAGAGGAGATAGTATTAAGAAGTGCAGATAATTGATTGGATGAAGGTTATATGAAGTTGGTTGTGATTATATATGTACTTGAATTTGAGGTTTCAGAATGGAAAAAGAAATGAGAACACAAATATTATTCAATAATAGCCAAATACAACTAACAATTAACCAGGTCCCTCACACTCTGAACACTTGAATATAAAATAAAAAAGAGTAGCCAAAGCGTACAGAGAACATGAGCATAGCAGAGACATAGTTACCCAAGCAGAGTTTTCTCTTCGCTGCGAGGAGAAGTGAAGGGTTGTCGCGTGCAGTTGATTCAGAATGGGAAAAAGATGAAAAGCAAAAACCCTATGCATTTTTCTTCAGTGCTAAGAGGAAAAATGAAGAATGTCCGCTGATGTGCATTCTACTAAAGAATCATATCATACCACCAATCATAACCCTAGCTATTTCTACTCATCCATTCACACACTTTTCAAAGAATCCATATAATAGCATGAAGCAAAGGCCTTACTGTCCCCGCAAACTTGTTGTCGTAGTAGCATAAGCATGGAAATCATGTGTAGCATTGACTAGCTAATTATAGAGGGTGTTGCGGAGGCTATACAAATTAACTTTCTTCCATATAACGGGGGAGGGTTTTTCTAACATGCGCTCATAGTTTCATCAAGGGATGAGAGATATAGCGAGGGAAGAGCTAAGAAGAGAAATTAGTACAAATCAAATAAAACTCATTTCCTACTCATTTCTCTCTATATCTCTCACCTTCCCGTTAGAAAATCACACTGGGAAACATGCAGAAGTAAAGCCTTTTTCGCTTTACTAATTAATTTTCTTTATATTAGTCCCTCAAATCGTTGAAATTGCTATAGATCCCTAAGTTTTTAAGTTATTTCAAAATTAGGCCCTGAAATCATTTAACAGTAGAGTTAACTTTGAAGAATTTTTGTGAAATTTAAATACGATGTAGTCCACAACATTTACCACTGTACATCCTAACTGTTACAAGCCAAGATTGAGTACTCTTTATCATGAAGAAAAGCATGGATCCATTCTCAAGATTGCAGAGATTCACAAAATTAGGCACAACATTTCTGTCCTTGCTGAAAATCTCAACGGAAAAATATTACCAAAATATACTACAATCTACGAATGGCACGAAGCTTCAATGTACATCATAAAGGGTTGAAATAAGCTCAGACAAGTCATCCATATTACTTTCATACAAAGAAAAAGACTTTGATGAAAATTGCTAGAGCAAATTGCAATACCAAGGCACTAGCAACTAACACCATGAGATCATGGCTCTCCTCGGTGTATACCTTCAAGTTCTCATAGATGAACCATGACGATGCAGTGCCAGCAAGAATTATGATGATCCAGCGGAGGAATTCGACAGGAATGACCAACAGCAACTGAAATGTAAACAATTAGCTTAGAGAAGGAAAATTTGTTTTCTACATGTGCAATTAAACTCAGAATTAAACATTTACTTTTGGCAAATTAGACCAGACAGCTGCTTTCTGAATTAACTGGCTGGGTGCAGGAAGGATAATAACAAAAACAAAATAAACAAAAGGAAAGAGGGAAAAGAAAGAAAAGACTTTCCAATCAAGACCAAAAAATTTTGTATGTAAAATGTGGTAACTGCCCCCAGATTCTCTGTCAATCTGATCGTAATTCCAATCGTCCCAACTGAGAAAAAATTATCTTGCTTTTTCAGGTAGATGATTTTTACAGCATAAATTTGGAAAGTTACATGCACATGAATAAACCTCAATGCTAATTTGCATATACTACCCCATCTAAGTTTTCGAGCAGGTAATATGTATAGCAGATTGCACCAGCTGGCCAGCACGACCATCTGTCCTAATTTACAATGTAAAACACTTCTTCACCATAGACATTTAGAATCTTCAAAGTTGAGAACAGTTACACGTGCTATAAACACATATCAGGTATGAGCTACATCCGAACAGCCCGTTAACCCGAACACTGGCATTTCAACCCAATTATATAAATATTCTCTTCAAAGTCTAGAGCTGATAAGAGATTATTGAATAAAATAGTGACAACCCATTAAACCTAACCTACAATATTCCATAACTAGATGTTGCGGCCTCATATGTCTCGACAAGTAAAATGGTAAAAGAACGCACACTGATTCTACATCAACAGTATGCAACTGGTACCTGAATAAAGTGGAAGCAACTTGGGAAGATCTTAGGTCCATGCTAGAAGATTATTGAGGTCGGATATGGATATACTAGGTTTACACAATCCCCTTCCAGTCATTGGTTTGAAGTTCAAGCAAAGAAAACACTAGGTTTCAAATATCAAAGATACAGCCTAAATGATAAGAGTATAGAAAGAATGAATGGCCAAGATGCTGAGGGAAAAGTTACAAAAACTGAGAGTCCTACGACACACCACTCAGCAACCACTTCCTTAAATGAATAAGAAACACTTTTCTCGGATGCACTCTTCAAGAATAGCTTTATACATTTCAACCATAACACACAAGAAGCCATTGACAAACCACTCAGGATTTTTTTTCATGCCTCCATGCAAATCCTAGGTGTGAGTTAAGCAATAAAAGAGAATTCCACATAACTTCATGGTATTTCTGGAGGAACATTATAACACTTATGACACTCAGACATCTAAAGGTATTAAGTACGCGACAAACAGGCAACTTTTACTTGAACATTGATAATGTAGAAACAAAGAATAGGTGAAAGGTTAAAGTAGTCTGTTCAAGGTAACACTGTAAGTTGTTAACATTCTTTTTCGATGTAGATACTTACAGAACTCGGGATGAAGACGAATAAAGAATATCCCCACATGCACCATAAACGTATTAGGCTTGCATTGGTTCCCAAATACTGAAGCAAGAAGTAAAATGCAGCTGGTACAAGAAGTGCATAGCCATAAACGACGCTTGCTGCCCAGTTTACATAGGTAACATCAAAGTTCCATGCTATGTCTTGTTCATTTCTCTGGTGTATCAGATAAGCAGCACAATTTCCAAGGGCAGCAAATATGAATACCAATGTTGTAGTGATCCAAACTGGGCCATAACTACAAAGTTCAAAGTTGAAATAAAAATTCTTACATACATGATATTAGATGATCTTTCTTACAGACAAAGTTCAAAGTTTCAACTTTCAGTACATACCAAGTATAGAAAGGAATATATTTGGGGATTAAATACAATGTTATGACTCACTTTCTGGGAACTAACATGTGGGCCATTACATTTTTTTATGTGAATACTACTTACATGAAGTTAACAGTATTTTCATGGTTAAGTCCACATCGCAGGCCTTCTCAACTAAATCCATATTACCGTCAATTGCCAATTCACTTGTGTGCCCCTAAATCTTTGTTATTTCCAAATTTATACCTCAAATCTCTCATTTGTCAATTTAACCTCTAATTTATAACCAGAGTCCGTGTACAAGATATGGGGGGGGAAAGTCAAAAAGAGAACAACTCACATATCAGGATTTGCTTCGATCTTTCTATGGAAATCATTTGTTGGATACACTGAACTAATGAGCCTATCAACAACAATATCACTATCGACATTGAAATATGGTTGGTAGGATGAAATGCTAAAGAAACCCTTCCAGTTGCTTGTTGTTTGTTCATCTCCATCTGCAAGAAAACCATACATGAACAATAAAAACAATAAAATGGAAACATAGTACAAAATTATGCTCAGTTTCATAATGTAATAGTCCCAACTAATAGGTTGAATAAAAGAGAATAAAGTAAAAGGATGTGACTTTTGCTAACAGACATTCTGATTTTAATATTAATTATATGTGAACAGGGAATATACATGGTCAAAGCATAAATGTGAGAATGTCTAGAGTCAAAAGATAGGGTCAACTGCGCTTAAATGACCTATTATTTCACCAATTTTCACTTAAATGATCCTAGTTGTAAAATGTTTCACTTAAATACCCCAAACTTTATAAATGTTGCACATAGATACCCTAAAGTTTCAATATTGCACGTTGATGCACTCTGTTAGTGAGCCGATGAAATATTCATGGAATATTCCTGACCTGTTACACGGTATTCTGATGCATTTCTATGCCCCTAAAGTTCATCTAATTTGTAATTAACCACCCCATGCTACAGTACCTCTTTTCATCTAATTCTCACCCAACTCTCATATTGTCTCTTCTACCTCCCCAATTTCTTTGAAAACACTTAATTTGCACAGATCCAGCTTATTTTGCAAATAGCTTGAGGGTAGTTTACCTCAGAGATGAAAATACTACTTAGTGGTGTAACTGTACATGTATGTGTGTGTGTGTATGCACGCATGCATATTATTGAATTACTGTATTGAAAGAAAGGCTAAGACTTAAACCATTTCATGGTTATGATGAAAGACATGGAGACACCATGTCAATGTGCGCACGCTGAAGAAGGAAGTGAGCCGGCCACATAAAAAGTGAATTTAAGATTAAGCCCGTTCAAAAGAACAAACAATACACAGTATCGAAGTGCATTCAATGTTGATTAACATATATACTCATACAGACAAAACAATGATCTATAATAAGAGAACTCTAATGAATCCAACTGCTATTTACAAATCAATATCTATAAATGGAAGCTTAGAGTAAAAAGAATAACAAGAGAAATAAAGGTAAAGTGTGTCTTCCTATAATTACAGCTACAAGAGCCAGCGTTACCATTCACACGAGCAGTTTAATCAAACATAGCATGTAGACAAATACTAGATCATTATGCAAGAATTCAATTAAAGGAAAACTCCACAAATATCAATAAAAAACAATAATAAATTATTACCGTAAGGGGTCCTAGGGGACTGATAACCTCCATTGTTGGGCGGAAAAATTTGCAAATTTGCATTTGGAACCACACCTAAAACCAACATACAAAATTTCACAGATCTAGCAATAATTAAATAATAAAAACATAAAAATTGATCAAAGAGAATCACAGCTCTACTTTCGCTTGCAATCGGCCTTTTCTCTTCAGCAATCACTGCCTGCACATAAAATATCAAATCGATTCATTAAAACATTCCAAAAAAAAATTTCAAAAAATCAAGAAATTAGAGAGAGATTGTGAGTACGGGGACGGAGCCGAGTAAGTGACTCGAAGGGAGACTGGTGTAACCTTCCTCCATTGTCGAAGCGATCGGAGCTCTTAGATCGCCATCTCTGATCCCCAAATCTACGGTTTTTATGGATTTTTTTGAGCTAAAAACCCTTGAAATTGGAGTTTCTCTCGGAGTACGAGAGGGAACGGTGATGAATATAACTAACTGAGGACTTGCAGATGGAGGGTGAGGACACTCCACTGTGGGGCCCTTACTCACTGGGCCTAGGCTAGTGAAACAAGATCGTTAGAGTGAACTGTGTTTGGGCCTCCATATTGACAGAGAAAGCCCAGCCTATTAGATTTAGATAAGTTAAAATGAGCATTAACTATTAATGAGAACTTTTAAAATATGAGAAACACGATTAAGAAATTATTAAATGTTCAAATGTTCTATTTTCATATACACCTGTAGTGCAATCAGAACCATTTATAAATGTTCGTATATAAACAAAAGGTTATTTATCCAAAGAGAACTTATGACGGTTTCTATTTTCTGGATCAGGTTGGGCCTGAAGTTTTGTATTCAGCCCAATAAGGTTAAATTACCAGGTGCGATGATCATGTGTTTAGAGTTTTAAATCTTTTGTTAAAACTCGGCCTATTTCAATTTGGGCCAGCTTTTATTTGATTTTGTCTTTTTTTGGAGTTTTGCGTCAGGAAATTTGTTCTGTGTGATTTGGCTATCCACTGTCATTTCTTTAATTTTTCCTATGCGACGGCCCATAAAAAATACCGTTTTTATTTGATCCCTTTATTTTCTAAATAGACCAATCCTTCTCCCCAACCCCCCCTCCCTCTAATATATGGCCTTGATTTTTATTTTTGCTTCAACATTCCAGAGAAAACAGTTATCGGCAGAAAACAATTTAATCACTCACACAACTCATTAAGATAAGAATCACGCGATTAATTTTCAGACGCATAATTTTATTAAATTATAACTCAAACTGCAGTAGACAGTAGCAAATTAATACCACAATACAAAGTTACGTAATAGTTAGTTACACATTCTAAAAAATACTTCAAAATAACTAATTGGCGTCAAGGACGTTGGCGTTCAAAACGAATACAAAACATAAGGAGTGCAGAGACGGCTATGAAAACCCATGCAGCGAATGCCAAAACGGTCGCGATCATCGCGCTCTGGCACTGATCGGGGATAAAACTACAGAATCCAGTGTCTCGACAAAGGTACCGAGTAACCGCTGCAGTAGAAGCAACAGATGCCAGTACGAAACCCCCGATGGCCTGCAATTCGATTAAACATGTGATATTATTAGATAGATTGGTCAAAATTGTCAAAAAATTTTATGGCGTGTGGTGAAATTTACCCTAAAAACTAAATATGATGGTGCACATACCCAGTCGCCGAGCATGACAAAAGTAATTTGCGGCGTACTCGTACATGGTCCCGTGTACATGATTGTATATAAGTTGTGCACAGTGAGTGCAAGGCTCCACATGCTGGACAATCCCGTGATCACTGAAAGACCCCTTTTACAAAGCAAATAGAACGAGAAAGAAATTTAATAGAGAGATCAATAAACTTGCACAACTGTTCGTATGCGAGGCAATTCTGAGCACCAAATAGCCCCCAAAAAAAAAACCCCTATTTTGTGCGGTTATGAGGTGATCCGAACTCTTAAACTTGCTGGGGAATTTTTGCATATTCACCCCCTCAAAACTTTTGTAATTACAAAATCACGCATCAAAATTTGGTATTTGCAAATACACCCTTCAACTCTCAATATTGGGTTTTACTACCCCTTACCACTGGACAGAGTATACTTTTCAAACTGGTGAACAGTTGATTGTTGGGATTTTGGCAATAAGCCTGTAGGCCCAAACACTGCTGGGGCCAGAATTTGGTACTCAAATTTGACAGGCTCTTCTCTTTCGGGGGGAAAATTAAAAAAAAACCTTAAAAATTAAAATAAAATTGAGGGTAGTTTAGTCAATAATTACTTAGATGCATCAGATTAACCAAAAATTAATATCATGGGAATAATATTCCATAATAGAGTTAATCGAGGGGTGTTTTTTTTACCCAACTTGTTAACGGGTCTCCTCTGTAGACTTTATGTAATGCCTCAATTAACTAGTCTATAACTTTTTCGCTAGACGTATATAATTCATATAAAAAAATATGGGAGAAATTATACAATCCCTATATACCATGCAGAAAAGATAACTTGATGTTCTACCCATGCAACCATGTATTAATTAAGAAATTTAAGTGCTGTTGCTGCAAGAAAGTAGACTGTAAAGTACTGTAAACCATTATAACAAATTATATATATTAGAAATTAATAAAACTCAACATGCTGGGCTACTGATCGAAGCACAGTGAAGGAAGAAAAGTAAGAATGTAAATTAATTGAGGTTGCGTTTGGGAAACTAGATTTGAATTTGAGATGTAGATTTCAAATCAAAGGATTTGAAATTTACAAATTGAAATCGATAGATTTTGTAAATCACTTGTTTGGATACTTTTGTTTAATGAGAGGATTTCAGATTTTAATTCAAGTCTATTTTTCATAATGTCCCTATGTATAATGTGACGGTTCTTTTCTTGCTAAATGACTCCTCCAAACTAGAATTAACCCTAAAGAGTAAATATTAATTACAATTTAGAAATGTGCAAATGAAGAAAACAAAAATATATATATAAAGAACGACAAGGAAAAAAGAAGGAATAACCCAATCATGATTTGCAAATTTAGTTTAAAAACTAACATAGGGATCAAATTGCAATAACCGTTATAAATCGAGGGGACTTGTTGACAACTTCAATAATTTGAGGGACTTTGGTCAAACAATCAAAGATTTAAGGGACCAATATCTAAGAACATTTTTTGAATTCAATTTGTTGTTCATGTATTTCATCAGATCTTATTACTTTGAATAAGACCAACATTTTTATATGAATCGTTGCTGTTAAACCCTTAATCAAGTAAAAAAACGTCAAATTTGGGCTTTAAATGGAATTGAATTTACAATAGGGAGCAAGGAGAAAATGTAAATCTTGATCTTCAAGCTCCTTTCTTCCTCTTCCTGCCATGGCTGCCTTTTTCAAGCTCTGCAACAACCGAACTTGATAGGTTTAAAATTGAGAGAGACTCGGGCGGGAGGATAAGAGGGCTGTCAACAAGGAGGAGACCGCCTCAGGCGAGGCGCCGGCGTTCAGGTGAGTCGTGGCGGAGCTAGGGTTATGCACGAGGGAGACTACAAGACGATTTTGGGAGATGAAATCTAATATCGCGATCGTAATTTGAGAGAAATGATTTGCCAAATCACAGGGGTTAGGCGAAGATTTGAAATCTCAGTTATTGGGCTTTGAAATCAACCCATTCAAAATCAACCGATTTAAAATTCGAGCCCAAAATTCTACCAAAACATGGGATTTGGATTTGAGCAACCATGGATTTCAAATCCATGTTTCCAAACAGACCCACTAATTCCTTCAATCAAGAAGTAGTGCTGCTAACTAGGATATGAAGAAATACCTGTAAATGGTGTACGAACGAAATTCAGGGATGAAGGTGATGAAGAAGAAGGAAGCCATTGAGAGAAAAAAGCTCGCAATCCGGAGCATGAGGCTTGAGAAGGTCCCTGGTCGTCCGATCATCGTCTGAGCCATTGATATAATCAAATATATGGAACTAAAATTAAGAGTACCTTAATGGGTTCTAAGTAACAAGAGAGATATATATAGGGGCTCGGTTAGTGGAGTGTTGTATCAAATGGGAAAAAAAGGACTAAAGTGAGGCTTTGCTTCAAGGTGAAGAGTTGAGCAGAAGAAGAAGGGCGGGAGATGGAGAGAAGTAAAACAATCCGACAAGTTTAAAAAACAAAACAAAAAGGAAGCCCATTAACTAAAGAGCCAGCCCAATAACGAGGGACACAAACAATAAGTAGTATTCAGCCCAATGTGTTATTGTGGGTATTATTTACGGATGTATTTCTGTGGTCAAATTGATAATATAAATTTTATATGACAATAATGTATATGAGATGGCGGCTCATTTTGCTAAATGAGTTACCAAGAGATAGTCATGTGGTGAGACCCATCTTGCTAGTCACATCAAAAGATGTGGACCTCACCACTTATTCTTAAGAAATTATTTAAGAAACGAAATGCCACCTCATATACATCATTCCCTTTTTATATATAAGTATTTATTTAAAAAGTAGCGATAAATTTTAATGCTATTATTTATAGAGCGAATTTCAAACCAGTTAATAAAATAGTATACTAATTAGCAAGTGTTGATGCTATGGATCACACAGTCAATTAATTATGTTTGTTCAAGTAATTAGGGTCCTCTAACTCCTTTAGATGTCCGATCCTGAACTTCCTTGGGCGATCCTGCATATAGTCACAACACGCAAGAGGTTGGGGTTGGATCCCCGGTTGTTCCTCCGACGATCAAGTTAGTAGATAATCTTGAGTGGGGAAATTTAATTGGAGATTGATTATAGCTTAGTTAAAGTTTTAGAAATTGATTACCCTGGTCTGCATATGGTTTCTCTTATTTACAATGATACTTGAGGGACCGATTGGTAACTTCGGCCGACTGAGAGTTGGTGGTTGAGTCAAATTGTTACTTTACAAGTGTCAGTCGATGAGTGGATGGGGATCACTTCGGTCAGGCATGGGTCGGCGGCCAAACCAGGTTTTACTTCTACAGGTGTCGCTTGTTGAGAGGAGGAAGTCGAGTCGATATTTAATGCGAAGTGACATGGGACACGTGGTACGACGTGTCTTAAAGATCTACGAGCTCAGAGAATTAATGGCTAAGATTTGGCATTCAATACGGTGTCGACTCATCTTGGTGGGAAGTCCGAGGTAGGTGTCGTTTTCTTGTTCTAGGTGGCATGTCGAGCAACACCTCCTTTTGAGTCGTGTTCGCAAGGTGTCGACCAATTGGATGGGTGGTCAACACGGGGGTCGACTCACCCGAAGTAGTCGTCAAGGCCCGCCTTTTGAGTCGGGCTCGAAAGAGGTCGGCAAAGAGAATTGCTTGGTGGGGAGGTTGGCGAGTCGGCAAGCATCACCTCAAGTCATCCGGGACGCGGGTTTGAGTAGTTCTTGATTAGATTAAACTTCTTAATACGGGATACTTGTCTGTCATTAAACTTGTATTATTGTTTAAATAATTTAGGACCATAACAGCAAGTTTTATTAATTTTCTTTAATAGAGCCACAAAATATTTATATATGCGAAATGTCTGATAAATATTCAAATCATCATCTGTAAGGAAAAAAAGTAAATATGAGCAGTGTTTTCAATGTTTAAAAATATTAATTTAGTTTGAACAGTGGACAAAGGGAAATAATTTACCGCAACAAGAATAGTGTCAGTAAGTCTTAAAAAGTCACTGTATCATGAACATAATCCAACATTTAAAATTGTATTGCAGCTTAAAGAGGGATTTAATATCCTAAAGTTTAATAAAGCATGAATAATATTTATTGTAGCATGAACCGTGATTTATAAAGTGTTCCTTTTAAGTTAGAAAGAAGTAGTGGATAAATAAATGACCACCGACAAGGGCGTAGCCCAACAATAAAATTGTAATGGAAATTGCGACAGGCTTGAGAAATCAAACAAAGAGATGACATGCGCTCTGTAGGTATACATGAGGTGCGTAAA
Organism: Asparagus setaceus; assembly: GCA_012295165.1. Taxonomy (NCBI): domain Eukaryota; kingdom Viridiplantae; phylum Streptophyta; class Magnoliopsida; order Asparagales; family Asparagaceae; genus Asparagus; species Asparagus setaceus. Next base: position 16,260,915 of record CM022707.1, read on the forward strand.
GGCCTGTTTGGTCGGTCATTTTTTGAGGAGTAATACTGTAGATAGCAGGTGCTACAGTATTACACCCCGACACCTCTGTTTGGCTTGGTCAAAAAATTCCAGTTGAATTAAAGCCACTGTTACTAAGTTTGCATGCTCACAACTTTTCTCAGCAAAAAGTTGACCCAGAGGCCCTAAGTGCAACTTGCCCTTATATTTTAAACTTGGAAGAAGGTGCAAGATTAGAAGTAAAATCCTTTTCGCGACCAATTCGACAAGCACCCACAAATTCCCCCGCTCATGTAACTGGGCCCACCAGTTCATAGTCAAACTCTCACGTCAACTCTCTTTCTAAAGCCTCTCCATCCATCTCTGCAAAAGCCAAAGTTAGAAACCTAAGGGCTCGAAAAAGCTTGGGCTTCTTCGATCGGGAGGTCTCTCATGGCGGCAGCGGACCCCACTCGGGCCTTCGTCAAGGGCGTCAAGCGCATCGTCATCAAGGTTCGTGGTTCTCTCTCTGTTAGCGGTCCCACTTCGATCTTTTCCGCTTCTGATCTGCCAAAACCCTAGTTTGTCTACTACTACCTAATGGAATCTTGAATGCCCTTGATCTGCAGTCGCTGATACTATTTGAGACCTTACATTAAGAGATCATGTGTTGATGACTCTTGATACAGAAAAATATATTGAAGTTAGATCTCTCCCTTACCAGTTCCAGCTCGATCTTCTCTGCTTTTGACATTCTAAAACCCTAGTTTGATGGATTTTAATTGAAGTTTTAGAAGCCGTATTTGAGTCGAGGAAAATGAATATTGTATAGCTGTGACTAACGAACTCATGCTAAGATAAAATAGATTAAACATGCAAGGTTTGTTTCTATATTTTATAGGTAGGGACTGCTGTTGTATCTAGAATTGATGGAAGGCTGGCGCTTGGGAGATTAGGATCTCTTTGCGAGCAGGTGAGCTTGGACTCCCAATAGCAGCGATTTCTTTCTTTAATGCTTAGTTTTTTGTCACATACCTTGCAAAATTGTGGGGGTTAATGTTGTTTATAAAGATGGGATGGTTTATTTGCAGGTCAAAGAACTGAATTCTCGAGGATTGGATGTGATTTTGGTAACCTCTGGTGCGGTTGGTGTTGGCCGACAGAGGCTTAGATATAGGAGATTAGTCAACAGCAGGTTAAAAGCCTTCCCTTTTAATTTATTGGTCGTGGTTTTTTATCCACTCTAACAAACTCCTTTAGAATTCAAATGCAGTTATTTGAGAATAGGTATAACATTTATATGTTCCTTCTTACTAATTTCCATCATACTTTTATTGTAGTATTGCAAACCTGCTTGACATTTGGATTTTTTTTCTCACATCAATCTTGTAGAAACCCTTATAACTAATATTTGTTTCCTTATCTATTTTCACCAATTTATGAAATTTCCCGTTGATCTCTCTGAATCACATTGATCTTTTAACCAAATAGATTTTATTTAAAATGCAATTGGCAAATAGGATAGAACTATGCAGAAAAGAAATTTGGGATTACACTTTAAGAGGATATATGGTTGACCTTAGTAGGATCCAGTAGTTTCTAAAACTTTATTGTTTGTTCGTGGACTAACCAGTTTATATTTACAGCTTTGCTGACCTTCAAAAACCCCAAATAGAGCTGGATGGAAAGGCATGTGCTTCTGTTGGTCAGAGTGGTCTCATGGCACTGTATGATGCTTTATTTAGTCAGGTTTTCTTCTGAAATTTGACCATTGTCCTACAAATATTTTCCAAATAACATTCTTCTGAATTCTCACGGAGTGCTGCAATTGATGATGCAGCTGGATGTCACATCATCGCAACTTCTTGTGACTGATAGTGACTTCAAGGATCCAGATTTCAGGAAGCAGCTAACTGAGACCGTGAATACATTGTTAGGGCTTAAAGTTGTTCCTGTTTTCAATGAAAATGATGCAATTAGTACTAGACAAGCTCCATATGAGGTATTTCCATGAATTTGAAATGATATTATGTACAATTTTAGTTGGTTTCGTGGTATAAATGGTGTTTAGATGCGAATGCTCTTCATTTTGTCTTTATGATTCTAATTTTTTGGAACTTGGTATGCTTCCTCATAAGATTGGTCTGAGAAAATAGTTTATCATCTACATGCATTTGTATGTATGAGTTTCAAGAATTTCATTTTGTTTACCGGTCTACTTCTCAAGGAAAAATTGTGAAAATAGACAAATAACTTGCTTTACACACATAATCTCACTGAAGGGTGATTTATATTTCAGTGAATCAGGTTGTTAGGTCTTTTAGACTTTTAGTTGCAGAATTCTTTTGTAAATTTGATTTTGCGGGTCTAATATCAACAGCCTAAGAAATGTCCTCGCAGTTGTACCCCAAGTTGGACATTTTTGTAGAAATGTGCAGGGAAAACTTCCACCATGGATAAAAATAAGGATTTGATTTTACTTAGTTTCCTTCTTATAGGATTTAAATGATTCCATGAAGATTAGCATTGAATGTAAATATCTGTTCAGGTTCAAAAGAATCCTAATGATTAAGTGTTGCTCAATGATCTGATAAGATCTAAAATATATGTGATTTCTGAAGATAAGTTAAATCACAGACTTCTGAAATAGATTAAGATGATAGATATTCATTTTTGAAAATAGATTAATATAACAAATGACTATGGTTTATTATTGAGTTTGTATTAGATAAACATGAATAAAATCTCTTCCTCCTGGCATTAATTTGTAAGGTATATATTGACAAGTGCTTCAATATTAACAGAGATATATGCCAGAGGACAACAAAGCCTTTATGCAAATTTTCTTGGATAACCTACATGAATCCTTTGATTTTGTTCAATTCTGTCGAAGATCATCTTCTTAGTGAAATTAACGATTACTATTTCATTCTTTCTTTTCTTCGTTCATGTTCTCTTAACCCTATGCCTGGTCCTCAATTGCTGCATGAACCACAATCCGATTACTTATTACTACAACTTTATGATTTTTTATAACTGGCGTAGACTGGCCTTTGTAATTGTTGCACATATCTAAATAATCTCTCACAATTTCCCTCATTTTATTTCAGTAAGAGGCTAAGAGCAATCTCGAACTACTTACTTCTTCCGCACATTTACCTTAGCATTCTCATGTTGTTTCTTAACTGCCTAATATTCTGATTAGCAGCCTTTTAAGTTTTTTCTCCAACATGGCTATTCATGATCACATTTGACTCTACAAAAACTTAATCCATAATTCAAAATAATGTTCCAGAATACTATTGACATTGCATGTGCATGAAATGCCCCTGATGAAGCTCGACTCTTCTATCATCAAACCATGCTGTGTTGGAGACACATCTTGTCTATTGTGCATGAGACTTCCTGTGCCATTGTTGTTCTGTGTGATTCGTGAAATACTTTAGAATTTGGTATACATTGCTTTATCATGTCATGTCCTTTTTGGTGTGTCATTTTTTCTCTTGATGTACAAATTGATTAAGCTGTAACTACTCTTTAGTAATTTAGGATATTTTTTGTTTTTCAATCTATCTTCTATAGATGATGATCATATATCAAACCTCCAAAGCTACTGCATTTGCCTATACTTGTGAGACAACTGTTAGAGACGTGGGGATAATTTGGACCACTTTCCTTGCTGTCTGATAAAGGATTGCTATCTACTTTAAGATGTCCATGCAACTTATGAGTAATACTCCTTGAAATCTGCTGCTTCACCTGACTATATTATTTGCAGGATTCTTCTGGTATCTTCTGGGACAATGATAGTTTAGCAGCTCTCTTGGCTTTGGAATTGAAAGCGGATCTCCTTGTTTTGCTTAGTGATGTGGAGGGCCTATATAGTGGTCCTCCAGGTGAACCCCATTCTAAGATTATTCATACTTACTTAAAGGAAAGGCATCACGGTGAAATAACTTTTGGGGATAAGTCCAGGGTAGGAAGGGGGGGTATGACTGCTAAAGTAAAGTCTGCAGTCTATGCTGCCTCTGGAGGCACTCCTGTCATAATCACCAGGTACATATAAATAGGCAGTCAGCTATGATATCCATGTCTATTACCAGTCACCATGTGCAAGGCTTATCTGAGCTGCTAATACCTTCTTTACGTTTACAACCATTATTTAAGAAAAATAAAACTATCCTTACATCATGCTTATGATTTTTTTTTACTTGACAGTGTCAAGCTTGTAATATGTGCTTTAGAATGTGACCCAGGAAGATCTATGTCAAATTAGGGGCCATAATTTTCCAACAAGAAAATAATGAAGGACAGAAATAGAGGATCCCTGTTTATTGATCTCTGTCCATCTCAGCTAGTAGAAAGAATAATCTCCCAAATCATCATAATCTATTTTGTCTGGTACTTATGCTGTTAAAATGACTATTGTTGTGACAAGTATTCTGCAAAATATATTCTCTGTTAACTTTTGAAGCTTAAAAAATTGCCGTGGTTGTGGGATTGTAATGTATTTGACATAACCGTTATCTTCGCATGCAGACATTTTAGAATGCTAATCTTAACCGATGGTTGAGATATTGTTGATAAGGTAATATGGATGCTGGTACTTACTAGAGATCATTGTGATGTTTGTTAGGATTAAAATAATAATATAACATCAACCTCATCATAACTTGGGAGTTCTGGTAGGCATTTTAAGAACGTTGATATTAGAAAATTGCTACTATTACTGATAGCAAACAGTGCACAACCTACTGTAGCTACAGAAAGTGATATAATCCGTATCATCTTTCTACCTATTAAAAGAATCACACCTCAAGTTATCTTATATACTGGTTTTATTGATACACACATGCTTAAACTCCTTACTATGATGATGCTAAAGCAATATTCATGAGCAATTGGATCAGCATAACTGAACATGAGACTTCTGGGTCCTGGATACATGGTAGATTATGTGTGCACTTTGGATGCTATTGGCATAGTAGTCATTCATAAGACAGACTTTGGATATAACCTAAGTGGCGGAAACATTAATTTCATTTTTAGTCTGATTTATCTTCTTCTGAACTATGTTGCATCTTCATAATTCTATTATGGGAACATGGATAGGTGCGATAAAAAAGATATGTTGGTTATTTTGATCTTTGAGATATCCCTTAATAGAGTTGAATGGAAGAAAATGATTTATGTAGAACAACTACTTTTGGGGTAATTTTTTTTTATTATTGTCGTCGCACACCTGCACTTTACCTATATGTATGTAATAGACTAATAGTTCTATGTATACTTAAACTAAAGTCAACTGGTACACAGAGTTTGATATATGTATGTATGTATATATGTAATATGTGTGTACTCACATGGATGTGTGTGTGTAACTCTGTGTCACTGTGTGTGTGTGTGTATAGATACATACATACATACATATACATGCACACACACACAATCACGCACTTGCGCACCAACAACTCACATTTATACATTTCTGAAGTGTGTACATACATATGTGTGTGTAATATTATATGTTTGTCGCGTGTGTCGTGTTATGCATGCACGCATGCATGTTGTGTGTGTATGCAATGGTGGAGTCAGGATTTATTTCTGGTGGGGGCCAAAGCAAAACCAATACATACTCCCCAACACCCACAAAAAAGCAAAAATCACATTCTTTATATTTAGTCACTTTATTATCTTTATGTTTGAGGTTTCGTTTTGCTTGTACACAAAGTTTAAGGAAGAACATCCTATTAAATTTGGTAAACGGCTTGCAGATCTTAGATTAGTCTCACTCTAGGAACGAGTTAATTAGGAGGTTTTGGTTGCTAGGACTCATTATTCTCAGATTCTTTTATTGTTACTCACTTTATTGTCGTTATGCTACATATTTGTAAGCTATTTATATTCCGTAAAAAATCCGCACGGGGTTTTGGGTGGAGGTGGGGGAGGGTGCATGGCCTCATCCATTCATTGTTTCTAGCTACCTCCTACCTGTTAAAGTTTCAAACAGGAAACAGAAGACTGAATTGATCTTGTCATTCATGCTATTGCAGTGGTTTTGCAACAGATAGCATAATTAAAGTACTTCAAGGTGTGAGGGTGGGTACCCTCTTCCATAGGGATGCAGCGTCATGGACACTACAAAAAGAAGTAGGTGCTCGTGAAATGGCAGTTGCAGCACGGGAGTGTTCCAGGCGACTTCAGGTATAGTATGTGATTTTTTACAATATAATTTAACTGCACAGTATATTACAACATCTACTTCATAATAAATTGATATATTTTCCGGAGGCTCCTTAATATTGCATGGTTATAGTTTTCATTATGACATTGCTTTATTTCTTTTTCTATTTGTAGTTCCCTAATATATGTATAGCTGTTTTTTTCTTATAGAGCATGTCATCAGAAGATCGAAGAAATATTTTGCTGGAAATTGCTAAAGCATTGGAGGCAAATGAAAAGCTAATCAAAATTGAAAATGAGGCTGATGTAGCGATTGCACAACAAGCTGGGTATGAGAAGTCATTGATATCTCGATTGACTTTAAAGCCAGGAAAGGCAAGGAATATGAATAGTTCTTCTTTGAATTCTCACTGCTATGATTTGTCTGTATAGTAATTCTGCTCGTGTTACTTGTTAGATGATTTTTATTTTTCTCCTTTAACTCATAGACGTATGTTGCTTCATAGATATCAAGCCTTGCCAACTCCATTCGCATCCTAGCCAACATAGAAGACCCAATTGATCAAATTCTAATGAGAACAGAAGTAAGGATATTGAGATATCATATCTTTCTATTCCTCACTATTGGAATCTTCTGGATTCTTAAATTTCATTTAAATCATATATCTTGACATGTTTTGTTACCATATAGTATTAGTATGTAGTATTTGGTTACTAGATGTAGTCTTCATTGTCCTTTTAGGGACATATTTCTTACTTATGATTCATTCAGCTTGCAGAAGGACTAATCTTGGAGAAGACATCATGTCCCTTGGGTGTTCTTCTGATTGTTTTTGAATCCCGACCTGATGCCTTAGTTCAGGTAAAGTAAACAACTGCATATTCTGAGGTTGATTAACTTTAAGGAACAACAAATACTTGTAGATATAGCACAAACATTTTCTAGCACATTTGTACATGTGAACACGTGCACAGATCTATGTTGTGCATGCTATTGCTTATTGAGCTCAAGCTGACTCCAGAGGTTTGGAATGAAACCTTTTTGTTTACGCTTATAGATTTTAATCCTCCATTCACCACTGCCTATGTCTGGTCAAACCATGCCATTGGCAAGCCCCTGATCTCTTCCTTTTCTTGTTCATTATACAATCATTCTAATTCATTTTTTACTTCCTTCTGGGCTGATGTTTACAGATTGCATCTTTAGCAATTCGGAGTGGAAATGGTCTTCTACTGAAAGGTGGGAAGGAAGCTGTTAGGTCTAATGCAATCTTACATAAGGTTTAGTTCTTAAAAAGTCAAGTGTTGATGTCATGAACCTTATCTAGTTTTCACAATTTTCTTTCTCTGCCTTATGTAAAGTTGCCTCTATTTTTTCTTAGGTGATTGTTGAAGCCATTCCTGATACTGTTGGCAAAAAGCTTATTGGACTTGTTACATCAAGAGATGACATTCCTGATCTCTTAAAGGTAAGCATGGAGTTTATTAAGAAGAAACTGACACGTATAAGATGACATTCCTCACTACATAATTTCAAATTCTTTCCAGCTTGATGATGTGATTGATCTCGTGATCCCAAGAGGCAGCAACAAGCTTGTATCTCAAATAAAGGAGTCGACCAAGATTCCCGTTCTAGGTCATGCTGGTGAGCTTTTTCTTTCCTCCCATTCTGATGTAACTATTTTTCAACCCTTTTTGTTATCCTGCTCATGATATGCATTTCCCATGTAATACTGATATTTTGAATTTGAAGACCATATTAATGCTTCAGTGTGCTCTGTCCAGATGGAATTTGCCATGTTTATGTCGACAAATCAGCTAATATGGATATGGCAAAGCGCATTGTTTTAGATGCCAAGATAGATTATCCTGCAGCCTGTAATGCTATGGTACATTCTGGTTTAAATTTTAATTCATCACACAATCTATTATATTTAGCTCCTTGGACCAACTTATTTACCTGTAATGAACATAGGATGTTGATTTTAATCAATTTTGTCTTTCATTTGACGGAAATGTGCTTCTGGTTACTATTGACAGGAGACACTTCTAGTCCACAAGGATCTGGTGAAGACTAGGGGCCTTGATGAAATAATAATGGAGCTTAGAGGTGGAGGTATGACTTCTGTAAATAAATCATTTACTTTGTGTCTTGCTGGAATTTCCTTGGGTATTTATGATGTATTTAGATTTGACGACCGTAAGTTGCATTATATATGTTACTAGAACAGATTACCAAGTATACGCAACGCCACCTAAATATGCCTCATAAAGCAAATAGAGGTATTTTAGTTGTGATTGATGTGATGAAGCTCATATATGATAATAATGTAGTAGTATCTAGCTTAGTGATACTAGAGGGAAGATATTATGATTCTTAACCATGAAAAACTTATTTCAATATTGTTGTAAGTGTGGACATTGTAAGTTTGTATATACATGTGTGTTATAGTCCAACAATTTTTATATCCATTGGAATATTTAGCAGTTTCGCTATCATACAATAAATCAGCTTACGTCTATAAGCTAAGTTGCATTATATATGTTACTAGAACAGATTACCAAGTAAACGCAACGCCACCTAGATATGCCTCATAAAGCAAATAGAGGTATTTTAGCTGTGGTTGATGTGATGAAGCTCATATATGATAATAATGTAGTAGTATCTAGCTTAATGATAATAGAGGGAAGATATTATGATCCTGAACCATGAAAAACTTATTTCAATATTGTTGCAAGTGTGGACATTGTAAGTTTGTATATACATGTGTGCTATAGTCCAACAATTTTCATATCCAGTGGAATATTTATCAGTTTTGCTATCATACAATAAATCAGGTTACGTCTATAAGCTACAAGTGAATAAAATATTCACCATTGGTTTTTTTTCGCCTCTAAATGTCCCTTAAGCATATTGAAAATTTAATGTAAATGTTACAGTCACTGTTCTTTAACTCTATGTATGTGCAATTAAGCACTTGTGGCGAGGAACTTTTTTCTGTAAACTTATATGAAATGTTGGATGCATCCGCTGATGAAGAATAAGTGTGTCTGATGCTCCAGGGCACATAACCTATGTCCACCTGTGTGCAAAACTTCCTATTTTGTGAATTGTTTCGCCTTAAAATGTGTATAAAACAAAATGTGTTATGTCCAGTTGTCTGTAGATCTTTTTACCTTGATATGGTCATGTCTTAAATGAAACTACAATCCAATACATTTATTATATATATATATATATATATATATATATATATATATATATATATATATATATATATACTAATAGATGTGCATACATATTCGTGTGCTCATGTGTAGATTCTAGGTGTATATAATGTCTGGCACCCCATGTTGAGCTACTGGGTACCATACTTGTGTATCTGTCAACAAACCATTGATAATCTGCCTAATAAGTGTTCATAAGCAAAGTGATGTATGAACATTTGATTATGATTTGAGAAGATCTCAGAGCATAGTTGACTACTGGTCATTTTCAAATTGGAGATATCAGAAGTTAGTTGAATGTGGCAAAGTGGTAATGTTAATAAATATTTTAGCCTTATTTTGGATGAGGACATTCTAGGAAAGTCCTTATGACAAACATTCCCCTAAGATTTGCATTAGTATATCAAGATGACACAGTGATGATTTGATAGAAGAGAGAACCATTCCTATCACGATTGATTTCCAACAATATTATTAGGTTCTTATGATTAACCGTAGAGCTTTCTGCCCAAATAATACCATGTATTCCATTGCAGGAGTTGTTCTTTACGGGGGGCCTCGAGCGAGTGCAGAATTGAATATTCCATTGGTGCATTCATTTCATCATGAATACAGCTCTTTAGCTTGCACAATAGAAATTGTTGACGATGTACTTGCTGCAATTAACCACATACATTGTCATGGAAGGTAACCTTTGACATTTTCATCACTACCAATTTCTATCCACAACTTTTGTTTTTTTTGATATTTTTAACTAAGTCAATAGAGCAAGTGTATCATATATACTTTTGTCTCTAATATGTTCCTAGTGCTCATACCGACTGCATAATAACTGAAGATCGCAAAGTCGCAGAATCTTTTCTGAATCAGGTTGACAGGCAAGTAGATCTCTTAACCCTTCCTGAATTTCTTTTCAGCTTTATGAGATGAGGTATATTACCTTTTGCTTTTATTATCAACCTTCATTATCATACTTGTCCTAATTGGTAGTTGGAAATCTCTTTACCGTTTGAAGCCCTTTCTACAACAGAATGTAAGATAAAATATCTTTGTTTGTCCATATTATAAATTGATTTCATATGTCAATCTCTTCACAGTAAGGATAGTTCTCAGCATCAATTTGTGGCTGGTTATGCCCTTAGTAAACTTTGTCGCATAACTCAGACCGAATTAAATGGTTGACATATCTCTGGTTCAGGCTTTGGTGTGGCATCCAAAGTGTAGGAAATTACTAAACCCTGATGGAATTGTGAGGCAGTTGAGATTCACTCAACTAAAAATAGAATTCGTCGTCATATTATGTGCACATAATCTTGCCTAATTGTAGCTAGGGAACATAAGATCGCTATCAAATTATTTCTTGGTTCAGCTGGCAGTGAACCTCCCTGTACTTTATTTGGTATAACCTTGTGAATATAAATGTTATCTAAATTAGGCTTATAGCTTGGGGCTTAGGATTTTTGTCTATCTGCTTATACGTATGAAAGCAGTAGTTCAAAAATATTCTTAATTTTTCCTTGGCACACAGCTTGTCTGGGTGCTTATTGTACTGCTAATCATTATTTTTTCACAGTACTTCTAATGATGGAGTTTCACTAAATGAGGGCCAAAATAGGGAATGCTCCACTCTTTTCAGGGTGATTATTTTTAGTTCTTCTTTGGTATATGCATACTGTGTCATAGTTTTCAATTTATCTCTCTAAGTTTGTTTGTGCTTTGATTTTCTGTTAACAGAATAAATTGATATGTGGGCTTTGCCCCTAACTAAAATTCATCATCTGTTGGTTTAGTATTACTTCTTTATCATTGTCTACTATGATTCTTAAATGGCATTCAAGTTTCTCTTCTCCTCCCCCTTTCACTTTCCATATCATCATTGCCAAATTGTGAAACCTTTGTTGCACCATATACTTAAGATAGTGTTAGCTTTTCTTTTTTCCTTATATGTTCATGTATGCCTTATTTGATAGTAACTTGGTATAGATTTTGGTTTGAGATGATGACAAAAGATTTATGCTCTAGTTTCTTTTTTCTAGACAAAAGTCAACTATTTTGTAAAACTATTATTGTTGTAGTTTAATTTTGATATGACAATATGTAAAGTCATCTTGCTCTTCGTTCGATGAAAGGAGATTTGTGTACGCTTCTTACTGTTTGGTCTTGCCAGTGCTGCTGTCTTCCACAATGCAAGTACACGTTTTTGTGATGGGGCTCGTTTTGGACTTGGTGCAGAGGTATGAAATGTTTGAGCACCACTATATAGTAACTGCTGATTGCCTCCTACTTTTTTACTAAACTTGTGCTTATGTCTGAGAAGGTGGGTATAAGCACGAGTAGGATCCATGCTCGAGGCCCTGTTGGTGTCGAAGGACTGCTAACCACACGATGGTATGCATTTAAATAATATTGTTTCTTTTGTGTGTAAGCTTCTTAGCAATTTAATTATTTCTGGTTTCTCCCATAGCCTCAATGATAAGATGAGTCCTTAGTTGGAATTACTAGGGTTTTCACGTCTATAGAGTGACAGCTGTTTTTAGGATTCTTACGAGACTCAAGGATTTTGTTTTTCAATTGATAAATGATAATAAGTAAAAAGAGGACACCGCTCCACATTTTGTGGTGCAACCTTATCTGAAATTAGAGTTAGACCTGTATAGAAGCTGACTTCTTAAACTTGCCTTTTAAGTCATGCTTTGGGAATCTGACTGTCTGGTGGAGCATATTGATAGTAAAAGGGGAGAAGATCAAATAGTTCACATAGACTCTTCTTGATTCAACTTGATTCCTTTTCCTTCTGACTCTGTTCACATAAGTAGGATCTTTGGACTTATGTCATTTTTATGCAACATCAATTTCATTAGAATTATAGGCTAAAATGATATGCCTTCTTCTCCTTTACCTGAATTTATTTTTTAATATCCTGTAGGATTCTAAAAGGAAGTGGACAAGTGGTTGATGGAGATAAAGGTGTAGAATACACCCACAGGAATCTTCCCTTGAAGTATGTCTCTACTTTCATCTGATCTTATTCTTTTCTTTTTCTATATGTTTGACGTTAAAATTTCCAGTTTTCTCTTGTTTTATGCATTTTCATATCTGAATAATCCAATTTTAGCAAGTTTTGACATTAAAGTTTGTGGCCTCAGAAAATTGTAATCACACAATAGTCACGCTAGAAAGATTGACATGAGAAGGATAGAATTCCACAGGCAAGCGTAGTTGCATCTTAATCTTACTAGAACGTCAAAAGAGTTAAAAACGTTCTCAATCAACCCCCCCCCCAAACAACAACAACAAAAACCCACCCAAATAAAACAAAAACAGAAAAAAAAGTGCGACCATGGTAGGGAGCACTTCTCTAAGCTTGAAGTCTGTAGGCCTAGAGTTCAATTAGCATTACTTTACTTTGTCTTTTAGCTATAAAGAATATGTACCCTTCTTATCTCCCTCTAATACTTCTGTATCATTGTTAATCATGGATGCTCTGATGCTTGTGGAGAGCATAATATGGATTCTGTTTGATGGTAGTAGCGTAATTGGAATTGGATAAATTTGCAATGATTTGAATGATACATACATCATCATGTTCATTTTAGTATGTAAAATGCTAGTGCGTACAAGTAGTTCTTGTCATTTCTTGACTAAACCATCGGTTCTTTTGTCTTGTTTTCTTTTTTCCCTTGAACTTTTGTTTGAAATTCAATGAAGATGTCCAATTTCAGTTTCATGCTTGTTTGTATGACATTCTTCATGTAGAAGTATGATGTTTAAACTAATAGCATTTGACAAAAATCATGAGCTATAATTCATGAAATTCGCTATGTTTAAAGAAAGAACTTTTCTGCCATTGGGTCGAGAGGAATGAAAATTGATGAAAATCATGGTGTCGCCAATGAAATTCTAGAATTTGGAAAATAATGGGTAAACCCATAAAAATTGTGAATTTCTAAGTACGTACAGTTAATTATCATTGGGTCAAAAGAGACGAATATTTGCAAAATTTATGAGTTAGAGGCTACTGGCTAGAGCACTGAAAGTTGCAAATTATGGAAATCATAGGTAATATCCCATGCAAATCATGAATTTAATTGCCTTTGGGTCGAAACTAATGAAAATAAACTAAAATATTGAGTTATAGGCTATGAAAATCGCAATTATTTGTGAAAGAAAATTTAATTGCCTATGGGTCAAAACTAATGATAGTAAACTAAAATCTTAGCTTATATTCCATGAAAATCACGATTGTTTATGAAAGAAAATTTAATTGCCTTTTGGTCAAAGCTAATGAAATAAACTAAAATATTGAGTTATAGCCCATGAACGTCGCGATTTTTTATTAAAAAAATTAATTGCCATTGGGTCGAAGCTAATAAAAATAGACTAAATTGTGAGTTATATAGCTCATGAAAATCATAATTTTTGATGTATGTATAATTACTTGTCATTGGGATGAAATAGAAAAAATTGTAAAATCCCCATTAAAGTCGCGAATTATGAAGTAGTCATAATTCATGCCATTTGTCGAATGAACGATAATGAAAAAAATTGTGTGTAACCCATGAAAATTGTGAATATTGAAGATCGCACAATTAGTTGCTAACTGGTCGAAATGAAAAAAGGACAAATATCGTGGAATATAGCCGACAGTGGTCATGGATTTTGAAGTACGTATACTTATTTTTCATTGGGTCGAAGAACGAAAATTGAGAAAAATCATGGATTATATTCTATAAAAATTGCAATATTAAAATTTGCACAATAAAATTGAAAATGGTCGAAACAAAAAAAGCACAAAAATCAAAGACTACGAAAATCATGAATTTTGAAATATGTATGATTATTTTCTATTGGATCGAAGAATGGAAATTAACAATTTGTTGGTTATAGCCTATGTAAATTGCAATTTTTTTATGAAAGAGAACTTTATTGACATTGGGTAGAAACTTAAAAATAGACTAAAATATTAGTGTCATGAAAATCACAATTTTCAAAGTATGTAGTAACTTGCCATTATGACAAAATGAACAAAAATTCCAAAATTGTGAGTTACAAACCTATAAAAATCAAGAAATTTGAACTAATAGTTAATTATCATTTGGTTAATGAAAGATAATGGACAAAAATCTTGGATTATAACCCATGAAAATCGTGAATCCTTAAATTGGCTCAATTAATTGTTAAATGGTCAAAACAAGAAAATGGACAAATATTATGGACTATAGCCCATGCATCGCAAATTTTAAAGTATACATATTTATTTTCCATTGGATTAAAGTACAAAAATAAAAAAATTGTGGGTTAAAACCCACGAAAATTGCGATTTTTTTTATAAACGAAAATTTAATTGTCATTGGGTCGAAATTTATGAAAATAGACTAAAAGTGTGAGTTACAACACATGAAAATCGCAAATTTTAAAATACATATATTTATAGCATAATTTTTTCCCATTGGGTCGAAGAATGGAAATTGGCAAAATCATGGATTATACCCATGAAAACCGCTATTTTTGCAAAATGAGAACTTATTCATGATTGGGTCAAGATTTACGACAAAAATCGTGGGTTAGCCCATGAAATTTGTGAATTTAAAATTTGTGGGTAATAGCTCATAGAATTCGTGAATTTTGAAGTGTGTATAATTAATCACAATTGGGTTGCTACCAACAAATATTTACAAAAATTATGAGTTATAGTTTATAAAATTGACAATTTTTTATTAAAAATTTTTAATTGATATTGGGTCACAACCAATAAAAAAGTAGGTTATAGTCCATGGAAATCACCAAATTTGATGTATCATTACTTGCCATTGGCACTAAAGGAACAAAAATTGTCAAATCATGGGTATAACTCATCAAAATCGAGAATTTTTGTTTTGTAGTAATTAATTGTCATTGAGTCAATCAAGTATAATGGATAAAAATCATGGATTATACTAGGCCATGAAAATCACAAATATTAAACTTTGCACAATTAAATATTAAATGGTAGAAATGAAAAAATGGACAAAAATCATAGACAATAGACCATGGAAATCACAAATTTTGAGGTACACATTTATTTTCCATGGGTTGAAGCAATGTAGTAATTATCGACAGATGTATAGCTATATGAACCAATTTATCGGTTTAAGGACCTTACCACGATATTTATGGTCTTAATAGTGTTTTCTTCATTTTGAGATTTTTTTTGGATAATAAGGCGATGTGAAAAATATCGGCTGATATATCTCTTTGAAAATATTAGCAAAATCGAATTATTAATTTGATTGTAGGTTTTGGTTCGGGTTGGGTTTAGGAAACTAAACTGAACCCACAATCAAGTTAAGACCACAACCTACAAAAGTTACAACCTATCTACCAAATCTCTCCATTCTCATCTCTCCTAAAGTCAAAACATATATCATGATGTAATTTATTGTGTTTAGAATTCATGTGATATGACATTGCGATTTTTTTACATATCCCTAATATATGCCCAATTTCCGCAATCTGATATTGATTTGGTTGTTCGATATTTATTGATATTTAATACATAGGGTCAAAGAATGAAAATTGACAAAAATCGTTTGCTATAACCCATGAAAATCACTATTTTTAAAGAAAGAAAACTTATTCCAGATTGGGTCGAGATGAACAAAAATTGACAAAACCTGTGGGCTAACCCATGAAATTATAGAATTTGAAAATTGTGTAACAACCCATAAAAATCATGAATTTTAAAGTATGTATAATTAATCGCCAATGGGTTGAAACAAACAAATATCACCTATGGAAATATTGAATTTGATGTACGTATAATTATTTGTCATTGGGTTGAAATGAACAAATATTGTAAATTTGTAGGTTATAGCTCATCAAAATCGCGATTTTTGAAGTACATATAGTTACTTGCCATTGAGAACAAAAATTGCTCAGATCGTAGATTAAAACCCATCGAAATCGAGAATTTTGAACTAGTCATATTGTCATAATTAATTGTCATTGGATCGAATAAAAGATAATGCAAAAAATCCGTTGATTATAGCCCATAAATATCACAAATATTAAAGTTCGCACAATTAATTACTAAATAATCGAAACAAAAATTGGAAAAAAATCATGGACCCATGAAAATCAAGGATTTGAAAGTATGCATAATTATTTTCCATTGAGTCGAAAAACGAAAATTTTAAAAAAATGCGGGTTACAGCCCATGAAAATAGCGAATATTGAAGTTCACACAATTAATTCCTAAATCGTCAAAATGAATAAAAAGGACAAAAAATCATGAAGTAAACCATTAAAATCACGAATTTTGAAGTACACATTTATTTTCCAATGAGTTGAAGAACGAAAATTGATAAAAAGCATGGGTTGGCCCATGAAAATCCTGATTTTTATGAAAAAATTAATTGTCATTAGGTCAAAAAACAAAAATTTACAGAAGTCGCAAGTTATATATCCCATGAATATCGTGGTATTTAAAGGAAGAAAACTTATATGTTATTGGATTGAAACAAACGAAAATTGACCAAAATTGTTAGTTAGAACCTATCACAATTGCAAGATTGTGAAAATCGTGAGTGCTCATGGAAAACGTGAATTTTGAATTGGGTCGTAAAGAGCGAATATAGCAAAATTTTCCATTGAGAATTTTGAAGTAGTCGTGATTAATTATTATTGGATCAAATAAAAAATGATGGACAAAAATCAAGGATATTGAAGTTCGCACATTTAATATATAAATAGATGGTCGAAATGAAAAATGGAAAAAATATGCACTATAACCCATGAAAATCACAAATTTTGAGGTATGCATCATTACATTGGGTTGAAGTGCGAAAAGTGACCAAATTTGTGGTTATAGCCCATGAAAGTCACAATTATTGGCGAAAGAAAATTTGTTTGGCATTGGGGCGAAATTAATGAAAATAGGCTAAAATCGGGGGTTATAGACCATAAAACTTATGATTTTTTGTGAAAGAAATTTTAATTTGTCATTGGTCAAACTAATAAAAATGCGATAAAATTATGTGTTTTATAGCTGAAAATCGCGAATGTTGAAGTGGTCATATTTAGTTGTCGTTGGGTCAAATAGCAATAACAATTTGCATGTTTAAATAATTATATATAGATTTTTGGTTTTTCTTATGTATTTATAGTGCATGGATTTCCTTTTCTTTTTATGTGGCCAACAATGACATAACAAGCTAATGTTTCCTTCACTCTCATGTCAGATAAAGTACTGTTGAAGATATTGCTCGAAGGCATCACAATTTTTCCTGGAGAAGTATATCAAATTTAGGGTGATCGTCTTGCTGTTTATTGTTCAAAGCTCAACTTTGCAAGTTGAAAACAATATTTCTTTGTACAAGGGAGTGCCAATGTAACATAATGTATTAATGTACTAGTACGTAGGAATCAGCTTAGAGAGGGTTCTTTTCCTAACTTTCTTGTGTATTATTTTGTCGTGTCAATGATCAGAATGCTACTTTAGCTGTTTTATTGATCAAGGCCCTATTTTCAAGTAATAACAAGGTTTCTTTCCTCCAATTGGGAGTGTGGATGTAACATAATGTATTTGTGCTATATTAGGAAATACAGCTTAAAGAGGTTCTCTTCCTGACTTTCTTCTGTATTGTATTTGTTGTTTCTGTATATATTATCAAAGGCTAGATGGCCGAAATTCATTATAACTGCATCAGAAGTTTGTATTGAAGAAGGAATAGAGTTTGTGAAGAGTACATAAACCTCCTATCGAGATGAAGATGAGAACATGCCCAGAACCTAGTATCATAATGGGCTCGGCAGATTGCTGAGTTAAGCTAACAGATACTGAAATGAAAGTCGATTATGTTTTGAAGTTCGACATCAATGTCAAGATTCATGTCTTCTAAATGTAGGTCATAATGTAAAAGAAGATCTTTGCTTTTTTGGGGGTATCTGTGTTCTTCACACTTTATTTGACATCTCTCTCTGTAAATTTTTAATATTGCAAGAAATAGGCTTTTCACGCAGGGCATAACGGAGATGTTGTGATAAGAGTAGACACACTATTTTTCTCATATTAAGCTATGCATAACAAAGTTTAAAAACATATTTGGCTATTAATTTCTTCATATATATATTTTTTAGTAAGTCCACAAAATGAGTGAAACTTTTGAGCCCTAAGTCAAGTAAAAGAGGAATAAGAATACTAATGAAGGTATTCATGTTTCTAGGGGATTTGCGTTTTGATTGTTGTAACTGTATTTGGAAAAAATGTCTCCAGTTGTGACAATTTGATTCATGCAGAGCTAGACGTAAGTTGCACTTACAACTTTTGAGCAATAAATGGGCGTTAAATTGCAACTCCAATTCAAATCAATCCCCAGCATAACTCCAAAAAAAAAAAAACTCAGTCACCTCTGTAACAAAATTTGTAGTTGCAAATTGCGGAATTTTACTATTAAAATTAAACAATTGCAACTACAACTGCATCTCAC
Organism: Asparagus setaceus; assembly: GCA_012295165.1. Classification (NCBI taxonomy): domain Eukaryota; kingdom Viridiplantae; phylum Streptophyta; class Magnoliopsida; order Asparagales; family Asparagaceae; genus Asparagus; species Asparagus setaceus. Next base: position 16,279,760 of record CM022707.1, read on the forward strand.
AATAACTAAAACAACTGCATCAAATTTCATTCTCAATGCA